>LR738715.1:182044699-182225948 GCA_902687465.1 Secale cereale | reverse complement strand
CCTGGGCCCCCCGAGCCTCGTCTGGTGCCCCCCTTTGGCATATATTTAGAGCGTCCTTCGAAACCCTCGGCACGGGAACTCTTTTTCGCGATCTCATCTCTGTTTCGCCGCCGCTGCCGCTTCCAAGATCGGGAGCACCAGGAGAACTCTTCCCGGCACCCTGCCGGAGGGGAGGATCACCATCGGGAGCCTCTCCACCACCATGGACGCCTCCCGGATGAGTTGTGAGTAGTCTCCCTTGGACCATGAGTCCATGACCAGTAGCTATGTGATGTTCTCCTCCCGTTCTTGTGCTTCACTAATTAGTCCTCGTGAGCTGCCCTACATGATCGAGGCACATATGTAATCCTTATGCTGTTGCTATGATGAGTTTGCTGGGATCCGATGGATTATGAGATTATGTTCAGATTGTGATTGAGTAATATATTTGATCTACCTCTTTTATATTTATGTTCGTAAGTAATTCTTGCATGTTCTCCGTTGTTATTTATTGCTTTGGCCATGTAGTAGGTAGTGACTCCAAGAGGGAACGTTATGCTTGATTGTGGGTTCATGCCCCTCGATGACTAGCTTGAGTGACAGAAACATGAGTCTAGGGGATGTGCTGTTGCCACAAGGGGGAAAACAACGGTGCTTGTGCCCGCGGGTGCAAGGATTGTTTACTTTACGCAAAGTTCTTTTAATGCAGTTGTCTATTGCTTTGAGTTTACACTATGGGTGGGGCTCGCAACTTAATACCAGCGAGATGTTCTGGATAGATATCTCAAGGTGGATGATTAGTAGTAGATATTGATGGATTTCGGTCTACTTACTTTGGCGTACCGCCCATGCTTTGAACCTCAACCTTTCTTGCAATGTAGTCAGCATTGGTTTGCGTTCGTGGTCCTGTCAATTGCCCAGTTGTAATTCGTTTACCTCACATAGCTGTTTTATCGTCTTTTGGGAGAGAGACATCACTAGTGAACAACACGAGACTCCGGTCCATATTACCATCATTGATCACATTCGCTATTTACTTTTCGCTATTATTTACTATTGCAAACATTATCCATAACTACTATCATTTGCGTTTAATCCTTTGTGAACTACAAGGCCGGAGGGATTGACAACCTCTCTGTACTCGTTGGGAGCAAAGTTATTTGTATCTGTGTGCAGGTCCACGTTGATTGCTAATATCTGGCGCCGTTAGCAGTTGACACCTACTTGTTGAACCTAGGAGTCTCTGGGGATTCGATCCTTGGCATCTTTGCTAAGGGAAAAACTTCCACAACACTGCATCTCACTCCTTCCACTTGGGGTAACCAACGAGGGGTTAGAGGCCCATCACTTGTATGAATTGTTGTATCCCCATGTATTTATGTAATGGTACGATGTAATGATATCCATCTTACTAAGCGCCTGAAATGCGGTTGTGCCCCAATCGCGAGTGCGTCACGTGATCTGGATAGAACCGCATCTTGGGCATGACATGAACCTTTTGATAATGTTGAGGCTGTGTTCGGCCAGCCTGCGTGGGATTCCTGGCATATCTGAAAGATGCCAAGCGAATATGTCCCAATTTTCGTGAAGGAAGGCGCGCAAAGCGCTGTCTACCGTCGGATCCAGCTGTGCCCCAATGGATGCCATATTGGGGTTCGTTGGGTGAACTTGGAATTTTACAATTTCGTCTGCTGGCTTAAAGGAGGTAGATTTCGATCATTTGTCAAGGATTACGTCGTCCCTATCCACTGTAGATCGTAAGGTGGTTAATTCTTCTGCCGCGAGGGCTTCAGATAATACCTCTAGGGCTAAAGATGCGGTTTTGTTCTCGGCGTGGAGTGCTCTATCGGATCACTTGCAACTGTGATTATTCCATTGGGCCCTGGCATCTTAAGCTTCATGTACCCGTAATGGGGTATAGCCTGAAAGCGTGAGAAAGCATCCCGCCCTAAAAGGGCGTGGTATCCGCTGTTGAAGGGGACAATGTGGAAGAGAAGCTCCACCGACCTGTAGTTCTCGGGTGTACCGAATACTACATTGAACTTAATGCTTCCCGAACACCGAGCTTCCCAGTTGGGGATGATTCCTCGAAAGGTGGTATTACTTTGTTCAATGCGGGATTTGTCAACCTGCATTTTTGCAAGCGTGTCCTCGTATATGAGGCTGAGTCTGCTGCCTCCGTCCATGAGTACTTTAGTGAGGCGGAAGCTATCTACTATGGGGTTCAGTACGAGAGCGGCTGTGGCTCAAACCGGCCGGACTCGTGATTTGTTTTCGACGGAAAAGGTGATTGCCGTGTCGTTCCATGGGCTTGCAATATTGATTTGATTGACCTCTACAAGTTTGCGTTTCGCTCTCTTGCGTAGGTTATTTGAGGAGAACGTCTCGAAGACGGTGAAGACATCGAGGCCTTTCTCCCCCGGCGTTGGGGTGGTGAGGATTGATTCACCGCTCTTTGCTACCTACCGGAGTACCCAGCATGCTCTAAGGCAGTGGGTAGGGGTATTTATTGTCCAGGGCGGCATGTATTTGGCAAGGTTGATCCAACAGTTCGTCCAGAACGGACCTGTGCCTTGTGAAAGGTCTGTTTTTCTTGCCAGTGTGTGTGTGTTATCGAACGCCCTACCAGGGTATGTCCGTTTCGCCTTATCGGCGTGTGGTACGAAGATGGACTGTTCCAGAGGTGTACTCTGGGCTTTCCAAGTGTTTTCCATAGCACAGTACTTTCGTACCAAGTGTGACAGTTATGCAAAGCTCCGTATTCGACATTGGTTGAGGGCGTTCAAGACTCCCTTGTCCGTACAATTGCGGTGAAATATGGGCACCGTATCATTGTCGCAGCAGTCCTTAATCTTTTTTTTAACAAGTAGTAATCTGGCCCAGAAGTGATGAACTGTTTCCTGGGGCCGCTACCGTATATACTTGAGGTCATATATGTCCAGTAGTCCAGATTTACTTGGAGAGTGCGTACTGTGGTGGGTGGGTGTGGATAAATTTAAGTCCTGACCCAACGTTGTGTCCGAGGTTTGCACAACCTCCGGTGTGGACGATCTGGGCCCGACAGGGTCTGAATATTCCGCAGGCCCAACATTTGTCCTAGAGCTAGAAGGGCGCGGAGTGCCACCTGTCAGAGGTGTCTTCGGCTCGATGGGTTTGGAGATCAGAATAGCGCTGGTATCCGTTTTGAGAGGTGATGTATTCTCACTCGGTCCTCGATTGCCGCTACCAGGTGAGTGGTCTGAGTGGAATTGATTTCCTGACCGGATTTAAGTCCGATATGATCATCTGACGATGAAATCCCCAAGGCAGCCATGCGATCCAGCAGCTCATTTAAAGACGAGGAATCTGCCGAGGTCACGTCATCGGGGAGGTCGGAGCCAACGTAGGAGTGTTGCTCGATGGCCGCGGGAAGTGTGGCCGGCCTGGAGGCCACGCCGGCGCATACAGCGAACCCGCCGAGCTGGAGGATCTGGCCCATGGCCAGGTTGTTTCCGAGGGTGATCTCGTCGTTGATGATGAGACGAGCCATCGATCGCTTTTGGCGAGTGCACAACGGAGCTCTCAATGAAAGCACCATTGTTGGTGTCAAAACTGGTAGATCTCCGGTAGGGAGCCCCAAGTTGTACGTCTTAGGATCGATGGTAACAGGAGACAGGGGACACAATGTTTACCCAGGTTCATGCCCTCTCGAACGAGGTAATACCCTACTTCCTGCTTGATAGATCTTGATGAATATGGGTTACAAGAGTTGATCTACCTCGAGATCGTAATGGCTAAACCCTAAAAGTCTAGCCTATGTGATTGATATGATTATGTTGTCTCCACGGACTAAACCCATCGGCTTATATACACGCCAGAGGGGGTCTAGGGTTACAATGGTGACTTGGGGAGGAAGGAATCGTTACATCCGGACATCTTTCTTGCCTTACTACATACATTGGAGTCCTAACCGAACACGGGGGAGAGCCTTCTGCTTCTATCTTCACGGTCCATCAATTCGACCCAACATCGATGACTTGGACGCCTGAGAACCCCTAAATACAGGACTCCCTCACCCACCTCGGTGGCCTCCCACACCGCCTCTTCGCTCTATAAATACTCCGATATTCCAGAAACCCTAGGCGAGTCGACGAAATTTTATTCCAGCCGCCGCAAGTTCCAGAACCACGAGATCCAATCTAGATCCCTTTTCCAGCACTCTGTCGGAGGGGAACACGATCACAGAGGGGTTCATCATCCTCATTGGTGCCTATCCGATGATGCGTGAGTAGTTTACCACAGACCTACGGGTCCGTAGGCAGTAGCTAGATGGCTTCTTCTCTCTTTGTATCTCAATACAATGGTCTCTTGGAGATCTATTTGTTGTAATGACTTTTTGCGGTGTGTTTGTTGGGATCCGATGAATTGTGAGTTTATGATCAGATTTTCCTTGATTTAATATTCATTCTTGATTATTATAGCCTCGTATTTCTTCTCTGATATTTTGTTTTTTTGGCCAAATTGATCTATTTATCTTGCAATGGGAAGAGGTGTTTTGTAATGGGTTCGATCTTGCGGTGTACTTTCCCAGTAACAGAATGGGCAGCAAGGCACGCATGTATCATTGCTATTAAGGATAAAATATGGGTCTGTTCCTACATGAATAGATCTTGTCCACGTCATGTCATCGTTCTTATTGCATTACTCCATTTTCCATTAACTTAATACACTAGATGCATGCGGGATAGCTGTCGATGTGTGGAGTAATAGTAGTAGATGCAGGCATGAGTCGGTCTACTAATCTTGGATGTGATGCCTATATACATGATCATTGTCTTGGATATCGTCATAATTATTTGCTTTTCTATCAATTGCCCAACAATAATTTGTTTACCCACTGCATGTTATTTTCTCGAGAGAAGCCACTAGTGAAATCTATGGCCCCCGGGTCTATTTTCCAATCATATACTTTTAGATCTATACTGCCATTTGCCTTTTCCTTTATTTGCAACTTTTATTTTCGGATCTATATTATAAAAAACACAAAAAATCTTGCTGTGTTTTATTTGCTTTTATTTGCATCTTTCAATCTACTACAATTTTATCCCGTTAACTCGTCAATTTCTGGCACCGTTACCCGAAAGGATTGACAACCCCTTTAACGCGTCGGGTTACAAGTATTTGTTCTTTGTGTACAATTACCGTTTACATAGTGTTGCGTGGTTCTCCTACTGGTTTGATAACCTTGGTTTCATAACTGAGGGAAATACTTACTGTCGCTGTGCTGTATCATCCCTTCCTCTTTGGGGAAATACTAACACATCTCAAGCGCACGTCATTGTGCATAAAGGGTAACGGCTAGCTCTTTGGTGGTGGCTATATATACCCCACCTACTCTCAGAGAGAGCAATCGGGATGAAACTACACTTCCCATATCCATTTTCTGAGAGAGAGCCACCAACACTTGTGTTGAAATCAAGCATTCCACTCCAACCATTTCACCCTGATTTCTAGCCCCCTCAAGTTGTTTTCCATCCAATCCTTCTCCCACCACCATGCCAAATCTGAGAGTGATTGAGTGTTCAAGAGACTATATTTTGAAGCACAAGAGCAAGGAGTTCATCACCAACAACAACATCTATTACCTTTTGGAGAGTGATGTCTCTTAGATTGGTAGGTGTCACTTGGGAGCCTCCAAAGCTTGTGGAGTTGGACCAAGGAGTTTGTAAGGCCAAGGCGATCGCCTACTTCATGAAGATCTACCTCGAGTGAGGGTAGTCGTTCATGGGCGTAAGCCATGGTGGAATAGACAAGGTTGCTTCTTGGCGGACCCTTCGTGGGTGGAGCCCTACATGGACTCGCGTAGCTGTTACCCTTCATGGGTTGAAGTCTCCATCAACATGGATGTACGATAGCACCACCTATTGAAACCATGCCAAAAAGCATCGTGTCTTCATTGCGTTTGATCCTTCTATCTCTGCCCCTTTACTTTCTCGCACTTGCATGTTTTTCATTTTCCGTTACTCAATCTCTAGATATGCATGTGTAGGATGTATTTGTTGGCACTTAACTTGCGCTAAAATCTGCCTAATTGTTAAGAAACATAAAAACTACACCTTTGTCTTGTTAAGTGTCTATTCACCCCCCTCTAGACCTACCTTCTCGATCTTTCAATAGGTATCAGAGCTTTGGTCTCCATTGGGTTTAATGACCATTGGAGGAAGATGGATGTCTACTTTGGGGAGTCTTAGATGTAGAGTGTCTATTTTCAATGGGAAGTACTATAACTCTTGGAAAGATGAAATTCTTGATATGTTTGATGAGTTTAACTTGAGCAAGTGTACCCATAACCCATATGTGCCTCCTATTGATCCCTTGCACCCAGCCCCCAGGAAAAAATTGACATGCTTCGTAATCTTTGAACCGTCAACCTTATCATTAGAGGATTACCTAGAGGTGTGCTTGGTTGTATACAAAACTTTGAGTGCGCATATACCCTATGGAATGACTTGGAAAAGCAATTTCTTGATTACTCTCTAAATAATCTTGATGAGATTCTTCATAAGGCTATTGCTTTTCACAAGATGAAGGCTAGCGATCTTAACTTTGATGATTGCCTATTTGAGCTTCATGATCTCATGCATGCTAAAGGCGATGTTATAACTATTAGTAATATCATCATAGAAGCAATTCGAATTCATTCTCTTGCACATTGTCATGATCATGAAACTAACGAATTCGTTGCCCTAGGTGATGAACATGCACTAAATGATGATGACAATGTTGAACATGGATATTATGATGAATATGAAGAGTTAGACATTGAATATGAGAATACTAAGAGGAATCGTCTCATGGCAAATCTTCGGGATTACATATCTAGAGGAAAATAGTGGATTCTTGATAGTGAATGTGAAAGTGCAGTATATCGACTAGAGGGGGGGGGTGAATAGATGATTTTTATGAAATGCTTCAAAACATGATAGTTTCGAAGACAAACGATAAGCTTGAGTCTATTTGTATGCAGCGGAAAGTGGACTACACTAGATAAGCCATAGTCATGTATTCAATGAAGTGAAAGCATGAAGACTAATAGCAACTAGGCAGCAGTGATCATAAAGGAAGAAGGAATGAAGCCAATCACAACAGGTAGATACTCAGTGAAGACAATCAGATAAGGCAAGCATGCTATGTCTTCACAACATAAAGCTGTAAGTAAAAGGAAGGGAAGGATAGAACCAGTGGCTCAAGGAAGACAGTGATTTGTTAGACCAGTTCCAGTTGCTGTGACAACTGTACGTCTGGTTAGGGAGGCTGAGATTTAACTCAGAAGACCGCGTCTTCACCTTTTTCCCCTTGAACTAAGAACACCTAGTCCTCGCCCAATCACTCTGGTAAGTCTTCAAGGTAGACTTCCAAACCTTCATAGACTTCGTTCACCGGCAATCCACAATTACTCTTGGATGCTCAGAACGCGATGCCTAACCGGCTCGAGGAAACACATTCCTCAAGTGTAATAAGTCTTCAGGTCACACAGACAGAAAGACTTCAGTGATGCCTAACACTCTTTGGCTCTGGGTGTTTGGGCTTTGTCCTCGCAAGGATTTCTCTCTCAAATGCTTTGGAGGTGGGTTGATCTCAAACGACAAAAGCCGTGCAATAACTCTGAGCAGCCACCAATTTATGGTGTAGGGGGTGGGCTATTTATAGCCACTAGGCAACCCAACCTGATTTGTCCGAAGTGACCCTGGGTCACTAAGGAACTGACACGTGTTCCAACGGTCAGATTTCAAACACACACGACAACTTTACTTGAGCTCCAAGTAAAGCTGACTCATCCGCCTCTGGATAAGATTTGGTCTCATAGTCTTCGCTCGAAGACATAGGATTTGGTTGAGCATCACATCAGTCACTCTGACTTAGTTCACTTGGACCCCACTTAACAGTGCGGTGGTTCCTATGACTCAATAAAGAAGAAAAGGAAACAACGACAACTCTACATCTTCGCTTTCCATAGTCTTCACACAATGTCTTCTCATGTCATAGTCTTCAATATGATTATCTTCATATACCACCACTGATATCAATGTCTTCATACATTTTTAGGGGTCATCTCCGGTAGGTTAACAAAATCAATGAGGGACTACTACCTGTGTTATCCTGCAATTCTCACAAACACATTAGTCCCTCAACCAGCTTTGTCGTCAATACTCCAAAACCAACTAGGGGTGGCACTATATGCACTTACAATCTCCCCCTTTTTGGTGATTGATGACAAACTGGTTGAAGTTTTCAACGGGGATAAAGATATGTGAAATTGTAAAGGATATGGTATTGTCTTCGTAAGCAGCAAAAGGCTCCCCCTGAAGATGTGCATATATTTGATTTGCCTTTGAATGCAAATGCACATGGCAGGTTGTACTTGTGGAGATCCTCTTCAACTTATGAAGACAATTCATCATGCATAATTGATATGTCGAAGATAATGACATGCACAATGAAAAATGGACGTCTGCAAAAATGACTAAGTGCGGAATATAAGATAGTAGATGCGGAATTTATCATCGCATTACAGAGTAGCATAAAAAAACGTAGCAGACGACCATCAGTTTAAGTGTTACAACTCAAAGAACCAAATGTAGCAAAACGAGAGTTGTAAACACTAGGCAAATTATAAAGCACCCGCCCATATGGACCCGCTTGAAGACTATCAACTCATATGCTTCCCCCCTTTTGTCAGTAAGGACCAAAAAGGTTTGAAGACATAGAGCCTCTACTCGTTCCCAGGTGGAGCAGAAGAGGATGCAGGGTCGGTGTTGTTGTTTGGCGGTGCAGAGGTGGTTGGTGCAGTGTCGATGCGCGCTGAAGTAGGAGGTGGTGAAGTAGCATCATCCTAATCATCGATCACCCTGGCGTCAATTGTTGCAGCGGAGGAAGAGTATTCAGAGTCTTCAAGGGATGGAGTTCGACGCATAACAGCAGTCCTTGGAGGAGTGTTGTCAAACTTGAATCTCTCAGTGAAGCCATCGTCTTGAAGATCCACTTCAGCACTCAGTAAAGTCAAACTCTTCCAAGACCGCCTGCATGTTTCATGAGAAACAAAAGCATTCTTGGTGGCAAGATTGCGAATGCGATTGACATCCACGAAGAGGCTCTGCATCTAACGCTTTAACCAGAGGTGATGCTTGTCCTGTTTCTGATGAAGAGCTACAAGAAGCTCTCGGTTGTTCAGGACACGAGATCGCTTCTGAGGCCTTTGAGCAATGGTGCTTTCAGTGGCTTCGGTTTCAGCGTGTTGAGGTAGACGAGTACGGCCAGCCAGAGGATAGACGCGAGAGACTGCTGGGACCCCTTCAATCTGCTGAGTGAAGCTTTGATGATCAGCGTTGTGAAGACTAACTGGCTCCTTAGCAGGCTCTTGGTCAATGGCTTCAGCTGACATATCAACCTCAGGCAAGAAAATCTAATGGTTGCGAGCAGAGGGTTGATAAGTGACAGCTGAGTGCAACTTGATGAGGCGCATAATCCAAGGGGCATAAAATTTCAGTCCAAATAGATCAGATCCAGACGTGGCCAGTTGCCTGATGAAGAAATCTTGAGCATTGAAGCTGATGCCATTGAAGATACAGAAGACCAAAGTCTTCATAGTGCCTTCAAGCTTGGCTGATGAAGAATGTCCTTTGACAGGCCATAGAGTACGCCTTATGATGTGATAGATGGTGTGAGGCAGGTACTCAAGGTATTCAACAAAGAATTCTTTAGGATATTCAGCATCACTTGGCAGAGGCTTCATCATGCTGAGCATTTGGCTCATGTTGGGCTTACGCTTCTGAAAGATGCTCTCCAAGGCTTCAGTGTGCAGTTCACAGCCAGGTTCATATAGATCTCCTGGAGTGGGCAGGCCAGTAAGCTCAATGAGATCAAAGGATTTTGCTTCATGATGCACATTGCCTGACATCCACTCAAGGACCCATGTCTTCGGATCTCTGCTTTGGCCTCGGATGTGAAGTGTGGCATAGAATTGCAGAAGCAGCTCTTCATTCCAATGCTCTTTATCTAGGACAAAATTGAGGAGGCCAGCATCACGGAAGCAGTCAAGAGCTTCCTCCAAGCAGGGCAGGCTAGCAATAGCTTCAGCATCAAGACGCATATGAGGGAAAATGCGGCCTTGATCATAGAGTACTCTTGAGTAGTAGCTGCGCTGCTGATGGCTCCAGAACCTATCTGATGATATTCTTGGCTTGGAATATGGGTTCTTGGCGCTGTCAAAGAAGGTGTTGTGCATAGTGAAGCTATTGGCATTGAATGACCCTGAAGATGTTGCAATACCTGGAAGCCTTGGTAGTCTTGGCTTAGGCTTCTGAACTTGGGGCCTGTGCGCAATATGATGATCAAACTGAGGACCAGCAACACGTGGTTCACTTGTAGGTGGTGGAATCAGAATTGGCCACCGGACAGTAACAAGCTGATCATCCTTGTTGTATGCTTGTTCAATTGTGTGAGGCCGTGGAGGCGGAACAGGAGCAGAGGCATTGTCTTCAAGCTGCAGATTGGCGTCAGGTGCAGCATTAGCTTCAGGCCCAGCGCTGGCTTCAGGCACAACACTGGCTTCAGGAGCAGTAACTTCAGGCGCAGGTTCTTCAGGCGCCACAGTATCTTCAGGTGCCACAAAAGCTTCAGCCATGACCACATCATTGGCTTCAGTGTTGGTGGTGGCAGCCTCTGAATTTGTTACCTCCACTTCAGGAGCTGGAGGGTCGGACACGTTCTCCTCGAGAACAGGTGGTGCGGTAGTACTTTCTTCAGCAACTTGGGGTAGTTCTTCTTCATGTTGGGGTGGTTCTTTTTCGGCTGATGCAGCCGAAATATCTTCAGCCACTTTGGCTTCAGATTCTGAGTGGCTTCCAGTAGGAGCAGCATTAGGGGCAGATGGTTGCTCTACTCCTTCTGGAGCACTTGAGGCAGTGACTTGAGGCCTTGGTCCTTTGCGAAGCCTGCGAAAAGCTGGCGATGCCTGAGGAGATGGAGGTTGTTGGGCCTCAAAGTCTTCGTCTTCAAGAACCATACTGGTGTCTTGAGTTTGCTGGCGAGTGTCTTGGTTTTCCTGTGGGTGATCAGCCCACGAGTCATCCTGAGCAATTGGCGTCAATGGACGACCAATGCTGATGCGTTCGCTGTGCGTGAGAACAGGCGAAGAGTCGATGTTGTACTCGATCTGAGGAAGGACGGCATCATCTTCAACATTGTCTTGAGGACCAATGTCTTCAGCTGCGGTGGGGTCAACAGCTGGAATGTCTTCAGCCTCTGTGGGAGCAGGCTCATGAACAGTCAGTCTTCTTTCTCACTGGGAAGATGCAGGGCGAGCAACTGAGATTGGCTCGACAAAGATAGGCTCTTTGGAAGCAGCCTTATCCTTCTTGGTCTTTCGCTTCTTGGTGGGTGGAGCTTCATCAATAGATTGCTTACGCTTGCGAGCATCAGCTTCAGCCACCTTAGTCTTCCTGAGCGTTGAAGCGGTTGGAGTTGCCTTAGGCTTCGTGCCAGTCATGCTAGCAGGGAAGACTATGCGAGGCATTTCCTGCCCAGATGCTTCAGCTTCGGGCACAGACTGCTTCTTCTTCTTCTTGGCAGCCATTCTTGGATCAATGCCAGGACGCCCAAGTGCCTTGCGCTTCTCAGCTTCATTGAATGCTTGAACGCATTTTGCAGCCTAGTCCTTGATGCGCTCACGTGAGCCTTTAGCTCCTTCACGCCGCAGGCGAAAGGCTTCCTTGAGCTCTTGCATCATAACCTTGAAGTTTTGAACTTCTTGCACGCTGAGCTTGTTCATATGCTTCTTGAACTGAGCTTTTTCATAAACTATCTTTTTCTTTAGCTCAACAATTCTTTGAGCCAGAGCTAGCTCAGAAGCAATGGCGCCATGGAAGGAGACGCTGAGGCCAACTGGAAGTTGAAGATCGTCGAAGCTCAGATTGGGAGTGTCAAACCATTCATCAATGAAGTTATTGAGCACTTCAACGTCAACGAGTGGCAAATCATTGAAGATTTTAGCATCCTGCTTGCTCTTGATCAGTAACTCCAGAGCATCATCTCCAAGATCTTCATCACTTGAGAGATCAAGGGCATCATTGGCAGTCTTCAGTACTGCATCTGGAGTGAGAGCTGGACTGGGGTTGCGTGTTGGCTTCCTCTTCAGCTGTCTACTCTTGGAGATTCTAGAGTGTTCCTCAGATTTCACACTTGGTGCAGGTGGAGCAGTGGCCAAAGGCTTCACTCTTGAAGCTCTTGGTGGAGTAGCCTTTGACGCCTTTGATTTCTTCTTCTGGGGCTTCGGCGTTGCAGGTGCTTCTTCAGAGTCGTCATCTGCTTCAGGTTGATCTACATCTGCACCTTGAACCCTTATGTGACTGATGAGGCCCTCTAGGTTGTAGAAGGGCCCAACCAGATTCGCTTCAGCTTCGCGCGAGCCATCAGCACGGGGTGCAGAGGGGCCGGGATTGAAGTCTAATCCCCACAGCTTCTTGTTTTCCTTGGCCGAGTTCTTGGCGAATTGAAGATTTCGCTTGAACAGATTGTCGTCGCGACACCAGAGCAGAGCGCTTGGATCAGCATCAGCAGGCTGTGGCCCTCTAACCATGCAAGGATAGAAGCCTTGAGCAATGGCTTCAGCATGAGTCTTGGAGAGAAGATTCTTATAAGTGATATCTCCCCACGGATGCTTGATTGCGTTTTTCTTGGCATACTCTGGGGTCACGAACCTATATTTGAACCATTGTTCAGCCCAGTATCTTCGAATCCATTGGATTCGGGTCTTCCTCTGATTGTAATCCTCCTCTGGATCAGTCTTGTACATCTCATTGAGATCAGGAGGCAAATCACGGGAGGTGTTGCCACGACGCTGTCTGCCACCCTTTCTTACTATCTTGTCAGTTGTCATTTGCTTCAACCTGAATGGCTTCAAATTGAATGGCTTCAAAACTGGCAAATGCTTCGGTTTGCTGGTCAGACAGGAACTAGCTTCAGGAGAATGAATGTGACACTGCAAAAACTCTGCAAATGAATGCAGACTATGAGAACCAAGGGATTCTCCCACGGACATGTACAAGTGACAGCATTAGAGATGCGAGGGAAGGGGAAGAGGTCATATGCATTCTCAGAACTTTTGAAGATTAAAACAGTTTTGAAGACTTTGACCTCATAGTGCGAAGACATTCACTCATGGGAGTTGGTTCCAGATTTGTACGTGAAGGAAATATGCCCTAGAGGCAATAATAAATATGTTATTTGTATTTCCTTATATCATGATAAATGTCTTTTATTCATGCTAGAATTGTATTAACCGGAAACTTAGTACATGTGTGAATACATAGACAAAACAGAGTGTCCCTAGTATGCCTCTACTAGACTAGCTCATTGATCAAAGATGGTTATGTTTCCTAGCCATAGACATGAGTTGTCATTTGATCAACGGGATCACATCATTAGGAGAATGATGTGATGGACAAGACCCATCCGTTAGCATAGCACCATGATCGTTTAGTTTAACTGCTATTGCTTTCTTCATGACTTATACATGTTCCTATGACTATGAGATTATGCAACTCCCGAATACCGTAGGAACACCATGTGTGCTATCAAACGTCACAACGTAACTGGGTGATCATAAAGATGCTCTACAGGTGTCTCTGAAAGTATTCGTGGTGTTGGCATAGATCAAGATTAGGATTTGTCACTCCGAGTGTCGGAGAGGTATCTCTGGGCCCTCTCGGTAACACACATCACAATAAGCCTTGCAAGCAAAAGACTAATGAGTTAGTCACGAGATGATGTGTTACGGAACGAGTAAAGAGACTTGCCGGCAACGAGATTGAACTAGATATAAAGATACCGACGATCGAATCTCGGGCAAGTAACATACCGTTTGACAAAAGGAACAACGTATGTTGTTATGCGGTTCTGACCGATAAAAGATCTTCGTAGAATATGTAGGAGCCAATATGAACATCCAGGTTCCGCTATTGGTTATTGACCAGAGATGAGTCTCGGTCATGTCTACATAGTTCTCGAACCCGTAGGGTCCGCACGCTTAACGTTTGATGACGATCGGTATTATGAGTTTTTGAGTATTGATGTACCGAAGGTAGTTCGGAGTCCCAGATGAGATCACGGACATGACGAGGAGTCTCGGAATGTCCGAGACATAAAGATTGATATATTGGACGGCTATATTCGGACACCGGAAGTATACCGGAAAAGTTTCGGATTTATCGGGAATGCCGGAGGGGGTTACCGGAACCCCCTACGAGAGGGGATGGTCCATAGTGGGCCTAAAGGGTGAGAGAGAGGCAGCCCATAGGGCTGGCCGGCGCCCCCACCCAGGAATCCTAGTTGGACTAGGATTGGGGGGGGGGGCGCCACCTCTCCTATTCCTTTCCCCCTTCTTCCTTTCGGTGAATCCTACTAGGAATAGGATTGCAATCCTATTCCTAGTAGGACTCCCTCCCTAGCCGCACCAGGAGAGGTTGGCCGGCCTCCCTCCCCTGCTCCTTTATATACGGGGGCAGGGGGGCACCCAAAGACACACAAGTTGAATTGTTTTAGCCGTGTGCGGTGCCCCCCTCCACAGAATCACACCTCGGTCATACCGTCGCGGAGCTTAGGCGAAGCCCTGCGCCGGTGAACACATCATATCCGTCACCACGCCATCGTGCTGACGAAACTCTCCCGTGAAGCTCAACTGGATCAAGAGCTCGTGGGACGTCATCAAGCTGAACGTGTGCTGAACGCGGAGGTGCCGTACGTTCGGTGCTTGATCGGTTGGATCGCGAAGAAGTTCGACAACATCAACCGCGTCACTTGACGCTTCCGCTCCCGGTCTACGAGGGTACGTAGACACACTCTTCCCTCTCGTTGCTATGCATCTGGTAGATAGATCTTGCGTGATCGTAGGAAAATTTTAAAATACTATGTTCCCCAACAGTGGTATCAGAGCCAGGTCTATGCGTAGATGATATGCACGAGTAGAACACAATGAGATTGTGGACGATACTAGTCATACTGCTTACCAGCATGTCATACTTTGCTTCGGCGGTATTGTGAGATGAAGCGGCCCGGACCGACATTACGCGTACGCTTACGCGAGACTGGTTTCACCGTTACGAGCACTCGTTGCTTAAAGGTGACTGGCGGGTGTCTGTCTCTCTCACTTTAGCTGAATCAAGTGTGGCTACGCCCGGTCCTTGTGAAGGTTAAAACAACACATACTTGACGAAACATCGTTGTGGTTTTGTATGCGTAGGTAAGAACGGTTCTTGCTAAGCTCGTAGCAGCCACGTAAAACTTGCAACAAAAAAAGTAGAGGACGTCTAACTTGTTTTTGCAGGGCATGTTGTGATGTGATATGGTCAAGACATGATGAGTTATACGGTTTTGTATGAGATGATCATGTTTTGTAAAGTTATCGGCAACTGGCAGGAGCCATATGGTTGTCGCTTTATTGTATGAAATGCAATCGCCATGTAATTGCTTTACTTTATCACTAAGCGGTAGCGATAGTCGTAAAAGCAATAGTTGGCGAGACGACAACGATGCTACGATGAAGATCAAGGTGTCAAGCCGGTGACGAAGGTGATCATGACGGTGCTTTGGAGATAGAGATCAAAAGCACAAGATGATGATGGCCATATCATGTCACATATTTTGATTGCATGTGATGTTTATCTTATTATGCTTCTTATTTTGCTTAGAACGATGGTAGAATTATAAGATGATCCCTTACTAAATTTCAAGGTATAAGTGTTCTCCCTGAGTATGCACCGTTGCGAAAGTTCGTCGTGCCGAGACACCACGTGATGATCGGGTGTGATAAGCTCTACGTTCAAATACAACGGGTGTAAGCCAGTTTTTGCACACGCAGAATACTCGGGTTAAACTTGACGAGCCTAGCATATACAGATATGGCCTCGGAACACTGGAGACCGAAAGGTCGAGCGTGAATCATATAGTAGATATGATCAACATAAGATGTTCACCATTGAAACTACTCCATCTCACGTGATGATCGGACATGGTTTAGTTGATTTGGATCACGTGATCATTTAGATGACCAGAGGGATGTCTATCTAAGTGGGAGTTCTTAAGTAATATGATTAATTGAACTTTAATTTATCATGAACTTAGTCCTGGAAGTATTAGCATATCTATGTTGTAGATCAATAGCTCGCGATGTTGCTCCCCATTTATTTTTCATATGTTCCTAGAGAAAACCAAGTTGAAAGATGTTAGTAGCAATGATGCGGAATTGTTCCGTGATCTGAGGATTATCCTCATTGCTGCACAGAAGAATTATGTCCTTGATGCACCGCTAGGTGACAGACCTATTGCAGGAGCAGATGTAGACGTTATGAACGTTTTTGACAAAAGCTCGATATGATGACTACTTGATAGTTTAAGTGCACCATACTTTACGGCTTAGAACCGGACTTCAAAAACGTTTTGAACGCCACGGAGCATATAAGATGTTCCAAGAGTTGAAATTAGTATTTCTCATGCCCGTGTCAAGAGGTATAAGACCTCTGACAGTACTTTGCCTACAAGATGGAGGAGAATAGCTCAACCAGTGAGCATGTGCTCAGATTGTCTGGGTACTACAATTACTTTAATCAAGTGGGAGTTAATCTTCCAGATAAGATAGTAATTGACAAAGTTCTCTAGTCACTATCACCAAGTTAGTAGAACTTCGTGATGAACTATAATATACAAGGGATGACGAAAACAATTCCCGAGCTCTTCGCTATGCTCAAAGCTGCGGAGGTAGAAATAAAAAAGGAGCATCAAGTGTTGATGGTTAGCAAGACCACTAGTTTCAAGAAAAAGGGCAAGGGAAAGAAAGGGAACTTCAAAAAGAATAGCAAGTCAGTTGCTACTTCCACGAAGAAACCCAAAGCTAAACTCAAGCCTGAAACTAAGTGCTTCTACTGCAAAGGAAATGGTCACTGGAAGTGGAACTGCCCTAGATACTTGGCGGATAAGAAGGATGGCAAAGTGAACAAAGGTATATTTGATATACAGATTATTGATGTGTATTTTACTAGTGTTCATAGCAACCCCTCGGTATTTGATACTGATTTAGTTGCTAAAAAGGTAGTAACTCGAAATGGGAGTTGCATAATGAACAGAAACTAGTTAAAGGATGAAGTGACGATGTGTATTGGAAATAGTTCCAAGATTGATATGATCATCATCGCACACTCCCTATACTTTCGGGATTAGTGTTGAACCTAAATAAGTGTTATTTGGTGTTTGTGTTGAGCATGAATATGATTTGATCATGTTTATTGCAATACGGTTATTCATGTAAGTTAGAGAATAATTGTTGTTCTGTTTACATGAATAAAACCTTCTATGGTCATACATCCAATAAAAATAGTTTGTTGGATCTCGATCGTGTGATACACATATTCATAATATTGAAGCCAAAAGATGCAAGGTTAATAATGATAGTGCAACTTATTTGTGGCACTGCCGTTTAGGTCATATTGGTGTAAAACGCATGAAGAAACTCCAAATGATGGACTTTTGGAATCACTTGATTATGAATCACTTGGTGCTTGCGAACCATGCCTCATGGGCAAGATGACTAAAACTCCGTTCTCCGGAACTATGGAGCGAGCAACATATTTGTTGGAAAATCATACATACTGATGTATGCGGACCAATGAGTGTTGAAGCACGCGGCGGGTATCGTTATTTTCTGACCTTCACTGATGATTTAAGCAGATATGGGTATATCTACTTAATGAAACACAAGTCTGAAACATTTGAAAAGTTCAAAGAATTTCAGAGTGAAGTAGAGAATCATCGTAACAACAAAATAAAGTTTCTACGATCTGATCGTGGAGGAGAATATTTGAGTTACGAGTTTGGTCTTCATTTGAAACAATGTGGAATAGTTTCACAACTCACGCCACCTGGAACACCACAGCGTAATGGTGTGTCCGAACGTCATAACCGTACTTTATTGGATATGGTGCGATCTATGATGTCTCTTACCGATTTATCACTATCGTTTTGGGTCATGCATTAGAGACAGCTACATTCACGTTAAATAAGGGCCTCATCTGAATCCGTTGAGACAACGCCTTAAGAACTGTGGTTTGGCAAGAAACCAAAGTTGTTGTTTCTTAAAGTTTGGGACTGCGATGCTTATGTGAAAACACTTCAACCAGATAAGCTCGAACCCAAGTAGGAAAAATGTGTCTTCATAGGATACCCAAAAGAGACTGTTGGGTACACCTTCTATCACAGATCCGAAGGCAAAATATTCGTTGCTAAAAACGGATCCTTTCTAGAAAAAGAGTTTCTCTCGAAAGAAGTGAGTGGGAGGAAAGTAGAACTTCATGAGGTAATTGTACCTTCTCCCGGATTGGAAAGTAGTACATCACAGGAAATTGTTCCAGTGATTCCTACACCAATTAGTGAGGAAGTTAATGATAATGATCATGAAACTTCGGATCAAGTTTCCACTGAACGTCGTAGATCAACCAGAGTACGTTCCGCACCAGAGTGGTACGGCAACCCAGTTCTGGAAATCATGTTACTAGACCATGATGAACCTACGAACTATGAGGAAGCGATGATGAGCCCAGATTCCACAAAATGGCTTGAAGCCATGAAATCTGAGATGGGATCCATGTATGAGAACAAAGTATGGACTTTGGTTGACTTGCCCGATGATCGGCAAGCCATCGAAAATAAATGGATCTTCAAGAGGAAGACCGACGCAGACGGTAATATTACTGTTTACAAAGCTCGACTTGTTGCGAAAGGTTTTCGACAAGTTCAAGGAGTTGACTACGATGAGACTTTCTCACCTGTAGCGATGCTTAAGTCTGTCCGAATCATGTTAGCAATTGCCGCATTTTATGATTATGAAATCTGGCAAATGGATGTCAAAACTGCATTCCTAAATGGATATCTCAAAGAAGAGTTGTATATGATGCAACCAGAAGGTTTTGTTGATCCAAAAGGTGCTAACAAAGTATGCAAGCTCCAGCGATCCATCTATGGACTGGTGCAAGCATCTCGGAGTTGGAATATACGCTTTGATGAGGTGATCAAAGCATATGGTTTTATACAGACTTTTGGAGAAGCCTGTATTTACAAGAAAGTGAGTGGGAGCTCTGTAGCATTTCTAATATTATATGTAGATGACATATTGTTGATTGGAAATGATATAGAATTTCTGGATAGCATAAAGGGATACTTGAATAAAAGTTTTTCAATGAAAGACCTCGGTGAAGCTGCTTACATATTGAGCATCAAGAATCTATATAGATAGATCAAGACGCTTGATAAGACTTTCGATGAGTACATACCTTGATAAGATTTTGAAGTAGTTCAAAATGGATCAGTCAAAGAAGAAGTTCTTGCCTGATTTGTAAGGTGTGAAGTTGAGTAAGACTCAAAGCCAGACCACGGCAGAAAAATATAGAGAGAATGAAAGTCATTCCCTATGCCTCAGCCATAGGTTCTATAAAGTATGCCATGCTGTGTACAAAACACGTTGTGTACCTTGCCAAGAGTTTGACAGGGAGGTACAATAGTGATCCAGAAGTAGATCACTGTTCAGCGGTCAAAATTATCCTTAGTAATTGGATGACTAAGGAAATATTTCTCGATTATGGAGGTGATAAAGAGTTCGTCGTAAAGGGTTACGCCGATGCAAGCTTTGACACCAAAATCCAGATGACTCTAAGTATCAATCTGGATGCGTATTGAAAGTGGGAGCAATTAGCTAGAGTAGCTCTATGCAGAGCATTGTAGACATAGAAATTTGCAAAATACATACGGATCTGAATGTGACAGACCCGTTGACTAAACTACTCTCACAAGCAAAACATGATCACACCTTATTACTCTTGGGTATTAATCACATAGCAATGTGAACTAGATTATTGACTCTAGTAAACCCTTTGGGTGTTGGTCACATGGCGATGTGAACTATGGGTGTTATTCACATAACGATGTGAACTATCGGTATTAAATCACATGGCGATGTGAGCTAGATTATTGACTCTAGTGCAAGTGGGAGACTGAAGGAAATATGCCCTAGAGGCAATAATAAATATGTTATTTGTATTTCCTTATATCATGATAAATGTCTTTTATTCATGCTAGAATTGTATTAACCGGAAACTTAGTACATGTGTGAATACATAGACAAAACAGAGTGTCCCTAGTATGCCTCTACTAGACTAGCTCATTGATCAAAGATGGTTATGTTTCCTAGCCATAGACATGAGTTGTCATTTGATCAACGGGATCACATCATCAGGAGAATGATGTGATGGACAAGACCCATCCGTTAGCATAGCACCATGATCGTTTAGTTTAACTGCTATTGCTTTCTTCATGACTTATACATGTTCCTATGACTATGAGATTATGCAACTCCCGAATACCGTAGGAACACCTTGTGTGCTATCAAACGTCACAACGTAACTGGGTGATCATGAAGATGCTCTACAGGTGTCTCCGAAAGTATTCGTGGTGTTGGCATAGATCAAGATTAGGATTTGTCACTCCGAGTGTCGGAGAGGTATCTCTGGGCCCTCTCGGTAACACACATCACAATAAGCCTTGCAAGCAAAAGACTAATGAGTTAGTCACGAGATGATGTGTTACGGAACGAGTAAAGAGACTTGCCGGCAACGAGATTGAACTAGGTATAAAGATACCGACGATCGAATCTCGGGCAAGTAACATACCGTTTGACAAAAGGAACAACGTATGTTGTTATGCGGTTCTGACCGATAAAAGATCTTCGTAGAATATGTAGGAGCCAATATGAACATCCAGGTTCCTCTATTGGTTATTGACCAGAGATGAGTCTCGGTCATGTCTACATAGTTCTCGAACCCGTAGGGTCCGCACGCTTAACGTTTGATGACGATCGGTATTATGAGTTTTTGAGTATTGATGTACCGAAGGTAGTTCGGAGTCCCGGATGAGATCACGGACATGACGAGGAGTCCCGGAATGTCCGAGACATAAAGATTGATATATTGGACGGCTATATTCGGACACCGGAAGTATACCGGAAAAGTTTCGGATTTATCGGGAATGCCGGAGGGGGTTACCGGAACCCCCTACGAGAGGGGATGGTCCATAGTGGGCCTAAAGGGTGAGAGAGAGGCAGCCCATAGGGCTGGCCGGCGCCCCCACCCAGGAATCCTAGTTGGACTAGGATTGGGGGGGCGCCACCTCTCCTATTCCTTTCCCCCTTCTTCCTTTCGGTGAATCCTACTAGGAATAGGATTGCAATCCTATTCCTAGTAGGACTCCCTCCCTAGCCGCACCAGGAGAGGTTGGCCGGCCTCCCTCCCCTGCTCCTTTATATACGGGGGCAGGGGGGCACCCAAAGACACACAAGTTGAATTGTTTTAGCCGTGTGCGGTGCCCCCCTCCACAGAATCACACCTCGGTCATACCGTCGCGGAGCTTAGGCGAAGCCCTGCGCCGGTGAACACATCATATCCGTCACCACGCCGTCGTGCTGACGAAACTCTCCCGTGAAGCTCAACTGGATCAAGAGCTCGTGGGACGTCATCAAGCTGAACGTGTGCTGAACGCGGAGGTGCCGTACGTTCGGTGCTTGATCGGTTGGATCGCGAAGAAGTTCGACAACATCAACCGCGTCACTTGACGCTTCCGCTCCCGGTCTACGAGGGTACGTAGACACACTCTTCCCTCTTGTTGCTATGCATCTGGTAGATAGATCTTGCGTGATCGTAGGAAAATTTTAAAATACTACGTTCCTCAACAGTACGAATCCACGAATAAGTACAAGTGAGGAATCTAACTATAGTTGAAGCATATGTGAATGTACTAGGCAAGATATGAGATGCAGACATGATAGATCTATATATCTAAGTAGGCAGAAACCTATTGTGGTAAAGTAGATGAATCTTTATGGATCTAGAAGATGGTAAAAAGCAAGTTTATTTACCACATGATGAACTGCTTAGACGGAGTAGGAGTTGGATGCCCAGCAGTTTGGTCATCCGTGCCCTAACTTGGCGACGGAGGACAGCTACAGCGACGGCGGAGAGGAAGATGTCCGCGGCCGGCGTGAGGACGGCGTCGACAAGTTGTGGCAGCGAAGCGCTTCGTCGCCGGCGTCGTCGAAAGCTAGCGGAGGCACTAGGGTTGTTCGAGGTGGAGAGGTGGTGGAAGAAACTTTTGACCGTGATGGGACGTGCATTTATAGGCATGGGAGACGGCACAGCGTAATTACTCAGGTGCCCCTGACGGTTCACGTACGAGTGACACGTGGCGGTCATGTAATGCATTGGGAGTTGTCCCACGATCCCACGTACACCACGACTGTCGGAGTAGTCGTTCCGGCTTCTCCAGGTTTCAGGCATAACGGATGGAGCATTAAAATCAGATTTAAAGTTTGTCTCCGTATCTTCTGCTGACAAGGACGCATAGAAGATATTCGACTGTTTCAACAGAATGCATATGATTTGGACAGATATAGTGTGAGATGAGAAAGCATAGAGAGGTTAGGGTCCGATCACATTCACTTAGTCCAAAAGATTCAAATATGAAGACATAGCTATAAGTGAATGCTGTTGAGGACAGAACACAACTCTCTCTCTATATATGTCCTATGTGAAGATAAACCAAGTGCGAAGACTTTGCAAATGCAACGCCGCAAGAAATGCTTCAAACAAGAATTCGGTGGTGGTGTTACCCATCGTATAGGAAGTATTAGACCCAGACACGGCGCAGAATTATCGTGGCGCTCCGAAGTCAAATTCCATGTTAATGTATTCACACTTAGAATGTAAGTCTTCATTGATTGAAGATATACTTTACTTCATGTGTTGCACATCTAAGTCATCAATATGCATAAGTGTTAGGATGTGTGCCTGATTACAGGACATTTGAGGATTCTAAGATATTTAGCTCACACCACAACTTGCAAAACCTTTTCTCATCCAAGGGCTTTGTGAAGATATCTGCCAGTTGTTCTTCAGTGTTGACGTGTATGATATCAATATCTTCCTTCATAACATGATCTCTGAGAAAGTGATGACGAATTTCAATGTGCTTTGTCTTCGAGTGCTGAACTGGGTTGTTGGCAATCTTGATGGCGCTTTCATTATCACAGTAGAGTGGCACATGCTGAGAGTGATACACAGTTCTGCTTCTTTGAAGACCATCAGACAAGTGATCGTCCTAGAAAGTGACATGTGCCAGATGTGGACTTGCGATCAACTTTGTCACCAGCATAATCAGCATATGAAAAAATCCTACTAGATCAAACTCTGAGCCCTTTGGATACCATAATCCTAGTGTTGGGTTGTAAGCCAAATATCCAAGTATTCGCTTCACAGCTAAGTGATGCGACTCCTTTGGTACCGCTTGATATCGAGCACACATGCAAACACTAAGCATAATATCTGGCCTAGATGCACATAAATAAAGTAAAGAACCAATCATGGAGCGGTATACCTGTTGATCAAACTCTTTACCATTGGCGTCGGGACCCAGATGATGTTTAGCAGGCATTGGCGTCGAGTACCCTTTGCAGTCTTGCATTCCAAACTTCTTCAGGCAGTCTTTAAGATACTTCTCTTGAGATATGAAGATGCCGTTGCTTTGCTGACGAATTTGAAGACCAAGGAAGAACTTCAGCTCACCCATCATAGACATTTGATATTGTTCTTGCATCATGTGACCAAACTCATCACTGTATTTCTTGTCCGTGCAGCCGAAGATAATGTCATCCACATAGGTTTGGCAGACAAATAGCTCATCATCATATGTCTTCATGAAGAGTGTAGGATCTTGGGATCTAGGTTTGAAGCCTTTGCTCTTCAGGAAGTCTTTGAGGGTGTCATACCAAGCATGAGGCGCTTGTTTGAGGCCATATAGTGCCTTGTTGAGCTTGTAAACCATATCAGGACGTTTTGGGTCTTCAAAGCCAGGTGGTTGTGCAACATACACTTCTTCTTAAATTCTTCCATTGAGAAAGGCACTCTTTACATCCATTTGATATAGAAGTATGTTGTGATGATTTGCATAGGCTAGCAGTATATAAATGGCTTCAAGTCTAGCCACAGGAGCAAATGTTTCATCGAAGTCAATCCCTTCAACTTGAGTGTATCCTTGAGCAACGAGACGAGCTTTGTTTCTGACCACTTGACCATGCTCATCTTGCTTGTTGCAATAGATCCATTTTGTGCCTATTATGTTGTGCTTTCGAGGATCAGGACGCTTGACAAGTTCCCACACATTGTTCAGCTCAAACTGTTGAAGCTCTTCTTGCATTGCTTGAATCCATTCAGGCTCCATAAAAGCTTCAGCAACTTTCTTGGGTTCAGATATTCAGACAAAAGCAAAGTGCCCACAGAAATTTGCAAGCTGTGTTGCTCTAGAGCGAGTGAGTGGACCAGGAGCATTTATGCTATCAATTATCTTCTCAACTTGTACTTCATTTGCAACACGAGGATGAGCTGGACGAAGATTTTGCTCTTGTTATGCATTGTCTTCATCAGGGGGATTGTCTTCGGGTTGAGCATTGTCGTCAGGTTGATTTGGAGTAGAGATGATGAGTTCCTCGTCAGGTTGTGCTTCAGTAGGCATGATCTCACCAGTTCCCATAAGCTTGATAGATTCATTTGGTGAAGCTTCATCTAGCACATTTGGTAGGGATTCTTTTTGTGATCCATTTGTCTCATCAAACCTCACATCCACAGTTTCAACAGTTTTATAGAGAAAAATGTTGAAGACTCTGTAGGAGTGTGAGTCCTTTCCATATCCGAGCATGAAGCCTTCATGAGCTTTGGGTGCAAATTTGGACTTATGATGAGGATCCTTGATCCAGCACTTAGCTCCAAATACTCTGAAGTAGCTTACATTTGGCTTCTTTCCAGTGAGGAGTTCATAGGATGTTTTCTTTAGAAGTTTGTGAAGATAAACACGGTTGATGACATGGCATGCAGTGTCAATAGCTTCGGGCCAGAATCTTCTTGGTGTTTTGTACTCATCGAGCATCGTTCGAGCCATCTCAATTAGAGTTCTGTTCTTGCGCTCAACGATCCCATTTTGCTGAGGTGTATATGGGGCTGAAAATTCATGAGTGATTCCCATCTCATCCAGATAAAGATCGAGGCCAGTGTTCTTGAATTCAGTGCCATTGTCACTTCTGATATGTTTGATCTTGATGCCATAATTGTTCATGGCATGGTTGGCGAAGCGTCTGAAGACATCTTGCACTTCAGTCTTGTAGAGTATTATGTGCACCCAAGTGTATCTTGAATAGTCATCAACTATGATGAAGCCATAGAGACAGGCTGTGGTAGAGAATGTGGAGTAGTGAGTAGGGCCAAATAAGTCCATGTGAAGCAGCTCGAAGGGTTTGGATGTCGTCATGATTGTCTTCGAGGGGTGCTTGGCTCTAGTCATCTTCCCAGCTTCACATGCACCACATAGATGATCTTTCTTGAACTTGACTTCCTCGATGCCTATGACATGCTTCTTCTTTGCGAGAGTGTGCAAGTTCCTCATGCCAGCATGTCCTAGCCTCCGATGCTAGAGCCAGCACTCTGAAGCTTTTGCTAGAAGACATAGGGCCATTTGTGGTCCAGCTGAGAAATCTACATATACATATCACCTTTTCTGTATCCTTCAAATACTAAAGACTTGTCAGATTCCATTAGTACAATGCAACGAAATTTACCAAAGATCACAATCATGTTTAAGCCACAAAGCATTGAGATAGACATTAAGTTGAAACCAAGAGATTCAACAAGCATGACTTTGTCCATGTGCTGATCTCTTGAGATTGCAACTCTACCTAGACCCAACACCTTGCTTTTACCAGTATCAGCAAATGTGATGTGACTCTTGTTGGATGGACGTAAGGTTGAGTCCATGAGAAGATTTCGATCACCAGTCATATGATTTGTGCACCCGCTATCCATAATTCATTCTGAAGACTTTGGTTTCACTCCCTACAATGCAGTTAGGAGGATAGGCTTCACCAAAAGCCATTATGAAGCATAAACAATTGATGCATGAGTGGATTATGAAAGCTTTAGATGTAAGTTAGGACTGATAAGATCTTCAGCAAGTCATTTATGGATAGTATGAGCAGTAGGTCATTTTGGGCATTTGTTCTTGTGCCCTACAAGTGTTTTAGGTCCCCAGCAATAGCATCAGAAGCCTTTGATTACAGGCTGGAGACCTTTCCCTGCAAGAGAAAGTTAGTTCTTCTTAACCACCCACATCTTCAGTGGTGGCTTAGAAGCAATGAGTCTAAGAGCACCATCTGAGAATTTTGGCTTTGGAGCCCTAGCAAACAATCTTGCAGAAGGAGAATAATACTCATATGAATAGGCATAAAAGTTCTTTGATTTATGAACATAGCGGTTTGAAGAAACACACTCATATTCATGGGTCTGAGTATGATTTCCCTGCAAAACATTCGCGTTAGAGTGACTCAGTTGAGTCCTTTGTCTGTATGAAGCCTTAGGACCATATGAAGCCTTTGGTCTGGGGTTTGTCTTCATCCCAGGGGGTGTCATGACAGTATTTGCTGGAAGCTTCTCAAGACAACCTTTGGGTACCCAGATCTTCTTCATAGGTGGTCCATTCCTGCAGTTAGTACCAAAATACCTGGCAAACACTTCACCATTTCGATTCTTAAACAATTTATAGTTTGCATCAAAGGATTCATCAATGATAACAGGATTAGCACAAGTGAAGCCAGATAAGGTAGATGGATCCACTGTTTTGCAACAACCCATGTGGTTTTGGGATACTGCTCAGGCTTCCAGTATGAACCATCAACATTCATTTTCCTGTCGAACCCAACACCCTCTTTCCTAGGGTTTCGATTCAGTATCTGCTTTTTGAGGACATCACATAGAGTCTGATGCCCTTTGAGGCTTTTGTACATCCCTGTTTCAAGCAAAGTCTTCAACCTAGCATTTTCATCAGCAATAGTAGTGGTTTCCTCAGCAGAGGGGTTAGTGACCACATCAATAGTTGAAGATATTGCAACAGTGGCAGCAGTAGAGCATTCAGCAACAGATGTAGCATTATCACGTTCAATGCATTTTAGACATGGTGGTTCAAACTCTTCGTGAGTGGAGCTGATCAGTTGTGCGCGGAGTGACTCATTCTCCCTTTGAAGATCTTCATGAGCCGCTTTCACTTTCTCAAGTTCTCGCTTCCTTTGGATGTAATCGTGGGAAAGCTTTTCATGAGTTTTTGAAAGTGATTCATAAAGCTCTTCAAGTTCTTTGTACTTAATATGAAGATTTTTTATGTCTTCAATTAAGGACTGAGAACGGGTCATTTCCGCGTCCAACAGGTCATCGCTTTTGTCTAACAGTTTTTTGAATATGTTCCATGGTTTTCTGCTGTTCAGTGGCAATTTTAGCAAGTGTTTTGTAGCTAGGTTTTGATTCACAATCAGAGTCATCTTCACTAGATGTTTGAAAGTAAGCATCGCGTGATTTTACCTTGGCACCGCGTGCCATGAAGCAGAGGGTGGGTGCAGAGTCGTCGTCCTTATCATCATTGTTGTTGACGGGGCCATTGTCTTTAGTGTTGAAGATAGACTTGCCCACGTAGGCAGTGGCTAAAGCCAGACTTGCAGACCAGAATCAGACTCCTCCTTCGACTCCACCTCCACCTCTTCAGAAGCAGACTCTTCCTCAGAATCCATCTCCTTGCCAACAAAAGCACGAGCCTTGCCAGATGAATTCTTCTTGTGTGATGAATACTTTGATGAAGACTTTGAACAAGACTTTGAGTATTTCTTCTTTTTCTTATCATCAGAATCATATTCCTTGCTCTTCTTCTTCTTATTCTCGTTGTCCCACTGAGGACACTCAGAGATGTAGTGACCAGGTTTATTGCACTTATGACATGTTCTTTTCTTGTAGTCATGGGCAAATGCTTCATCATTTCTTGAGCTGGATCTTGAAGACTTTCTGAAGCCTTTCTTCCTAGTGAATTTCTGGAACTTCTTCACAAGCATGGCAAGCTCCTTTCCAATGTCTTCAGGATCATCAGAACTGCACTCAGATTCTTCTTCAGATGAGGAAACAGCTTTTGCCTTCAACGCGCGAGATCGGCCATAGTTGGGACCATAGATGTCACGCTTCTCAGACAGCTGAAACTCATGTGTGTTGAGCCTCTCAAGTATATCAGACGGATCGAGAGTCTTGAAGTCAGGGCGTTCTTGAATCATCAATGCAAGGATATCAAATGAGCTGTCGAGTGATCTCAGAAGAGTCTTGACAATTTCATGCTTGGTAATCTCAGTGGCACCAAGTGCTTGAAGCTCATTTGTGATGTCAGTGAGACGATCAAAAGTGTGCTGGACATTCTCATTGTCATGTCTCTTGAAGCAATTGAAGAGATTGCGAAGGACGCTGATCCTTTGATCTCTCTGGGTAGAGACTCCTTCATTGACCTTTGAGAGCCAGGCCCAAACTTCCTTTGACGTGTCCAGAGCACTCACACGACCATACTGTCCTTTGGTCAGATGACCACAGATGATGTTCTTGGCCGTTGAATCCAGTTGAACAAGCCTCTTGACATCAGCAGCGGTGATGCCTTCACCAGTCTTGGGAACGCCATGCTTGACGACAAACCAGAGGTCCACGTCAATGGCTTCAAGATGCATGCACATCTTGTTCTTCTAGTAGGGATATTCGGTGCCATCGAAGACGGGGCACTCAGCGGAGACTTTGATTATCCCTGCAGTCGACATAGCTAAAACTCCAGGTGTTTAAACCGAATCACACAGAACAAGGGAGTACCTTGCTATGATACCAATTGAAAGTGCAGTATATCGACTAGAGGGGGGGGGTGAATAGACGATTTTTATGAAATGCTTCAAAACATGATAGTTTTGAAGACAAAGATAAGCTTGAGTCTATTTGTATGCAGCGGAAAGTGGACTACACTAGATAAGCCATAGTCATGTATTCAATGAAGTGAAAGCATGAAGACTAATAGCAACTAGGCAGCAGTGATCATAAAGGAAGAAGGAATGAAGCCAATCACAACAGGTAGATACTCAGTGAAGACAATCAGATAAGGCAAGCATGCTATGTCTTCACAACATAAAGTTGTAAGTAAAAGGAAGGGAAGGATAGAACCAGTGGCTCGGGGAAGACAGTGATTTGTTAGACCAGTTCCAGTTGCTGTGACAACTGTACGTCTGGTTAGGGAGGCTGCGATTTAACTCAGAAGACCGCGTCTTCACCTTGTTCCCCTTGAGCTAAGAACACCTAGTCCTCGCCCAATCACTCTGGTAAGTCTTCAAGGTAGACTTCCAAACCTTCACAGACTTCGTTCACCGGCAATCCATAATTACTCTTGGATACTCAGAACGCGACGCCTAACCGGCTCAAGGAAACACATTCCTCAAGTGTAATAAGTCTTCAGGTCACACAGACAGAAAGACTTCAGTGATGCCTAACACTCTTTGGCTCTGGGTGTTTGGGCTTTGTCCTCGCAAGGATTTCTCTCTCAAATGCTTCAGAAGTGGGTTGATCTCAAACGACAAAAGCCGTGCAATAACTCTGAGCAGCCACCAATTTATGGTGTAGGGGGTGGGCTATTTATAGTCACTAGGCAACCCGACCTGATTTGTCCGAAGTGACCCTGGGTCACTAAGGAACTGACACGTGTTCCAACGGTCAGATTTCAAACACACCCGACAACTTTACTTGAGCTCCAAGTAAAGCTGACTCATCCGCATCTGGATAAGATTTGCTCTCATAGTCTTTGCTCGAAGACATAGGATTTGGTTGAGCATCACATCAGTCACTCTGACTTAGTTCACTTGGACCCCACTTAACTGTGCGGTGGTTCCTATGACTCAATAAAGAAGAAAAGGAAACAGCGACAACTCTACATCTTCGCTTTCCATAGTCTTCACACAATGTCTTCTCATGTCATAGTCTTCAATATGATTATCTTCATATACCACCACTGATATCAATGTCTTCATACATTTTTAGGGGTCATCTCCGGTAGGTTAACCGAATCAATGAGGGACTACTACCTGTGTTATCCTGCAATTCTCACAAACACATTAGTCCCTCAACCTGGTATGTCGTCAATACTCCAAAACCAACTAGGGGTGGCATTAGATGCACTTACAGGATGCATCAATCATATGACCGAAGATAGAGACATGTTTCATGAGCTTGAAAACAACGATGATCCACTCAAGTATGTGACTTTTGGAGACAACTGCAAGGGTAAGGTACTTGGCCTTGGTAAGGTGACCATATCAAATGATAGCTCCATTGAAAATGGCATGCTTGTTGAATCTCTTGGTTAGCCGACTTTGGTTTCGATGTTCTGTTTACCAAAGTAGATTGCCAAGTGTTTTGTCGAGATAATCATAATATGGTTTTATCGGAATTTGTAGAGGTGATCTATATATTGTTGATTTCACTAAAAGAGCCCAACCTTGTACATGTCTTATTGCAAAATCCTCTAAAGGTTGGTTATGGCATAGAAGGCTAGTACATGTTGGTATGCAAAATCTTGATAAGCTTGTCAAAGAAGATCATATTCTTGGTGTGAAAGATGCCATCTTTGACAAAGATAGACTTTGTGGTGGTTGTTAAGAAGGAAAACAAGTTGTAGGAAGGCATCCCGTGAAGAACACCATGACCACGAGAAGACCACTTGAGCTACTTCACATGGATATTTTCGGTTCCAATGCATACAAGATTCTTGGTGGTAACTCTTTCGGTTTGGTCATAGTTGATGATTTTTCCAGAATTGCGTGGGTGCACTTTCTCGATGACAATCGAAGATACAAAAGATCTTCAATACCTTTGCTAGAAAGGCCCAAAAGCAATTTCAGGTGAAGATCAAGAAAGTTCGGAGCAATAACGAAACAAAGTTCAAGAACACGAATGTGGACACCTTTCTTGACGAAGAGGGTATCTCACATGAGTTCTCGGCTACGTACACACCTCAACAAAACGGAGTTGTTGATAGGAAGAACTGGACTCTTAGAGACATGGCGAGAACGACACTAGATGAGTACAAGACGCCAAAACACTTTTGGGCGGAAGCGGTTGAGACGACTTGTCATGCTACAAACTGAATTTATCTTCACAAGCTTCTTGGTAAAATGGCATACGAGCTACTCACTGGTAACAAATCCCAAGTTGGATACTTTTGAGTATTTGGCTCATAGTGTTACATTCTTAATAAGCATCATCGTTCAAAATTTTCTCCTAAATCTCATGAAGGTTTCCTACTCGGTACGAATCAAACTCTCACACTTACCATGCCTACAACAATTTCACTCAAAAAGTTGAAGAGATGGTAGATGTGAAGTTTGATGAGACTAACAACTCACAAATCGAGCAATTGTCAATTGATGTAGGAGGAAAAGACCCTTCGGAAGCAATTCAAGACTTGCCCATTAGCAAGATTTACCCTATGGAAGTAAAGGAGAGCACTTCGTCTATTCAAGTGGAAGCCTCAACTTCACATCAAGGTGAACCACAATTTGACCTGGAGGAATCCACAAGTGGAACACGCCAAGACAAAAGAAATGAGGAAGTGCCACAAGAAGTTCCACCTCAACATCCTTCTCCACCACCTCAAGAGAACGACAACACTAACACCAATGAATAAGATGATGATGATGAGGAGGAGGAGGAAGCTCCTCCGCAACCAAGCAAAAGCTACCTCAATTCAGAGCAAGAATCAATAAGAGTCATCCCGTTGATCAAATACTGGATAATCACTCACTCTAAATCTTGTTTGGCTAACTTTTGTGAGTATTACTCATTCATCTCTTCCATTGAGCCTATGAAGGTAGACGAAGCCCTCGAAGACCTAGATTGGGTGGATGCTATGCATGAAGAACTACACAACTTCAACAGGAACAAAGTGTGGACTTTGGTTGAGAAGCCCAAGGATGAGTATCAGAACCAAATGGGTGTTTCGCAACAAGCAAGATGAGGATGGACAAGTTGTACACAACAAGGTTTGCCTAGTGGATTAAGGATACACTCAAGTTGAAGTATGGACTATGGTGAGAGCTACGACCCCCATTGCTAGACTTGAGTCCATTCACATTCTTCTTGCTTATGCCAATCACCATGATATCGCCCTTTATAAAATGGATATTAAAAGTGCTTTCTTGAATGGTGAAATTGAGGAGGAAGTCTATGTTAAACAACCTCCCTGCTTTGTTAATCCTAAGAAACCAAACCACGTCTATAAACTTCAGAAAGCTCTTTATGGTCTCAACAAGCCCCTAGAGCTTGGTACAAATGCTTAATGGAGTTTCTTCTTGAGAAAGGATTTGAATTTTGGAAATTGGATTCAACCTTATTCACTAAGAGAATTAATGGTTAACTATTTGTATGCAAAAGCTATGTTGATGATATCATATTTGGATCAGCCGACCCTCTTTTTAGTGAAAAGTTTGAAAGGCTGATGTCAGAAAAGTATGAGATGTCTATGATGTGTGAACTCAAATTGTTCCTTGGTTTGCAAATCAAGCAAACTACGGTGGGTACCTTTGTTTCTCAAACAAGGTATACCAAGGACTTATTCAAGAAGTGTAGGGGAACATAGTATTTCAAAAAAAATCCTACGCTCACGCAAGCTGTATCTAGGAGAAGCATAGAAACGAGCGGGGAGAGTGTGTCCACGTACCCTCGTAGACCGAAAGTGGAAGCGTCTAGTGACGCGGTTGATGTAGTCGAAACTTCTTCGCGATCCAACCGATCCAAGCACCGAACATACGTCACCTCCGCGTTCAGAACACGTTCAGCTCGATGACGTCCCATGAACTCTTGATCGACTTGAGCGTCACGAGAGAGTTTTGTCAGCACGACGGCGTGGTGACAGTGATGATGAAGTTACCGGCACAGGGCTTCGCCTAAGCACTGCAACGATATGATCGAGGTGTGTAACTGTGGAGGGGGGCACCGCACACGGCTAAAACTGATGTTTACTTGTGTGTCCTAGGGTGCCCCCTGCCCCCGTATATAAAGGATCAAGGGGGAGGCCGGCCGGCCCTATAGGCGCGCCCAAAGAGGGCCACTTCTACTAGGAAAAGGAATCCTATTCCTAGTAGGAGTCCACCAAGAGGGAGAGGGGGAAGGAAGGAGAGGGAGAGAGGGAGAAGGAAGGGGGCGCCGCCCCCTTTCCTTGTCCTATTCGGACCAAGGGGGAGGGGGGGCAACCCAACCCTGGCCGACCCTCGCTCTATCCACTACGGGCCCATGTGGCCCATTAGTTCCCCTCGAGGGTACCGATACCCCTCCAGCACTCCGGTTTAATCCGAAACTCTTCCAGTGTCCGAATATAGTCATCCAGTATACCAATCTTTATGTCTCGACTATTTCGAGACTCCTCGTCATGTCCGTGATCACATCCGGGACTCCGAACAACCTTCGGTACATCAAAAGACATAAACTCATAATACCGATCTTCATCGAACGTTAAGCGTGCAGAGCCTACATGTTCGAGAACTATGTAGACATGACCACGACTCATCTACGGTCAATAACCAATAGCGGAACCTGGATGCTTATATTGGTTCCTACATATTCTACGAAGATCTTTATCGGTCAAACCGCATAACAACATACGTTGTTCCCTTTGTCATCGGTATGTTACTTGCCCGAGATTCGATCGTCAGTATCATCATACCTAGTTCAATCTCGTTGCCGGCAAGTCTGTTTACTCGTTCCGTAATAGATCATCTCGTGACTAACTCATTAGTTGTTTGCTCACAAGGCTTATTATGATGTGTATTACCGAGAGGGCCCAGAGATACCTCTCCGACACTTGGAGTGACAAATCCTATTCTCGATCTATGCCAACACCACAAACACCTTCGGAGACACCTGTAGAGTATCTTTATAATCACCCAGTTACGTTGTGACATTTAATAGCATACAAGGAGTTCCTCCGGTATTCGGGAGTTGCATAATCTCATAGTCTAGGAACATGTATAAGTCATGAAGAAAGCAATAGCAGAAAAACTAAACGATCAAGTTGCTAAGCTAACAGAATGGTCTTGTCCATCACATAATTCTTCTAATGATGTGATCCCGTTGATCAAATGACAACTCATGTCTATGGTTAGGAAACATAACCATCTTTGATTAACGAGCTAGTCTAGTAGAGGCATACTAGGGACACTTTGTTTTGTCTATGTATTCACACATGTACTAAGTTTCTGGTTAATACAACTCTAGCATGAATAATAATCATTTATCATGATATAAGGAAATATAAATAACAACTTTATTATTGCCTCTAGGGCATATTTCCTTCAGTCTCCCACTTGCACTAGAGTCAATAATCTAGTTCACATCGCCATGTGATTTAATACCGATAGTTCACATCGTTATGTGAATAACACCCACAGTTCACATCGCCATGTGACCAACACCCAAAGTGTTTACTAGAGTCAATAATCTAGTTCACATCGCGAGGTGATTAACACCCAAAGAGTACTAATGTGTGATCATGTTTTGCTTCATGAGAGAAGTTTAGTCAGCGGGTCTGTTACATTCAGATTCGTATGTATTTCGCAAATTTCTATGTCTACAATGCTTTACATGGAGCTACTCTAGCTAATTGCTCCCACTTTCAATACTTATCCAGATTGATACTTAGAGTGAAAGCTTGCATTGGCATAACTCTTTACGATGAACTCTTTATCACCTCCATAATCAAGAAACATTTCCTTAGTCATCCAGTAACTAAGCATAATTTTGACCGCTGTCCAGTGATCTACTCCTGGATCACTTTTGTACCTCATTGCCAAACTCATGTCAAGGTACACAACAGGTTTGGTACACAACATGGCATACTTTATAGAACCTATGGCTGAGGCATAGGGAATGACTTTCATTCTTTCTCTATCTACTGTTGTGGTCGGGTTTTGAGTCTTACTCAACTTCATACCTTACAACTCAGCCAAGAACTCCTTCTTTGACTGATCCATTTTGAACTTCTTCAAAATCTTATTAAGGTATGTACTCATGAAAATCTTATCAAGCGTCTTAATCTATCTCAATAGATCTTGGTGCCCAATATGTAAGCAGCTTCACCGAGGTCTTTTTATTGAAGAACTATTTTAAACAATCCTATATGCTTTCCAGAACATTCTACATCATTTCCGATCAGCAATATGTCATCACCTATACTTACCAAAAAGGTTGCAGTTCTCCCACTCACGTTCTTGTAAATACAGGCTTCACCGCAAGTCTGTATAAAACCATATGCTTTGATCACTTCATCAAAGCATATATTCCAACTCCGAGATGCTTGCACCAGTCCATAGATGGATCGCTGGAGCTTGCACACTTTGTTAGCACCTTTAGGATCGACAAAACCTTCTGGTTGCATCATATACAACTCCTCTTTGAGGTATCCATTAAGAATGCAGTTTTGGCACCCATTTGCCAGATTTCCTAACCATAAAATGCGGCAACTGCTAACATGATTTGGACAGACTTAAGCATCACTACGGGTGAGAAAGTCTCATCTTAGTCGACTCCTTGAACTTGTCGAAAACCTTTTGCAACAAGTCGAGCTTTGTAGACGGTAACATTACCATCGGCGTAAGTCTTCCTCTTAAAAATTCATTTATTTTCAATGGCTTGCCGACCATCGGGCAAGTCAACCAAAGTCCATATTTTGTTCTCATACATGGATCCCATCTCAGATTTCACGGCCTCAAGCCATTTTGCGGAATCTGGGCTCATCATCGCTTCCTCATAGTTCATAGGAGAATTTGTCTCGTGAGTGCAAAGTTTCTGTCTTTTTCAGCAAGATCAAATAACTATCACCCAAAAAGATCCTATCGGTTCTACTTGGAAAAAACACTAACTAAAACACAAAAAACACAATCATACCAGTAGCATAATTGTGTAAAACTCAAGAACAGAAAGAAAAAAGCAAAAATAAATTGTATTAATTGGGTTGCCTCCCAACAAGCTCTTTCTTTATAGCCATTAAGATAGGCTTGAGATTTCAATGATGCTCACATGAAAGACAAGAGTTGAAGCACAAAAAGAGCATCGTGAAGCACGTGACAAACACATTTAAGTCTAACATACTTCATATGCATAGGCATTTTGTAGGCAACCAAATTATCAAGACAAGAAACATCTAGCATATGCAAGGAAGAACACAGAAACAATAGCAATCTCAACATAACGAGAGGTAATTTAGTAACATCAAAATTTCTACAACCATATTGTCCTCTCTCATAATAATTACATGTAGGATCATACTCAAATTCAACAATGTAGCAATCATATAAAATTTTCTTTTTCATGATCCACATGCGTAAAAGTCTTATAATCTTCCAAGATAGTGGGACTAACATCAAATAAGGTCATGACCTCTCCAAACCCACTTTCAATATTATCGCAAACATATTCGTCATGAGGCTTAAATAAATTTTCAAGATCGTAACAAGAATCACCCCAATCATGATCATTGCAATAAGTAGAAGACATATCAAAATTAGCATCCCCAAGCTTGGGGTTTTGCATATTACTAACATAATTGACATTAATAGAATTTATTATAACACCATTGCAATCATACTTTTCATACAAGGAGCTCTCATGAATTACTTCAAAATTTCTTCTTTTATCACTTCATCACAATTATCAGATTCATGAATCTCAAGCAAAACTTCATAAAGATAATCTAGTGTGCTCAATTCACTAGCAATTGGTTCAACATAATTGGATCTTTTAAAAAGATTGGCAAGTGGATGAGGATCCATAACAATAGATTTTTAGCAAGCGAAGATGCAAGCAAATAGAAGACACATGGCAACACAAACACACTTTTTTTGGTATTGGAAAAATCACACAACTTAGTGTTCTCCTGCATCATCTTGACCAGTTGTAAACAAGAACACAAGTACACGATAGATCCGACCGAAAAACAGTGAATGAAAAAGAGGGCGAATAAAAACAACAAATATTTGTGAAGTCGGGGAGAGGAAAACGAGAGGCAAATGACAAATAATGTAATTGCAAGGAGATGAGATTTGTGATTAGGAACTTGGTATATATTGAAGATCCTCCCTGGTAACGACGCGAGAAATTCCTTTTGATGTCGCTTAAAGATACGTCGGTTTTTCCCCAAAGAGGAAGGAATGATGCAGCATAGCGGCGGTAGGTATTTCCCTCAGATGTGAAACCAAGGATATCGAACAAGTAGTAGAACCAAGCAACACAACGTAAATAGCACCTGCACACAAATAACAACACCTCGCAACCCGACGTGTTAAAGGGGTTGTCAATCCCTTTCGGGTAACGAACGTGAGAGAGATAAATATTGGTAGATTGGTTGATAAATAAGATAAATTGCGGCAAGGAATTTTTGGGTTTTGGTTTAGTAGATCTGAAAATAAAAGCAAAGGCAAATAGATCGCAAAGGCAAATATATGAGAAAGAAGATCCGGGGGGCGTAGATTTCACTTGTGGCTTCCCTCGAGAAAAATAGCAACGGTGGGTGAACAAATAACTGTTGGGCAATTGATAGAACCTCAAATAATTATGATGATATCCAGGCAATGATCATTACATAGGCATCACGTCGAAGATTAGTAGACCAACTCCTGTCTGCATCTACTACTATTACTCCACATATCGACCGCTATCCAGCATGCATCTAGTGTATTAAGTTCATGGGAAAACGGAGTAATGTATTAAGAATGATGACATGATGTAGACAAGATTCGTATATCTATGGCATTAGATATGAATCTCGTCGTTTTATCCTTAGTGGCAACGATACATACGTGTCAGTTCCCTTTCTGTCACTGGGATCAATCACCGTAAGATCGAACCCACTACCGGGCACTTCTTCCCATTGCAAGATAAATAGATCTAGTTGGCCAAACAAAACCCAAATATCGGAGAAGAAATACGAGGCTATAAGAGATCATGCATATAAGAGATCAAAGAAACTCATGGATATAAAAAGATATATCTGATCATAAACTCATAGTTCATTGGATCCCAACAAACACACCACAAAAAGAGTTACATCATATGGATCTCCAAGAGGCCATTGTATTGAGAATCAAAAGAGAGAGAGGAAACCATCTAGCTACTAACTACGGACCCGTAGGTCTACAAAGAACTACTCACGCATCATCGGAGAGGCACCAATGGAAGTGGTAACCCCTCTGTGATGGTGTATATATTGTATCTGATGTTTCTGGACTCTGCGGTGGCTGGATGAATATTTCGTCGACTCCCCTAGGGTTTCTAGAATATTGGGGCATTTATAGAGCAAAGAGGCGGTCCAGGGGGCACCTGAGGTGGGCACAACCCACCAGGGCGCGCATGGGCCTCCTGGCGCACCCTGGTGGGTTGTTCCCTCCTCGAGACCCCCCAAGTGCCACCAGGGCCCATAGTGCTCCTTCTGGCGCAGAAAATATCTCCAAAAAGTTTCACGGTGTTTGTGTAATGCCCAGGATGGGACTATACCTCCTACGTGTCGAGGCACGACTTAAAGGTATAAGCCCATCCTAGAATGATCTCAAGTTTGGTATCTTTACACAACTCATGTAAAAGAGGGATTAAAATGCAAAAGAAGATAGTTGGCTTACACTCGCCACTTCACACAATACATTACATAAGCAAACATCATTCAAAACATCACAACCCGACTACGGGTGAAGAACCAAAAGAAAGATACCAAAACAACATAAAGCCACAGGTCAGGATCGAATCCTACTAGAAACCACTACTGAACATCGAAACGTCACAAGCAAACGGCCACAAGCTTCATCGAACTCCCAGTGAAGAACTTGAACCAACTCCTGCTTCATTCTTGGCTGAACCTGCATCTGGTGTTGTAGTAACTGTGAGCCACGAGGACTCAGCAATCCCGTTCCCGGGTAACAAGACTATTTAAGCCTTGGGTGAGGACAAGGCTGAAGAAAGAATAAGAGGTGAAGGAACAACAAGAGTCTGCAGCAGCAACTAGCACTAACTTACGCAATAGAGAGCGAGAAGAGAAGTGCCTCGGTCGAAAGATGATCACGAAGTGATCCTAACTAAAGCCGGTCAAACATAACCCCACCGTGTTCAACTCCCGAATTCCTATTCGGAAATTGACAGTCACGGTACACACGCTGGTAGTGTATTAGAACATTGTGTCAAGTTTTCTACAACCGGATATTAACAAGCTCCCATCTGCCACATAACCGCGGGCACGGCTTTCAAAAGTTCAAACCCTGCAGGGGTGTTCCAACTTGGCCCATCACAAGCCCACGATCCGCGGAGTCGCAACTCCAAGGTGGGAAGACCCGAGTATTCTCGGAATCCCGTGCTCAAGTTAAACCGAACTAAGGTAAGGCTAATCCAGCAAATCCTCCCGGCGTGTCGACACCCTGATAGTAGCCGCGCGTATCTAAGTCTCAGGACACGACCGGATGGGCGATTCTACAGGACCCAATCCTCGAGTTTCCCCGTGGTGGTTCCCGCAGACTCCCCTTTTGGGACCAACACCATCGGCACTGGCCCCCCCTGCTATGTAGAATTAGGAATCCCCGAGGGAGCGACCCCCTATGCAAATTTAATTATTTAATTAAGTTGTTATTATGAGGCAAATAGTACCAAATGTTGGGACTTGCTGGAAAAGACTTAGCACTTAGCGGTTTATCAAGGGGGTCCCATACACCCCAACCGTGTTAGGAACGCATAATCAAGGAACATAACACCGGTTTATACGGTTCCTAACGGCATGAGTGGAACAAAACACCAAGCAAAAGGCTTAGCCTTCCACCCTGCCAGTATATAGATGATTTCATTTTAAGCATTTATATAGTGTGATATAACCCAACCAAACTTCAACATGAAGCAAGCATCTTCAATCTTCACCTGCAACTAACAATGCTATAAGAGGGGCTGAGCGAAGCGTACTTAGCCAAGCAACGGTTTGCATAGGTAGGTTGGTTAAACATGGCAATTGGTTACAAGTAGGAGGCTGACAAGAAGATCATGGGCATCGAGCAAAAATACTAAAGAGCGAAACTACTAGCAAAAGGCAAAGATAGTAATGTTATCGGGGTTCGGTCATCTTGCCTGGGATTCCACAAAGGAGAAGAACGGATCCACGAAGTAGACGGAGCAACAGAGACGAGAGAATCCTCACAACTCCGGAACGAAACCGAAGCTATCCAGAGAAGCAAACCGGAAAGAAACAAACAACACGGTAAACACACAAGCATAAACATGGCATACGATGCACAAGCGAGCATGATGCATGTCCGGTTTAATATGCATGGCATGGCAAAGTGCACAAACAAATACTACAAGTTAAGTGGAGATCAATATGCAACGAGTTGCATATTGACAAAACACCACAATTAATTATTTAATTGACTCTTGTTTATTTACAAGACAAGGCTAAATGTTTTTAACATGGCAAGAGGTGAAGCATAAGTAAACTAACTATTAAGACATTTTAAATGGGGTCGGAGAATAACAACAACATATCCGGAAAATCCCCATGAGCATGTTTAGTAATTATAAGCAAACAACAATTAAACATTTTAGTGTTGTTAATATGATGCGGATGACATGATCAAGTTTATGCAATTTATTAAAAGGTTGACAAGAGAGATATGAAGCATTTGTCATCGTGGTGGAAAGAAAAGGGTGCCACGACAACAATCCGAAAGTGATGCGACGGCATCATATCGGTTCCGGTAACTCATCGAGAGACCGGTGCAACAGGAAAGATGGCATGAGCGAGTCAAACGAGATGAAAGGTGGGGCGATCCCGTTACCGGGTTCCCACGAGTCGGCGACGAGGCAACCGAGGAACATGACAAAAGATGGAACGGGCACGAAGCACACACGGGAGACATTTCATACAACACAAGCAAGCATTCACGGGTCATCCACGGGGTCGTCTCGTTATACCTTCGAAACACTCGTTTCGGGACGGTTCGAGATCGTAGAGGAAGTAGTGGTACTCGCGGTCGGAGAGGAAGTAGTGGAAGTAGACGTTCTCGTGAATCGAGGAACACGTTCGTAGTCGTACACGGGGCGACGGTAGTCGTTCACGTAGGCGTTTCCGTTTCCGAAGAGGTACTTGTCGCGTCGGCGTTCGTAGTGGAAGTAGTGGTACTTGTTCCGTAGCCGTTCACGAGCTTGTTTTTCCGTAGATGTTCGGTTCATCGAGGTACTTGGTCGTAGGGGTACTTGCCGGGTCATGTAGAGGTACTCGGTGTCCGTCGTGGTACTTGGCGCTTCCGGCGACGGTAGTGGAGGTAGTGGTACATGTTCATGTGTCGTAGACGTTCGGTTCTTGCGTCGATCTTGCCTGTCTTGGTCACACCTTAAGGAACACTTGGCGAAACAACAGCAGTAACAAAAACAACAAAAAGGACACGGTCACTGCCACGCAGCACGGGACAGCAGGAGCGGGATCTCGAGCGGGGATTCGCCCGGAGGGAGCTCGCGGCGCCGGAGATCGACGGGGAAGAACGGCGCTGGTCGCCTGGGTGCAGAGGAGGCGGCGGACCTGGTCGGCCTTGGCGGCGGAGCAGCTAGGCGGTGCTGGAGACGGACGCGAAGGCAGGGGCGGCGACTGCTTCCAGGAGAAGGGGCTCGGGCGACCACGACGTCGGGGACGGGCGCAGCTCGCGGCGTGCGGGCGCTCTGGCCACGGGCTTGGAGCCAGCTGGGGCGGCGACGAAGGCGGGCGCCCGGGGCGAGGGCCAGCTGCTCGGCGCTGCGGGCGGCGCATGCCTGGACGGTGCAGAGGAGGAGGGGCGAGGACGGAGCAGGGAGCTGCTGCGCTGGACGAGGGCCGGAGGAACAGAGGGAGGCGAGCTGGAGGACAGGAGCGGCTCCGGCCGGGCAGGCGCCTGGGGCGTCGCAAGCGGCGGTCGGATGCTGCGAGGGAGGTTCGAGGGCGCGGCAGGCTCGAGGGCAGAGGGGATCGGGAGGCTCGGGGAAGAAAAGAGAGCGTCGAGGGAGAGAAGGGAATCGGGGTGAGCGATTGGCTGGCGGCGACGCGAGGGGAAACGGGGAGGGAGCGAGCGATCGGTGCGGCGCACGCTAGGGTTAGAATTCTTGGGCCGCGGGGAGGAGGAGATGGGCCGGATGGAGAAGTGGGCCTAGAGGCTGAGAAAAGCCTAGGGAGGCCTGGGAGGTGGCTGGACCTCTCTGCATTTAAAATAAAACAGAGAAAAGAAGGAAAAGGAAGAGAAGTTGGGGGAGAAGAAAAGAAAGAGGTAGTTAGGAAAAGAATTTGCACGCGAGGTCAATTTTCTCGGGCTCGTAAAAATGAGCACGACCGGAGAAAATATAAAAGGCCAGTTCGGAAAAAATAATTCAAACATATTTGAATTTAATTCAAATAGGTTTGAACTAAGACTAGAATATAGAAGTGTCCAAAAATGTTCAAATTTTTGGAGGAACCTCGAAACAACGGAAAAGAATTATTGGCAAGATTTTGAAGGTGAAACTCGAAGTGAAAAGACAATGGGGAAATTATGCAAGTGTGTTATGGTGATTCCGAAGCAATGGAATAATTAATAAATATAGCTCCCTAAATATTGAGAGACTTTTATATGTTATAAAGAGAAGACATTCTTCCCTCGATTTAAATGGACCGGAGGCCCACACGAATTATTTGGTTGCAAAAATTAATGAGATGATGGCATGATGACATGATGCAATGCAAAAATAAAAGAACACAAGCACAAAGAAACACACGGGCAACCCGGAACATCTGGAATCTTCTGGAACCTTCTGGGACGTCGGTCTCGGGCATCACAGTTTGGGCTCCGTTTGATATTGATTTCATGCAATGTAAAAAACATGCAGAAAACAGCAACTGGCACTTGGCACTATGTCAATAGGTTAGTACCAAAAAATGATATAAAATGACTATAAAATGATTGTAAAACATCCAAGAATGGTAATATAATAGCATGGAACATTCAAAAATTATAGATACATTGGAGACGTATCACCCCCCTCTAGACATACTTTCGATCCTACAAGTGGTATCAGAGCTTTGGTCTCCATTTGCCTTGATTTCCATAGCTTTGGTGAGCATAGCCTTGGTTTCACAACCTAGGAGAGTATGGCGTCTAGCGAGGGAAGTTACCACCGTAGAGGTCCTTACTTTGATGGTACTAATTTTGCTAGTTTGAAGCATAAGATGAAAATGCATATTCTTGGACATAACCCCACCGTTTGGGCTATTGTGTGTATTGGTTTGCAAGGTGAATTCTTTGATGGGAAGGAACCGAATCGTGAAGCTACCGCTGAACAATTGAAGATGTTGCAATACAATGCTCAAGCTTGCGATATCCTCTTCAATGGATTGTGTCCCAAAGAATTCAACAAAATCAGCCGTCTTGAGAATGTGAAGGAAATTTGGGATACTTTGATTGATATGCACGAAGGTACCGACTCCGTCAAGGAATCCAAGTTGGATGTGCTTCAAAGTCAACTTGAGAAGTTCAAAATGAAGGATGGTGAAGGTGTCGCTGAAATGTACTCTAGGCTTGCTCTCATCACGAATGAGATTATCGGCTTAGGAAGCAAAGAGATGATGGATAGATTCATCATCAAGAAGATCCTAAGAGCCTTGGATGGAAAATATGACATCGTGTGCACATTGATCCAAATGATGCCCAATTACAAAGACCTCAAGCCAACGGAAGTCATTGGTAGAATTGTTGCTCATGAGATGTCACTTAAGGATAAAGAAGAGTTTCACAACAAGTATAGTGCCGCTTACAAAGCTTCATGTGATGCTCCTACATCATCAAGTGAGAAACAAGTCTTCAATGAAGAAGAGCTTAATGGTGAAGAACTTCAACAAATTCTACAAGAATAGAAGCCAGGAAAGAAACTCCAAGTCTAGGTCCTACAATGACAAAAGATCTTCTAGTCGTGATCGGAATTGCTACAATTGTGGGAGACCCGGTGCTACCTCTTGAGCATGCTTTGGTTTTCCCTTCAAGAGGAAAGGGTGATGCAGCAAAGTAGCGTAAGTATTTCCCTTAGTTTTTGAGAACCAAGGTATCAATCCAATAGGAGACTACACGCAAATGCCTAGTACCTGCACAAACAATTAAGAAACTTGCAACCAACACGATAAAGGGGTTGTCAATCCCTTCACGACCACTTGCAAAAGTGAGATCTGATAGAGATAATAAGATAAATATTTTTGGTATTTTTGTTGTATAGATTGAAAAGTAAAGATTGCAAAATAAACTATGATAAAAATAGCTAGTTGATAGGAGATTAATATGATGGAAAATAGACCCGGGGGCCATAGGTTTCACTAGTGGCTTCTCTAAAGATAGCATATTTTACGGTGGGTGAACAAATTACTGCCAAGCAATTGATAGAAAAGTGCATAGTTATGAGAATATCTAGGCATGATCATGTATATAGACATCATGTCAGTGACAAGTAGACCAAAACGATTCTGCATCTACTACTATTACTGCACACATCGACCGCTATCCAGCATGCATCTAGAGTATTAAGTTCATAAGAACAGCGTAACGCATTAAACAAGATGACATGATGTAGAGGGATAAATTCAAGCAATATGATATAAACCCCATCTTTTTTATCCTCGATGGCAACAATACAATACGTATCGGTTCCCTTTCTGTCACTAGGATCGAACACCGGAAGATTGAACCCAAAGCTAAGCACTTCTCCCACTGTAAGAAATATCAATCTAGTAGGCCAAACCAAACTGATAATTCGAAGAGACTTGCAAAGATATCAAATCATGCATATAAGAATTCGGAGAAGAACCAATTATTTTTCATAGATAATATTGATCGTAAATCCACAATTCATCGGATCTCGACAAACACACCGCAAAAAGTATTACATCGAATAGATCTCCAAGAAATCAAGGAGAACTTTGTATTGAGATCCAAAGAGAGAGAAGAAGCCATCGAGCTAATAACTATGGACCCGAAGGTCTGTGGTAAACTACTCACACATCATCGAAGAGGCTATGGTGTTGATGTAGAAGCCCTTCGTGATCGATTCCCCCTCCGGCGGAGCGCCGGAAAAGGCCCCAAGATGGGATCTCACGTGTACAGAAGGTTGCGGCGGTGGAAATAGGGTTTCGTGGTGCTCCTGGATGTTTTCAGGGTATATGAGTATATATAGGCGAAAGAAGTAGGTCGGTGGAGCTACGAGGGACCCACGAGGGTGGGGGCGCGCCCTCCTGTCTCATGGCCGCCTCGTTGCTTCCTTGACATGCACTCCATGTCTCCTGGATTGCGTTTGTTCCAAAAATGATCCTCGCGAAGGTTTCATTCCGTTTGGATTCCATTTGATATTCCTTTTCTGTGAAACACTAAAATAGGCAAAAAAAACAACAATTTGCACTAGGCCTTTGGTTAGTAGGTTAGTCCCAAAAATAATATAAAAGTGCATATTAAAGCCCATTAAACATCCAAAACAGATAATATAATAACATGGAACAATCAAAAATTATAGATACGTTGGAGACGTATCAAGCATCCCCAAGCTTAATTCCTGCTCGTCCTCGAGTAGGTAAATGATAAAAACAGATTTTTTGATGTGGAATGCTACCTAACATAATTTTCAATGTAATTCTCTTTATTGTGGCATGAATGTTCAGATCCGAAAGATTGAAGACAAAAGTTTAATATTGACATAAGAATAATAATACTTCAAGCATACTAACAAAGTAATTATGTCTTCTCAAAATAACATGGCCAAAGAAAGTTCATCCCTACGAGATCATATAGTTTGGCTATGCTCCATCTTCGTCACAAAAAATGCCCAAATCATGCACAACCCCGGTTCCAGCCAAGCAATTGTTTCATACTTTAATTTTTTAAACTTTTTCAACTTTTACGCAATACATGAGCGTGAGCCATGGACATAGCACTATAGGTGGAATAGACTGGTGGTTGTGGAGAAGACAAAAAAGAGGAAGATGGTCTCACATCAACTAGGGGTATCAATGGGCTATGGAGATGCCCATCAATAGATATCAATGTGAGTGAGTAGGGATTGCCATGCAACAGATGCACTAGAGCTATAAATGTATGAAAGCTAAACAAAAGAAACTAAGTGGGTGTGCATCCAACTTGCTTGCTCACGAAGACCTAGGGCATTGGAGGAAGCCCATTGTTGGAATATACAAGCCAAGTTGTATAATGAAAAATTCCCACTAGTATATGAAAGTGACAAAATAAGAGACTCTCTATCATAAAGATCATAGTGCTACTTTGAAGCACAAGTGTGGAAAAAAGATAGTAGCATTGTCCCCTTTTTATTTTTATTTTTTGGGCCTTCCTTTCTTTATTTGGCATTTCTCTTTTTTTATTTGGCCTATCTTTGTTTTTTTGGCCCTTTTTTCCGGTACAATGCTCTAATAATGATGATCATCACACTCCTATTTAATTACAACTCAAAGATTACAACTCAATACTAGAACAAAATATGACTCTATATGGATGCCTCCGGCGGTGTACCGGATTGGCAATGAATCAAGAGTGACATGTATGAAAAATCATTCATGGTGTCTTTGCCACATATACGATGTCAACTACATGATCATGCAAGGCAATATGACAATGATGACATGTGTCATAATAAACGGAATGATGGAAAGTTGCATGGCAATATATCTCTAAATGGCTATGGAAATGCCATAATAGGTAGGTATGGTGGCTGTTTTGAGGAAGATATATGGTGGGTCTATGGTACCGGCGAAAGTTGCGCGGTACTAGAGAGGCTAGCAATGGTGGAAGGGTGAGAGTGCATATAATCCATGGACTCAGCATTAGTCATAAAGAACTCACATACTTATTGCAAAAATCTACAAGTCATCAAAATAAAGTACTACACGCATGCTCCTAGGGGAAGGGTTGGTAGCAGTTAACCATCGCGTGATCCCGACCTCCACACAAAGGATGACAATCAAAGAAATACCTCATTCTTCAAATTTGTCACACAACGGTTACCATACGTGCATGCTATGGGACTTGAAAACCTCAACGCAAGTATTTCTCAAATTCACAACTACTCTACTAGCATGACTCTAATATCACCATCCTCATATCTCAAAACGATCGTCAAGTATCAAACTTCTCATAGTATTCAATGCACTTTATAAGGAAGTTTTTATTATACCCATCTTGGATGCCTATCATATTAGGACTAATTTTATAGCCAAAGAAATTACCATGTTGTTCTAAAAGACTCTCAAAATAATATAAGTGAAGCATGAGAGATCAATAATTTCTATAAAATAAAACCACCACCATGCTCTAAAAATATAAGTGAAGTACTAGAGCAAAATTATCTAGCTCAAAAGATATAAGTGAAGCACATTGAGTATTCTAATAAATTCTAATTCATGTGTGTCTCTCCCAAAAGGTGTGTACAGCAAGGATGATTGTGGTAAACTAAAAAGAAAAGACTCAAATCATAAAAGACGCTCCAAGAAAAACACATATCATGTGGTGAATAAAAATATAGCCTCAAGTAAAGTTACCGATGGACGAAGACGAAAGAGGGGATGCCTTCCGGGGCATCCCCAAGCTTAGGCTTTTGGTTGTCCTTGAATTTACCTTGGGGTGCCTTGGGCATCCCCAAGCTTAGGCTCTTGCCACTCCTTATTCCAAAATCCATCAAATCTTTACCCAAAAACTTGAAAGCTTCACAACACAAAACTCAACAGAAAATCTCATGAGCTCCGTTAGTATAAGGAAACAAACCACCACTTTAAGGTACTGTAATGAACTCATTCTTTATTTATATTGGTGTTAAACCTACTGTATTCCAACTTATCTATGGTTCATACCCCCCCGATACTAGCCATAGATTCATCAAAATAAGCAAACAACACACGCAAAACAGAATTTGTCAAAAACAGAACAGTTTGTAGTAATATGTAACCTTCGAATACTTCTGTAACTCCAAAAATTCTGAAATAAATTGGTGTACGTGAGGAAATTTTCTATTAATCATTTGCAAAAATAATCAACTTAAAATCACTCTCCAGTAAGAAAATGGCAGCTAATGTCGTGAGCACAAAAGTTTCTGTTTTTTACAGCAAGATCGCAAAGACTTCTCCCAAGTCTTCCCAAAGGTTCTACTTGGCACAAACATTAATTAAAACACAAAACCATATCTAACCAGAGGATAGATGAATTATTTATTACTAAACAGGAATGAAAATCAAGGAACAAAAATAAAATTGGGTTGCCTCCCAACAAGCGCTATTGATTAATGCCCCTAACTAGGCATAAAAACAAGAATATATCTAGGTATTATCATCTTTCGCATGCAATTCCTCAATTGAACACTTATAACCCTTCGGAATTTCCTTCTTTTCATTAATGATCAAACTCCTAGGCAAGAAATCAAGAAATTCATTTGTAGCAAAAGGCTCCTTAATGATAGCAAAAAAGTTGGGGTGAACACTTATTGATTTGAGATCTGTAGTTTCCTTACTAGAAGATTCACCCTTATTTTTAGGAACATACATAAATTTGGCAACTTTAGTAGTGGGAGGGTTTGAAGTATTTCTCACGGCAGAAAAAGCAGACCCTAAGTTGGTAATAATATCCTCAAGTTTATCAATTCTAGTGGAATCTTGATCTATTTTTTCATTAACTATGGGTTCTTTTTCTTTAAAAAAAATCAGAGTGACTCCTACCTTAGATCCATATTGGGTAATTTGGTCGTGGATCTTTTTATCCAAATTCTCAATCAACTCCACAATGGCAACTTTAATTTCAATAATTTCAAGCCTTTGCATTACGTGTTCCAAAGTTAAAATAGTTCCATTAACCAAAAGAGGTGGTGGGCCAAACAAATCTATCATAGCATTATAAGAATCAAAACTATGGCTACCCAAGAAATTCCCTCTGGTAATGGTGTCAAGAATATATCTGTTCCAAGGAGTGATGCCTACATAAAAATTGTGAAGAAGAACGAAAGTAGATTGCTTCCTAGTGGATCTATTCTGAGCATTGCAAATTCTGTACCAAGCATCTTTTAAATTTTCTCCCTCTCTTTGTATAAAATTAAGAACTTCATTCTCGGGAGTACTAACAATGATAGAAGTACTGGCCATGACGGCGAAACAAACGAGCTAACACACGAAGACACAAGAAGCAAGCAAAAAGAGGCAAACGGAAAAGGGCGAATAAAACGGCAAAGGTGAAGTGGGGGAGAGGAAAACGAGAGGCAAATGGCAAATAATGTAATGTGAGGGATAAGAGTTTGTGATGGGTACTTGGTATGTCTTGACTTGTGCGTAGATCTCCCCGGTAACGGCACCAGAAATCCTTCTTGCTACCTTTTGAGCATGCGTTGGTTTTCCCTTGAAGAGGAAAGGGTGATGCAGCAAAGTAGCGTAAGTATTTCCCTCAGTTTTTTAGAACCAGGGTATCAATCCAGTAGGAGTCTACACGCAAATCCCTAGTACCTGCACAAACAATTAAGAACCTTGCAACCAACGCGATAAAGGAATTGTCAATCCCTTCACGGCCACTTGCAAAAGTGAGATCTGATAGAGATAATAAGATAAATATTTTTGGTATTTTTGTTGTATAGATTGAAAAGTAAAGATTGCAAAATAAACTACGATAAAAATAGCTAGTTGACAGGAGATTAATATGATGGCAAATAGACCCGGGGGCCATAGGTTTCGCTAGTGGCTTCTCTCAAGATAGCATATTTTACGGTGGGTGAACAAATTACTGCCGAGCAATTAATAGAAAAGCGCATAGTTATGAGAATATCTAGGCATGATCATGTATATATACATCATGTCCGTGACAAGTAGACTGAAACGATTCTGCATCTACTACTATTACTCCACACATCGACTGCTATCCAGCATGCATCTAGAGTATTAAGTTCATGAGAACAAAGTAACATATTAAACAAGATGACATGATGTAGAGGGATAAACTCAAGCAATATGATATAAACCCCATCTTTTTATCCTCGATGGCAACAATACAATTCGTATCAGTTCCCTTTCTGTCACTGGGACCGAACACCGCAAGATTGAACCCAAAGCTAAGCACTTCTCCCATTGAAAGAAAGATCAATCTAGTAGGCAAAACCAAACCGATAATTCGAAGAGACTTGCAAAGATATCAAATCATGCATATAAGAATTCAGAGAAGAACCAAATATTGTTCATAGATAATCTTGATCATAAACCCACAATTCATCGGATCTCGACAAACACACCACAAAAAGTATTACATCGAATAGATCTCCAAGAAGATCGAGGAGAACTTTGTATTGAGATCCAAAGAGAGAGAAGAAGCCATCTAGCTAATAACTATGGACCCGAAGTTCTATGGTAAACTACTCACACATCATCGGAGAAGCTATGGTGTTGATGTAGAAGCCCTCCATGATCAATTCCCCCTCCGGCGGAGCGCCGGAAAAGGCCCCAAGATGGGATCTCACGGGTACAGAAGGTTGCGGTGGTGGAAATAGGGTTTTGTGGTGCTCCTGGATGTTTTCAGGGTATATGAGTATATATAGATGAAAGAAGTAGGTCGATGGAGCTACGAGGGGCCCATGAGGGTGGGGCGCGCCCTCCTGCCTCGTGGCCGCCTCGTTGCTTCCTTGACGTCCACTCCAAGTCTCCTGGATTGCGTTTGTTCCAAAAACGATCCTTGCGAAGGTTTCATTCCGTCTGGATTCCGTTTGATATTCCTTTTCTGTGAAACACTGAAATAGGCAAAAAACAACAATTTGCGCTGGGCCTTTGGTTAGTAGGTTAGTCCCAAAAATAATATAAAAGTGCATATTAAAGCCCATTAAACATCCAAAACAGATAATATAATAGCATGGAACTATCAAAAATTATAGATACGTTGGAGACGTATCACCCGGACACTACTCAAATGAGTGTACGGCTCCACACAAGAGAAGAGAAGACTCGCCCAAAAGGAGAAGTAAAAGAGATGAATCACCACCAAGAGAGAGAAGGAGTAGAGATGATCGTTATGAACGAAGACCCTCTCGTGGAATCAAGGATTCGGATAGGAAGGACAAATCATCAAGGAGATATACAAGACGAAGATATCAACCTCATGTTGGTGAATGGGTATTTGGTTCCAACTCCGATGATCACTTTGAGAGAAGATATTACTCTGACTCCGAAGATACTCAAGATGAAGGTTTTGCTCGAATTGCTCTTGTGTCATCCAACTCCTACGACATATTTGACTCACCAAATGAATGAATTGGAAGATGCTTCATGGCTAAAGGCCCTAAGGTATCACACCCTGAATATCTTGATTTCAATAGTGATGAAGATGATTTGCTAGGAGATGATGATTTACTTGTTGGTAGCAATAGTGATGAAAACTATGATGAAATTGCTATTAATCATGCTAATGAAGATAAACAAATGACGATGATAAGGAGAAGATTAAGCGTCTAACTAAAGAATTAAACACTCTTAAGTTAGCTCATGAAACTACATTAGAAGATCAAGAGCTTTTGAGGACTCATGATAAGCTACGCTTTGAAAAGGTAAATCTAGAGCTAGAGCATGAGTTCTTAAAAGAAATCAATGATGATATTCGTAAGAAAAGTTATTCTTACATTGCCAAGTGTTTACTCCTGTCTACCTACATGCCACAAGTAAAATCTAGCAATAGGAACAAGAAAGATTCTTCCTCTAGTAGTAACAATAATCATGATAAATCCAATATTGTTGCTTCTAGTAGTTCTATTGATTCCACTAATGATTCTCTTAGCCAAGTTACACTTGAGCAAGAAATTAGCTTATTGCAGGGAATTATAGAGAAAGGTGTTTATAAGAGCCTTGTCGGGAGTAAGCATTTCGAGGAAATTATACGCAAGCAAGGAAGGCACCGTAATAATCAAGGTGTTGGTTTTGAACGAAAGTTCGATGCCAATGGAGTTGAGTGGGAAGAAGATCAATACCCCAAGACAAAGTTTATTCCTCAACAAGAGAAGTATGATCCTACTTCCTTCAAGGGGACACAAACCCAAGATGATCTTCCACCACAAGACCACAAACTAAAAGGCAAGGACAGGCTTCAAGAGGAGATTGATGCCTTTGAAGAAGCTCCTAAGGCCTTGGTCAAGTGGGTTCCCAAGACTACGTCAAGTTCTACTTCATCAAGTACATCTACAACTCCAAGGATTCCCATCAAGATGATGTGGATCCCAAAGAAGAAGAACTAGAGAGTTCTTGAGGGTGACTCCGCCAACATACTTCACTCATATTCATATTGGCAAGGACATGTGCAATAAACTTCCACATCTTGCACTAGTTCAAGGAGTCACAAACCCTCTTGTTGATAAGATAAGGGACAAGGTAGCCTAATGCTTTCATGGACATCATCTTGTGCGTAATCCACTCTATGTCTATGGATATCTTTGTTTGTTCCTTGTGGGACTAACCCATGTAGGTACTGAAAGTGCAACTCACTCCAATGGATTGCTCCAAGTGATCTACATCAAAATTGAGCATCTACATCTTCAACACCTACATGAAGTCATCATCGAAAAAACCCAATGTTAGTTCATCCCTCTTAGGGGGGATATCACATCTAGGGGGAGCTTTACTCTAAGTATTGAGCTAAAGCAACTCTATTGGTGTGAACACAACAATGCTTTATGTAAAAGTGGTAACCCCACTTGTGCTTAAACGATGAGTATGCCCTATGATCAAATGTTCTCATTTGACTCCTAAGTCCATATACTCATATATAGATGACCTAGTCATCGCCAATTGCTTGATAGATGCTAGAGTGTTTGTGCATGTTTTGCCACATATTTCAATTGCTATCTTATTGTGTGAGCATGTTGAGTGCATATTTTTCTTATTCGAGGACATCCATTTGTTGTTTTGATTGTTTGGCTTTCTTCTTTTGCCAAATGGATGGACAAGAATGCCTAAGAACTTCCTCTAGCTATCTATGCTTTTCTTGTCTCAAACTCTATTCATGCTACATCACAAAGTTTGATCAAGTCAGATTCGAACCCTTTGAGTGAGGAGCACTCGGAGTCACCGATTCATCATAGACTTAAACTTCCAAAACCTCTTACTGCATTTCGGTCTGACCGATTCATCCCTTTCGGTCATACCGAGTACATTAAGTTGATCTAGGTTTTCAATCTCGGTGCAACCGATTAGAACAATTCGGTCACACCGAGTTGCAGTAATTGCTAGAAGTTTTGCATCTCGGTGCCACCAAGTCGTTCCACTCGGTCACACCAACACTGTCTGGATAGCCGAACTTTGGAATTTTTTCCGAATCTTTTCGCCCGCTCCTGTCTAACTCCGCCGACTCGAGGTCTCCGGATCGTCTCCTCGTCGCCAGCGACCCCCTGCCACTGGTCTCCGCCACCGTCAACTGGAATCTCCACCGCCATTGTCGCCGTAGCGAACTCATCGCCGACTTAGAGTATGAGTTCGATCCTTTGTGCTTTCTCAATCTGTTTTTTAGCACAAAGTCAATGCCATGTTTCTTGCCATGTTTGAGATCATACTATCCAGTGAAAACTCCCTTTAGATTAGATTTGATTCAAACTTTTATGGTTAGGTTTCCGCCGAACTCATCTCGGACCGACCGAGTTGTAGAAATCGGTCTCACCGATTTGGCTCAGGCCATTGCACTTGTAACTTTTGGTCTGACCGAAACTTACAAATCGGTGTGACCGAGTTCAACTCTCAGTGAAACCCTAGCAATCTCGGATTCACCGAACCGTGTCTCAGTCTGACCAATTTAACCAGTTTAGACTCTAAAAGTTGCTTCGGTGTCACCGAGTTTAACAAATCGGTAGCTTCGAAATGCTTTCTGTAGAAACCTAAAACTAAGTTTTTGACTTGATTGTTTTGCAAAAATCTCTGCACTCTGAGATGCTCATCCACTCTACCTCAACTATATCTATTCACAGGGTCAGCTTGCAGTTTCAGTTATGTCTGAGGGCAGTGACAGCCAGAACATGTCAGTGGAGCAGGCAAATCTGAGTGAGGGCTCTAGTCCCTCCAACAACAGCTAATATGAGAGCAGCAGAAGCTCTCCAAGCAATCTGCCAAAGGCTGCCACCAAGACAAGGAAGAAGGAAAATTCTTACATTGAGGATGAAGACTTTGTGGCTCATGAGGAAGTCACTTCAAAGAAGAAGGCTGTCAACAAGGAGGAAACTGCTAGAGTTGTCAAGCCTGGTCTGAACAAGAAGGCCCGTGCCAAGAGAGCTCCAATGTCAAAGGACAGAGCTTCCACACAAGAAACCATGGTATTCACTCTTGAAACAAGAGATGATGAGCCAGCTGGAACCAAGAAGAGAGGTAGGAAGACTACTGCCAGAGTGATTGGCAAGCCATCTATGAGAGATGATGATGATGATGGAGATGAGCCTGTTGCAAAGACTCAAAAGCCGATGGGGGGTGCCATCAAAGCCATGGCTGTCCATCCAAGCCCAAAGCTGCCCCCAAGGCTTCAGCACCCAAGAGATCCACTAGAGACATTCCTACAGCTGAGAAGAACAAGATCCTAGTGCCAGATGTTCCAGAAGAAGAGCAAGATCAAGAAGAAGAATCCTCAGATGATGATGATTCCATGATGCTCGGGAAGCTTAAGCCAAAAATTCCAAATCATAATGATGCCCATCTTGTAGCAGAAAACATGAAACTGAGAAAGGATGCAGGTCTGAGACGTTGGAGACAGACTGATCCATATGCTACCAGGAGGAGAGCTGTTGTGGACTACAGATTTCACACCAAGGAACAACATGACTTCTATGAGACAGTCTTGTTGGACAAGAAGCCCATTGTTTGTGACATGAAGTGGGTTGTCTGGAAATACAATGACAAGCATGCTGATTTCTTTCCAGGTGTGCATGAAAGCTTCAGGAAGAATGAGATTGAAAAGTTTGTGGGAAAGAAACTAACCAGATGGAACGATGAGATGATCATGCAATTCTACTCCACTACTCATTTCTATCTCGATGGGAGAATTGTATGGATGACTAAAGGAACAAGATACCAATCAACAGTTGTTGAATGGGCAAGTTTGATCAATTCCCCCAAGGAGGATGACAATGACACAGATGTGTATGCCAAGCCTAGGAAGGATCATGACTCTATGGCAAACATGCACAAGCCAATTCCTGACAAAGACTTGACGACTCACAAGCATGGCTCTATATATCATCTGATGTCTGGACTGACCACCATCAACACCATATTGAGGCACACCTTGTTGCACAAGTTAGGAGATCATAGGATGATCCGAGGTCACTCCATTAACCTGCTCCACATGTTTGATGTTCCAAAAAAGTTCAAAGTCACGAGCCTGATTGTGGAGACAATCAAGAGGACAGCATCAGACCAAAAGAGGTCTTGTGGATATGCCCCTCACATTAGGATGCTGATCAACTCCAGATTGGAGAAAGTTACATATCTGCTTGACAAGAGGCATCTACCTCTTAGGCTAGAATTTGAGGAAAATGAAGTTGTCATGGATGCATCCCATCCTACATCTGTTGAAGGCCAAGAGAAGATTGCACAAGCAAAGGCAGCAAAGCTAGCAAGTGCTTCTGGAGTACCCAAGACCAAGAAAGATCAACTTAGTTAACTTTCTTTAGCCATGTTATTTTGAGAAGACATGATTGTTTTGTTAGTATGCTTGAAGTATTATTATTTCTTGTGTCAATATATACTTTTGTCTTGAGTCTTTCGGATCTGAACATTCATGCCACAATAAGGAAATTACATTGAAAATTATGTTGGTTAGCATTCCACATCAAAAATTCTGTTTTTATCATTTACCTACTCGAGGACGAGCAGGAATTAAGCTTGCGGATGCTTGATACGTCTCCAACGTATCAATAATTTTTGATTGTTCCATGCTATTATATATGATGTTTTGGATGTTTAATGGGCTTTATTATACACTTTTATATTATTTTTGGGACTAACCTACTAACCTAAAGGCCCGGTGCAGATTGCTGTTTTTTGCCCATTTCAGGGTTTTGTAGAAAAGGAATATCAAACGGAGTCCATACGGAATGAAACCTTCGCGAGAGTTATTTTTGGAACAAAATCAACATAGAAGACTTAGAGTACACGCGAGGGAACGAGGGAGGCGGCCACGAGGGTCCAGGGCGTGCCCCCACCCTCGTGGGCCCCCCTCTGGCTCCCCCGATGCCCTCCTTCCTCCTATATATACCGATGTACCCTGAAAACATCGAGGCAACAGAGAAAACCCTAATTCCACCGCCGCAACCTTTTGTTCCCGTGAGATCCCTTCTTGGGGCCTGTTCCGGAGCTCCGCCGGAGGGGGGATCTTCCACGGAGTGCTTCTACATCAACACCAATGCCTCACCATGAGTTGTGAGTAGTTTACCAAAGACCAGTCCATAGTTATTAGCTAGATGGCTTCTTCTCTCTTTTTGGATCTCAATACCAAGTTCTCCTCGGTCTTCGAGGAGATCTATTCGATGTAATCTTTTTGTGGTGTGTTTGTCGAGATCCGATGAATTGTGGGTTTATGATCAAGATTATCTATGAGAAATATTTGGTTCTTTTTCTGAATTCTTTTATGTATGATTATAATATCCTTGCAAGTCTCTTCGAATTATCGGTTTGGTCTGGCCTACTAGATCTATAGTTCTTGCAATGGGAGAAGTGCTTGGCTTTGGGTTGAATATTGCGGTGTCCTTTGCCAGTGACAGCAGGGGCAGCAAGGCACGTATTATATTGGTGCCATTGAAGATAAAAAGATGGGGTTTATATCATATTGCTTGAGTTTATCCCTCTACATCATGTCATCTTGCTTAAAGCATTACTCTGTTCTTATGAACTTAATACTCCAGATGCATGCTGGATAGCGGTCAATGTGCGGAGTAATAGTAGTAGATGCAGAATCGTTTCGGTCTACTTGTCACAGACGTGATGCCTATATATAATGATCATGCCTACATATTCTCATAATTATTCGCTTTTCTATCAATTGCTCGACGGTAATTTGTTCGCCCACCGTAGAATTCTGCTATCATGAGAGAAGCCACTAGTGAAACCTTTGGCCCCCGGGTCTATTCTCAACATATCAATCTACAATCTACTTTACTTTGTTGTTTTTACTTTCTGTTCGTATATCCAAAAATATCAAACTATCCTATCTATCAGATCTCACTTTCGTAAGTGACCGTAAAGGGATTGACAACCCCTTATCGCGTTGGTTGCGAAGTTCTTATTTGTTTGCGCAGGTGAGAGGGACTCGCGCGTGGTCTCCTACTGGATTGATACCTTAGTTCTCAAAACTGAGGGAAATACTTATGCTACTCTGCTACATCACCCTTTCCTCTTTGAGGGAATACAACGCAAGCTCGAGAAGTAGCAAGCACCGAAGAGGAAACTGGCACTCTGCGCCCGCTGGCGCCCGCTAGGCATTGGTCGTCACTGCTCACATCACGAGGACCTCGCGAGGTGCCCCTCGCCTTGATATCTCCGATCCTCACGAGCCAGCCTGGCGAGGCCGCCCAGGGGATGCCTTGTGTCGTCTGCTTCGCGAGTCTTGGCCCCTCGCGAGGGTCTTGAGTGGTTGCTGAAGATGCTAGGCCGTACCAGGCTGCCTTGTGAGCCATGCTCTGGGCCGCACGAAGGCAAGTCTGGATACCCCTGTTCCCAGAATGCCGACAGTAGCCCCCGGGCCCAAGGTGCGCTCGGGCTAGGCTTCGCAGCGAAGCCAAGGACCAAGTGCGGAGCGCCGGGGGCCCCCAAAGCCTACGGCCTTGCTTGACGGGTGGCGCTTGATGGGACGTGGGCGTCTCCACTTCCCAACGCAGCCTCGGCGGCTGCGCGACTTGACAAGTCTCTGCGTGCACAGCGGACCATCTTTACCTACGATTTCGGAGGCCGGCGGTTAGCCTTCTCCTTGCTATAAATTAGGCGGCGAGTGGAGCCTCCGCCGCCCATCTTCTCCCTTCGTTCCTCTCGCCTCTTCTTCCTTGCTCCTTACTTGGTCGTGTCGCTCATGGCGCCGATCGGACGATTCTCCGTTGCTGAGAAGGGGAAGGCTCTTCGTGAGGACATAGTGGTACTTCCTCTGAAGAAGAGGTCGCTCCGTCCTCATGGTGCCGACATGAGGCTGGAATTAACGAGGCCTTGGCACGAGCATCCTCCCCCTGGCTATCTGTTGCCCCTTTACGCCAGGGCACAGGGCCATGGTGAGGGAGCTGACGCTCAGCGTCATCTGCGCCGTGGTTGTACCGATCGTGCCATTGTGATACGCGCTGCTGTCCCGAGAGCTGACGCCGGAGGCTCCTCCCGTGAGTTGGTGGTGTGGGCAATGATGCCTCCTAGATCGCGGATTCGCCTCCCGCCATTCTTTGCCACGGAGGTGCCGTCGAGGGGAGCGATCGGGCTGTGGTTGCGACACACCGAGTGTCGGGCCCCAGTGACGAAGGCGGAGGTTGAGGTCGTCTCCTCGGGAAAGGTCTTCATGACTCGCGGATGGGGCGAGGTCGCCCGTGCTTGTGGCTGGGAAGGTGCCCTCGCCATCCAATTCGAGTTCGACAGCGTCTCCATGCTGCGCTTCAAGGTGTTCGACGAGGAAGGATGCCGCCTGGAATGTTGTCCTGGAAGTGGCCACCAGGGGGATGCTGCTGGCGACGCGCTAGTCGTTGATTCCGCCACTAGCTTATCGAGAGGCAGCGACGGCCTCCGGAGGTCTAGCGGATCTTCTGAGTCTGCCGAGTCCCCGGAGACAAGCGACGACAGCTATGCGCCCCCGAGCTCACGACGCGCCCGAAATGCGTTGGGCTCGCGGGTGCGTCGCTGGTGGTGACCCGCCTAGGGTTGGAGGTGGGCCATCGCGGCTTGCTGTTGACGATGGCGTCGTTGGCGGCGACCGTAGTTAGGATCCCCTGAAGGCCTTTCGTGGCGTTCCCTGCGAGGATTCAAAACCAACCCCACAGGGGTGTGTAAAGAACTTGTAATGCTTTTGCTTCTATCTTGCTGTTTCGCCAACGCGCTCTGTTCGCGAGCCTCGTTTCAGCAATATCACCCCCCCTTTTTTTTACCCTTTTGGTTGCGTAGTGCTCTACGCCAACAGGCCCTAGTCCCAAGGCAAGCTGCAGCCGTCGCTGGTATGCCAGGTCGCGATGCCGTGGTCAAGGCCAGGAGGTGAGCGGCCCGAGGTCCGGTAAGAGCTCCTGAGGCGCGATGCTCAAGAGGTCCCCCTTGGCATGCAAGCGGCTTCCTGAGGCTAAGAAAGCGAGGCAGTATTGCTGAAGCGTTACTACTGAATCCTCCTGAGTGAGCGCGGATGAGGCATCAAGGGATTAATGACTTATCTTGAAGATCGCGGGGTGGATCACCCAAACGGCGTGCCTGGCTCGTTCATGAGGCTGAGATTTCGCGATTCCCTCCCGCTGGCCCTGGAGTTCTGTGTCGGCAGGGCCTGGCCCGCGCGTACCTCAGCCGCCGCTAGCCTTGACCGGAAACCAGGACAAGACCAGGTAGTCAGGGGCTACGGGACCAGTTAGGCTCCTGAGTCGCGATGCTCAGGAGTCCCCCTTGACGTACGAACATACCCAAAGGAAGGGAATGCTGGACTCAGGCCTTGATGTTCTGCGTCGGCAGGGCCCGGCCCGCGCGTACCTCAGCCGCTGCTAGCCTTGACCGGAAACCAGGACAAGACCAGGGAGTGAGGGGCTACGGGACCAGTTAGGACCTTGGGTCGCAATGCCCAAGGGTCCCCCTTGACATGCGGACAGGCCCAAGCTCTCTAAACCGACTCCCCCTCCTCTCGTGCTTCTTGATGCTCTGCGTCCTCGGGTCCCGATCCTCGAGCGAAGCTCAGCCGCCGTTGGTATGCCAGGTCGCGATGCCGTGGTTAAGGCCAAGGGGTGAGGGCTAGAGAGTCAGTAAGATCCCCTAAGACGCGATGCTCAGGGACCCCCCCTTTAACACGCAAGCGACCCACGTGAGGAAGGGAGACCGGTGGGACTGCCTGTCATCGTGCTTCTGAGACTCCGGTGGGTTAGCTTGCAGTAGAATGACTTAGGGTCGCGCCCGCGTTGGGCTTCCGATAATTATGCGGGGAGACGAAGGCACCGAGGACCTGGTGAGGTGACGCTTGCGGAGCGGGCCGCGGGTCAGAGCTCGGTCCCTCAGGTTTGTCAGCGTTGCTGGGACTGACCCGAGCACAAGCGTCGTGCCAATGTATGCAGCCCCTATGCAGGATGAATAGAAGTCCGTTAGGTGGAAAAGGAGACCCGGAGGGGTGATGATTAGTCGAGTGATCTGAACGCAAAATGACAGGGATGGTGGCGCTAGCTTTGGTAAAATGCAAGGGAGATACATGCCACCAGGGCGAACCTGTGCGGCCTGAGGATAATGCAGCCCGAGGGGCACCCCCCAAAGGTGATCTGAGATGCAAAAGGATGCGCGTCCCACGGACATGGCCGTGCGACTTGGGAATAGTGCTGCCCGAGGGGCGCTCCCAGTTGAACAAAAATCAAAAAATGTCACCTGGTATAGTTGCTGAAGTAGTGCTGGTGTAGCTGAAGGTGCTCGATGAAGATGCTGCTCCTTACGTGTCGTCTAGCTCCAGCCCCTCGCGAGGCTCCGGGACTCCCCAGATCTCGCGGAGGGCCAAGTCCAACTCCGCCTAGATCTCCTTGTGCCTGGCCTCGTGAGCCGCCAAGACCTCCCGCGTGTGGTGCTAGTGCAGGGTCGCCTGGTTCGGCAAGCCGAAGGGCGTGCGCACGTAGCTGTGAGGGGGAGCCTGGCACCGGCCCACCTGAGAAGGCCAGTAGAGCTCCTGAGATGCGATCATGTTGAGTGTTGGGACATTGACGCAAACGCGTAGCCTGTCTCCTGAGCCTGGATCGACAGCTGCCCTTGGAGGGCGCGGGCGGCACTCGCCCCGCATGGCTCTCGGCTCCTATAGGTCTTTGATGGTCTGGCTGATGAACTCCTGAGCGCTTGGTGCCTCATGCCTTGAGGCCTCCGGAGGGAAGTGTGCAGTGAAGCACTCTTCCACGTGGTGCTCGAGCGCCTCCCTCATGACATTGGCTAGGTCAGAGGCCCTCCAGAGGAGAGCCCCCGAGCCCAACCTGAGAGGGGCACCGGGCGCTGTCGGCGTCCTGGGAACCAGGGTACCTAGACTTGCCTGTCTGCGGGCCGCAATGCACTCCTACCACGGCCTGGTACGGCCTAGCTGATAGACCAGCTGCCCAAGACCCTCGCGAGGAGGCTAGGCCTCGCGAGGAGGACGACATCAAGACTCCCTCAGGAGCGGCCTCGGCTAGGTTGCTCCGGAGGGGCAGAGAATCCAAGGCCAAGCCTGCCTCAGGAGGAGGCAGTGACGCAAGCAGTGACGCACCGCGCCAGCGGGTGCCAGCACGCGCCAGCGGTGTAGTTGCCATTTTGGTCCAAAGGAGACAGCGCAGGTGCAGGTTCCCGAGGAGCGGGACAAAGGTTTCCCCTTCGATGCAACAAGACCAAAGACCGCAAGGACGACAGGAAGGATGTCACCACCGAGCCCACCACCGCGTCACCGGCTTATCCCTTTGCAGGCGAAGACCACTTTTGTCAGGATAGGAACATCCTTGTGTTCCCGCTCAAAATGGCCGTTGTGGGATCCCTTCTCGCCTAAGCATTTGGGGGGAAGAGGACCCTGGCGCCTATATAAGTAGCTAGGATCTGCACTATGGAGGCAATCCAGATCAGATCCAGAAACTCGGCCCTCGCATAAGGAAGCAAGAACTCCTGCCTCCCGGCCCTCATGAGCTCTCCTCCTGAGCTCAGGAACCACTGTATTCATCCATATTCAAGCCCTCCCAAGGCCAATCCACCAAAGTAGGAAGTAGGGTTTTACACCGTAAGGTGGCCTGAACCTGGGTAAACTCTTGTGTGCTTTACTTGTTGTTCGCTTGAATTTCTTTACTGGACGAGGGCAAGACGCTAGGTAGACGTGAGTAGGAGAGATCTTCATTCACACCCCTGTGTTCGAACTTCTTGGGTTTGCGGAGCCCGTAATCCGACATTTGGCATGCCAGGTAGGGGGCGTGTCGAGATCTCGCCTCTCCGACGACCTCGTCCCGCTCTCGTCGTCGACTTTGCTCCATTGCCATGGTGGACACACGCCGAGCACGCGCCGCCCGCTGCGCCGCGAACGTCGCTCAGACGGCGCCCGCGGGCAACGGTGCGCCGCTCCGCCCCAACTCGCCGGTGGCCAATGCCGCCACCGACCTAGCCGTTCACGAGCAGCAGGACTCGTCGCTGCCGCTGTCCGTGCGGTGCGATGGCTGCATGGCAACGCCGTCACCCTCACCGGCCGCGGCGTCGTCCTCGCTGGTCCACCGCGGACCGGTCTACCAGTAGCCTGCCCTACTGATGGCGTGGGAGCTCCTACGCTACCATTCAGCGGACGACCTCTACAACGAGTGGCTCCACCGCTTCACCAAGCTCGTCAATGCCCCCGGGGAGGCACCTGCACCAACTCACTCCTCCCGTCCCCCGTCGCCCATGGCGGGGAACGAGGGCCACGGTGTCCCGGCTCCACCTACACTCTACGGCGCCGGCCAGGAGGTCCGGTGCGAGGCTCCGCGGCGTGAGTTGCCCCGCAGGGCCCACACGCACGACGAGTAGAGCTGCCAGGTGATCCCATATCCCCAGGCAGGAGCTCACGGACCCCCTGTCCCGCAGCACCAAGACCGCGCACCACAGGAGGTGGTAGCGCCAGCGGCTCAAAAACCAGCACCGCCGGCGTAGGAGGCGCCTGCAATCATGAGCGTGGCTGGATGTCGCGCCTTAGCTCCCGAGCTACGGTGCCTCGTCTGGCCTAGCAAATTCAAGCCAGATCTACCTCCACGCTACGATGGCACCACCGATGCCACAGATTTCCTCCAGCTCTATGAGCTGAGCATCGAGGCGTCCAACGGCACCGAGCAGGTCATGGCGAACTGGTTCCCCATGGCTCTCAAGGATGGCGCACGCTCCTGGCTCCTGAACCTCCCCGTGGGATCCATCTCCTCCTGGGGGGAGCTTCACGAGCGTTTCGTCGCCAACTTCCATGGCACCCGCGACCGAGCTCCGGCGGCCGCGGATCTGCGTCGCGTGAAGCAGCAGCCCGGAGAGACCCCGCAAAAGTACATCCAACGCTTCAACACCATGCGCCTCCGGATCCCCAGGGTGTCGGACAAGGCCATTATCTCAGCGCTCTCCGACGATGTCCGCGATGTCAGGATGAGGGAGGAGCTCGCCATCCACGAGGATCTGTGCACGGCCCTCGAGATGTTCAAACTCGCAACAAAGTGCGCCAGGGCGGAGGAAGGATGCCTCTCCCTCCAGGAGTTGCCTGAAGCGGAGGCGGACAACAAGAAGACCAAGGCCAAAGAAGCAAAGTGCAAGGGACCCACCGTACTGGCTGCAGAGCTAGAAGTGAAGCGTGGCTGCGGCTACAATGACCACCCAGAGACAACCATCCGTACTACGTCTTCCACGATGTCCACAGCCACAATACCAACGACTGCCAGGAGCTCAGGGCGATGCGGGGTGGGCGTGCCGGGCAGCGCCCTGAGCGCGACAACCGTGGCTATGGGCATGGAGGAGGCCGTGGCGGAGGGTGCCGGGACAGCAGGAACTCGCGCCAAGGGTGGCGTGAGCAGCCTCGTGAAGACCACTAGCAGGAGCAGCCTCGTGATGCCCCCTGGTGCGACCAGCCTCGTGAAGGTCGCCCTCAGGGCAACGGATGTCTGCCTCCGCTGCCACCACCGCCAAGAAGGAATGAGGACGGCCGCCACGGAGATGGAGCAGAGGGCTTTCAGGAGCCGCGTGTGGTTGCATGCATCTTGGGAGGAGCCCAAGCTCCGGCTTCCCATCGCATCTTCAAGCAGTTCGCTCGTGAGGTAAACGCGGCGGTTCCCAGGCCTGACGCCGTGCGCAACCTCAGGTGGACCAAGCAGGTCATCGCATTTGACCCCAAGGACCAGCTCAAGTGCATCGCAGCCCCAGGCGCTCTCCCGATGCTCTGCACCCCGACCATCAGCAACGTCCTCGTGACCAAGACCCTCATCGACGGCGGAGTAGGGCTTAGCGTCCTCTCTGTCCAGACGTTCGAGATGCTCCAGGTCTCGTATGATCAGCTCCACCCGACCAAGCCATTCTACGGGGTCACGGATGGCTCCACACTCCCGATGGGGCAGGTCCGCCTCCCCGTCACCTTTGGTGACAGCGATAACTATCACACCAAGCTCATCGACTTGGACGTCCCCAACACACCTCCCGTACAACACCATCCTCAGGTATCCTGCCCTCGCCAAGTTCATGGCAGCGACCCATCATGGCTACAACGTCCTCAAGATGCCCGGGAGTGGTAGAGTCATCACGATCGCCTCCGACAAGAAGGAAGCGGTGTGTTCCCTGGAGCGTGCCTACCAGACCGCGGCAGTCGAGAACTCCGACGAGGATGGAGCTGTCCTCGCCCTGCAGACTGCCCCCAAGAAGAAGAAGAACCTGCCCATCAACGGACCTCAGGACGCAGGGGCTCCTGACGGTTCCGCCTCAGGACTCGCGCCTGCCGACGAGGCGCCCTCCACCATCGCATAGGGAGGCGCGCCCGACGACCCTCTCAGGACGGGATCGAGGGCTCTCCTCTGGAGTGTCTCCGGCCTGACCAGCGTCTCGAGGGAGGTGTTCGGGCACCACCTACAGGTGTGTCTCGACGCGTGTTTTTGTGAGCCCAGCGTGAGCCGTACAACGCTGGGGGCTCAGAACTTCATCGATCAGGTTACCGAGGAACTTCAGTACGCAAGGCTCATCCGCGGTGGGCGTAACCGCAAGATGCCAAGCTCACCCTCCCGCAACCCGAGCGACCACTTCCGCGTTTGCATCGACGTCGCGGGTCTCAACCGAGCCGCTTCTTTGGAGCCCTTCAAGCCGACGGCGGTCGGCTGGAGGAGGGCTCTCCCCTGCAGCTACGTCTGCATGCTCTTCGGCTTCCGCAACGCGGCTGCCACGTTCCAGGGCCTCGCGCGGCAGGCTTTGGGGGCTCGGGAGGCTCAGTGGCAGGCGGTCTAGATGGAGCGAGAACCGGACCCCCGCAACCACTGAGGGTCGCCGGAGCCCCTGGGCCTCAGGAGCCCGACAATCCTCATGAGCAACCTGCACGGCTTGCGTCTTCAGCTACCCCAACTCTTCTTCGACAAGTGTCAGGTGACGTTTCAGGTATCCAACTGAGGGCGCCCCCCGGGCTGCATCATCCTCGAGCTGCTGGGGGTTGTCCCCCCGCAGCTGTCTCTTTTTGCGCGTGAATCAAGGCTAGTTGCTTCTTCCTATTTGCATTATCTATATGCTTGGCATTCTCACCGCCACTAAGGTCATGAGCCCTTGCGAGCCCACTCGTCACTGCCCCATGATTAAGGACTGGCACGTCGTCTGTGCTCGGGTCCGTCCATGCAGCGTCAGTAAACCCAAGGGCTGAGCTCTATCTCACGAGAGATTCCCGTGACGTCACCTCCCGTGGTCCTTGGTGCCTTGTTCTCGCATGGGCTAAACGCGGATGGGTAAGTAGGGGCCCATGGCACATGCCTCGCTCCCGCGGGAAGCGCGCACAGGTTGCTTTTCTTTTGGACTGTTGCATGAGAAGACTAGGCACGGTGTCTGTGCTTGGGTTCGTCCCTGTAGTGTCGATAAATCCAGCGGCTGAGCTCTGTTTTATGGCCGGTCCCGCTAATGTCACCTCTTGGTGTTGTTGGTGCTGCGGCCTTCTCATGCGATGACCTTTAGAGATGCACTCGGCGCAGGTCGACACAACACCTCTCTTTTCACATTTTGTAGAAGAAGACTCAGCCGCAACCCGCCTCAGGGTAGGGTCTCGTGAGTGATGTGTAAGTGATACGTCCAAAATGTATCTATAATTTCTGCTTGCTCCATGCCTCTTTTGGGTGATATTGCTATGATATTTATACACTTCCATACACTTTTGATCATATTTGGACTAACCTATTAACTCAGTGCACCCCAGTGCCAGTTTCTGTTTTCTGCTGTTTTTGTATTTCAGGTTTTCCCATCACGTAAACTGCCAGAAAAATTCCGGAAAAATTATATAAAAAATCAGCGTTCCGGAAGCTTCCACACGACTGAAGTAGGGCCGGAGGGGGGCCACCAGGGCTCCAGGCGCCCTGGTGGCGCGGCCCCCCTCCTGGCCGCGCCGGGGGGGTGCCTGGGCCCCCCAGGCCTCCGCTGATGCCCCCCTTTGGCATATATTTAACACCCGTCGAGGAAACCCTGATTGCAGACCCCTTTTCTCCAGACGCAATTCTGATCTCCGCCGCCATCGCCATCAAGCTTCGGGGGACCAGAATTCCTGTGCCGGCACCCTGCCGGGACGGGGAAGTACCCCCGGATTCATCTCCATCGACGTTGCTTCCTCCCTCCATGATGTAGGAGTAGTTCCTCCTCGGGGCTGAGGTTTCTACCAGTAGCTATGTGGTCAATTCTCTCTCCCATGATGTGATCTTTGTTGTGATCATAGGCTATGTTAATCTAGGGTGATCCCATGATATTTCCCCTTCCTCTATGTATTGGATTGATGTACTCACTTGTCTTTATCTAGTATAATCCCCGAGACCAAGGTGACAGCGGTCTATTGGACATGGATTAGAAAAATATTTTCATGAGTGATTTCCTCTCTTGTGTGTTGATTGAAGATTGAGAGTCTCTTGGTGCTTGTCTTTGACTATCCTTTAGATATGTTATGGTGATTGTGGGACTCTCTTTGGATGTCCGCGGTGACATTGGGAAATCCTTAGATTGAGAACTACGAACTTTGAGGTGTGCTTTTGTAGCCCTACATAATTCTCGTCCTCTCTTGACCACGAAGGAATGACCTCCGGGTGCGTCTCTATTGCATGTTTTATGGGAAATATCATGTGATTCGATTATGTTAATGTTGTTGGGAGTTGCCACTAGTGAAAGTATGAAGCCTAGGCCTTGTTTCCACCATTGCAATACCATTTGTGCTCACGTTTACCACTTGTTTGCTTGCTGCACTTTTTATTACAAATTTATATTACTTTGTTTTGCCATCCATATCACTTGCCATTTAACATCTCTTCGCCGAACTAGTGCACCTATACATCTAACAAGTGTATTAGGTGTGTTGGGGACACAAGAGACTTCTTGTATCTTAGTTGCAGGGTTGCTTGAGAGAGACCATCTTCAACATCTACTTCCTTGAGTTCGATAAACCTTAGGTCATCCACTTGAGGGAAATTGCTGCTGTCCTACAAACCTCTGAGCTTGGAGGCCCAACATAGTCTACAAGAGTAGAAGCGTGTGTAGACATCAAGCTATTTTTGGCGCCGTTGCCGGGGAGGTGAGTGCTTGAAGGTATATCTTTAGATCTTGCAATTAAATCTTTTTGTTTCTTGTTTTTATTTCACTAGTTATGTTTATGGACAACCTTGCTATTGGATCGTTGCTTGTGGGAAGACGCCCCACACCTATGGTGGTTGCTCCTCCCCCTACTGAAATTGTGCCCTATAAAATACCAGATGGTATTATCGATTATGTTTTGGCTAATCGTTATGCAGGAGACAGACAACCCGGTGAACACTTGCTATATCTGTCACAATTATGTTCATTATTTAAGCTTGCAGGTGTATCAAGGGAGTTTGTCATGAGGAAATTGTTCGCCGTATCACTTATAGATAAAGCTTCATATTGGTATAAGCTTCTCGATAACTCGCACTTGCTTGATTGGCAAGAGCTTATGTCTCTCTTTTACTCCAAGTTTTATTCTCTTCATGAAGTCCATGAGAATAGGAATTATGTTTATAATTTCTATCCTCATGACGGAGAGAGCATAGCTCAAGCTTGGGGGAGACTGAAAACGTTAATGCTAAAATGTCCTAACCATGGGCTCCCCAAAGATATGATTATTACTAATTTCTATGCGAGGCTTTCTCGACAGCATAAAGATTTGCTCGATGCTTCCTCTATGGGTTCTTTCACAAACGAAAAGATTGATGCTAAATGGGAACTCCTTGAAAGAATTCAACGCAACACTGAAGATTGGGAGATCGACAAAGGTAAAGAGACAGGTATAATTTATGAGTATGATTGCATTAAGTCCTTTGTTGAAACTACAAGTTTTAATAAGTTTAGTGCTAAGTTTGGGCTTGATTCTCAACTCCTTGTTGATTTCCTCAAATCTTTTGCTTCACATCTTAATATGCCTAAGGAGGATTGGATCAAGCATCATAAACCTTTTAAAGAGATTTGCAAAGAAAATGAAATTGTTCATGATGATTGCAACATGCATGATCCAATTCCTAAAAATGAAGTTTTATATAAGCATGTTAATTTTTGTGGAGTGGATAGACCTTGTGACAGGCCTATGATTGAAGAGGAGAAGTATTGTAAGCAACATAAGCATGAAAGAACAATCACTTGGGTCAGAGATTTAAATGAAATTGCTAGAGAATTGTGTGACCTTTATCCTTTTACTTGTGAACTTTGCTGTATAGAGGGTCACTTTAATTTTCAATGCATGCACTTTCAAAACATAACTGTTAACCAGTTGTGTGATAACATGATCACCTCTGATCTTTATGATGAGCTTATGTTATTTTTGATGTGTGAGGAGTTATCAGAAAAGACTTCTTGGCTAGATGTTAATGCCATTGGAATAAAAAACACTTTGCAAAATTGTCATCTCTATTGTGTTGTTAATTGCCATGAAAATGATTACATAAGTAAGATTAGAAAGGAGGGAACTTTACCAAAGTATAAAAATGTCTCTTATATTTCTGCTAATAAAAATGAGAGTTTCTCCCAAGTTTCCCCTATTGTTTCTAATGATAAACCAGGATATGTGGAGAAGCTTCATCTCCAACCACTCCCTCCTAAGATGAAGAAGAAGAAAAAGAAGAGGAGGAGGAAGAGGAGCAAGAAGGAAGAAGAATGGGTATCAACCTGGCCTGAGCATATTCCTCCCATCAACTTTTATCCTAACGGTTGTAAGTCTAAAGAAGAAGGTGAAGTTTATTGCCTTAATTATCATCTTGATGATACGTCCGTAGGTACTATTGAAGATGATTTTGATTATGATATGCATGTTACTTATTGTGATTGGGAAAATGATGATAATGCTACTTATGATCTTGAAAATCTTTTTGGTACCAACTCTGAAAGTGATGATATGGAAAGCTCTAAGCTTGGGGATGATAGGATTGCAAATCCTTTACCCACTAGTGATGTGATAATTGATAATTCTTTTGCTAGTAAGAATAAAGACAACATGTTTACAAATATAGTTGCTAGCAATGATAATGCTCTTCTCTACCATGATGATGTTATAACTCCAATCTATAGTGATTATAAAGGTTCCTATGACATAAGGAGAAATTATCCTTATGAAACTTGTCATAATCATGGAGGGAATTACTCCCTTGTTGAACACCACCCTCCTAATACACAATTAATCTATAGTGTTCAAGTTGTTTATGATAGTCCTACTCCCATTATTACCAATGAGAAAGATTATGCTTATGTGGAGAGTAATAGTACCTTTTTGCATGTGGATCATGGTAACAATGCTTTATGTGATGCTTATATTGTTGAGTTTATTCGTGATTCCACTGAAAATTATTATGAGAAGGGAACATATGCTTATAGATATTTCAATAATATCAAGTTCCCTCTCTTTATGTTGAAGATTTTGAAGCTGCACTTGTTTTGTCTTCCTATGCTTATTGCTTTGTGCTTCAATGAATTATTCCATTGCAATATTCCTATACATAGGAAGCATGTTAGGCTTAAATGTATTTGGTATTTGCTTCTTGATGCTCTCTTTTGTTCTTCAACTCTTATTCCTACGAGAGCATCATTAAAGTCTTAAGCCTATCTTTATGGCTATAAAGAAAGAGCTCTAGGGAGACAACCCTTGTTATCTTTGCTTTCAGTTGTTCTTTCAGTTTTTAGTGGTCTTGATGTTTGTTACTACAGTAGCATCATCATTGTATCTTTACTTTTCAGCTTTGTGCCAAGTGTAGCCTCTGATTGCAAGAAAGTTCAAAAGTTGTGACGTGCTGTCCAGGAAACATATTCTGTCCTTGGACAGAAAAATTCGTATAAAATCACCAGATCATATTTTTGGTCTGAATTTTTTCGACAGCGTGCTATATACAATTGTCTTTCGGGCGTCTGTTCTGAGTTTTTTGATTTGAGTTGCAGAAGTGCCCCGAAAAAATCATTTACTACCTGCTGGTCTGTTTTTCACAGATTCTGTCATGTTTTGCCTTTCCCTCATTTTGCAAACCTTGAGCTTGCTTTTTCTTTGCAAAAACCTTTTGGCAATCTTGAGAAATAGTAGACCTTCAAGAATATCCTTATTTCCAGCAAGGAAAAATTATTTATTATGGGTACTAACCTCGCTAATCAGATTATGATGAGTTATGTATGAAGGGAGTTTTTAAGTGTGCGAGGAAAGATGATAAAAAGATTCAGGAGTGTCAAACGCTCAAGCTTGGGGATGCCCCCACACACCCCCAAGAAATATTCAAGGAGACTCAAGTGTCTAAGCTTGGGGATGCCCCCGTGCATCCCCTTCTCCATCAACATTATCAGTTCGTCTTTCGTTCCCCTATATTTTTATCACTTCATGTGTTATGTGCTATGCTTGGAGCGTCTTGCTTTTAATTTCCTTTTTAGTTTTCTTTAGCTTTTCATAACGAGTTGGAACTCAGCTTTCTTTGTGTGGGAGAGAAACACGCTCCACTTCAACCTAGAACACAACATAGAATTTTCATGTCTATCTTTGCTGTGTATGTTCTTTGTCTTTCAATAGCTACTATCATGTTCAGCTCTTAGTTTTCATGCTTATCTTTTTAAAGAGCTTTTGTTTAGTTGGTCGCTTGAACTCTCTTTAGTTATCATGCTTATCTTATTAAGAGAGTTTGCTTCTGTTGCCTTAGTCGATATGTCTATGATAAAAATGCTACGTGCATAATGGTGCTTAGTAGTTCATGTTTTCTTATGGTTAGTCTCAAATAGCTGGGGGGTTCCCAATGTGTTATTGGAGTACCAACATGATTTGTTTGCCTATGATGTGGTATGGTTTAGTAGTGTCTTCCTTGAAGAATTTATTTTGATTGACTTGGCGTATGCTCACGCATATTTAAGACTGTAAAGAAAGTTTGTCAAGCCTTGATGATCTTTAATTTCTGAGTAGCGATATAACTTCCATGCCTGATTCAATGTTGCTTTGTCGCTCTGCATGATTATGACCGTCATTGCTCTTTTAGTTGGTCGCTCCCAGTCTTTTGCTAACCTCCACCTGTACTAAGCGGACTGACTGCTTGTGCATCCAAAATTCTTTTAGACCAGTTATGCCATATGAGTCCACCATACCTTCCTATACATGGTATTTACCTGCCATTCCTAACGAAGACTTTCATGTACCATCTCGAAATTATTCAAAAAAAGCATTTCTATTTTGTGCCTCTGTTTTAGTTCATGAGGAAGTAGTAGTTAATTCATGATCTTTTTAAGTTGGACAAGCTTCACCCCGGGATTGCATGTCTAATGTGCAAACCCATAATACGAGAAGGAACTGGCAAAGAGTGCGCCTGGCTCAAAATTAATATAACAAACAAACCCTCCTTCATGCTTTGTTCATGAGAAATCAGAAAACTTTGGCAGTGATAAACAAAGGAGATTAAGAGGATGTGATCGTCCTCATTCGGGAGTCGTTCCTCGAAACTTGTCCATCTCAAGAAGTGATTGAGTTGTCTGCTAGCATTCGTTGACGAAACATGCATTCGTTGACTAAACCCTAAACCCTAAACCCTAACCCTAAACCCTAAACCCTAAACCCTAAACCCTAAACCCTAAACCCTAAACCCTTTGGCATATATTTAACACCCGTCGAGGAAACCCTGATTGCAGACCCCTTTTCTCCAGACGCAATTCCGATCTCCGCCGCCATCGCGATCAAGCTTTGGGGGACCAGAATCCTGTGCCGGCACCCTGCCGGGACGGGGAAGTACCCCCGGATTCATCTCCATCGACGTTGCTTCCTCCCTCCATGATGCGGGAGTAGTTCCTCCTCGGGGCTGAGGTTTCTACCAGTAGCTATGTGGTCAATTCTCTCTCCCATGATGTGATCTTCGTTCTGATCATAGGCTATGTTAATCTAGGGTGATCCCATGATATTTCCCCTTCCTCTATGTATTGGATTGATGTACTCACTTGTCTTTATTTAGTATAATCCCCGAGACCAAGGTGACAGCGGTCTATTGGACATGGATTAGAAAAATATTTTCATGAGTGATTTCCTCTCTTGTGTGTTGATTGAAGATTGAGAGTCTCTTGGTGCTTGTCTTTGACTATCCTTTAGATATGTTATGGTGATTGTGGGACTCTCTTTGGATGGCCGCGGTGACATTGGGAAATCCTTAGATTGAGAACTACGAACTTTGAGGTGTGCTTTTGTAGCCCTACATAATTCTCGTCCTCTCTTGACCACGAAGGAATGACCTCCGGGTGCGTCTCCATTGCATGTTTTATGGGAAATATCATGTGATTCGATTATGTTAATGTTGTTGGGAGTTGCCACTAGTGAAAGTATGAAGCCTAGGCCTTGTTTCCACCATTGCAATACCATTTGTGCTCACGTTTACCACTTGTTTGCTTGCTGCACTTTTTATTACAGATTTACATTACTTTGTTTTGCCATCCATATCACTTGCCATTTAACATCTCTTCGCCGAACTAGTGCACCTATACATCTAACAAGTGTATTAGGTGTGTTGGGGACACAAGAGACTTCTTGTATCTTAGTTGCAGGGTTAATTGAGAGAGACCATCTTCAACCTCTACTTCCCTGAGTTCGATAAACCTTAGGTCATCCACTTGAGGGAAATTGCTGCTGTCCTACAAACCTCTGCGCTTGGAGGCCCAACATAGTCTACAAGAGTAGAAGCGTGTGTAGACATCAGTAAGCTCACGAGAACTTCCTCAGAGTCGTTCAGCTCGTCCTGAGGAGGGCCCATATACACCTTGGTTGTCCTGGACGTGCAAGCCACGTGACAGGACGGGGCTATACATGCCCCGGAGTCTCTCCCGATGGGAGGCTCCCTCCCACGGTCTAGTGGAAGTGCTATGCTCCGCGCTGGCAGAGCCAACTGAGGAGCGGTTATGCCCACGAACCAGTGGAAGCACCAAGCTCCGCGCTGGCCGCTATGACCGAGGTGCGGTCATGCCCAAACTCCGCGCAAGTGTGGTAGCTCTATGCTCCGTGCTGGTTATAAACAACTGAGGGCAGCCCCCAGCGGTCGCACCAACCTCAGGGAGCTTTTCAGCTCACGACGCTCACAGCTTCTCCTTGGATGGGTGTCGCGAGGGGGGCTAGGCACGGGGGCTATGCTTAGGTCACGCCTGGCAGACGCCACCCTACCAGGTGCCCAGACACCTGGCTTTCTCGCGCCCCCATCCTAGGCGAAGGCTCGTTAGCAAGGTATGGTGCTCGTTCTCCCTCATGAGAGCCGTTCGTACGTCAACGGGGACCCCTGGGCATGGCGATCCAGGGGCCTCACTAGTTACGTAGCCCCTCATCCCTTGAGTCTAGTTATTACGATTACCCCGGTCACCCGGAGGGCTCATTGGCAATCGAGGTATGCGCGGAGTTGGGCCCTGCCTATGCAGAACGCAAACGGGATCACTTGAACGTCATGGGGGACCCCTGGGCATCGCGACCCAGGGGCCTCACTAGCCACGTAGCCCCTCATTCCTTGAGTCTAGTTATTACGATAACCCCGGTCACCCGGAGGGCTCAATGGCGATCGAGGTATGCGCGGGGTTGGGCCCTGCCGACGTAGAGCACCTAAGCAAACATGAAAGGAAGCAAGCATGGACATCATCAAGTTCAATCTAGTTATTACAATAGTACCAAGTCCTTCAAATTCAAACAAGTTCTTACGCCTCCCCGAGGCACTTGCATCTCTTCCATCTGGACAGGAACATGTCAGGCATCACCAAGTGTGTCATCACGAGTCTCCGCCTCTTCGGCTGCGGCAGCAGTGGCCTGGAGGAACGCCTCCACTAGTTCCGTGACCTTCTCCTCCTGGGCCTTAGCAGTCGCGCTCTATGCTCGCGGGCACGGGCTCGGACAGCGAGGCCAGGTTAAGAGCGGGATCACGTGCGTCAAGTCCAAGGTAAGGAGCGTGTGGCTTTTGACGTCTGCTAACTAGCCAATTGCGGCCGCAACCTCGCGCAGGGACTTCACAAGCGCGGCAAGGAGCCCGGCGGGGCCACCCTCCAGGGCGGCCAGTGGCTTCTCGAACCCTTCCCCATAAGCAGGCCGCAGCGTCGTACGGGCCTCGAGCTCGAAGGAGGCAAGGGCCTCGCGACTCACCGCCGCCGAGGCCGCAAGGGCAAATTCCTTCTCGCGCGCAGCTTGGGTCGCCTTGGCCTGCTCGGCCTCGACCTTCAGCTTCTCCCGGCTCACGCAATCGGTGAGCTACTCCTGCTACAGCTGGGACAATTCAGCCTTCTGTGCCTTGACCTCCTTATCCAACCTCTCGAGCTCCAGGGCGCGCCTAGCGCCTTCCGCGCAAAGGGCCTCTAGCTCGCCCTCTACCTGGTGACGGCGCTTCTCGGAGGACGCCACGTCGGCCTGCGCAGCGTCGCGTGCTCACGTGGCCGCCGCGGCCTCCTCTTGACCCTTGGCGGCGATTGCTGAGGCCTGGCTCCAGGAGGCCCGCGCAGACTCGTCTACCAGGAGCCACCCAGAGATCAGGCCCATGTGTCCTTTGATGGGCCTCGAACCCCTCGTTGGTTACCCCAAGTGGAAGGTGTAAGATGCAGTAAGTAGAAGTGTTTTCCCCTAGCAAAGATGCCAAGGATCGATTCCCCAGAGACTCCTAGGTTCAACAAGTAGGTGGCAATTGCTACGGCGCCAGATTAGTAGCAATCAACGTGGACCTGCACACATATACAAATAACTTTGCTCCCAACGAGTACACAGAGGTTGTCAATCTCTCCGGCCTTGTAGTTCACAAAGGGTTAAAAGCAATGATAGTGGTGATAGATAGTTTTTGCAATAGTACGTAATAACGGAAAGTAATTAGTAGATGTGATCAATGATGTTAATATGGACCGGTGTCTCATGATGTTCACTAGCGATGTCTCTCTCCCAAAAGACGATAAAACAGCTATGTGAGGTAAACAAATTACAGCTGGGCAATTGACAGGACCACGAACGCAAACCAATGCTGACTACATTGCAAGAAAGGTTGAGGTTCAAAGCATGGGCGGTACGCCAAAATAAGTAGACCGAAATCCATCAATATCTACTACTAATCATCCACCTTGAGATATCTATCCAGAACATCTCGCTGGTATTAAGTTGCGAGTCCCACCCATAGTGTAAACTCAATGCAACAGATAACTGCATTAAAAGAACTTTGCGTAAAGTAAACAATCCTTGCACCCGCGGGCACAAGCACCGTTGTTTTCCCCCTTGTGGCAACAGCACATCCCCTAGACTCATGTTTCTGTCACTCAAGCTAGTCATCGAGGGGCATGAACCCACAATCGAGCATAACGTTCCCTCTTGGAGTCACTACCTATTACTCGGCCAAAGCAATAAATAACAACGGAGAACATGCAAGAATTACTTATGAACTAAAATATAAAAGAGGTGAATAAAATATATTACTCAAGATCAATCTGAACATAATCTCATAATCCATCGGATCCCAGCAAACTCAACATAGCAACAGCATAAGGATTACATAGGTGCCTCGATCATGTAGGGCAGCTCACGAGGACTAATTAGTGAAGCACAAGAACGGGAGGAGAACATCACATAGCTACTGGTCATGGACTCATGGTCCAAGGGAGACTACTCACGAGTCATCCGGGAGGCGTCCATGGTGGTGGAGAAGCTCCCGGTGGTGATCCCCCCTCCGGCAGGGTGCCGGGAAGAGTTCTCCTGGTGCTCCCGATCTTGGAAGCGGCGGCGGCGGCGGAACAGAGATGGGATCGCGAAAAGAAGTTCTCTTCTGAGGGTTTCGGAAGGTCCTTTAAATATATGCCAAAGTAGGACATCGGGGGAGCCTCGGGGGGCCCAGGCGCCCCCCCGGCGTGGCCCAGGGGGGGGGGGGCGCCGCCAGGGCGCCTGGAGCCCTGGTGGCCCCCCCCCCAGGCTGCCCTTCGGACGCAGTGTTGTTTCCGGATCGCTGATTTTTTATATAATTTTTCTGGATTTTTCTGGGCAGTTCTCGAAACGTGAAAACCTGAAATACAAAAACAGCCGAAAACAGAAACTGGCACTGGGGTGCACTGGATTAGTAAGTTAGTCCAAATATGATCAAAAGTGTATGGAAGTGTATGAATATCATAGCAATATCACCCAAAAGTGGCATGGAGCAAGCAGAAATTATAGATACGTTTTGGACGTATCAACATCCCCAAGCTTAATTCCTGCTCGTCCTCGAGTAGGTAAATGATAACAAGAATAATTTTTGTGGTGACATGCTATTAACCATAAAGGACTTTTTCATTGTCATATGACAAAAGCTTACTTGAGACAATGATTCTAAAGTAATTAAGTTGCCTTAAGAGAAAATCACAAATGACTGAAAGTTTTACAATATGAAACTGAAACATCAAAAAGATTTGCAATGAATATGATGTGCAAATATGATAAAGTGATATCTAGCTTGCCCCCTTTAGTGATGCAAAACATAAATGCAGGGGCACCTTCAAGGTTTAAGTGATGACTAGATACAATGATTTCAGAATAAAACGATATCACAATCATGCAAAAGACAATGCTACTTTGGGACAATGCACATTACACTTAGAATGACAATCATGCTCTCAGTAGTCGGTGCTTCAACATAAAAGTAAAAGAAAGGTTAAGTGCTTGAGCTTTTTTATTTTGAGAATATGGAAGCAATTGTGTCAACGGTAGTAGTACTTCATATGTGTCATGCATAAAACATCCTATAAGTTGCAAGCCTCATGCATCGAATACCAATAGTGCTCGCTCCTTGTCCTAATTAGCTCGGATTCCCATGGGTTATCATTGCATTGCATATGTTTCAACCAAGTGTCACAAAGGGGTACCTCTATGCCACCTGTACAAAGGTCCAAGGAGATAGATCGCATTTGATTTCTCATTTTTGATAGATCTCAACTTGAGGACATCCATACCGGGACAACATAGAAAATAGATGATGGACTCCTCTTTAATGCATAAGCATATTCTCATGAGAGATTGAGGATTAAGGTCCAAGCTAAAACTTCCACCATGATGCATGGCTTTGGTTGGCGGCCCAATGTTCTTCTCTAACAATATGCATATTAATTCAACCCACGGTAAATCACCCTTACTTCAGACAAGACGAACATGCATAGCAACTCACATGATATTCAACAAAAGTGTGACAGTTGATGGCGTCCCCAGAAACATGGTTACCGCTCAGCAAGCAACTCATAAGAAATAAGATACATAGACAACATATTCTTTACCACAGTAGTTTTTGGGCTACTTTCCCATGAGCTATATATTGCATGGTTAGTTCTTAGTACAGGTGGAGGTTAGCAAAAGACTGGGAGCGACCAACTAAGAGAGCAATGACGGTCATAATCATGCAGAGCGACAAAGCAATATTGAATCAGGCATGGTAGTTATATCGCTACTCAGAAATAAAAGATCATCAAGGCTTGACAAACTTTCTTTACAGTCTTGAATATGCGTGAGCATACGCCAAGTCAATCAAAATAAATTCTCAAAGGAAGATATTACTAAAACATACCACATCATAGGCAAACAAACCAAGTTGGTACTCCAATAACACATTGGGAACCCCCCAGCTATTTGAGATTAACCATAAGAAAACCTGAACTACTAAGCACCATCATGCAAGTAGCATCTTTATCATAGACACATTAACCAATGCAACGGAAGAAAACTCTCTTAATAAGGTGAGCATGATAATTAAAGAGAGTTCAAGCAACCAACTAAACAAAAGCTCTTGAAAAGATAAGCATTAATACTAAGAGCAAAGCACGATAGTAGCTATTAAAAGACAAAGAACACACACAGCATAGATAGACATGAAAATTCTATGTTATGTTCTAGGTAGAAGTGGAGCGTGTTTCTCTCCCACATAAAGGAATGCTGGGTTCCGACTCGTTATGAAAAACTAAAAAGAAAACTAGAAGCAAGATGCTCTAAGCATAGCACATAACACATGAAGTGATTAAAATATAGTGGAACGAAAGACGAACTGATCATGTTGATGGAGAAGGGGATGCGCGGGGGCATCCCCAAGCTTAGACGCTTGAGTCTCCTTGAATATTTCTTGGGGGTGCACGGGGGCATCCCCAAGCTTGAGCGCTTGACACTCCTGAATCTTTTTATCATCTTCCCTCGCACACCTGAAAACTCCCTTCATACATAACTCATCATAATCTGATTAGCGAGGTTAGTACCCTTAATAAAATAATTATACCTTGCTGGAAATAAGGATATTCTTGAAGTTCTACTGTTTCTCAAGATTGCCAAAAGGTTTTTGCAAAGAAAAAGCAAGTTCTTAATTTGCAAAGTGAAGGAAAGGCAAAACAGGACAGAATTTGTGAAAAACAGAACAACATGTAGTAATTGATCTGTTCGGGATACTTCTGCAACTCAAATAAAAAAAACTCAGAACAGACGCATGAAAGACAATTATATAGAGAACGCTGTCGAAAAAATTCAGACCAAAAAGATGATCTGGTGATTTTATACGAATTTTTCTATCCAAGGACAGAATCTGTTTCCTGGACAGCACCTCACAACTTTTGAACTTTCTAGCAATCGGAGGCTATACTTGGCACAAATATGAAAAGCAAAGATACAATGATGATGCTACAGCAGTAAACAACATCAAGACACAACAAAAGAAAAAATTTATTCATGTGGGCTGCCTCCCAAAAGCGCTTTCTTTTATGCCTTTAAGCTAGGCATAATGCATAGATCAAGTTGTATCAATTGAACCATCATCAAGATCATCAAAAAGCTCTTCAATAATACAACTAGTCTTAAAAGGACTCTCAAATAAAGGCCTCATAGAGATACTTCTAGGTAGAAGACCAAAAGGATAAAAGTCAAGGGAAGATTCATTTATAAATTCATCACATAGAGGTGTTTCTTCCAAAGTCTTTACAGTTTCAACCCCTTTGGCAATAGGTGGATTACTTTTAGAACGGGGAGCCTTTGGAACGTGAACGAACTTAGGCTCCCTCTTTGCCGGAGTTTCTACCTTTTTGGTTTTGATCGAGGAGAAAGTAGTTCCTAAGGTATCAAATATTTCCTCAATCTTGTTCATCCTAGAAGAGTCAGAATCATGGAATTTGACGGTCTCCAAAATTTTGAAAATTTTATGCATGGAGCTATCAAGTCTATTCAAATTCCCTTGGATCTTTCGATCCAGCTCATTCATCTTATTAGTGCTTGGCATCTCTAGCTCTATTTTTTCAAGTTTTTTCATAATGTGAGCTAGGGTGATATCCTCGCGAATGCTAACAACAGGGGGACTCCCAACAAGATTTTCAATAATACTAAGAGACTCCCAAACTGGGGCCTCTAGGAAATTCCCATTGATAGCAGTATCTAGAATAAACCTATTCCAAGAAGTAATTCCAACATAAAAATTTCTAAGCAAGATAGTAGTAGGTTGCTTCTTGGTGGCTCTTTTTTGTGAATCATTAATTCTATACCAAGCATCTTTCAAACTTTCCCCACCTCTTTGTTTAAAGGTGAGAACTTCTACCTCGTCAAAGACAAAAGGACCCGACATGATGACAACTTAAGGAACAAGATAACTATTATTGTGATTTTCGATAAAAGGAACTAAAGCAAAAATTGAAAGGTAAACTAACAAGACTAAAAAGCAAAGGTAAAAGATAGCATGCAACTCCCCTATCCTGAAGAGTGGAGTCCCCGGCAACGGCACCAGAAAATACTCCTTGATGGGCCTCGAACCCCTCGTTGGTTACCCCAAGTGGAAGGTGTAAGATGCAGTAAGTAGAAGTGTTTTCCCTTAGCAAAGATGCCAAGGATCGATTCCCCAGAGACTCCTAGGTTCAACAAGTAGGTGTCAATTGCTACGGCGCCAGATTAGTAGCAATCAACGTGGACCTGCACACAGATACAAATAACTTTGCTCCCAACAAGTACAGAGAGGTTGTCAATCTCTCCGGCCTTGTAGTTCACAAAGGGTTAAAAGCAATGATAGTGGTGATAGATAGTTTTTGCAATAGTAAGCAATAACGGAAAGTAAATAGTAGATGTGATCAATGATGGTAATATGGACCGGAGTCTCATGATGTTCACTAGCGATGTCTCTCTCCCAAAAGACGATAAAACAGCTATGTGAGGTACACAAATTACAGCTGGGCAATTGACAGGACCACAAACGCAAACCAATGCTGACTACATTGCAAGAAAGGTTGAGGTTCAAAGCATGGGCGGTACGCCAAAATAAGTAGACCGAAATCCATCAATATCTACTACTAATCATCCACCTTGAGATATCTATCCAGAACATCTCGCTGGTATTAAGTTGCGAGTCCCACCCATAGTGTAAACTCAATGCAACAGACAACTGCATTAAAAGAACTTTGCGTAAAGTAAACAATCCTTGCACCCGCGGGCACAAACACTGTTGTTTTCCCCCTTGTGGCAACAGCACATCCCCTAGACTCATGTTTCTGTCACTCAAGCTAGTCATCGAGGGGCATGAACCCACAATCGAGCATAACGTTCCCTCTTGGAGTCACTACCTATTACTCGGCCAAAGCAATAAATAACAACGGAGAACATGCAAGAATTACTTATGAACTAAAATTTAAAAGAGGTGAATCAAATATATTACTCAAGATCAATCTGAACATAATCTCATAATCCATCGGATCCCAGCAAACTCAACATAGCAACAGCATAAGGATTACATAGGTGCCTCGATCATGTAGGGCAGCTCACGAGGACTAATTAGTGAAGCACAAGAACGGGAGGAGAACATCACATAGATACTGGTCATGGACTCATGGTACAAGGGAGACTACTCACGAGTCATCCGGGAGGCGTCCATGGTGGTGGAGAAGCTCCCGGTGGTGATCCTCCCCTCCGGCAGGGTGCCGGGAAGAGTTCTCCTGGTGCTCCCGATCTTGGAAGCGGCGGCGGTGGCGGAACAGAGATGGGATCGCGAAAAGAATTCTCTTCTGAGGGTTTCGGAAGGTCCTTTAAATATATGCCAAAGTAGGGCATCGGGGGAGCCTCGGGGGGCCCAAGCGCCCCCCCCCCCCCCGGCGGGGCCCAGGGGGGGCGCGCCGCCAGGGCGCCTGGAGCCATGGTGCCCCCCCCCCAGGCTGCCCTTCGGATGCAGTGTTGTTTCCGGATCGCTGATTTTTTATATAATTTTTCTGGATTTTTCTGGGCAGTTCTCGAAACGTGAAAACCTGAAATACAAAAACAGCCGAAAACAGAAACTGGCACTGGGGCGCACTGGATTAGTAAGTTAGTCCAAATATGATCAAAAGTGTATGGAAGTGTATGAATATCATAGCAATATCACCCAAAAGTGGCATGGAGCAAGCACAAATTATAGATACGTTTTGGACGTATCATCCTTCCATCGCACGGCCATCACCACCCTGAAGTTCTGCACGGAGCCGACCCAGCGCAGCGGAGGCGGCCTCGAAGGCCTCAGGGCCAAGCTGCATCTACTGATGGATGTGCACCAATGATACCGGCTACTCAACCAGGGGCTCGGGGGCTCCGGCTGCCCTCGCTGGAACAGCCGGAGCGGGAGCCGCCGCGGCCTCGCAAACAACAACGACGCCCTCAGGCGACGCCGCCGCCACGTGCTCGGTGGCCCAGCTTGCCGAGGCGCGCAGAGCTGTGGCACTCTTCCCTGCGGCCACAGTATCGGCAGGAGGAGCGGGGCACCGCGACGTGATCTCCCCCTTCACCTTCTTCATCACGTCACCCAGGCTGTTGCGCCAAGAGACGTATGTCAGGAACACAATGACTAAGGGATAAGAGGAGATTGCACACTTACTCATCGGAGGTGAGGCGCGCCCTCCTCTTCATCAGCAGGTCGGCCGCAGCCGCTGGCGCTACGGGTGTGCCGGCCGTCCGGATCTTGGCAAGGCGCGAGGCCACGGACTTGGGCGCAGCAGTAGTCGCCAGTGTCTCTGGCGCAGCGCTCCTCGGCAGGGTCGCCGCATTGCTCCCTCCGGACGCTGCGCGTCCGGATCGACGCGGAGTGCTCGCCTGGGGCCGTCCGGCAGCACCTGCGCCCGACGCCACTTCTTCAGTGGATGCCTCGGAGGAGTCCCCCTTGTCAACCCGGTCCTCGTCGCCCAGGGTCTCCTCCGAGTCCTCCTCGTCGCTCCCATCGTCGGCACGAGAAGACACGTCAACCGTGGGCAGAGCATCCACGGGCACCCTGAAACCTGACACGGCCTTCAGTGGCTCGGCCTTGTCAGGACGGCTGTACAGCGGCAGGTTGGCCCCCGAGAGGTCCTCGGGGACCATCCCCAGGAGAGAGACTGAGGCAAAGTCCAGGTCGGCCTAGGACAGCCTCCCGAGGCGTAGCCAGAGCCTGTCGTCATTCCCCATCAGCTCCCACATGGGGCGCGAGTGTGCCTGCAGCGGCGCCAGACGCTGCCTCAGGAACTCCTTCACGATCTGGGCCCCTTCAAGCCTCGAGCCTAGGTCGGCTTCAATCCTCGCCAGGACAAGCTCGGCAAGGGGTTCGGTGAGCTTCACGTAGCTCCAGCCGGCGCATTTCGCCGGACGGGCGGTAGGCAGCGCCAGCAGCGGATGAACGCGTTGGGCATCCAGATAGACCCACCTCTTCCGGTGGGAGTCTATCTTCTTTCCGGCTGTCATCAGCCGGCAGCCCTGGCGCTGGAAGACGAAGGAGACACAGCCCGAGTACGGACCCTCGTCGTACCGCCGCATGGAGAAGAAGTGGCGGAAGAGGGCGATAGTCGGTTTCACCCCACAAGTGCTTCGCAATAAAAGGCGAAGAGCGACAAGACGAAGATGGAGCTAGGCTCGATGTGGAGAGCATGCACCTGGTAATTGTCCAGGATGGCATAGAAGAACTCCGAGAAGGGCGGCACAAGCCCGACGGAGATGCTGTGGAGGAAGAAGGGGTAGCAGGACTTTGGGAAGATCCGCGCCGCGGTGGATCCGACCCAAATCCCCGTCGGGCCATGCTCGTTGTGGACGCTCAACAAGAAAGACCGGACCTCCGAGTAGTCCTCCTCCTTGGTAATGGTGGACTCCTCGGGCGCCGCCTAAGGGAAGAAGCAGATCCGGACACTTGCGCGGCACCCTTTCTTTTCTTCGACATTGCTGAGGTGCCGGAGGATGCAGGCAATTTAGGAAGACTGGAGGCGAAGGAGAAGGGGATCTAAGCAGGAAGGAAGGGAGACGATAACTCCTCTGGAGCAAAGACAACCCCCTTTTGTCAAGTTACACGATTGCCGAGACTGCGTGGGGAGCGGAGTCGCCCACGTCCCATCCAACCGTCACGCGCCAGCCTGGCCCGCATCCTTTTTTGGGGCCCGCGGCGCTCCGTCCTCGGGTAAGGCTTCTCCCCGAAGCCAACTTCGCGCGCGCCTTGGGCCCGGGGGCTACTGTCGGCGTCCTAGGAACCAGGGTACCCAGACTTGCCTGTCTACGGGCCGCAACACGCTCCTACCACGGCCTGGTACAACCCAGCTGATAGACCAGCTGCCTAAGACCCTCGCGAGGAGGCTAGGCCTCGCGAGGAGGACGACATCAAGACTCCCTCAGGAGCGGCCTCGGCTAGGTTGCTCCGGAGGGGCGGAGAATCCAAGGCCAAGCCTGCCTCAGGAGGAGGCAGTGACGCAAGTAGTGACGCACCACGCCAGCAGGTGCCGGCGCGCGCCAGCGGCGCAGTTTCCATTTTGGTGCAAAGGAGACAGCGTAGGCGCAGGTTCCCGAGGAGCGGGACAAAGGTTTCCCCTTTGGTGCAACAAGACCGAAGACCACAAGGACGACATGAAGGATGTCACCACTGAGCCCACCACCGCGTCACCGGCTAATCCCTTTGCAGGCGAAGACCACTTCAGGATAGGAACGTCCTTTTGTTCCCGCTCAAAATGGCCGTTGTGGGATCCCTTCCCGCCTAAACATTTCGGGGGAAGAGGACCCTAGTCGCCTATATAAGTAGCTAGGATCTGCACTATGGAGGCAATCCGGATCAGATCCAGAAACTCGGCCCTCGCATAAGGAAGCAAGAACTCCTGCCTCCTGAGCTTAGGAACCGCTGTATTCATCCATATTCAAGCCCTCCCGAGGCCAATCCACCAAAGCAGGAAGTAGGGTTTTACACCGTAAGGTGGCCTGACCTGGGTAAACTCTTGTGTGCTTTACTTGTTGTTCGCTTGAATCTCTTTACTAGACGAGGGCGAGACGCTAGGTAGACATGAATGGGAGAGATCTTCGTTCACGCCCCTGTGTTCGAACTTCTTGGGTTTGTGGAGCCCGTAATCCGACAGGTGCGCCTTCCTACGCGAGAGAGGGAGGAGGCCCTGTGGTGCTGCCTCCCTGTGCTGTGTCCTCATGAGGCTGCAGGGCCAGTAGCTGCTTCTTCTTCTTGGGAACGACCTCAGGTGGGTAGATGATGTTGTTGCTGTCCGGATCCTCGACTGCCGCCGCCTGGTAAGCGCGCTCGAGTGAGCACACTGCGTCCTTCTCCTCGCAGGCGATGGTGATGACGCCACCGCTTCCAGGCATCTTGAGAACATTGTAGCCGTGGTGAGTTACTGCCATAAACTTGGCCAGGGCCGGATACCCGAGGATGGCGTTGTAAGGGAGATGAATGTGGGCGACATCGAAGTTGATGAGCTCAGTGTGGTAGTTGTCATGCTTGCCAAAGGTTACATGTAGGGTGAACTTGCCCCACGGGAGTGGTGGAGCCATCATTCACTCCACAGAAGGGCTTGGTAGGTAGTAGCTGATCGTAGGGTACTTGGAGGCTGTCGAATGTCTCGATGGACAGGACGTTGAGCCCTGCGCCACCGTCGGTGAGGGTCTTGGTAACTTGGACGTTGCTGATGACGGGAGAGCAGAGCATCGGGAGGGCGCCAGCCGTAGCTGCGCACTTGAGCTGGTCTACTGAATTGAAGGTGATGGGACACCTGGACCACCAAAGCGGACGGGTAGCCTCGAGCTTGGGGAGAGCCGCGTTTACTTCACGGGTGAACTGCTTGAAGAGGCGTGCTACTTCTCGAGCTTGCGTTGTATTCCCTCGAAGAGGAAACGGAGATGCAGCACAGTAGCGTAAGTATTTCCCTCAGTTTTTGAGAACCAAGGTATCAATCCAGTAGGAGACCACGCGCGAGTCCCTCGCACATGCACAAACAAATAAGAACTTCGCAGCCAACGCGATAAGGGGTTGTCAATCCCTTTACGGTCACTTACAAAAGTGAGATATGATAGAGATGATAGTTTATATTTTTGGTATTTTTAGTTTATAAGAACAGCAAATAAAAGCGGTAAAAGTAAAGTAGATGTAGATTGATATGTTGAGAATAGACCCGTGGGCCATAGTTTTCTCTAGTGGCTTCTCTCATGATAGCGATATTCTACGGCGGGTAAACAAATTACTGTCGAGCAATTGATTGAAAAGCGAATAATTATGAGACTATCTAGGCATGATCATTGTATATAGGCATCATGTCCGAAACAAGTAGACCGAAACGATTCTGCATCTACTACTATTACTCCACGCATCGACCGCTATCCAGCATGCTTCTAGTGTATTGAGTTCATAAGAATAGAGTAACGCCTTAAGCAAGATGACATGATGTAGAGGGATAAACTCAAGCAATATGATATAAACCCCATCTTTTTATCCACGATGGCAACAATACAATACATGCCTTGCTGCCCCTACTGTCACTGGGAAAGGACACCGCAAGATTGAACCCAAAGCCAAGCACTTCTCCCATTGCAAGAACTATAGATCTAGTAGGCCAAACCAAACCAATAATTCGAAGAGACTTGCAAGGATATTATGAGCACACATAAAAAGTTCAGAGAAGTTCCAAATATCTTTCATAGATAACCTTGATCATAAACTCACAATTCATCGGATCTCGACAAACACACCGCAAAAAGAGATTACATCGAATAGATCTCCTCGAAGACCGAGGAGAACTTGGTATTGAGATCCAGAGAGAGAGAAGAAGCCATCTAGATACTAGCTATGGACCCGAAGGTCTGTGGTAAACTACTCACAACTCATGGTGAGGGCGATGATGATGATGATGAAGAACTCCATGATGGATCCCCCTCCGGTGGAGCTACGGAACAGGCTCCAAGATGGGATCTTCATGGGAACAGAAGGTACGGTGGTGGAATTAGGGTTTTCTCTCTGTTCACGGAGTTTCTGGGGTACATACACTTATATAGGAAGAAGGAGGGCACCGGGGGACGCTCGAGGGGGCCACGAGGCAGGGGGCGCGCCCCCCACCCTCATGGGCCAGCCCTCGATCCCCTGACGTGGTTCTCAAGCTCCGCGTACGTGATTTTCTCCAAAAATACTTCTCGCGAAGGTTTCATTCCATTTGGACTTCGTTTGATATTCGTTTTCTGCAAAACCCTGAAACAAGCAAAAAACAGCAATCTGGACTGGGCCTTTGGGTTAGTAGGTTAGTCCCAAAAATGATATAAAAGTGAATGATAAAGCCCATTAAACATCCAAGACTTCATAAATAATAGCATGGAACAATAAAAAATTATAGATACGTTGGAGACGTATCAAGCATCCCCAAGATTAATTCCTGCTCGTCCTCGAGTAGGTAAATGATAAAGAAAGAATTTTTCATCTGAAATGCTAACCAATATAGTATTTCAATGTAATTCTCTTAATTGTGGCATGAATGTTCAGATCTGAAAGATTCAAGATAAAAGTCTATATTGACATAAGAAACAATAATACTTCAAGCATACTAACAAAGCAATCATGTCTTCTCAAAATACTATGGCTAAAGAAAGTTATCCCTACAAAATCATATAGTCTGGCTATGCTCCCTCTTCATCACACAAAATATTCATATCATGCACAACCCCGGTTTCAACCAAGCATTTGTTTTCATACTCTATCTTTTCAAACCTTTCAACTTTCACGCAATACATGAGCGTGAGCCATGGATATAGCACTATGGGTGGAATAGATGTGGTTGTGGAGAAGACAAAAAGGAGGGAGATAGTCTCACATCGACTAGGCGTATCAACGGGCTATGGAGATGCCCATCAATAGATATCAACGTGAGTGAGTAGGGACTGCCATGCAACGGATGCACTAGAGCTAAATATGAATGAAAGCTCAACAAAAGAAACTAGTGGGTGTGCATCCAACTTGCTTGCTCACTAAGACCTAGGGCATTTGAGGAAGCCCATCGTTGGAATATACAAGCCAAGATCTATAATGAAAATTCCCACTAGTATATGAAAGTGACTAAGCATGAGACTCTCTACAATGAAGAACATGGTGCTACTTTGAAGCACAAGTGTGGAAAAAAGATAGTAGCAATTGTCCCTTCTCTCTTTTCTCTCATTTTCATTCTCTTTTTTTGGAGGGGCTTTCTCCTTTCTTTATTTTTTATTATTAGCCCCTCTCTATTTTTTGGGCCATCTCTTTTTTTATTGGCCTTTCCTCACATGGGACAATGCTCTAATAATGATGATCATCACACTTTTTATTACAACTCGATACTACAACTAGTATGACTCGACATGTGTACCGGGATATGCAATGAATCAAGAGTGACATATATGAAAAATTATGCATGGTGGCTTTGCCACAACTACGATGTCAACTACATGATCGTGCATGGCAATATGACAATATGATGCGTGTCATATGAACGGAACGGTGGAAAGTTGCATGGCAATATATCTCAGAATGGCTATGAAAATGCCATGATAGGTAGGTATGCTCTCTGTTTTGAGGAACAATATAGTGGCTGTTTTGAGGAAGGATATATAGTGGGTTTATGGCACCGGCGAAAGTTGCGCGATACAAGAGAGGCTAGCAATGGCGGAAGGGTGAGAGTGCGTATAATCCATGGACTCAACATTAATCATAAGAACTCATATACTTATTGCAAAAATCTATGAGTCATCAAAACAAAGCAATCAATGCATGCTCCTAGGGGGGGGGGGGTTGGTAGGAGTTAACCATCGCGCGCCCCCGACCTGCACACAAAGGTTGGCACTCTACAAATACCTCATGCTCTAACTTCGTCACATAGCGGTTCACCATACGTGCATGATACGGGAATCACTAACCTTAACACAAGCATTTCTCAATTTCATAATAACTCCACTAGCATGACTCTAATATCACTATCCTCATGTCTCAAAACAATTATCAAGCATCCAACATCTCATTCTATTCGATGCACTTGGTGTGATTTTTTTTACTACATTGACATTGGATGTTTATCATGTGAAGACTAGTTTCTTTAGCCTAAACACATTACCATGCTGTTTTAATAGAATCTCAAAAGGATATAAGTGAAGCATGAGAGTTCAACAATTTCTACAAAATATTACCACCACCGTGCTCTAAAAGATATAAGTGAAGCACTAGAGCAAAAACTATTCAACTCAAAATATATAAGTGAAGCACATAGAGTGTTCTAACAATTTATAGGCCATATTTAACTCTCTCAAATAGGTGTGTCCAGCAAGGATGATTGTGGAAAACTAACAAGCAAAGACTCAAATTATACAAGACGCTCCAAGCCAAACACATATCATGTTGCGAATAAAAATATAGCTCCAAGTATAGTTACCGATGGATGAAGATGAAAGAGGGGATGCCTTCCCGGGGCATCCCCAAGCTTAGGCTTTTGATTATCTTGAATTTAATTGGGGTGCCATGGGCATCCCCAAGCTTAGGCCTTTGCTACTCCTTGTTCCATAGTCCATCAAAGCAATACTCAAAACTTGAAAACTTCACAACACAAAACTTAGACAAAAATTCTCGTGAGCTCCGTTGGTATAAGAAAGCAAACCACTACTCAATAGTGCAGCAATGAATTCATTATTTGTTTATATTGGTGTTAAACCTACTGTATTCCAACTTCTCTATGGTTCATATCCTCCAATACTACTCATAGATGCATCGGAATAAGCAAACAACACACGAAAAACAGAATCTATCAAAGACAGAACAGTCTGTAGTAATCTGCAGGTTTCGCCTACTTCTGGAACTCCAAAAAATTCAAACTAAATTGATAAATTTGAGGAATTTGTCTACCAATCATCTGCAAAAGGAATCAACTAAAAATCACGCTCCAGTAAAATCAGAAGACTACTTTAGCGAGCGCTAATGATTCTGTTTTTCACAGTAAGATCACATAAACTTCACACAAGTCTTCCCAAAGGTTCTACTTGGCACAAACACTAAACAAAACATGAAACCACATATAATCAGAGGCTAGATATAATATTTATTCCCTAACAGCAACAAAAACAAAAAACATAAAATTGGGTTGCCTCCCAACATGCGCTATCGTTTTACGCCCCTATCTAGGCACGATACAAGATAAATCTAGGTATAGCCATAGTGGTACGATATGTCGCGAAAGCTCATCTCATATTCCTACGTTCAGCAGCAAGCTTCCTTTGTGGCAAGCAAAAGTAATCAAAAGGGCTAAATTTAATGGAGCAAAAGTCCCCTACATCAATCTCGGGAGGAATAGGTTCCTCCTTTGGCCCTTTGTAGTGGATGACCAATTCATCATTATAGGCATTCTTTTGGCAGAACGTCATAAGCCTTCGCTCAAGGGAGAAGCCTAACCCATTATTTTGAACAACAAAATCATCATTTATCTCAGAAATTCTATCAATCAAGATCTCAATATGAACCTTTTTTCTAAGGTTTTCATTAAAAGCAACATGATCAGGAGATCACAACCGTATTAGGTCTTCTTGATTGAACAAGATAGCCTCTATAGGAGGTCGACCGGCATCTACTCCGTAATGAGCAAAGATTTCTCTGGCCTCTTTCATGATATATCTAAATTCATGAGCCAAAAAGATAGTAGCTGCACGCTTAATAGAAGAATGCTCAATATTGGAAAACTCCAAAAAGATTCTCTGAATACAGGGATGCATATGGATAAATTGCCTTTCAATTTCTACTATAAGCATAGATACAACATCTGCAAGGCTACTAGTTCTGTGAAGAATAGAGCCACCCATAGTGGGCAAAGCATCGGGATAAGTAAAGAAGTCTTGAAGAACTCCTTTTCTAGTGATATTACCACTTCCAACCTGGAACTTCTTAATATGTAAAGTGGTAGCTTCAGCCGGGGGGTCAACATGAACGTTGCCCTCGACATTGCTACCCTTCTCGATAAAATCATCCCCCATCTCCAACATGAGGGCGAGCAAGCAAGCAACACACACAAGCAGACAAGAGGCAAGCGAACGATAAACACACGGCGGAAGAAGGGCAAATAAAACGGCAAGGGTGAAGTGGGGGAGTGGAAAACGAGAGGCAAAAAATGTAATGCGAAGGATAAGGGTTTGTGATAGGTACTTGGTATATGACTTTTGCGTAAGCCTCCCCGACAACGGCGCCAGAAATTCTTCTTGCTACTTCTCGAGCTTGCGTTGTATTCCCTCAAAGAGGAAAGGGAGATGCAGCACAGTAGCGTAAGTATTTCCCTCAGTTTTTTAGAACCAAGGTATCAATCCACTAGGAGACCACGCGCGAGTCCCCCGCACCTGCACAAATAAATAAGAACTTCACAGCCAACGCGATAAGGGGTTGTCAATCCCTTTACGGTCACTTGCGAAAGTGAGATCTGATAGAGATGATAGTTTATATTTTTGGTATTTTTAGTTTATAAGAACAGCAAATAAAAGCGGTAAAAGTAAAGTAGATGTAGATTGATATGTTGAGAATAGACCCGGGAGGCGTAGTTTTCTGTAGTGGCTTCTTTCATGATAGCGATATTCTACGGCGGGTAAACAAATTATTGTCGAGCAACTGATAGAAAAGCGAATAATTATGAGACTATCTAGGCATGATCATTGTATATAGGCATCACGTCCGAGACAAGTAGACCAAAACGATTATGCATCTACTACTATTACTCCACACATCGACCGCTATCTAGCATGCATCTAGTGTATTGAGTTCATAAGAATAGAGTAACGCCTTAAGCAAGATGACATGATGTAGAGGGATAAACTCAAGCAATATGATATAAACCCCATCTTTTTATCCACGATGGCAACAATACAATACGTGCCTTGCTGCCCCTACTGTCACTGGGAAAGGACACCGCAAGATTGAACACAAAGCCAAGCACTTCTCCCATTGCAAGAACTATAGATCTAGTAGGCCAAACCAAACCAATAATTCGAAGAGACTTGCAAGGATATTATGAGCACACATAAAAAGTTCAGAGAAGAACCAAATATCTTCCATAGATAACCTTGATCATAAACTCACAATTCATCGGATCTCGACAAACACACCGCAAAAAGAGATTACATCGAATAGATCTCCTCAAAGACCGAGGAGAACTTTGTATTGAGATCCGGAGAGAGAGAGAGAAGAAGCCATCTAGATACTAGCTATGGACCCGAAGGTCTGTGGTAAACTACTCACAACTCATGGTGAGGGCGATGATGATGATGAAGAAGAACTCCATGATGGATCCCCCTCCGGTGGAGCTACGGAACAGGCTCCAAGATGGGATCTTCACGGGAACAGAAGGTACGGCGGTGGAATTAGGGTTTTCTCTCTGTTCACGGAGTTTCTGGGGTACGTAGACTTATATAGGAAGAAGGAGGGCACCGAGGGATGCTCGAGGGGGCCATGAGGCAGGGGGCGCACCCTGGGAAGGGGGACGCGCCCCCACCCTCGTGGGCTAGCCCTCGATCCCCTGACGTGGTTCTCAAGCTCCGCGTGCGTGATTTTCTCCAAAAATATCTCTCGCGAAGGTTTCATTCCGTTTGGACTCCGTTTGATATTCTTTTTCTGCAAAAGCCTGAAACAGGCAAAAAACAACAATCTGGACTGGGCCTTTGGGTTAGTAGGTTAGTCCCAAAAATGATATAAACGTGACTGATAAAGCCCATTAAACATCAAAGACTTCATAAATAATAGCATGGAACAATAAAAAATTATAGATACTTGGAGACCTATCAATGCGTTGAGAGGCTGGGGCCTGTGCTCCGCCCAAGATGCAAGAGATGGCACACTGCTCCTGCAAGCCCCCAGCCCCCTCGTCCTGGTCATTGTTTCTCCTTGGCGGTGGCAGAGTTGGTAGACTGGACCTGCCCTGAGGACGGTCCTCTCGGGGCTGATCCCTCGAGGCGTCCTCGCGAGGCTGGCCGCACCAACAGTCCTCCCGAGGCCGATCACGCCACTCCTAGCGGGGTCCACGGTCGTCCCAGCATCCTCTGGTCGTACCTCCACCGCGGCCGTAGCCACGGTTGCCGCGCTCGGGGCATTGGATGACGCGCCCTTCACGGAGGGCCCTGTGCTCTTGCCAGTCATGGGTATTGTGGCTGTGCACGTTGTGGAAGGCGCAAAATGCTTGGCCATTCTTGGGCGGCTCCGGGTAGTCGTGGTCGCGCTTCATTTTTGGTTCGGCTGCAAGCACTGCCGCTCCCTTGCTCTTCACATCCTTGCCTTTGGCCTTCTTTTCTTTGGTCCCAGCAGCGGGGAGCTCGATGATCGAGAGGCGCCCCTCCTCGGCGCTGGCGCACTTGGTCGCGAGGTTGAACAACTCCAAGGACGTGCACAAACCTTCGTGGATAGCAAGCTCCTCCTTCATCTTGACATCGCGATCGCCATCTGAGAACGCAGAAATGATGGCCTCGTCCACGACCTTGGGGATCTTGATGTGGACACTATTGAAGCATCGGATAAACTTCTGTAGGGTTTCTCCTGGTTGTTGCTTGATACGCCACAGGTCGCCCGCGGCCGGGGGACGGTCTCGAGTGCCCTGGAACTTGGCGATGAACCGATCGCGCATCTCGCTTCAGGTGGAGATCGATCATGCGGGCAGGTTCAAGAGCCATGAGCGTGCGCCATCCTTGAGAGCCATGGGGAACCAGTTCGCCATGATCTTCTCGTAGAGCTGCAGGAATTCCGCAGGATCGGGGGTGCCGTCCTAGCGTGGAGGGCCTTGCAGCCTGCTGTCGACACCGGAGCTTGCTGCGGTGGTGGGACTTGGTCTTGGTCTTCGTGTGCCACCGCGGCGTGGGGGGAGCACGGTCTCGACGTTGTGGTCGAGGGAGCGCAGGTGCTCCACCGCGGGGCCGTTGGATCTCTTGGCACCTTCCTTCTTCACGTGCTGGAACCGCGCGTGGGCGGTCACGCCGCGGGGCCACACGCCTTGGGTCTTGGACGATTCCTTGATGTGAGGGTAGCAGTGGAGCTTCTTGGCCCTTGTCGTCCTCATTGGGAGGCGGACGAGGCAGGGAGAGGGACGGCGCCAGAGAGCCCCCAGCGACGCCGATGAGCTCGGCGATGCGGTCGAGCCATTCTTCGTAGAAGTCATCGACGGGGCGGTAGCGCAGGAGCTCATGTGCCATGAGCAACGCAGCCTACGCATCTGCGGGTCCGCGGCAAGCATGGGACGAAGAGACCGCCGGAGTCAGCTATGGGGTAGCGGTGCGTCCATCGTGCCGCACGGAGGGGTGCATGGACGATGCCTGCTGTTCTTGCCGCGCCGGACCGGTGGCGGCGTTGGCAGCAGGCGATGGAGAACGACGGGGTGGTCCGCCAGCAGGAGGTCTGAGCGACGCGGGCGGCAAGGGCAACTCGCCGCTCAGCACGGGCTCTGCGAGCGTCGGCCATGGACTTCTGGAACGACGGAGCACTGAACGACGGAAGGGAAGTATCAGCGCACCCCTACCTGCGCACCAAATGTCGGATCTAGGGTTCCGGCAAAACCCTTAATGTTCGAACTCTGGGGTGCGCACGAAGATCTCTCCTTCCTCCCTAGCTCTTCTACTCAACAGCCCTAGGCCTAGCTCGTCAGATCCGATGAACAAGAGACACAAGATTTATACTGGTTCGGGCCACCGTTGTGGTGTAACACCCTAATCCGGTGTGGTGTGGTGGATTGCCTTGTAGGCTGAGGAAGAACTAGTACATGGATGAACTGCCTCCTGAGAAGAGGTGTTCTTGCGCTCGGGTGAGCTTGTGGTGTGTGGCTTTCTACCTGACCAACTCGAGATGAGATTGTCGCCGTCCTGGAAACCAGGGTACCCAGACTTGCCTGTCTGCGGACCACAGCGCGCTCCTGCCACGACCTGGTATGGCCCAGTTGATCGGCCAGCTGCCCAAGACCCTCGCGAGGGGGCTAAGCCTCGCGAGGAGAACAACGTCAAGACCCCCTCAGGAGCGGCCTCGGCAAGGCACTTCCGAGGGGCGGAGAATCCAAGGCCAAGCCTGCCTCAGGAGGAGGCAGTGACGTCAGCAGTGACGTACCGCGCCAGCGGGTGCCAGCGCCCGCTAGCGGCACAGTTGCCATTTTGGTGCAAAGGAGGCAGCGCAGGCGCAGGTTCCCGAGGAGCGGGACAAAGGTTTCCCCATTGGTGCAACAGGACCGAAGACCGCAAGGACGACAGGGAGGATGTTGATACGTCCAAAACGTATCTATAATTTCTGCTTGCTCCATGCCACTTTTGGGTGATATTGCTATGATATTCATACACTTCCATACACTTTTGATCATATTTGGACTAACTTACTAATCCAGTGCACCCCAGTGCCAGTTTCTGTTATCGGCTGTTTTTGTATTTCAGGTTTTCACGTTTCGAGAACTGCCCAGAAAAATCCAGAAAAATTATATAAAAAATCAGCGATCCGGGAACGACACTGCCTCCGAAGGGCAGCCTAGGGGGGCCACAGGGGCTCCAGGCGCCCTGTGGGCGCGCCCCCCTGGGCCGCGCCGGGGGGACGCCTGGGCCCCCCAAAGCCCGTCCGGTGCCCCCCTTTGGCATATATTTAGAGGGACCTCCGAAACCCTCAGAACAGGACTTCTTTTCGCGATCCCATCTCTGTTCCGCCGCCGCCGCCGCTTCCAAGATCGGGAGCACCAGGAGAACTCTTCCAGGCACCCTGCCGGAGGGGAGGATCACCACCGGGAGCTTCTCCACCACCATGGACGCCTCCCGGATGACTCGTGAGTAGTCTCCCTTTGACCATGAGTCCATGACCAGTAGCTATGTGATGTTCTCCTCCCGTTCTTGTGCTTCACTAATTAGTCCTCGTGAGCTGCCCTACATGATCGAGGCACCTATGTAATCCTTATGCTGTTGCTATGTTGAGTTTGCTGGGATCCGATGGATTATGAGATTATGTTCAGATTGATCTTGAGTAATATATTTGATTCACCTCTTTTATATTTTAGTTCACAAGTAATTCTTGCATGTTCTCCGTTGTTATTTATTGCTTTGGCCGAGTAGTAAGTAGTGACTCCAAGAGGGAACGTTATGCTCGATTGTGGGTTCATGCCCCTCGATGACTAGCTTGAGTGACAGAAACATGAGTCTAGGGGATGTGATGTTGCCACAAGGGGGAAAACAACGGTGCTTCTGCCCGCGGGTGCAAGGATTGTTTACTTTACGCAAAGTTCTTTTAATGCAGTTGTCTGTTGCATTGAGTTTACACTATGGGTGGGTCTCGCAACTTAATACCAGCGAGATGTTCTGGATAGATATCTCAAGGTGGATGATTAGTAGTAGATATTGATGGATTTCGGTCTACTTACTTTGGCGTACCTCCCATGCTTTGAACCTCAACCTTTCTTGCAATGTAATCAGCATTGGTTTGCGTTCGTGGTCCTGTCAATTGCCCAGCTGTAATTTGTTTACCTCACATAGCTATTTTATCGTCTTTTGGGAGAGAGACATCACTAGTGAACATCATGAGACTCCGGTCCATATTACCATCATTGATCACAACCACTATTTACTTTCCGTTACTATTTACTATCGCAAACACTATCTATCACTACTATCATATTGCTTTTAACCCTTTGTGAACTACAAGGCCGGAGAGATTGACAACCTCTCTGTACTCGTTGGGAGCAAAGTTATTTGTATCTGTGTGCAGGTCCACGTTGATTGCTAATTGCGCTGTTAGCAGTTGACACCTACTTGTTGAACCTAGGAGTCTCTGGGGAATCGATCCTTGGGATCTTTGCTAGGGGAAAACACTTCTACTTACTGCATCTTACACCTTCCACTTGGGGTAACCAACGAGGGGTTCGAGGCCCATCAAGGAGTATTTTCTGGCGCCGTTGCCGGGGACTCCACTCTTCAGGATAGGGGAGTTGCATGCTATCTTTTACCTTTGCTTTTTAGTCTTGTTAGTTTACCTTCCATTTTTTGCTTTAGTTCCTTTTATCAAAAATCACAAAAATAGTTATCTTGCTTGCTTGCTACTATGGGTTCTACCAAAAACACTAAATGGGAGGGGTACACCCCTACTTCCATTGCCCCACTTATCTCTGACGGGATTTACAAAAAAAATAAACCTTGTGATTACACTAGTTATGACGGAGAGTTATGCCCATGGCATGGTCTTCCAGGAAAAAAGTATGAGCCTCAATTTAAAATTGCTCCTGAGCTTCCCCAAACTTGGGAAGATGTTCAAACTCTTATAATAGAGAGCGAATTAAACAAAGAGGATGACACTACAATTCTGCCCACTAATGATAAAATTGATTTTGATAATTGTAGTATTTCAGAAGTTGTCGCCTTTCTACAAGGAATGGCTAAGGATCCCAACACTAGCACGCTTAATCTTGCCTTCACAGAGCATATCACTAATGCTCTCATCAAAGCTAGGGAGGAGAAACTCAGAGTAGAAGCCTCCATACCTAGAAAGCTAGGAGATGGTTGGGATTCTATGATTAAAATTAAGATAAACAATTTCTCATGCTTTGCTTTATGTGATATTGTAGCTAGTACTTCTATTATGCCCAAAAGACTATATGATATGCTTAAATTGAAACCTTTTGATTCTTGTTCTTTTGGTAATGTTCTCGTTGATTCTTCCATAAAGAAACCTTTGGGGAGGATTGACGATGTTCTTATTGTTGTCAATGATAATTATGTGCCCGTTGATTTCACTATCATGGATATTGAATGTGATCCTTCGTGTCCAATTATTTTGGGACGTCCCTTTTTGCGCACCGTTGGTGCTGTCATTGACATGAAAGAGGGTAATATAAAATTTCAGTTTCCTCTTAAGAAAGGGATGGAACACTTCCCTCGTAAGAAGGTCAAGTTACCTTTTGAGTCCGTTGTACGGGCTAGTTATTCTTTTACTCTTGATAAAACTTGATCTATGCATTATGCCTAGCTTAAAGGCATAAAAGAAAGCGCTTTTGGGAGGCAGCCCACATGAATAATTTTTTTGCTTTTGTTGAGTCTTGATGTTGTTTACTGCTGTAGCATCATCATTGTATCTTTGCTTTTCATATTTGTGCCAAGTATAGCCTCTGATTGCTAGAAAGTTCAAAAGTTGTGAGGTGCTGTCCAGGAAACAGATTCTGTCCTTGGATAGAAAAATTCGTATAAAATCACCAGATCATCTTTTTGGTCTCAATTTTTTCAACAGCGTTCTATATATAATTGTCTTTCGTGCGTCAGTTCTGAGTTTTTTGATTTGAGTTGCAGAAGTATCCAGAACAGGTCAATTACTGCCTGCTGTTCTGATTTTCACAGATTCTGTCCTGTTTTGCCTTACCTTCACTTTGCAAATTGAGAACTTGCTTTTTCTTTGCAAAAACCTTTTGGCAATCTTGAGAAACAGTAGAAATTCAAGAATATCCTTATTTCCAGCAAGGTATAATTATTTTATTAAGGGTACTAACCTCGCTAATCAGATTATGATGAGTTGTGTATGAAGGGAGTTTTCAAGTGTGCGAGGGAAGATGATAAAAAGATTCAGGAGTGTCAAGCGCTCAAGCTTGGGGATGCCCCCGTGCACCCCCAAGAAATATTCAAGGAGACTCAAGCGTCTAAGCTTGGGGATGCCCCCGTGCATCCTCTTCTCCATCAACATTATCAGTTCGTCTTTCGTTTCGCTATATTTTTATCACTTCATGTGTTATGTGCTATGCTTGGAGCGTCTTGCTTTTAGTTTTCCTTTTTAGTTTTTCATAACGAGTCGGAACTCAACATTCCTTTATGTGGGAGAGAAACACGCTCCACTTCTACCTAGAACATTACATAGAATTTTCATGTCTATCTATGCTGTGTGTGTTCTTTGTCTTTTAATAGCTACTATCGTGCTCTGCTCTTAGTATTCATGCTTATCTTTTCAAGAGCCTTTATTTAGTTGGTTGCTTGAACTCTCTTTAATTACCATGCTCACCTTATTAAGAGAGTTTGCTTCCGTTGCATGGGTTAATGTGTCTGTGATAAAGATGCTACTTTCATGATGGTGCTTAGTAGTTCAGGTTTTCTTATGGTTAATCTCGAATAGCTGGGGGGTTCCCAATGTGTCATTGGAGTACCAACTTGGTTTGTTTGCCTATGATGTGGTATGGTTTAGTAATATCTTCCTTCGAGAATTTATTTTGATTGACTTGGCGTATGCTCACGCATATTCAAGACTGTAAGGAAAGTCTGTCAAGCCTTGATGATCTTTTGTTTCTAAGTAGCGATATAACTACCATGCCTGATTCAATATTGCTTTGTCGCTCTGCATGATTATGACCGTCATTGCTCTCTTAGTTGGTCGCTCCCAGTCTTTTGCTAACCTCCACCTGTACTTAGCAAATTAACCATGCAATACATAGCTCATGGGAAAGTAGCCTAAAAACTATTGTGGTAAAGAATATGTTGCTTATGTATCTTATTTCTTATGAGTTGCTTGCTGAGCGGTAACCATGTTTCGGGGGACGCCATCAACTGTTACACTTTTGTTGAATATCATGTGAGTTGCTATGCATGTTCGTCTTGTCTGAAGTAAGGGTGATTTATCGTGGGTTGAATAACTATGCATATTGTTAGAGAAGAACATTGGGCCGCCAACCAAAGCCATGCATCATGGTGGAAGTTTTAGCTTGGACCTTAATCCTCAATCTCTTATGAGAATATGCTTATGCATTAAAGAGGAGTCCATCATCTATTTTCTATGTTGTCCCGGTATGGATGTCCTCAAGTTGAGATCTATCAAAAACGAGAAATCAAATGCGATCTATCTCCTTGGACCTTTGTACAGGTGGCATAGAGGTACCCCTTTGTGACACTTGGTTAAAACATATGCAATGCAATGATAACCCATGGGGATCCGAGCTAATTAGGACAAGGAGCGAGCACTATTGGTATTCGATGCATGAGGCTTGCAACTTATAGGATGTTTTATGCATGACACATATGAAGTACTACTACCGTTGACACAATTGCTTCCATGTTTCCAAATAAAAAGCTCTAGCACTTAATTTTCTTTTTACCTTTGTGATTGAAGCACCAACTACTGAGAGCATGATTGTCATTCTAAGTGTAATGTGCATTGTTCCAAAGTAGCATTGTCTTTTGCATGATTGTGATATCGTTTATTCTGAAATGATTGTATCTAGTCATCACTTAAACCTTGAAGGTGCCCCTGCACTTATGTTTTGCATCACTAAAGGGGGCAAGCTAGATATCACTTTATCATATTTGCACATCATGTTCATTGCAAATCTTTTGATGTTTCAGTTTCATGTTGTAAAACTTTCAGTCATTTGTGATTTTCTCTTGAGGCAACTTAATTACTTTAGAATCATTGTCTCAGTAAACTTTTGTCATATGACTATGAGAAAGTCTTATATGGTTAATAGCATGTCACCACATAAATTATTCTTATTATCATTTACCTACTCGAGGACGAGCAGGAATTAAGCTTGGGGATGTTGATACATCCAAAACGTATCTATAATTTCTGCTTGCTCCATGCCACTTTTGGGTGATATTGCTATGATATTCATACACTTCCATACACTTTTGATCATATTTGGACTAACTTACTAATCCAGTGCACCCCAGTGCCAGTTTCTGTTTTCGGATGTTTTTGTATTTCAGGTTTTCACGTTTCGAGAACTGCCCAGAAAAATCCAGAAAAATTATATAAAAAATCAGCGATCCTGGAACGACACTGCCTCCGAAGGGCAGCCTGGGGGGGCACAGGGGCTCCAAGCGCCCTGTGGGCACCCCCCCTGGGCCGCGCCGGGGGGGCGCCTGGGCCCCCCGAAGCCCGTCCGGTGCTCCCCTTTGGCATATATTAAGAGGGACCTGCGAAACCCTCAGAACAAGACTTCTTTTCGCGATCCCATCTCTGTTCCGCCGCCGCCGCCGCCGCTTCCAAGATCGGGAGCACCAGGAGAACTCTTCCCGGCACCCTGCCGGAGGGGAGGATCACCACCGGGAGCTTCTCCACCACCATGGACGCCTCCCGGATGACTCGTGAGTAGTCTCCCTTGGACCATGAGTCCATGACCAGTAGCTATGTGATGTTCTCCTCCCGTTCTTGTGCTTCACTAATTAGTCCTCGTGAGCTGCCCTACATGATCGAGGCACGTATGTAATCCTTATGCTGTTGCTATGTTGAGTTTGCTGGGATCCGATGGATTATGAGATTATGTTCAGATTGATCTTGAGTAATATATTTGATTCACCTCTTTTATATTTTAGTTCATAAGTAATTCTTGCATGTTCTCCGTTGTTATTTATTGCTTTGGCCGAGTAGTAAGTAGTGACTCCAAGAGGGAACGTTATGCTCGATTGTGGGTTCATGCCCCTCGATGACTAGCTTGAGTGACAGAAACATGAGTCTAGGGGATGTGCTGTTGCCACAAGGGGGAAAACAACGGTGCTTGTGCCCGCGGGTGCAAGGATTGTTTACTTTACGCAAAGTTCTTTTAATGCAGTTGTCTGTTGCATTGAGTTTACACTATGGGTGGGACTCGCAACTTAATACAAGCGAGATGTTCTGGATAGATATCTCAAGGTGGATGATTAGTAGTAGATATTGATGGATTTCGGTCTACTTACTTTGGCGTACCGCCCATGCTTTGAACCTCAACCTTTCTTGCAATGTAGTCAGCATTGGTTTGCGTTCGTGGTCCTGTCAATTGCCCAGCTGTAATTTGTTTACCTCACATAGCTATTTTATCGTCTTTTGGGAGAGAGACATCACTAGTGAACATCATGAGACACCGGTCCATATTACCATCATTGATCACAACCACTATTTACTTTCCGTTACTATTTACTATCGTAAACACTATCTATCACTACTATCATATTGCTTTTAACCCTTTGTGAACTACAAGGCCGGAGAGATTGACAACCTCTCTGTACTCGTTGGGAGCAAAGTTATTTGTATCTGTGTGCAGGTCCACGTTGATTGCTAATTGCGTTGTTAGCAGTTGACACCTACTTGTTGAACCTAGGAGTCTCTGGGGAATCGATCCTTGGCATCTTTGCTAGGGGAAAACACTTCTACTTACTGCATCTTACACCTTCCACTTGGGGTAACCAACGAGGGGTTCAAGGCCCATCAGATGTCACCACCAAGCCCACCACCGCGTCACCGCCTGATCCTTTTGCAGGCGAAGACTGCTTTTGTCAGGGTAGGAACGTCCTTGTGTTCCCGCTCAAAAATGCCGTTGTGGGATCCCTTCCTGCCTAAACATTTCGGGGGAAGAGGACCCTAGCTGCCTATATAAGTAGCTAGGATCCGCACCATGAAGGGGAGGGAGAGAGGCAGATCCATAAACTTTGCCATCACGCAAAGGAGCAAGAACACTTGCCTCCTGACCCTCCTGAGCTCACCTCCTGAGCTCAGGAATCGTTGTACTAGTTCATATTCCAGCCCTCCTGAGGCCAATCCACCAAAGCAGGAAGTAGGGTTTTACACCACAAGGTGGCCTGAACCTGGGTAAACTCTTGCGTGCTTCACTTGTTGTTTGCTTGAATCTCTTCACTAGACGAGGGCGAGACGCTAGGTAGACGTGAGTGGGAGAGATCTTCATTCACGCCCCTGTCTTCGAACTTCTTGGGTTTTGCGGAGCCCTGAATCCGACATTTGGCGCGTCAGGTAGGGGGCGTGTCAAAATCTCGCCTCTCCGACGACCTCATCCGGCTCTCGTCCGTCGACCCCGCGTCGCCCAGCTTCAACAAACCGCGACCACGATGGCAGAGGCACATCAGACGCGTGCGGAAGCCCGTGGAGCCCGCGCCGCTCGGGCATCGCCCTTCGGCCACGGGACTCACCGTCACCTGGCCTTGATCAGGGCCGACGGCACGATGAGCATCGCCGACCCGCCACCGGGGGACCGGCAGCACCCACCGCCCACTCGACGCCAAAGCCGTGCAGCGGCGCGGGCCACCGAGCACGTAGCAGCGAGCTCACGGGACCGGCGTGAAATGGCGAACATGAGGGCCACGCTACTGGTGGCAAGGGAGCTGCTAAGGTGCCGGTTGCTCGATAGCGGCCACGACGCGCTACTCCTCAGGGTGGCCGAGCTTATCGACGCCGCCAGCACTGGGGCCGAGCCATTCTGCTGCCATACGACGACGCCAGGAACCAGGTGGCGCGCCAGCCACGCCCGGTCGCCTGTATGGTCAAGACCTGCGGCGACCTACGAGGGCGACATGGGGTATGATCCGCTGAACCCTGCGTATGACGCCGCCCCTCTTCCTCGAAGCCCTTTGTACTCGGGTACCGCTCCCGTCGAGGAGCCATCAGGAGGCAACCACAGGACTAGGCCCGACGCCGGATGCGATCAGGCACCGGCGCGAGGGGAGTCAGGAGCGGAAGGCCGAGGGACAGACCCCCCGCTCTTAGCCCTCGACCCTCCACTATCGTCACCGACGGCCATGGAGCGCGAATGAAGCACCGCGAGTGCCCATGAAGGCTGGCACACGCGGCACCGGCCGTAGGCCTCAGACGGGCAACATTTCTGGCCCGAAGCTCGACAAGCCAAGGAGACACTCCAGGTACCGCGTCAAGACATAAAGGCAAGGGAAGGCCCGGGTCAGGCCCTCGTCCCCCCATGAATGACCCGTCGCACATGAGCCCGCCCTGGATTTCACCAGGGGCTCGCTGGCGGCGGGTATGATGCGCGTGGGGAGGGGCCTTCTCCCCCTCCGTTCAGCCTCAAGACGCCGCGCCTCCCGGCATACCATCCCTCGGGCTGCGGAGGGTGCATCTAGAGGCGGTACGGCAGCCCATCCTACGCACATCAGGAGGGCCCAAAACCGCGGCTCTGTCCCCCTTCTCATGAAATCCGTACCCGCTGGGCCCGACCCTGATCGGGAAGGGCTCAGGGGCAATTAGAAGCGTGGGTAGGGCGGGGTCCCCCTCGCACCTCAGGACGCCGCGTCTCCGGACGACGTTAGCCCCCAGGGGCGAAGCGCGCTCGGAGATCGCGTGAGCGGTGCACCTGGTGCTCAGCATGGGAGCCTATGGCCATGGTCCCATCCCCCCATCATGCGTAGTGTCCCACCTCATGAATGCCGCCTTCGAGTGAGTTCATGGCGGGAGCGGACTAGTGCGGGGCGGGGCCCTCGAAGCGAAGGGGCGGGCACGTCAGAAGATCTCTGCTCGTGACACTCTCACGTAATAATGAGTGGGGATGTACACGCCCCGGAGTCCCCGGAGCGTCGCCCTAGGGCCTCGGGGGCTCCCTCCCACGTCCTAGTGGATGCACCATGCTCCGCGCTGGCCGTCGACACTGCCCTCCAATGGCTATGCCCACACCCGCCGGTGGTAGCCCTACGCTCCACGCTGGGGAAAAGACCGAAGACCTGCTCAGGAGCCGGACGCGGCCCCTCTTTTTGCCATTCGCCTTTGCCTCCTCTGTATCTGCTTTTTCAAGCCGATCCAGCAGCTGCGCGACTCGTTTGTTGAATAAAGGGGGAGAATTTTTTTCCGTGTTTTGCGAGTTTCGATGAGTTTTTCTTCGCCCAGTCCATTTTTCGCCTTGCTCGACTGAGCCGGGCTACGTCCGCGACCCTGCCCTATCACTCCTCGCGAGCAGGGGCCGAGGCGCGGGCACACGTTCTGCCTGGTCCACGGCCGGACCGGCAACCACTCTTGCGCTCACTACAGGTACTCGCGAGGCGCGCCCGGACGAGGTCAGTAGACTCTCCTCTCAGAAACGCAACAAGGGCTTGAGGTCTCAGCCTCAGGGACAAACAAGGGAGTGCCTAAAACCTATCCTTACGATGCTCAAACCCATTTTTACATCATCAAAAGCTTAAGTCTTGTGACACTCATCTTACCCGGCTCTGGAGCCACAACCAAAAACAAATTTACAGTAGGAGTTGGACTAAGCATCGAGATCTTCGTCAGAACTATCGGCATCGCCCCCCTCAAGCATCGGCGCATCATCGATGGCTGGAACAAGCTCCGTCACCAACGCGTCCACGTGGTCGCTCACCCATCCCTCCGAGGGGCCAGTGACCGCCTCAGGTGCAGGCTTCAGCAAGGCCTCGAAGTCCATATGAGGGTCAAGATGATGCAAGTTGCCAAATATGCGGGAGACCGCACTCCTGAGGACGCCGCAGCTTTGCTCCTCGACAAGCTGCCGAGCCTTCATGACCCCACCTTCAAGACGCTCCACCACTTTGGTAAAGAACCCGAGATACCCGGCGTCATCATCAACCAGAGGGTCATCGACCCTCGAGTCAAGAAGCTCCCTTAGGGCTCGGCCAGCCCCGTGCCGCAGGGCCTCGAACATCTTCGAGCGAGTGTGCTGCATCCCACGGGCTCGCGCGGCCTCCTCAGAATTCCAAGCCGCGAGGGTGGAAATGTCTTCCACTTGCTTGTGAAAGCAGGACAGTTCCGCCCTGGTAGTGGCACGAGCCTTCTCCGATGCCCGCTCGCGGCGCTCCGCTGCGACACAGGCCTCCTTCGACACCTGTTCACGATGCTTGGCTGCGGCGCGAGCCTTCTCCGACACCTGCAGACGATGCTCGACATTCGCCAGTTTTCTATTGAGAGCCGTGACCTCCTTCTGGAGCTCCTTGCTCTTATCAGCAAAGTGAGTCTTGAGAAGCCCCAGCTTCTCGCGGTAATCCCTCCGGAGACGTTCCGCCTCCCTGGCAGCCTTCTTCGCGATGACCTCGCGATCATCAAGGTTACCCTCGGCTTCGGCTATCTGGCGCTCCATCGTCTCCAGGCGTTCGCGCTCCATGTTCAGCTCCATCGCCTCGAGTTCCAGCGCCTCCTCCCGCGCCGAGAGGCCTGCCAGGCTATCATCATCGGCCGCAGGTGCGGCAAGGGCAGCCCTTCATGCGTGAACCTGACGCTCGAGCGTGGCGTTCGAGGCCTCAAGCTCGCACTCACACTCCTCGGCGACCGCACGGTGGCGCTCGGCATCCCGGGCCTCCTCCAGGGCTCGGTCGCAAGCCTCCCGAGCCGCGGCGGCCGACGCTTCCGCCTTCTTTAGAACGGTGTCGTGTTGCAACTGGCTCAGGTTAACGGCGGTCCTCAACCGGTGCCAACCCTGCGCCAGAAGCAGACCCTCGGCCTCAACGCGCCTATCCACTTCAGCAACCTCGACCTCGACACGCTTCAGGGTGTCTGACGCCTCCCGCACAAGATAACGACGGACCGCGCTCCTGCGCAGTGCAAGTTCCAAAAGGCGACCGGGCTCGTCCTCGACATCCGCGCTGCCCAAAGGGGGCTCCCCCTCTCCCTCCCGTTCAGCGTGCGCCTCGGGGCTAGCCCCAGGAGCGTGCGATGCCTCCGGCGCGAGGGGCAGGCATGGTCCTGATGGGTGGTCAGCCGCTCGGGCTGCCTCAAGAGCTTGCTGATCCACGGTGAAGACAAGCCCCAGGGCACGGGACGGGCCCCCGACGTACCAAGAGCTGCTTTGCCCCAGAAGCGCTCAGGGGCTGGGAGCACGACCTATGCAACAAGGTCTGGGCGCGGCTTCAAGAACCCGCGCGAGGCCTCCCGAAGACCCAGCATGGTCCCGAGGAGGGATGCAAGCAGAGGCTCCTGCGATCCTCACCGAGCGGCTCGAGGGTAAGCCGGAGGAGACCCTGTGGAGCAAGGGGTCAAGAGAACCATATTGGGAAAGACAGGAAGAGCTGAGGGACACAAACTTGCTCGGTACAGTCAGCTTCATCCTCTTCAGAGCCCTCGGGGCAGGGCCATAGCTGCTCCTCAACCTCCGCCTCTTGCCTAGCGCCGTGAAGGACGATAGGAGGCCACTTGAGGTAGATGCGCCTAGACCCGGGGCAGGGTCGCGGCGGGTGCTCGCGACCGGCGCCCCGTTTACCGATGCAATGTCCCCCGGACTCGCCTCGACCGGAGGCTGTTGCGCCTCCCCTTCAGTCGCTTCAGGAGCCAGTGGTGCCTCGATACCTTCCACCACCTCCGTCGACACTGGCGCCCGTGCTTCGTCCGCTTGCTCCAAGGGTGGAGTAGACCCCAGGCCAGGGGCTCCGCTTGGCGAGTCCGCCCCGGAAGGGAAGGACGGGCTCGCGAGCCCTGATACCACCACCAAGGGATCGTCATGAGGATCAGGGGCGCCCTCCGGCAACAGTCCCCACACATTGAAGCGGGGCATCTTTTCAGCAAAAGCTCTTCCGGCCACAGGAGCCAAGTACAAGGGAGTTGCAGAGCCAAGGCGTGCTTCAGGCACCCCGCCGACAAGCAGCCGCAGCACCCCTTGGAGCGTCTCAGGAGGGAGCTGCTTCCGCTGAAGACACGCGCGATCATTAAGAACCCACATTGAGCGAGAATGGCGCTGGAGTGGGGCGACACCGAGGACAAGGAAGTCTCTCACCACCATCGCCAGGGTCAATCCGTTTCTCCTCAGGCTGGGCAGCCGGCGCATAACTTGCTCCGCCCGTGGATCTGAGAGGACCTCGTGCCCCCAGCCCGAGTTCGGCACCGCCGGCGCATCAGGAAGATGGAATTGGGGGCTGTACGCGGCAGCATCAACGTACACTCACTGCCGGCGAAATCCAGTTGTGGTTGGGTGAAGCGAGAAGTCAATTCTGGAGGCAGCAGTCGCTTCAACCACGTGCAACGACACGCACCCCGAGCGCTGCCCCCTGTCGACCAAGGAGAGGGCGAAGAAGTGGCGAAGCAGGGCCACAGACGGGGAAACGCCAATGAAAGCTTCACACAAGAACGCGAAGCCGGAAAGGAGGATGATGGACCCAGGGTTCAGGTGTAGCGCCCGAATCTGGTAATGCGTGAGTACTACATAGAAGAAGGTGGAGAAAGGGGGAAGGAGACCCCAGAAGATGGCGTGGTGATGAAGCTGGATGTCATTGGCGCCAAGCTCTGCCGTCGGCCGGGAGGCGAGCCAGACCCGGGTCGGCCCCCACTTGTTAGATGCGTCAGCCAAGGCACGACGCACCTTCTCCAGACCCTCCTGGTTCACCACGAGGGAGCGGACCAGCGCCGGCTCGAGCACTAGCGGTGGCACGGCAGGCTCACCGTCTCCCCTCCTCTTCGCCCTGTGCGGCATGGTAGCAAGGAAGGAAGGGGCAGAGAAGGCAAGTAAAGGAAGAAAGCAATTGGAGGATAGAAGCGGCAGCAAGAAGACCTGCCGGTTGTGCGATTGGCAAGGTGCACGACTACCAAGACTGCGTGGGAAGCGGGGTCGTCCACGTCCCATCCAACCGTCACATGCCAGCATGGCCTGCAGCCTTTGGGGCCCGCGCCGCTTCGTCCTCGACTAAGGCCTCGTCTCCAAGCCAACTCCGCGCGCGCCTTGGTTCCGGGGGCTACTGTCGGTGTCCTGGGAACCAGGGTACCCAGACTTGCCTGTCTGCGGGCCGCAGCGCGCTCCTACCATGGGCTGGTACGGCCCAGCTGATCGACCAGCCGCCCAAGACCCTCGCGAGGGGGCTAAGCCTCGCGAGGAGAACAATGTCAAGACCCCCTCAGGAGCGGCCTCGGCAAGGCACTCCGGAGGGGCGGAGAATCCAAGGCCAAGCCTTCCTCAGGAGGAGGCAGTGACGTCAGCAGTGACGCACCGCGCCAGCGGGTGCCAGCGCCCGCCAGCGGCGCAGTTGCCGTTTCGGTGCAAAGGAGGCAGCGCAGGCGCAGGTTCCCGAGGAGCGGGACAAATGTTTCCCCATTGGTGCAATAGGACCGAAGACCGCATGGACGATAGGGAGGATGTCACCATCGAGCCCACCACCGCGTCACCGCCTGATCCTTTTGCAAGCGAAGACTGCTTTTGTCACGGTAGGAACATCCTTGTGTTCCCGCTCAAAAATGGCCGTTGTGGGATCCCTTCCCGCCTAAACATTTTGGGGGAAGAAGACCATGGCCGCCTATATAATTAGCTAGGATCCCCACTATGAAGGGGAGGGAGAGAGGCAGATCCATAAACTCTGCCACCACGCAAAGGAGCAAGAACACTGATGTCTACTACGCACCCTTCTTCTTGTAGACGTTGTTGGGCCTCCAAGTGTAGAGGTTTGTAGGACAGTAGCAAATTTAGCTCAAGTGGATGACCTAAGGTTCATCAATCTGTGGGAGGCGTAGGATGAAGATGGTCTCTCTCAAACAACCCTGCAACCAAATAACAAAGAGTCTCTTGTGTCCCCAACACACCCAATACGATGGTAAATTGTGTAGGTGCACTAGTTCGGCGAAGAGATGGTGATACATGTGCAATATGGATGGTAGATATAGGTTTTTGTAATAAGAAAATATAAAAACAGCAAGGTAGCAAGTGGTAAACGTGAGCATAAACGGTGTTGCAATGATAGTAGAGAAGGCCTAGGGTTCATACTTTCACTAGTGCAAGTTCTCTCAACAAGGATAACATAATTGGATCATATTACTAGCCCTCAACATGCAAAAAAGAGTCACTCCAAAGTAACTAATAGCGGAGAACAAACGAAGAGATTATGGTAGGGTACGAAACCACCTCAAAGTTATTCTTTCTGATCGATCTATTCAAGAGTCCGTAGTAACGTTCAATCTATCATAGAGTTCGTACTAGAATAACACCTTAAGACACAAATCAACCAAAACCCTAATGTCACCTAGATACTACATTGTCACCTCGAGTGTCCGTGGGCATGATTATACGATATGCATCACACAATCTCAGAAACATCTATTCGACCAACACATAGAACTTCAAAGAGTGCCCCAAAGTTTCTACCGGAGAGTCAAGACGAAAACGTGTGCCAACCCCTATGCATAGATTCCCAAGGTAATGGAACCCGCAAGTCGATCACCAAAACATACATCAAGTGGATCACATGATATCCCATTGTCACCACAGATAAGCACGTGCAAGACATACATCAAGTGTTTTCAAATCCTTAAAGACTCAAAGCGATAAGATAACTTCAAAGGGAAAACTCAATCCATTACAAGAGAGTAAAGGGGGAGAAGAAGATCCAACTAGAATAGCAAAGCTTGCGATACATCAAGATCGTGCCATCTCAAGAACACGATAGAGAGAGAGAGATCAAACCCATAGCTACTGGTACATACCCTCAGCCCCGAGGGTGGACTACTCACTCCTTGTCATGGAGAGCGTCGGGATGAAGAAGATAGCCACCGGAGAGGGTTTCCCCCCTCCGGCAGGGTGCAAGAACGGGAGTAGATTGGTTTTCGGTGGCTATAGAGCCCTTCGGCGGCGGAACTCCCAATCTAGGTTAACTTCTGAAGGTTTTAGTATTTATAGGATTTTTTGGCATAGGGCACAAGTCAGGGGGGCTGCTGGGCTGTCCTCGAGATAGGAGGGCGCGCCCCCTGCGCAGGGCGTGCCCTCCACCCTCGAGGGAAGCCCGTGGCTCTCTTGGCCTAACTCTTTTGCTTCAGGGGCTTCTTTTGGTCCAGAAAAAATCATAAAAAATTGGCTCGTCAATTAGACTCCGTTTGATATTCCTTTTCTGTAAAACCCTAAAACAGGAGAAAAACCGAAACTGGCACTAGGCTCTGGGTTAATAGGTTAGTCCCAAAAATCATATAAAAGTGTATAATAAAGCCCATAAGACATCTCAGAAGGATAATATAATAGCATGGATGTCGGGGAAACTGATCGCCCACGAACACCTATGGGACCGGAGCCCCTTTTCGGTACGGCAAGGGAGCGGAGGGTGCACGAAGAGCGGATCGAGGCGAGCACGCAAGCAGTTTACCCAGGTTCGGGCAGCACGGATGCGTAAAACCCTACTCCTGCCTTGGTTTGTATTGTGTTCTTGGCTCGGGAGCAAGAAGAGCTACAGTGCTTGTCGTTGGCTACACCGAGCGTGAGAGTGATCGAAGATCCGAACCCCCGAAAACCCCCGAAACCCCCTCTCTACGTTGCGCATGGGCCTCCTTTTATAGGTCGAAGGGGTCACCGACAGGTGGCAACGCAGATGAGGGCAAAAACCTAAAAGTGGTGGTAGTTGTAACAGTGTATGTACAGTGCTCTGTACCTAACCCTGACGGTGGGGGACAAGGGCATTGAATGCCCGTCGCCGTCGCCCCAAACAGTGCAAAAAGCGTCCGTCCGGGCGTCTCCGTTTGCCACGATGGTGGCCTCGTCATCGCGTCTTGCCACCGTGTACCCCAGGCTGCACAACCTTCCGCCACGTGCACCTGGACGGGCCCCAGGGCGACGCGTGGCTGGATGAGCTGGAGCGCGGGCACGTAGTGGAAGCTTGCCGCGGCTCGCACCTTGCCGCGGTTGTTAACTTGTCGCGCCCGGGAACTTGTCGCTCTCCGGGCCTTGCCGGGGCGCGCGACGCACCACGGCAAGTCTCCTGAAATGCCATGTTTGGCCTTCCTGGCAAGCTCCTCTTGCCAGGGTCTTGTGACAAAGGGGTGGTCTTGAGCCTGGAGCGGCCTTCCCGGCAAGCTCCTCTTGCCGGGGTCTTGTTTCTTTAACTTGAATACTTTGTTCTTGAATGGCTCCAAAGGAACCATAGTCAGCTTTTGTAATGCCCAGGATGGGACTATACCTCCTACGTGTCGAGGCACGACTTAAAGGTATAATCCCATCCTAGAATGATCTCAAGTTTGGTATCTTTGCACAACTCATGTAAAAGAGGGATTAAATTGCAAAAGGAGATAGTTGGCTTACACTCGCCACTTCACACAATACATTACATAAGCATAACATCATTCAAAACATCACAACCCGACTACGGGTGAAGATCCAAAAGAAAGATACCAAAACAACATAAAGCCACAGGTCAGGATCGAATCCTAGTAGAAACCACTACTGAACATCGAAACGTCTCAAGCAAACGGTCACTCTTCATCGAACTCCTGGTGAAGCATTGAACCAACTCCTGCATCAAACTCGGTTGAACCTGCATCTGGTGTGGTGAAGTAACAGTGAGCCACAGAGGACTCAGCAATCCCGTTCCCGGGTAACACGACTATTTAAGCCTTGGGTGAGGAACAAGGCTGGAGAAAGAAAAAGAGGTGAAGGAACAAACAAGAGTCTGCAGCAGCAACTAGCACTAACTTACGCAAAATAGAGCGAGAAGAGAAGTGCCTCGGTCGAGAGATGATCACGAAGTGATCCTAACTAAAGCCGGTCACACATAACCCCACCGTGTTCAACTCCCGAATCCCTATTCGGAAATTGACAGTCACGGTACACACGCTGGTAGTGTATTAGAAACATTGTGTCAAGTTATCTACAACCGGATATTAACAAGCTCCCATCTGCCACATAACCACGGGCACGGCTTTCGAAAGTTCAAACCCTGCAGGGGTGTTCCAACTTGACCCATTACAATCCCACGATCCGCGGAGTCGCAACTCCATAGGTGGGAAGACCCGAGTATCCTCGGAATCCCGTGCTCAAGTTAAACCGAACTAAGGTAAGGCTAATCCAGCAAATCCTCCCGGCGTGTCGACACCCTGATAGTAGCCGCGCGTATCTAAGTCTCAGGACACGACCGGATGGGTGATGCTATAGGTTATACCAGATACCTCGGGTTGCCCCAAGGCGGCCCTGCAGGACCCCCGTTTGGGACCAACGCCATCAGCACTGGCCCCCCCTGCTATGTAGAAAAGAATCTCCAAGGAGCGTCCCCCTTATGCAAATTAATTAATTAATTAAGTTGTTATTATGAGGCAAAAAGTACCAATGTTGGGATTTGCTGGAAAAGACTTAGCACTTAGCGGTTTATCAAGGGGGTCCCATACACCCCAACCGTGTTAGGAACGCATAATCAAGGAACATAACACCGGTTTATACGGTTCCTAACGGCATGAGTGGAACAAAACACCAAGCAAAAGGCTTAGCCTTCCACCCTGCCAGTATATAGGTGATTTCATTTAAGCATTTATATAGTGTGATATAACCCAACCAAACTTCAACATGAAGCAAGCATCTTCGATCTTCACCTGCAACTAACAATGCTATAAGAGGGGCTGAGCGAAGCGTACTTAGCCAAGCAACGGTTTGCGTAGGTAGGGTGGTTAAACAAGGCAATGGTTACAAGTAGGAGGCTGACAAGAAAGACATGGGCATCGAGGCAAATGCTATAGATTGAGACTCTAGCAATAGGCAAAAATAGTAATGGTATCCGGGTTCGGTCATCTTGCCTGGAATTCCACAAGGGAGAAGAACGGATCCACGAAGAAGACGGAGCAACACAGACGAGAGAAACCTCACAACTCCGGAACGAAACCGAAGCTATCAAGAGAAGCAAACCGGAAAGAAGCAAAACAACACGGTAAACATACAAGCATAAACATGGCATACGATGCACAAACAAGTATGATGCATGTCCGGTTTAATATGCATGGCATGGCAAAGTGCACAAACAAAACTACAAGTTAAGTGGAGATCAATATGCAACGAGTTGCATATTGACGAAACACCACATTTATTATTTAGTTGACTCTCGTTATTTACAAGACAAGATTAAATGTTTTTAACATGGCAAGAGGTGAAGCATAATAAAACTACACTATTTAGGCAATTTAAATGAGGCCGGAAAAATAACAACAACATATCCGGAAAATCCCCATGAGCATGTTTAATAATTATTAAAGCAAACAACAATTAAACATATTAATGTTGTTAACATGATGCGGATGATATGATCAAGTTATGCAATTTAGTTAAACATTAACAAGAAGAAGATAAGGAGAATTAGTCATCGTGGTGGAAAGAAAAGGTGCCACGACAACGATCCGAAAATGATGCAACGACATCATATCGGTACCGGTATCTCGTTGAGAGACCGGTGCAAAAGGTGACGAAGCGAGTCAAACGAGATGATGGGGTGATCCCGTTGCCGGGTTCCCACGGGTCGGTGACGAGGCAACCGAGGAACATGACAAAAGATCGAAACGGGCACGATGCACACAAGGGTAACATTTCATACAACACAAGCATCACACGGGTCACGTCTCGGGGTTATACCTTTGAAGCGTGTGTTATCGGAGGGGTTCGAGACGTAGAGGAAGAAGTGGTACTCGCGGTCGGAGAGGAAGTAGTGGAAGTAGACGTTCTCGTGAGTCGAGGAACACGTTCGTAGTCGTACACGGGGCGACGGTAGTCGTTCACGTAGCGGTAGTTGTACTCGGGCGACGGTAGTGGTACTTGTTCCGTTCGGTCTTGCCGGTCTCGTCTCGAGCCGTAGATGTACATGCCGTCGAGGTACTTGAGGGTTCCGATGGCTCCGGCGTGGGTAGTGGTACTCGTTGTTTCGCCGTGTAGTTGAACTCGTTCATGTCGTCGTTCTCGAGCTCGTAGCCGTTCAACGTCACGTGTAGAGGTACTTGTCTCGAAGAGGTACTTGGTCGGGTCGCCGGTAGTCGTACACGGGTCATCTGTCAAAAATTATAGCACAGGCACACAAAACAAAACAAAACACAACACAAACAGCACGGTCTCGGCGCACGCGAGACGACGGCAGCAGCTCGAAGGGGCTCTGGACGGGGAGGCCGGAGGACGCCGAAGGGGCTGGACGGCGGCGGGACTGGCGCAGGAGATGAGAGGGGCGGCCTTCCTGGAGGTGAGGCAGCAGCAGCAAGGCACGGGCGACGCCGAGAGGCAGCAGGGGCGGCGATGGAGCGCTTGGCTCGGGGCGGCACTGGGCTCCAGACGGAGGGAAGGGCGCTGCGGGCGTCGCTGGCCTTGGCCGCTTGCGCGGCGGACGGCACGGAGGTGAGGCTCTGACGCGGAGGACCTGGCGAGCGGGCTCGAGAGGGGGCCGCACGGGGCGCTGCAGAAGACGGGCGCGAAGGAGGGAGCGACGTCCTCCCTGGCACACCAGACGCGCGGCTGCTGGCCGTTGGAGGGGCGAGGTCGGGCCGCAGCGCTGGAGGACAGGGAAGGCACAGGGCGGTCGGGGCTGGAAGGTGAGAGGCCGGGGCGTTCGGGCGCCATGGCGCTGACGAGGCCACCGAGGGGCTCCGGTCAAAGCGCTGGGGCCATGGCGCTCGGGGCGGCCGGGCGTCGCGGGATCCGGTCGAAGCTGGAGGAGGGAGGCTCACAGGAGGCGCTCGGCTTGAGAGGGGGAGGAGCGAAGGGAAGGAGGGAGAGACTCGAGGGACAAGGAATCGGGATCGGGGGGAAAACGGGCCAGAGAGCGAGAGAGGGACTCGGGAGCGGCGGCGCACGGTAGGAGAGGGAGAGGAGCGCTGGCTCAGCTAGCGCTAGGGTTCGGTAGGAGAGGAACGGGCCAGCTGGGCCGCGGGGAGAGAAGTGGCCGGCTGGGCCAGGAGGAGAGGGGGGCTGCGGGAGGAAAAAAAGGGAAAGAAGGAGGCCCAAGAGGCAGGTTGAGGGAAGCTAGCTGCCTCTGAATAAAAGAGAGAAAAGAAAGGGAAAAGACAACGAAAGAAAAGATAGAGGGGGCTTATGAGCATAACTAGCACAATGATAATTTTCTCGGGCTCGTAAAAAAATGAGCACGACCGGAGAAAATACAAAAGGCCAGATCGGAAAATAATTCAAACATATTTGAATTTAATTCAAATAGGTTTGAACTAAGACGAGATTATTGAAGTGTCCAAAAATGTTCAAATTTTTGGAGGAACCTCGAACAATAGGAAAAGAAATATTTGCAAGGTTTGAAGGTGAAACTCGAAGTGAAAAGACATGGGGAAATTATGCAAGTGTGTTATGGTGATTCCGAAACAATGGAATAATTAATAAATATAGCTCCCTAAATATTGAGAGGCTTTTATATGTTATAAAGAGAAAACATTCTTCCCTCGATTTAAATGGACCGAAGGCCCACACGAATTATTTAAGTTGAGATGCAAAATAAAATATGACATGATGGCATGATGACATGATGCAATGCAAAAAATTAAATAACACAAATACAAAAGAAACACACAGGCAACCCCGGAACATCTGGAATCTTCGGGAATCTTCTGGAATCTTCTGGGACGTCGGTCTCGGGCGTCACAACTCTCCCACACTAACAGAGGATCTCGACCCGAGATCCTAGAGATATCACCGGGTAAAAACGAAGAGGAAGAGGTAAAACAAAGTTGCTTCTTCGACATACGAGTGAAACCAGGAACCTTGAGAGGTTGAACAAACTTGAAAGAGAGAATACAACGGAGATGAACGAAGATGAAAACACTCCGTTAGAAAAGAGGGACAAGGAGCATCACGAGAACCTTGAAGGTTGAAAGACATGAAACAAGAGCTCATGGACGGAAAGAACATGAAACAGCAATGGTATGGCCAAGGAATAAGAATGACAGAATTCGGACAGCACTCCGTCTGAAAATGGAAGGAATTGGACAAGAACTTGCCAAGTTGAGATGATACTTGATGAAAACAGCAACATATTGCCTCGGAAACAATTAAGAGAATGGCACAAGGGGTAAGAAAGATTTCAGACAGCACTCCGGTTAAAAGAGAGTTAAAACTTGATAAGATGACGTAACTTGAATGAAGAATACAACACTCCGGTTGAATAGATAAACAATGAAAAGAACATGATCCTCGATAAAAACGAGATGATGGTTTGGAGAGAGCAACATCAGAATGCCTCCGGAATGAAAGAATAGCATAGGTCGTTGGAAAGAAAAGAACGGAGAAGAAAATGACAACTTCTCCCAAAATTGAATTTGAAAGAGCAACCTTACGAAGAAGGGTTGAATGGAGTTGTTGGAAAAATCAACAATGAAACGAGTAAGCTTCATGTGGGCTTATGGAAAACATCTCAAAGTTATGAGGTGACAACCAGCCACTAATGGACAACAATTGATTGGATTGAGATCAACAAGGATATGAAAAACTTATTTCGCCGGAAGGATAAATGAAGAACTTGTGTCATTTATAATCACCATAATAGCAACAATTCTTAGGGAAAGCTTTTAGGTGAAATACAACCCAAGATAACTCCAATGAATAGATTGAAGGGTTGAAAAGATCTCCTGAACAAAGAAAATGATGGGTTTAAATATCTCATTCTTGAAAACTCGTGAATCATGACACCTGAAGGAATTGACAAAAATGGCATACCACCATCTCAAAGGATAAGGTAGAAGGATTGCAATTGGAATGCATGATGAAGAATGCTTGAGCTCCAACAAGAATCTTGATGAAGACTTCGAGGATGAATTAAATGATGATGAACCACCATGAAGAACTCCGGTAATGAAAACAAGAGAAGTGAAAGATGAAAAGAATATGAATCAAGGACTGCGATGAAAAGATTGAGCTTTGAAATGATAATTGAAATAACTTGAAGCTCCGAAAAACAAGATGAACAACTTAGAACCAAGGATATGATATGATGAACAAGCTCCAGACAAAAGAATTAAATCACCTTGAAGGAATAAGAATAAGAATTATGTTATGCATCTCCTTCACCAATTTAATTGATGACAACCAAGGATTTGGCATACTACTTATTCCCGTTGGAAAGAATTAAAGAGAGATCTCGCACAAGCTCGGATAAAACTTCAACAAAGCACCGGTAGGATTGTGAGAAGAACAAAAGAATTAAAACGATAACAACGGAAGGGTAAACTTGAAAGAACCACCGTAAAAATATGAAGACGAACGAAGAGACATCAATGAAGAATATTTGGAGGACGAGGTTGAAAACTGAGAACGAAGAAATATTCTGAAATGATGGCCTTCGGAGGATCACAAAGAAAAGAATTCATGAAATGCTTCGGACGGTATAAAAGAATTCCTCACAATCGGAACAATAATGAGGATGGCAAGAAGGTAGAACCACAACTCTTGAGAGAACGACCAAGATTTAAGAGAAACTCTTCTCCGGTCTTCAATTGCTGAGAATGAAGACGAGAAATGCCATGAAGAATTGTTGAGCACTCCGGAAGAATAAAAAGATGGAAGGTGGAGCTAATGATGGAAATAATTGAAAACAAGCTTGGAGAAGGCATGTGACTGATGTAAATCATTCTTACGTCACACTTTGACAAGAATTTGAGTATAACTCCAGAAAATAGAAGAGTCAGGTAAGATCCTGGAAAAGACCTGTGGGTTAGGGCCCACTCAAAGAAATCACCGTTGAAAAAGATTGCTTAAGAGATATAGCACCGGTTGAATTAAATGGCTTGAATAAGATGACAATGCTCAAAATAATTTGAACGGATTAAGAATGGAATTATGAATCTTCGGCACTCCGGATATGAATAACAAGAGGAGAATGATTAATTTGGTGCACCGGAATAAGAAAGCATTATGAAATGAGGAAAAGGGATAAGATCAACACCAAAATCTTGAATTACATCCACCGGAGAATTGAGAACAAAAGAATGATGAACTTGAAGCTCTTGAGCATCTTCACGATAATCACCGGATAAGAACATTGAAGGAAGAATGAAGAAATATCACATGAATAAAATGGATACTTCATCTGAGAATTCCAGCTCCATAAAGAAAAGGGAGGGAGGGTGGGGAAAAACAAAGACAACTTGGGATGAATGAAACAGACAAATCCACAGATTTCTCAACGGCGTCCGTATGGAATAATTTGAAGAGAAGGCACACCGGTTGGAAAGAATTTAACATGACCACCTTGATGATCAAGAAGAATTAGCAGTCTCATAGAAATATGAGAACACCGATTAGGAAAGGTATGGAATCAACATTTGACATCGAAGCAACTCGAATAACAGAATCAAAACAAGAACAAAGGATAGATATGCAACATGATCTTCACAATATCATCCGAACAGAGAATTGAACGAATGAATTCCGTAGGTACATCAGCTTGACGAGAAGCCACTTGGAGAACAAAATGAAAATAAAAAGGAACAAGGAACAGATAGAACAAACACAAGATAGAAGTTTCGTTCGACAAATTCGTGCTGAAAGCTCATGGAACGTGTTACAAAAGGGTTTTGCAATCCCCGGATCAGCATAGCCAAGGACCCTTTAAGATGCAACTCCCGATCAGAACAAGTCCATAAAACCACTTCACTCAATGTAGAACCCCAAACTTCATATCGTGCATCCGTTGGAAGAATGCCTAGAACTACTAGATGAACCCACCTATAGATTTCCGAAAGTTTCCAGTTATGCAATCAGGTGTTGGGGATACACGGGAAGCACCCCGCAATCAAGTCTAAACCTACATCCAGGTGTATCCATCCTTCAACACATAACCAGTCTTTCTCGGAAACTGTTTACCTCGGACCTTCGAAAAGCATCCACTATAACAAGCTATGGCACTACTCTCGAACTACCTCCCCAGTACTGGGTGATGTCGGGGTTATCTTGCCACTGGCCGTATAGGAGAGATTTTCGATGTCGGCCGTCTTAAGTACTTAGTACTGCCGCGATATGCTTGTGACAACAATACCCCGAAGCTCAACTCCTCGGGAACAGGAGGCATCGAGAACAATATCCTTGTCACAAGAACATCGAAACAATCCCAAAATACTCGCGAGATCCTAAAAAAAATTTGGTGCAATTTTTGAAAGTAGAAGAGACAAGAGTAATCGTCAGGAGTCCTCACCAGAGAGAAAAGAGATGAGAAGCAAAGAAATCCTACTCTCCGATATAATATAGGACTCAAAAAGTTTTCAGTGTGTGCCTAGACTCAACCGTCAACGATTCGATCAATCAGTGGGGGCTTCTAGGTCGGAGAAGGCTCTGATACCAACTTGTAATGCCCAGGATGGGACTATACCTCCTACGTGTCGAGGCACGACTTAAAGGTATAATCCCATCCTAGAATGATCTCAAGTTTGGTATCTTTGCACAACTCATGTAAAAGAGGGATTAAATTGCAAAAGGAGATAGTTGGCTTACACTCGCCACTTCACACAATACATTACATAAGCATAACATCATTCAAAACATCACAACCCGACTACGGGTGAAGATCCAAAAGAAAGATACCAAAACAACATAAAGCCACAGGTCAGGATCGAATCCTAGTAGAAACCACTACTGAACATCGAAATGTCTCAAGCAAACGGTCACTCTTCATCGAACTCCTGGTGAAGCATTGAACCAACTCCTGCATCAAACTCGGCTGAACCTGCATCTGGTGTGGTGAAGTAACTGTGAGCCACAGAGGACTCAGCAATCCCGTTCCCGGGTTACACGACTATTTAAGCCTTGGGTGAGGAACAAGGCTGGAGAAAGAAAAAGAGGTGAAGGAACAAACAAGAGTCTGCAGCAGCAACTAGCACTAACTTACGCAAAAGAGAGCGAGAAGAGAAGTGCCTCGGTCGAGAGATGATCACGAAGTGATCCTAACTAAAGCCGGTCACACATAACCCCACCGTGTTCAACTCCCGAATCCCTATTCGGAAATTGACAGTCACGGTACACACGCTGGTAGTGTATTAGAAACATTGTGTCAAGTTATCTACAACCGAATATTAACAAGCTCCCATCTGCCACATAACCACGGGCACGGCTTTCGAAAGTTCAAACCCTGCAGGGGTGTTCCAACTTGACCCATTACAAGCCCACGATCCGCGGAGTCGCAACTCCATAGGTGGGAAGACCCGAGTATCCTCGGAATCCCGTGCTCAAGTTAAACCGAACTAAGGTAAGGCTAATCCAGCAAATCCTCCCGGCGTGTCGACACCCTGATAGTAGCCGCGCGTATCTAAGTCTCAGGACACGACCGGATGGGTGATGCTACAGGTTATACCAGATACCTCGGGTTGCCCCAAGGCGGCCCTGCAGGACCCCCGTTTGGGACCAACGCCATCAGCACTGGCCCCCCTGCTATGTAGAAAAGAATCTCCAAGGAGCGTCCCCCTTATGCAAATTAATTAATTAATTAAGTTGTTATTATGAGGCAAAAAGTACCAATGTTGGGATTTGCTGGAAAAGACTTAGCACTTAGCGGTTTATCAAGGGGGTCCCATACACCCCAACCGTGTTAGGAACGCATAATCAAGGAACATAACACCGGTTTATACGGTTCCTAACGGCATGAGTGGAACAAAACACCAAGCAAAAGGCTTAGCCTTCCACCCTGCCAGTATATAGGTGATTTCATTTAAGCATTTATATAGTGTGATATAACCCAACCAAACTTCAACATGAAGCAAGCATCTTCGATCTTCACCTGCAACTAACAATGCTATAAGAGGGGCTGAGCGAAGCGTACTTAGCCAAGCAACGGTTTGCGTAGGTAGGGTGGTTAAACAAGGCAATGGTTACAAGTAGGAGGCTGACAAGAAAGACATGGGCATCGAGGCAAATGCTATAGATCGAGACTCTAGCAATAGGCAAAAATAGTAATGGTATCCGGGTTCGGTCATCTTGCCTGGAATTCCACAAGGGAGAAGAACGGATCCACGAAGAAGACGGAGCAACACAGACGAGAGAAACCTCACAACTCCGGAACGAAACCGAAGCTATCAAGAGAAGCAAACCGGAAAGAAGCAAAACAACACGGTAAACATACAAGCATAAACATGGCATACGATGCACAAACAAGTATGATGCATGTCCGGTTTAATATGCATGGCATGGCAAAGTGCACAAACAAAACTACAAGTTAAGTGGAGATCAATATGCAACGAGTTGCATATTGACGAAACACCACATTTATTATTTAGTTGACTCTCGTTATTTACAAGACAAGATTAAATGTTTTTAACATGGCAACAGGTGAAGCATAATAAAACTACACTATTTAGGCAATTTAAATGAGGCCGGAAAAATAACAACAACATATCCGGAAAATCCCCATGAGCATGTTTAATAATTATTAAAGCAAACAACAATTAAACATATTAATGTTGTTAACATGATGCGGATGATATGATCAAGTTATGCAATTTAGTTAAACATTAACAAGAAGAAGATAAGGAGAATTAGTCATCGTGGTGGAAAGAAAAGGTGCCACGACAACGATCCGAAAATGATGCAACGACATCATATCGGTACCGGTATCTCGTTGAGAGACCGGTGCAAAAGGTGACGAAGCGAGTCAAACGAGATGATGGGGTGATCCCGTTGCCGGGTTCCCACGGGTCGGTGACGAGGCAACCGAGGAACATGACAAAAGATCGAAACGGGCACGATGCACACAAGGGTAACATTTCATACAACACAAGCATCACACGGGTCACGTCTCGGGGTTATACCTTTGAAGCGTGTGTTATCGGAGGGGTTCGAGACGTAGAGGAAGAAGTGGTACTCGCGGTCGGAGAGGAAGTAGTGGAAGTAGACGTTCTCGTGAGTCGAGGAACACGTTCGTAGTCGTACACGGGGCGACGGTAGTCGTTCACGTAGCGGTAGTTGTACTCGGGCGACGGTAGTGGTACTCGTTCCGTTCGGTCTTGCCGGTCTCGTCTCGAGCCGTAGATGTACATGCCGTCGAGGTACTTGAGGGTTCCGATGGCTCCGGCGTGGGTAGTGGTACTCGTTGTTTCGCCGTGTAGTTGAACTCGTTCATGTCGTCGTTCTCGAGCTCGTAGCCGTTCAACGTCACGTGTAGAGGTACTTGTCTCGAAGAGGTACTTGGTCGGGTCGCCGGTAGTCGTACACGGGTCATCTGTCAAAAATTACAGCACAGGCACACAAAACAAAACAAAACACAACACAAACAGCACGGTCTCGGCGCACGCGAGACGACGGCAGCAGCTCGAAGGGGCTCTGGACGGGGAGGCCGGAGGACGCCGAAGGGGCTGGACGGCGGCGGGACTGGCGCAGGAGATGAGAGGGGCGGCCTTCCTGGAGGTGAGGCAGCAGCAGCAAGGCACGGGCGACGCCGAGAGGCAGCAGGGGCGGCGATGGAGCGCTTGGCTCGGGGCGGCACTAGGCTCCAGACGGAGGGAAGGGCGCTGCGGGCGTCGCTGGCCTTGGCCGCTTGCGCGGCGGACGGCACGGAGGTGAGGCTCTGACGCGGAGGACCTGGCGAGCGGGCTCGAGAGGGGGCCGCACGGGGCGCTGCAGAAGACGGGCGCGGAGGAGGGAGCGACGTCCTCCCTGGCACACCAGACGCGCGGCTGCTGGCCGTTGGAGGGGCGAGGTCGGGCCGCAGCGCTGGAGGACAGGGAAGGCACAGGGCGGTCGGGGCTGGAAGGTGAGAGGCCGGGGCGTTCGGGCGCCATGGCGCTGACGAGGCCACCGAGGGGCTCCGGTCGAAGCGCTGGGGCCATGGCGCTCGGGGCGGCCGGGCGTCGCGGGATCCGGTCGAAGCTGGAGGAGGGAGGCTCACAGGAGGCGCTCGGCTTGAGAGGGGGAGGAGCGAAGGGAAGGAGGGAGAGACTCGAGGGACAAGGAATCGGGATCGGGGGGGAAACGGGCCAGAGAGCGAGAGAGGGACTCGGGAGCGGCGGCGCACGGTAGGAGAGGGAGAGGAGCGCTGGCTCAGCTAGCGCTAGGGTTCGGTAGGAGAGGAACGGGCCAGCTGGGCCGCGGGGAGAGAAGTGGCCGGCTGGGCCAGGAGGAGAGGGGGGCTGCGGGAGGAAAAAAAGGGAAAGAAGGAGGCCCAAGAGGCAGGTTGAGGGAAGCTAGCTGCCTCTGAATAAAAGAGAGAAAAGAAAGGGAAAAGACAATGAAAGAAAAGATAGAGGGGGCTTATGAGCATAACTAGCACAATGATAATTTTCTCGGGCTCGTAAAAAAATGAGCACGACCGGAGAAAATACAAAAGGCCAGATCGAAAATAATTCAAACATATTTGAATTTAATTCAAATAGGTTTGAACTAAGACGAGATTATTGAAGTGTCCAAAAATGTTCAAATTTTTGGAGGAACCTCGAACAATAGGAAAAGAAATATTTGCAAGGTTTGAAGGTGAAACTCGAAGTGAAAAGACATGGGGAAATTATGCAAGTGTGTTATGGTGATTCCGAAACAATGGAATAATTAATAAATATATCTCCCTAAATATTGAGAGGCTTTTATATGTTATAAAGAGAAGACATTCTTCCCTCGATTTAAATGGACCGAAGGCCCACACGAATTATTTAAGTTGAGATGCAAAATAAAATATGACATGATGGCATGATGACATGATGCAATGCAAAAAATTAAATAACACAAATACAAAAGAAACACACGGGCAACCCCGGAACATCTGGAATCTTCGGGAATCTTCTGGAATCTTCTGGGACGTCGGTCTCGGGCGTCACAACTCTCCCACACTAACAGAGGATCTCGACCCGAGATCCTAGAGATATCACCGGGTAAAAACGAAGAGGAAGAGGTAAAACAAAGTTGCTTCTTCGACAGACGAGTGAAACCAGGAACCTTGAGAGGTTGAACAAACTTGAAAGAGAGAATACAACGGAGATGAACGAAGATGAAAACACTCCGTTAGAAAAGAGGGACAAGGAGCATCACGAGAACCTTGAAGGTTGAAAGACATGAAACAAGAGCTCATGGACGGAAAGAACATGAAACAGCAATGGTATGGCCAAGGAATAAGAATGACAGAATTCGGACAGCACTCCGTCTGAAAATGGAAGGAATTGGACAAGAACTTGCCAAGTTGAGATGATACTTGATGAAAACAGCAACATATTGCCTCCGAAACAATTAAGAGAATGGCACAAGGGGTAAGAAAGATTTCAGACAGCACTCCGGTTAAAAGAGAGTTAAAACTTGATAAGATGACGTAACTTGAATGAAGAATACAACACTCCGGTTGAATAGATAAACAATGAAAAGAACATGATCCTCGATAAAAACGAGATGATGGTTTGGAGAGAGCAACATCAGAATGCCTCCGGAATGAAAGAATAGCATAGGTCGTTGGAAAGAAAAGAACGGAGAAGAAAATGACAACTTCTCCCAAAATTGAATTTGAAAGAGCAACCTTACGAAGAAGGGTTGAATGGAGTTGTTGGAAAAATCAACAACGAAACGAGTAAGCTTCATGTGGGCTTATGGAAAACATCTCAAAGTTATGAGGTGACAACCAGCCACTAATGGACAACAATTGATTGGATTGAGATCAACAAGGATATGAAAAACTTATTTCGCCGGAAGGATAAATGAAGAACTTGTGTCATTTATAATCACCATAATAGCAACAATTCTTAGGGAAAGCTTTTAGGTGAAATACAACCCAAGATAACTCCAATGAATAGATTGAAGGGTTGAAAAGATCTCCTGAACAAAGAAAATGATGGGTTTAAATATCTCATTCTTGAAAACTCATGAATCATGACACCTGAAGGAATTGACAAAAATGGCATACCACCATCTCAAAGGATAAGGTAGAAGGATTGCAATTGGAATGCATGATGAAGAATGCTTGAGCTCCAACAAGAATCTTGATGAAGACTTCGAGGATGAATTAAATGATGATGAACCACCATGAAGAACTCCGGTAATGAAAACAAGAGAAGTGAAAGATGAAAAGAATATGAATCAAGGACTGCGATGAAAAGATTGAGCTTTGAAATGATAATTGAAATAACTTGAAGCTCCGGAAAACAAGATGAACAACTTAGAACCAAGGATATGATATGATGAACAAGCTCCAGACAAAAGAATTAAATCACCTTGAAGGAATAAGAATAAGAATTATGTTATGCATCTCCTTCACCAATTTAATTGATGACAACCAAGGATTTGGCATACTACTTATTCCCGTTGGAAAGAATTAAAGAGAGATCTCGAACAAGCTCGGATAAAACTTCAACAAAGCACCGGTAGGATTGTGAGAAGAACAAAAGAATTAAAACGATAACAACGGAAGGGTAAACTTGAAAGAACCACCGTAAAAATATGAAGACGAACGAAGAGACATCAATGAAGAATATTTGGAGGACGAGGTTGAAAACTGAGAACGAAGAAATATTCTGAAATGATGGCCTTCGGAGGATCACAAAGAAAAGAATTCATGAAATGCTTCGGACGGTATAAAAGAATTCCTCACAATCGGAACAATAATGAGGATGGCAAGAAGGTAGAACCACAACTCTTGAGAGAACGACCAAGATTTAAGAGAAACTCTTCTCCGGTCTTCAATTGTTGAGAATGAAGACGAGAAATGCCATGAAGAATTGTTGAGCACTCCGGAAGAATAAAAAGATGGAAGGTGGAGCTAAAGATGGAAATAATTGAAAACAAGCTTGGAGAAGGCATGTGACTGATGGAAATCATTCTTACGTCACACTTTGACAAGAATTTGAGTATAACTCCAGAAAATAGAAGAGTCAGGTAAGATCCTGGAAAAGACCTGTGGGTTAGGGCCCACTCAAAGAAATCACCGTTGAAAAAGATTGCTTAAGAGATATAGCACCGGTTGAATTAAATGGCTTGAATAAGATGACAATGCTCAAAATAATTTGAACGGATTAAGAATGGAATTATGAATCTTCGGCACTCCGGATATGAATAACAAGAGGAGAATGATTAATTTGGTGCACCGGAATAAGAAAGCATTATGAAATGAGGAAAAAGGATAAGATCAACACCAAAATCTTGAATTACATCCACCGGAGAATTGAGAACAAAAGAATGATGAACTTGAAGCTCTTGAGCATCTTCACGATAATCACCGGATAAGAACATTGAAGGAAGAATGAAGAAATATCACATGAATAAAATGGATACTTCATCTGAGAATTCCAGCTCCATAAAGAAAAGGGAGGGAGGGTGGGGAAAAACAAAGACAACTTGGGATGAATGAAACAGACAAATCCACAGATTTCTCAACGGCGTCCGTATGGAATAATTTGAAGAGAAGGCACACCGGTTGGAAAGAATTTAACATGACCACCTTGATGATCAAGAAGAATTAGCAGTCTCATAGAAATATGAGAACACCGATTAGGAAAGGTATGGAATCAACATTTGACATCGAAGCAACTCGAATACCAGAATCAAAACAAGAACAAAGGATAGATATGCAACATGATCTTCACAATATCATCCGAACAGAGAATTGAACGAATGAATTCCGTAGGTACATCAGCTTGACGAGAAGCCACTTGGAGAACAAAATGAAAATAAAAAGGAACAAGGAACAGATAGAACAAACACAAGATAGAAGTTTCGTTCGACAAATTCGTGCTGAAAGCTCATGGAACGTGTTACAAAAGGGTTTTGCAATCCCCGGATCAGCATAGCCAAGGACCCTTTAAGATGCAACTCCCGATCAGAACAAGTCCATAAAACCACTTCACTCAATGTAGAACCCCAAACTTCATATCGTGCATCCGTTGGAAGAATGCCTAGAACTACTAGATGAACCCACCTATAGATTTCCGAAAGTTTCCAGTTATGCAATCAGGTGTTGGGGATACACGGGAAGCACCGCGCAATCAAGTCTAAACCTACATCCAGGTGTATCCATCCTTCAACACATAACCAGTCTTTCTCGGAAACTGTTTACCTCGGACCTTCGAAAAGCATCCACTATAACAAGCTATGGCACTACTCTCGAACTACCTCCCCAGTACTGGGTGATGTCGGGGTTATCTTGCCACTGGCCGTATAGGAGAGATTTTCGATGTCGGCCGTCTTAAGTATTTAGTACTGCCGCGATATGCTTGTGACAACAATACCCCGAAGCTCAACTCCTCGGGAACAGGAGGCATCGAGAACAATATCCTTGTCACAAGAACATCGAAACAATCCCAAAATACTCGCGAGATCCTAAAAAAAAAATTTGGTGCAATTTTTGAAAGTAGAAGAGACAAGAGTAATCGTCAGGAGTCCTCACCAAAGAGAAAAGAGATGAGAAGCAAAGAAATCCTACTCTCCGATATAATATAGGACTCAAAAAGTTTTCAGTGTGTGCCTAGACTCAACCGTCAACGATTCGATCAATCAGTGGGGGCTTCTAGGTCGGAGAAGGCTCTGATACCAACTTGTATTGCCCAGGATGGGACTATACCTCCTACGTGTCGAGGCACGACTTAAAGGTATAAGCCCATCCTAGAATGATCTCAAGTTTGGTATCTTTGCACAACTCATGTAAAAGAGGGATTAAATTGCAAAAGGAGATAGTTGGCTTACACTCGCCACTTCACACAATACATTACATAAGCATAACATCATTCAAAACATCACAACCCGACTACGGGTGAAGATCCAAAAGAAAGATACCAAAACAACATAAAGCCACAGGTCAGGATCGAATCCTAGTAGAAACCACTACTGAACATCGAAACGTCTCAAGCAAACGGTCACTCTTCATCGAACTCCTGGTGAAGCATTGAACCAACTCCTGCATCAAACTCGGCTGAACCTGCATCTGGTGTGGTGAAGTAACTGTGAGCCACAGAGGACTCAGCAATCCCGTTCCCGGGTAACACGACTATTTAAGCCTTGGGTGAGGAACAAGGCTAGAGAAAGAAAAAGAGGTGAAGGAACAAACAAGAGTCTGCAGCAGCAACTAGCACTAACTTACGCAAAAGAGAGCGAGAAGAGAAGTGCCTCGGTCGAGAGATGATCACGAAGTGATTCTAACTAAAGCCGGTCACACATAACCCCACCGTGTTCAACTCCCGAATCCCTATTCGGAAATTGACAGTCACGGTACACACGCTGGTAGTGTATTAGAAACATTGTGTCAAGTTATCTACAACCGGATATTAACAAGCTCCCATCTGCCACATAACCACGGGCACGGCTTTCGAAAGTTCAAACCCTGCAGGGGTGTTCCAACTTGACCCATTACAAGCCCACGATCCGCGGAGTCGCAACTCCATAGGTGGGAAGACCCGAGTATCCTCGGAATCCCGTGCTCAAGTTAAACCGAACTAAGGTAAGGCTAATCCAGCAAATCCTCCCGGCGTGTCGACACCCTGATAGTAGCCGCGCGTATCTAAGTCTCAGGACACGACCGGATGGGTGATGCTACAGGTTATACCAGATACCTCGGGTTGCCCTAAGGCGGCCCTGCAGGACCCCCGTTTGGGACCAACGCCATCAGCACTGGCCCCCCCTGCTATGTAGAAAAGAATCTCCAAGGAGCGTCCCCCTTATGCAAATTAATTAATTAATTAAGTTGTTATTATGAGGCAAAAAGTACCAATGTTGGGATTTGCTGGAAAAGACTTAGCACTTAGTGGTTTATCAAGGGGGTCCCATACACCCCAACCGTGTTAGGAACGCATAATCAAGGAACATAACACCGGTTTATACGGTTCCTAATGGCATGAGTGGAACAAAACACCAAGCAAAAGGCTTAGCCTTCCACCCTGCCAGTATATAGGTGATTTCATTTAAGCATTTATATAGTGTGATATAACCCAACCAAACTTCAACATGAAGCAAGCATCTTCGATCTTCACCTGCAACTAACAATGCTATAAGAGGGGCTGAGCGAAGCGTACTTAGCCAAGCAATGGTTTGCGTAGGTAGGGTGGTTAAACAAGGCAATGGTTACAAGTAGGAGGCTGACAAGAAAGACATGGGCATCGAGGCAAATGCTATAGATCGAGACTCTAGCAATAGGCAAAAATAGTAATGGTATCCGGGTTCGGTCATCTTGCCTGGAATTCCACAAGGGAGAAGAACGGATCCACGAAGAAGACGGAGCAACACAGACGAGAGAAACCTCACAACTCCGGAACGAAACCGAAGCTATCAAGAGAAGCAAACCGGAAAGAAGCAAAACAACACGGTAAACATACAAGCATAAACATGGCATACGATGCACAAACAAGTATGATGCATGTCCGGTTTAATATGCATGGCATGGCAAAGTGCACAAACAAAACTACAAGTTAAGTGGAGATCAATATGCAACAAGTTGCATATTGACGAAACACCACATTTATTATTTAGTTGACTCTCGTTATTTACAAGACAAGATTAAATGTTTTTAACATGGCAAGAGGTGAAGCATAATAAAACTACACTATTTAGGCAATTTAAATGAGGCCGGAAAAATAACAACAACATATCCGGAAAATCCCCATGAGCATGTTTAATAATTATTAAAGCAAACAACAATTAAACATATTAATGTTGTTAACATGATGCGGATGATATGATCAAGTTATGCAATTTAGTTAAACATTAACAAGAAGAAGATAAGGAGAATTAGTCATCGTGGTGGAAAGAAAAGGTGCCACGACAACGATCCGAAAATGATGCAACGACATCATATCGGTACCGGTATCTCGTTGAGAGACCGGTGCAAAAGGTGACGAAGCGAGTCAAACGAGATGATGGGGTGATCCCGTTGCCGGGTTCCCACGGGTCGGTGACGAGGCAACCGAGGAACATGACAAAAGATCGAAACGGGCACGATGCACACAAGGGTAACATTTCATACAACACAAGCATCACACGGGTCACGTCTCGGGGTTATACCTTTGAAGCGTGTGTTATCGGAGGGGTTCGAGACGTAGAGGAAGAAGTGGTACTCGCGGTCGGAGAGGAAGTAGTGGAAGTAGACGTTCTCGTGAGTCGAGGAACACGTTCATAGTCGTACACGGGGCGACGGTAGTCGTTCACGTAGCGGTAGTTGTACTCGGGCGACGGTAGTGGTACTCGTTCCGTTCGGTCTTGCCGGTCTCGTCTCGAGCCGTAGATGTACATGCCGTCGAGGTACTTGAGGGTTCCGATGGCTCCGGCGTGGGTAGTGGTACTCGTCGTTTCGCCGTGTAGTTGAACTCGTTCATGTCGTCGTTCTCGAGCTCGTAGCCGTTCAACGTCACGTGTAGAGGTACTTGTCTCGAAGAGGTACTTGGTCGGGTCGCCGGTAGTCGTACACGGGTCATCTGTCAAAAATTACAGCACAGGCACACAAAACAAAACAAAACACAACACAAACAGCACGGTCTCGGCGCACGCGAGACGACGGCAGCAGCTCGAAGGGGCTCTGGACGGGGAGGCCGGAGGACGCCGAAGGGGCTGGACGGCGGCGGGACTGGCGCAGGAGATGAGAGGGGCGGCCTTCCTGGAGGTGAGGCAGCAGCAGCAAGGCACGGGCGACGCCGAGAGGCAGCAGGGGCGGCGATGGAGCGCTTGGCTCGGGGCGGCACTGGGCTCCAGACGGAGGGAAGGGCGCTGCGGGCGTCGCTGGCCTTGGCCGCTTGCGCGGCGGACGGCACGGAGGTGAGGCTCTGACGCGGAGGACCTGGCGAGCGGGCTCGAGAGGGGGCCGCACGGGGCGCTGCAGAAGACGGGCGCGGAGGAGGGAGCGACGTCCTCCCTGGCACACCAGACACGCGGCTGCTGGCCGTTGGAGGGGTGAGGTCGGGCCGCAGCGCTGGAGGACAGGGAAGGCGCAGGGCGGTCGGGGCTGGAAGGTGAGAGGCCGGGGCGTTCGGGCGCCATGGCGCTGACGAGGCCACCGAGGGGCTCCGGTCGAAGCGCTGGGGCCATGGCGCTCGGGGCGGCCGGGCGTCGCGGGATCCGGTCGAAGCTGGAGGAGGGAGGCTCACAGGAGGCGCTCGGCTTGAGAGGGGGAGGAGCGAAGGGAAGGAGGGAGAGACTCGAGGGACAAGGAATCGGGATCGGGGGGAAAACGGGCCAGAGAGCGAGAGAGGGACTCGGGAGCGGCGGCACACGGTAGGAGAGGGAGAGGAGCGCTGGCTCAGCTAGCGCTAGGGTTCGGTAGGAGAGGAACGGGCCAGATGGGCCGCGGGGAGAGAAGTGGCCGGCTGGGCCTGGAGGAGAGGGGGGCTGCGGGAGGAAAAAAAGGGAAAGAAGGAGGCCCAAGAGGCAGGTTGAGGGAAGCTAGCTGCCTCTGAATAAAAGAGAGAAAAGAAAGGGAAAAGACAACGAAAGAAAAGATAGAGGGGGCTTATGAGCATAACTAGCACAATGATAATTTTCTCGGGCTCGTAAAAAAATGAGCACGACCGGAGAAAATACAAAAGGCCAGATCGGAAAATAATTCAAACATATTTGAATTTAATTCAAATAGGTTTGAACTAAGACGAGATTATTGAAGTGTCCAAAAATGTTCAAATTTTTGGAGGAACCTCGAACAATAGGAAAAGAAATATTTGCAAGGTTTGAAGGTGAAACTCGAAGTGAAAAGACATGGGGAAATTATGCAAGTGTGTTATGGTGATTCTGAAACAATGGAATAATTAATAAATATAGCTCCCTAAATATTGAGAGGCTTTTATATGTTATAAAGAGAAGACATTCTTCCCTCGATTTAAATGGACCGAAGGCCCACACGAATTATTTAAGTTGAGATGCAAAATAAAATATGACATGATGGCATGATGACATGATGCAATGCAAAAAATTAAATAACACAAATACAAAAGAAACACACGGGCAACCCCGGAACATCTGGAATCTTCGGGAATCTTCTGGAATCTTCTGGGACGTCGGTCTCGGGCGTCACAGCTTTGGCGGGCGCGTGGCAAGACCTGCCACGGGACACTGCTACTGCCCGTGCACAAGTCGGGATACTAAGGTACCCCTACTTTAGTACACCGACAGGAGCCCCTGGGCCTGGGCCACACACGGTGCCGAGCGCTGTTGGGCCAGGCCCAAAACAGTGCACGGGCACACGCGGCCCACGGCGCGCCGCATCCCACTCCATATCCACCACGCCCCTCCCCAACGGCACGCGTCGATTGCGGCGTCGTGGGAGAGATCGTGGCCTGTTTCTTTAATGGGGAAAATGCGGAACGTCCCCCCTCTCCCCCTTAAAAGCAGGGGAAACAGGGGCAGTTCCTCACATTCGTTCATTGCTTCTTCAACCTCCAGAAACCCCTGCTGCTCCCCTCCTCCTCGAAGGTTGAAAGAGAGCAGCGCTCCGCCCTTCCTCCGCCGCCGCCAGCCTCCCCAGCGCCGTCGACTTCCCTCGCCGTCCCCGCCATGGCCCCGAAGGGCGACAAGGCGAAAGCCGCGAAGACTGCCAGGGTGCTGAAGCTAGCAGCAATGCGGAAGAAGATGGTGGTCTTCCCGCCGAGGCTCGGCACGAGGGAGCTGAAGGACTCCTTCTACCTCTTCTGGTCGAGGGAGACAAAAGCGCACCCGCGCACCAGGGTACTCCCCGCCGAGGCCTGCGACATGTTTTCGGGAGGGTACGCCTATTTCGCTCTGTTCTTCCATTGCGGATTCTGCCCACCATACTCCGAATTCTTCTGCGATATTATGAATACCTACGGGTTTCATCTCCTTGATTTCACCCCAAACGCCGTCTTGACCATGGCCGTTTTCGCACATCTGTGCGAGAACTTTGTTGGAGTGTACCCCAACGTAGCCCTCTTCCGCCATTATTTCACGCCTCGAGTCGAGTCTGGGTCTCCTCTGTCCGGCGGGATTTCTTGGATATTTAGGCTTCATAAGAAAGAGGCATACTTGACTGGGGAACTCCGCGGCAAGTGGGAGGAGTGGAGGGCCAACTGGTGCTGGATCATGGAGGATGAACCCCAGCAGTTCACTTCCCCGCGCCAAGTTGCAATAGTGCACGGCAATGACTGGAGTGACCTGGCCCCTGAGGACGGCAAGCTGAAGATAGCCATCACTAGGATTCTTCGCCTCCGGCAAGCCAAGCTTACTGTAGGTGCTGTCGGGGCAGATTTCCTTCGCCGCCGCATCGCTCCCTTGCAGGAGAGGAAGAGGCCTGCTTGGGAGTTTGGTAACACGGCAGACTGTATGAGGCTGCGCCCTGGCTTCAACTACAATTTCACTGTCCTGGAGCTCAAAGGGATGCTCCGTGAGCTATTCAAGCACGACTCCAAACATCCAGAGTGGTTTGCATTTCCGCGGGGGGTAGTTCCACTATGCAACAATTCGTCGCTCAGTGCTATCCGCGCGGCGATGCCATGGTGTGACTCCCATGGGATTGACCCCACTTGGCGGGAGCCTTCTGACGAAGCCGTGCAAACGTTCTTCGACAACTTGGTGGAGCTGCCGATCGATCCCGACGAGAAGAGAGGCCTCACCCGCGACACCACCGACCAGGAGATGGCTTATATTGCCACCAGGTTGGAGGAGGCAGCTACAGCCGCGGCCATGGGCGAATTTGGATATACTATGGAGGAGGCGGATGCAGCAGAGGCGGTAAGTCGGGCCGAGGAGGAAGAGCTCCTCAAATTGATAAAGCCTGCCGGGCAACCCGCTGGGACAAGAGAAGCCGCCGAGCAAGGTATGGAGTCGAGCGGGCCCGTCGAGCAGGGCGCCGAATCCAGCGACTCCGCCGAAGACTCAGGCGGGTCTCTGAACCTCGACTCTTCTTCATCCTCGGGGAGTTCACCGCCACCGGCAAGTCCTCCGGCTCCAGCGAGGAGGCGCCTCCGCAAAGTCGCAGACGCGGCGGGGCAGCCGGCGGGCCAGCAGCCGCAGCGCCGTCTGACGCGCGCCACTGCGGCGGGCAAGGCCGCCAAGGGAGTGCCCCGCGCTTCGGCAACAGCTGGAGGAGGGTCTTCCCGGGCCGGGGCTAACGTCCCTGCCGCCCCTCGTGCCTCGGCAACAACTAGAGCGGGGTCTTCTCAGACCACCATCCCTGCCCCCGCCAAGCGGCCGAGGGCGCTTACTCCTCCAGCTCCTCGCGCCGGGGCGCGCGAGGCGGATTTCGACTTCTCCCTGCTCAGTTCCGATGAGGAGGAGGAAGAGTAAGTAGCGGCAACTCTTGTTTCTTTTGATTTGCTTTTGTCTTGAATCTTTTTTGCTTGATTCTGATCTTGTTTTTCTTCCAGGACCCTGGCCCAGAGGGCGACGAAGAGGGCCAAGATCCCGGTGGTCGATCTTGAGGACGAGCCCGTCGCAACAGCAGGGGATGCGCCAGCGACAAGCTTGCCGGACCAGGCAACTGCTCCTCAGAGCAGCCCCCAGCGCAGCCCCCAGCGTAAGTCTTCTGTTCACTTCTTCGCTTGTCGGGCGCGCATGGGCTTCTCATCCTTGCTAATGCCTTGTTTGTTCGTTGACTTGTGCAGAAGCAGAGCAGCAGCCTCAGGAGCGCCAAGAGGTTGCTCCCGACGAGCCGCGCGTCTCGACCCCTCCGCCAAGGAGGAGCTCCCCGGTGAGGGAGGACACTCCGCCAAGGGCGAGCACCCCGCCAAGGGCGAGCACCCCGCCAAGGGTGAGCACCCCGCCAAGGGAAGGCGCCAGCGGCCCTCCGCCGGCGGGGGCCACCACCACGCCGCCGAGGGAGAACTCCCCGGCAAGGAACCCCGTTGAAGAAGAGGCCCGCACATGTAACCCTTGGACTTTTCCTCTCTTGAATTTTTCTTTTTGGATATTCGCTTGACCATCCTTCTTTCTTTTTCTTTTCTGGTCTTCAGATTCGTCCGCTCCAGAGCCGATGGAGACGGAAGCTGCCACCGAGGAGGCCGCGCGCGGCAACGCTGGTGACGCCGCGGCCACCGAAGAGGCGATCGGTGCTGACGAGCCCCCAGTTGAAGAGGCAGCCAGGGCCGCCTATGCGGCAGCTGAGGAGGGGACTGACGGTCGCACTGACGGCCCTGAGGCCGCAGGAGTGTCCGACGCTGCGCCGACCGCCGACCCTGCTGCTGCCGCGGCCGGAACCGACGCCTACTTGGAGGCCGGAAACGGGGTCTTCATTCAGATTCCGTGGGCATCTACGTCAAGGGCGCCCGTGGAGGGAGAGGCCTTCGATGGGGAAGTCCTCGCCTCCGCCGGGTTGAAGTTTGTTGACGCGCCCGGCAGCAGTAGCGAGCCCGAGGGGAGCAGCTTCTGCGCCGGCTTCTGGCCCTGTACCGCGCCAGGCAGGCCAAGCTGGGGTCCCGAGAGGCTCTGGCCGCCAAGGCGGGCGTCAACTTGGAGAAGCGCGCCGAAGAGCTCCGGGCCGCCAACCAGGCGGCCCTCCGATCCTTGGCGGAGGAGCGGGAGGAGCTCGCCGAGGCGCATCAGGCATTCTTACTTGAAAAGGCCGAAGCAGAAGAGCAGCAACGGCTCGCCGCCGAAGAGCTGTCTCGGCGGGAAGGTGAGCTGACGCAGCGGAAGGTCGATCTCGATAGCCACGAGGACGACCTTGCCGCGCGCGAACAGTCCCTTGGCGGGGCTCTGCAGGAAGCGAGGGACGCCGCTGCAGCTGCAGAGACCGCCAAGAGAGACTTGGAGGCGAGGGTGGCACAATTGGAGATCCACCTGAAGACGAGCGAGGAGAAGGTTGCTGCGCTCACATTGGAGAGGGAGAAGGATGCCCACAGCCACTCCGAGCTGCCGGTCCGTCTCTCCGACAAGGGCAAAGAGCTCGCCATCGCCAAGGATTCCGTTGCAGACTTGGAATTGAAGCTGTCCACCCTCACCGCATCACTTGACAGCGCCAGAAATCGGGAGACGAAGCTGAAGGAGGACCTCAGGGCTGAGAGGGCACTGTTGGACAGCGCCGCCCTCACACAAAATAACTTCAGGCAGACGGTGGAGCAGTGGACCGAGGGGCTTGTCGCCGCCGCCACTGACATCGACATGGAGTTGGCGGGGCTGGGGACGGAGCACCTCGGGTACTCCCCCGACGCGAACCTCCCTCACAGCGCCAAGCTAAGCTTGTTCTTCAGGGGAGTGGCGCCGGCCCTCAATCAGCTCTGGGAAAGGATCCCCACGCAGCTGGCGAACGAGGCGCGCACGCTGTGCACGGGAGTCATGGAGAGGGTGTTGGTGAAGATAGTCTACCGCAACCCAGGGCTCAACCTCGACAACGTCCTCAGGACCTTGCCGCCCGACGCCGACCAGGAAGCACTAAAGGCCCTTGTCGCCCCCATCGTGGCCAAGGTGGGCAAGATCAAGAGAGTCGACGGCGACCGTGCGGACTAGGCTGTTCTCCTTTTTACTTCCTTTGTCGCTGCCAATCACGTTGTGGACAATAGTTTGTTAGAACAGCGACAAGTCATTTTGTATCATAACTCGATTTTGGGTAGTTGATGCAATGTTATCTCCTTTACTCGACTTCTTTACTTTGTATGCTTTTACCCTACACTTTTAGGGAACTTGCCGGCAAAGGGACCCTTGCCGCGAGCGCTGAGTGCGGAACTTCAGCAGCCTGCTGGCAACGCCTCTACCGGCAAGAAACCTTGCCGCAGCTAGTCGCAGCGCACTTAGGTTCTTGAGCGAACTCGAAAACGAAGTAAGGGCGCGACACTTGTCACAGCACACTTAAGCCATTGAGCGTGCTCGAAACAAAGTAAGGGCGCGGCTAGCTACGAGTAGGTTCCTTCGCGCACAGGTTTTCCATACAAAGTGCGGTCGTTCAAGGAAGATAACCTTAAAAAAATTTAAAAATTTGAATGCTCAAACTTTGGCAACTTAGCTTTTGTGCGTCGTTTGCTTCCCGGCAAAGGCAATGCTTTCTTGAACGGCACTTGGTCCATACCACTGTCTCCTCCCCCCGGCAAACTTGTGCGCGAGGAAAACTTCTTCTGCTTGAGAGAAAAGAAAAAGGGAGGAAACATAGATATGGAGCCTTGAGGCTTGTTATTGCTTACCGGGGGTGCGTGCTGCACAAAGCGTCAGATAGTACATGCGAGAAAAACGAAAAGGCATGAAACGACAAGTTGTGCGAGGCACATAAGTTTTACTGATGCACGGGGTCTGCGCCCGGCTTTGTACAAAGGTTTACATGCAACAGCGGCAAGACTTGTACAAAAGGTGGTTGCCGGAGCGGATCACGGCAACCGCGCCTTATGGGTAAAACTTGCGAAGGTGCTCAATGTTCCAGGAGTTGCTCACCAGTAAGCCCTCTTCGGTCTCAAGGCGGACGGCGCCGGGCCTTGTGACTTGTCTCACCCGATAAGGGCCTTCCCACTTCGGCGTCAACTTGTTGGAATTCTTGGCGGACTGAACGCGCCGAAGAACAAGGTCGCCTTCCTCGAGACTTCTGGCTTTGACTTTGCGGCTATGGTAGCGGCGCAAAGCTTGCTGGTATCGAGCAGCTCGTACAGCAGCCTGAAGACGGTCCTCCTCGAGGAGCAGTGCGTCGTCTTGCCGCAGCTGCTCTTGCTCGAGCTCATCGTAAGCGAGCACTCGAGGCGACCCGTATACGAGTTCCATGGCGAGAACTGCCTCTGCTCCATAGACAAGAGCAAAGGGTGTCTGTCCAGTGGCTCGATTTGGTGTCGTCCTGATTGACCAAAAAGCCGCCAGCAACTCCTCAATCCAGTTTCTTCCGTATTTGTGCAGCCTGTCGAAAGTTCTTGTCTTGAGTCCGCACAGCACTTCAGCGTTTGCCCTCTCCGCTTGACCATTGCTCCTCGGGTGATCAACAGAAGCGAAGCAGACCTTGGCGCCAAGGTTTTGGACGTATTGCATGAAGGTGCGACTTGTGAATTGTGTGTCGTTGTCGGTTATGATCCTGTTAGGGATTCCGAAACGGCAAACAATCGACCTGAAGAACTTGACTGCTGACTGTGCGGTCACCTTTCTCACGGGTTCCACTTCCGGCCACTTCGTGAACTTGTCGATGGCGACGTACAAGTACTCAAAGCCTCCGGCTGCGCGAGGAAAGGGGCCGAGGATGTCGAGCCCCCAGACCGAAAATTACCAGGACAAAGGGATCGTCTGGAGAGCTTGAGCTGGCTGATGTATTTGCTTGGCATGGAACTGGCATGCTTCACACTTGGTTACTTGTGCAGTTGCATCCTGGAGGGCTTCTGGCCAAAAGAAACCTTGCCGGAACGCCTTGCCGGCAAGTGCTCTTGCGCCAATGTGGTGGCCACATATGCCCCCATGTATCTCTGGCAACAGCTTTTGCCCATCTTCCCGGGGAATGCACTTCAATCTGACACCGTTGAGTCTTCTTCTGTACAGTTCATTGCCGACGAACTGATACATACTTGACTGCCGGGTTATTCTCTCTACTTCTTCTGGCTCTTCGGGAAGTTCTCCGGTTTGAAGAAAACGGAAGATTTGCTGCGCCCATGCCGGAGCCTGAGGCTCAACAACAAGGACTAAAGGCATTAGTGCTGCTGCGGGAACGTCAGCTTCTACGGCGAGAACCTGTGGCTCGGCCGGAGCTGGACGTTCCCCGGCAAGCTTGCCGGGGCAAAACTTGTCGGGAACGCCTGCTTCAACTGTACGAACCCTAGGGCCCGCAAGAGCAGATTGTTCCACAGCAACCTTGTCGTTGATCCTGGGGACCTTGTTGGTGGTGGCTTCGGGAAACTCTGCTGGCAAGTAGTCACCAGAGACCAACTTTCTCTTCTTACTTTGTCCAGTTGATGGTGTAACGGATGGTTGAGCTAACTTGAGCACAAAGATCCCTGGTTCCACAGGTAGCTTTAGTGCAGTACACTTTGACAGGTCGTCTGCGATGTCATTTTGAGCTCTTGGAACGTGCTCCATCTGTAGGCCTTCAAAGTGCTCTTCAAGCTTTCACACTTCGTCGACGTAAGCTTCCATCAATGGACTCTGGTAGCTCTTGTTCACTTGGCGGACAACCAACTGCGAATCACCCCGCACAATCAGCTTCTTGATCCCAAGTTCTGCTGCGATTCTGAGGCCGGCAAGCAAACCTTCATACTCTGCAGTATTGTTCGTTGCTTGCTCCTTGGGAAAGTGCATTTGGACAACGTACTTGAGGTGTTCTCCGGTAGGTGCGACAAGCAGCACACCAGCACCGGCGCCTTGCAGCGAGAAGGCACCATCGAAGTACATTACCCATTCTTTGCTCGCTTTTTTGACGGGGATACTTGTCTTTGGAATCTCTTCATCTGGCGTTGGTGTCCATTCTGCTATGAACTCTGCCAATGCTCTGCTCTGGATAGTAGAAGTACTTTCAAACTTGAGACCAAAGCTTGACAGCTCCAGTGCCCACTCGACAATCCTGCCTGTTGCTTCTGGATTTTGCAATATCCTTTTCAGCGGAAAGCGAGTGACCACCGTTATCTCATGTGCTTGGAAGTAGTGGCGCAGCTTTCTCACGGCCATGAGGAGGCCGAAAAGCAGCTTCTGCACCCCAAAGTATCTTGACCTAGCCCCCTGCAAGAGGGAACTGACAAAATAAACTGGGCGCTGTACCATCTTCTTCCGCACCTCTTCTTGCATCTGCGCAGACTCATCCTTGTCGGGGCCAGAGCTTGTCGGGGAAGCCCCCTGCTTGTCGCTGGATGTGCTTGCCGGGGCTGTGGGCTCCTCATCTGCCTCCCTTTCCGCTACTAACGCAGCACTAACCACTTGATTGGTTGCTGCTAAGTACAGCATCAACTTCTCTTGTGGTCTAGGTGCGACAAGTATTGGAGTGGAGGACAGGTACCCTTTCAAGTCTTGCAGCGCTGCCTCCGCTTCCGGAGTCCATTTCATTGGACCTGCCTTTTTCAAGATTTTGAAAAACGGCAGAGCGCGTTCCGCAGACTTAGAAATGAACCTGCTAAGAGCAGCCACACAACCGGCAAGCCTTTGTACATCCTTGACGCGCTTCGGAGCTTCGATCTGCTCAATGGCTTTGATCTTGTCGGGATTGGCTTCAATCCCCCTCTGGGACACAAAGAACCCGAGAAGCTTGCCAGAGGGGACTCCGAACACGCACTTCTCGGGGTTAAGCTTGAGTTGTATCTTGCACAGATTCGCAAAAGTTTCATCTAGGTCTTGAATCAGGGTATCCTTGTCCTTGCTCTTGACCACTATATCATCCATGTAAGCTTCTACATTCCTGTGTATCTGTGGCTCAAAAGCAGTGTGGACTACCCTTGCAAACATTGAACCTGCATTCTTCAATCCAAAGGGCATGCGTATGAAGCAGTAAGTGCCACATGGAGTAATGAACGCGGTCTTCTCTTCATCTTCTTCAGCCATGAATATCTGGTGGTACCCGGAGTATGCATCAAGGAACGAAAGCAACTCACACCCAGCCATGGAGTCAACGATCTGGTCAATGCGCGGCAAGGGAAATGGATCTTTGGGACAAGCTTTATTCACATCGGTGAAGTCTATACAAAGCCTCCACTTCCCATTTGCTTTGCGCACGACAACAGGGTTGGCCAGCCACGTGGGATGAAGTACACCTCTGACAAGGCCTGCTGCTTCCAGCTTCTTGATTTCTTCGGCGATAAACTCTTGGCGCTCCACTGCTTGCTTTCTGACCTTCTGCTTGACGGGCCGCGCGTGAGGACAAACGGCAAGCTTGTGCTCAATCACTTTCCTGGGAACACCGGGGATGTCAGACGGTTGCCATGCAAACACATCGACATTCGCCCGCAGGAAAGCAACGAGCGCGCTTTCCTATTTGGGATCGAGCGTGGCGCTGATGGTGAAAGTACCACCAGTGCCGTCCTCCTTGGCGGACACCTTCTTGGTTGCAGGTGGAGCTGCCATTCCCTTCTTGCACTTGCCGGTGGAGCTCGATGGTGTGTCCTCGACGGCAGCGCAGCACTCCGAGGAGGTGCGTTTGCCGGAGTGGGCCCCAGAGCTCTTGCCGGACTTGGTCTTGTTCTTCTCCCCGGGAGCTTCAGCGGCAAGTGTCTTGCTATCCGTTGCGGCTGCTGCGTCCCGGTAAATCTTGTCGGCGCACATAAGCGCGTCCTTCTTGTCGCCGGGGACAGAGATAACGCTTATCGGGCCTGGCATCTTGAGTATGTTGTAGGCGTAATGAGAGGCTGCCATGAACTTGGCGAGCGCCGGACGGCCAAGTATCCCATTGTATGGCAACGGGATATCGGCAACGTCAAAGGTGATCCTCTCAGTCCTGAAATTCAGCTCTCCGCCAAAGGTTACTGGCAGCGTGATCTTCCCCTTCGGCTTGCTCCTTCCCGGGTTGATCCCTTGGAACGTGCCGGTCTCCTCGAGCTCGCTGTCGGGGAACTGTAGTTTCCGGACCACAGCAGAGGAGATCAGGTTGAGGCCGGCCCCGCCGTCAACCAGCATCTTGGTGACCTTGAGGTTGCGGATGGTTGGTGAAACCAACATCGGCAAACACCCGACCGCAGTTGTGCGGTCAGGGTGGTCCTCAATGTCGAAGATGATGGGCGTGCTGGACCACCTCAGGAGTTTGCGCGACTCGACGGGTGGCTCTGCTGCATTAACTTCCCGCACCCATTGTTTGAGTTGGCGGTGGGAAGTATGCAGAGAGGCACCTCCATCGACACACAGAACTTCTGTGGCCTTCTGGAACTCCTGCTCGCTGTTGTCTCCGTCATCCATGTCGTCGTCGTCATCTTCGTCTTCGTCCTTGTCGCGGCCACAGGGAGGTCTATCTCCTTGCCTCTGTTTGGCCTTGCCGCGGCGCCCTCCCCGGCCATTGAATGGCCGCTTCTTGCCGGACTCTCCTCCACCTCCCTGGGCCTTCTCCTTGTCGCATCGCTCGTACTCAGCCTTCTGCTATTCGACGAGGTACTCGACCCTTTTGTAGTTCTGTAGATCGTGGCCCTTGGTGCGGTGGATCTTGCAGTACTGCTTGTCGGAGCCGTCCTGCTTGTCGGCGGCCGCTACAGTGGTAGCTTCCTTGTCGGAGCCACCAGCCTGAGCTTTCTTGGCGCCAGCCTCCTTGCTGGACTGCTCAACGACCAGTACTTCCTTGTTTTTCTTCTTCTTGTTGTTCCGCCGCCGGTTTTTCCTTACCGGGGCGGCATCCTCACTATCTGTTCCCCCTGCTCCAGCATCCTCTCCGGGGAGTCTCCTCCCCTCTTCGGCGCGTGCGCACTTGTCAGCCAGGGCATAGAGCTCACTGACGTCTCGTATCTTGCACATCGCCATTTCCTCCCTCATCCGGCGGTTACGCACGTTCTGATGGAACGCGCTAATAACCGCGGCAGGGTGGACGTCCGGGATGTTGTGCTGGACGCGGCTGAATCTCTGGATGTACTTTCGCAGGGACTCTCCTTCCTTCTGGGCGAGTATATGATGGTCGCTCTCCTGGCCATGAGGTTTGTGGCCACCTATGAAGGCGCCGACAAACTGGTGGCACAGGTCGGCCCATGAAGAAATAGAGTTCTCCGGCAAGTGCATGAGCCAAGATCTGATGTTTGGCTTGAGCACTAGCGGGAAGTAGTTCGCTAGTATCTTCTCGTCTCGTCCCCCGGCAGCCTGCACCGCAATGGTGTAGATGCTGAGGAACTCAGACGGATGAGTTTTGCCGTCGTACTTCTCGGGTACGTCGGGCTTGAAGTTTTTCATGCTGGGCCACTGGACTTGCCGCAGCTCACGGGTGAACGCAGGACAACCTGCCGCGTACGGCAAGTCGCCTGGTTCTCCGGGCGCGTGCACGTCGACAGCAGGCCCAGCGCGCCGGTCGGATTGCCGTCGCGCTTCTCTTCGACGCTCGATGCGAGTTCGAGCGTCTTCCTGTCGTTTGTCGTCGAGGACTTGGCGTTGATCGCGGCGAGCTCGTGGATCCGACGACGTTGTGGAATCGTCGTCGATGTTGATCCGGCGAGTCGGCGATTTCGGCCTTCGCGGCGAGGAGTGCACGGTAGTTGCACCCCCGGCGGTCTTGTCTCCATCAGCCCGCGCCTGGCTAACATGCCGCGGCAGCGACGTCGTCGGCTGCTGCGGAGTGTCGTTGTTGGCGAAGGCGATGAGGCTTTGGATGGTGGCCCTCCAGTCGTCGGCCTTGTCTGTCGCTGGAGGGAAGTCGAGGAGCAGCTGAGCTCTAGCTAGAGCTTCTGCTGGAGTGGAGGGGAGTGGTGGCGAACGGTGCGAGGAGCGAGATATGCTCAGACTTCTAACCGCGTTAGAAGGAGCAGGTTCTCGCCCCGGCGACCGCGCCTTGCTCGTGCCAGCGCGTTGGCCTTGAGCGTCCCGCGACCCGCCATCTTGGCCTTGTCCCAGCAAGTGTATGGTACCTTGGGTACCACGTCGCTGCCGGTCCGGCACCTCCTGAGAGGGGCGTGGCGCGTGCACGGACGCCGAGGTCTTGGAGTGCGCTCGGTCGTCCGTCTTGTCCTTGGAATTGGCGGCGCCGTGAGTTTCCTCGCCGGCGTCCGTCCTTCCGCCAGCGTCTACCCCACCGACCGTTGGCTCTGGTGGCGGCGGGATCGACGCGGACGGGCCTGCTACCTCCGAAGCTTTCTTCTTCGGCGGCATGTTGATGTAGTCGACGAAGTTAACGAAGTTGATGAAGTTGCTGAAGATTTCGCCCGTGTGAACGCCGGATCAGGTTCGCACAACCTCGACGCCCCCTACCTGGCGCGCCAAAGATGTCGGGGAAACTGATCGCCCACGAACACCTATGGGACCGGAGCCCCTTTTCGGTACGGCAAGGGAGCGGAGGGTGCACGAAGAGCGGATCGAGGCGAGCACGCGAGCAGTTTACCCAGGTTCGGGCCGCACGGATACGTAAAACCCTACTCCTGCCTTGGTTTGTATTGTGTTCTTGGCTCGGGAGCAAGAAGAGCTACAGTGCTTGTCGCTGGCTACACCGAGCGTGAGAGTGATCGAAGATCCGAACCCCCGAAAACCCCCGAAACCCCCTCTCTACGTTGCGCATGGGCCTCCTTTTATAGGTCGAAGGGGTCACCGACAGGTGGCAATGCAGATGAGGGCAAAAACGTAAAAGTGGTGGTAGTTGTAACAGTGTATGTACAGTGCTCTTTACCTAACCCTGACGGTGGGGGACAAGGGCATTGAATGCCCGTCGCCGTCGCCCCAAACAGTGCAAAAAGCGTCCGTCCGGGCGTCTCCGTTCGCCACGATGGTGGCCTCCTCATCGCGTCTTGCCACCGTGTACCCCAGGCTGCACAGCCTTCCGCCACGTGCACCTGGACGGGCCCCAGGGCGACGCGTGGCTGGATGAGCTGGAGCGCGGGCACGTAGTGGAAGCTTGCCGCGGCTCGCACCTTGCCGCGGTTGTTAACTTGTCGCGCCCAGGAACTTGTCACTCTCGGGGCCTTGCCGGGGCGCGCGACGCGCCACGGCAAGTCTCCTGAAATGCCATGTTTGGCCTTCCTGGCAAGCTCCTCTTGCCAGGGTCTTGTGACAAAGGGGTGGTCTTGAGCCTGGAGCGGCCTTCCCGGCAAGCTCCTCTTGCCGGGGTCTTGTTTCTTTAACTTGAATACTTTGTTCTTGAATGGCTCCAAAGGAACCATAGTGGGCTTTGGCGGGCGCGTGGCAAGCCCTGCCACGGGACGCTGCTACTGCCCGTGCACAAGTCGGGATACTAAGGTACCCCTACTTTAGTACACCGACAATGGAATAATAAAAAATTATAGATACGTTGGAGACGTATCAACATCCCCAAGCTTAATTCATGCTCGTCCTCGAGTAGGTAAATGATAAAGAAAGAATTTTTGATGTGGAATTCTAACCAATATAGTTTTTCAATGCAATTCTCTTAATTGTGGCATGGATGTTTAGATTTGAAAGATTCAAGATAAAAGTCTATATTGACATAAGAAACAATAATACTTCAAGCATCCTAAGAAAGCAATCATGTCTTCTCAAAATACTATGGCTAAAGAAAGTTATCCCTACAAAATCATATAGTTTTGGTTATGCTCCCTCGTTATCACACAAAATATTCATGTCATGCACAACCCCGATTTCAATAAAGCACTTGTTTTGATACTCTATTCTTTCAAACCTTTCAACTTTCACGCAATACATGAGCATGAGCCATGGACATAGCACTATGTGGAATAGAGTGGTGGTTGTGGAGAAGACAAAAAAGGAGGGAGATAGTCTCACATCGACTAGGCATATCAACGGGCTATGGAGATGCCCATCAATAGATATCAATGTGAGTGAGTAGGGACTGCCATGCAACGGATGCACTAGAGCTAAATATGTATGAAAGCTCAACAAAAGAAACTAGTGGGTGTGCATCCAACTTACTTGCTCACGAAGACCTAGGGCATTTGAGGAAGCCCATCGTTGGAATATACAAGCCAAGTTCTATAATGAAAATTCCCACTAGCATATAAAAGTGACTAAGCATGAGACAATCTACAATGAAGAACATGGTGCTATTTTGAAGAACAAGTGTGGAAAAAGATAGTAGCAATTGTCCCTTTTTCTTTTCTTTTTTTTCTTTTTTCTTTTTTTGGGCCTTTTTTTCTTTGGCCTTTCTATTTTTTTCTTTTTTTTGCGGAGGGGCTTTATAGATTCAGCCTTTCCTCGTATGGGACAATGCTCTAATAATGATGATCATCACACTTTCATTACAACTCGATACTACAACAACAAAGTATGACTCTATATGAATGCCTCCGGCGGTGTACCGGTATGTGCAATTAAACGAGAGTGACATGTATAAAAATTATGCATGGTGGCCTTGCCACAAATACGATGGCAACTACAAGATCATGCATGGCAATATGACAATATGATGCGTGTCATATGAACGGAACGGTGGAAAGTTGCATGGCAATATATCTTGGAATGGCTATGGAAATGCCATGATAGGTAGGTATGTGGCGGTTTTGAGGACGGATATATAGTGGGTTTATGGTACCGGCCAAAGTTGCGCGGTACAAGAGAGGCTAGCAATGGTGGAGGGGTGAGAGTGCATATAATCCATGGACTCAACATTAGTCATAAGAAATCATATACTTATTGCAAAAATCTACGAGTCATCAAAACAAAGCAATCAACGCATGCTCCTAGGGGGAGGTTGGTAGGAGTTAACCATCGCGCGCCCCCGACCTCCACACAAAGGTTGGCACTCTACAAATACCTCATGCTCTAACTTCGTCACATAGCGGTTCACCATACGTGCATGATACGAGAGTCACTAACCTTAACACGAGTATTTCTCAATTTCATAATAACTCCACTAGCATGACTCTAATATCACTATCCTCATATCTCAAAATATTTATCAAGCATCCAACTTCTCATCATATTGAATGCACTTGGTGTGATTTTTTTACTACATTGACATTGGATGTCTATCATGTGAAGACTAGTTTATTTAGCCTAAACACATTACCATGCTGTTTTAATAGACTCTCAAATAGATATAAGTGAAGCACGAGAGTTCAACAATTTCTACAAAATATTACCACCACCGTGCTCTTAAAGATATAAGTGAAGCACTAGCGCAAAAACTATTCAACTCAAAAGATATAAGTGAAGCACATAGAGTGGTTGAATAATTATTTAACTATGTGAAGACTCTCTAACATTTAAGAACTTCAGATCTTGGGATATTATTCAAACAGCAATCAAAACAAAATAAAATAAATTGACGCTCCAAGCAAAACACATATCATGTGGTGAATAAAAATATAGCTCCGAGTATAGTTACCGATGGATGAAGACGAAAGAGGGGATGCCTTCCCGGGGCATCCCCAAGCTTAGGATTTTAAATTATCTTGAATTTACTTGGGGTTCCATGGACATCCCCAAGCTTAGGCCTTTGCTACTCCTTGTTCCATAGTCCATCAAAGCAATACTCAAAACTTGAAAACTTCACAACACAAAACTAAGACAAAAATTCTCGTGAGCTCCGTTAGTATAAGAAAGAAAACCACTACTCAAAAGTGCATCAATGAATTTATTGTTTTTTTATATTGGTGTTAAACCTACTGTATTCCAACTTCTCTATGGTTCATACTTCCCAATACTACTAATAGATGCATCGGAATAAGCAAACAACACACGAAAAGCAGAATCTATCAAAGACAGAACAGTCTGTAGTAATCTGCAGGGTTCGCCTACTTCTGGAACTCCAAAAAATTCAAACTAAACTGGTAAATTTGAGAAATTTGTCTACCAATCATCTGAAAAAAGAATCAACTAAAAATCACGCTCCAGTAAAATCCCACGACTACTTTAGCGAGTGCTAACGATTCTGTTTTTCACAGCAAGATCATATAAACTTCACACAAGTCTTACCAAAGGTTCTACTTGGCACAAACACTAAAAAAAAACATGAAACCACATCTAATCAGAGGCTAGATGCAATATTTATTCCCTAACATCAACAAAAACAAAAAACATAAAATTGGGTCGCCTCCTAACAAGCGCTATCGTCTAACGCCCCTAGCTAGGCATAATGATGCTCACATAAAAGATAAGAATTGAAACATAACAGGAGCATCATGAAGCATAATAATAGCACATTTAAGTCTAACCCACTTCCTATTCATAGGGATTTTGTGAGCAAACAACTTATGGGAACGATAATCAACTAGCATAGGAAGGGAAAACAAGCATAACTTCAAAACTTTAAGCACATAGAGAGGAAACTTGATATTATTGCAATATGTAGATGCATATGATCCTCTCTCATAATAATATTCAGTAGCATCATGAATGAATTCAACAATATAACCAGCACATAAAACATTCTTTTCATGATCTACTTGCATAGAAATTTTACTACTCTCCACATAAGCAAAATTCTTCTCATCAATAGTAGTGGGAGCAAACTCAACAAAATAACTATCATGTGAGGCATAATCCAATTGAAAACTAAAATCACGATGACAAGTTTCATGGTTATCATTATTCTTAATAGTATACAAGTCATCACAATAATCATCATAGATAACAACTTTGTTCTCATAATCAATTGGAACCTCTTCCGAAATAGTGGATTCATCACTAAATAAAGTCATGACCTCTCCAAATCCACTTTCATAAATATAATCATAATAAATAGGAGGCATGCTTTCATCATAATAAATTTGCTCGTCAAAACTTGGGGGACTAAACATATCATCTTCATCAAACATAGCATCCCCAAGCTTGTGGCTTTGCATATCATTAGCATCATGGATATTCAAAGGATTCATACTAACAACATTGCAATCATGCTCATCATGCACATATTTTATGCCAAGCATTCTATGTAATTCTTCTTCTAGTACTTGAGCAAAATTTTCCTTCCCATCATTTTCACGAAAGATATTAAGAAGATGAAGCATATGAGGTAATCTTAATTCCATTTTTTTGTAGTTTTCTTTTATAAACGAAACTAGTGATAAAACAAGAAACTAAAAGATTCGATTGCAAGATCTAAAGATATACCTTCAAGCACTAACCTCCCCGGCAACGGCACCAGAAAAGAGCTTGATGTCTACTACGCACCCTTCTTCTTGTAGACGTTGTTGGGCCTCCAAGTGCAGAGGTTTGTAGGACAGTAACAAATTTCTCTCAAGTGGATGACCTAAGGTTTATCAATCCGTGGGAGGCGTAGGATGAAGATGGTCTCTCTCAAACAACCCTGCAACCAAATAACAAAGAGTCTCTTGTGTCCCCAACACACCCAATACAATGGTAAATTGTATAGGTGCACTAGTTCGGCGAAGAGATGGTGATACAAGTGCAATATGGATGATAGATATAGGTTTTTGTAATAAGAAAATATAAAAACAGCAAGGTAGAAAGTGGTAAACGTGAGCATAAACGGTGTTGCAATGATAGTAGAGAAGGTCTAGGGTTCATACTTTCACTAGTGCAAGTTCTCTCAACAAGGATAACATATTGGATCATATTACCAGCCCTCAACATGCAACAAAGAGTCACTCCAAAGTAACTAATAGCGGAGAACAAACGAAGAGATTATGGTAGGATACGAAACCACCTCAAAGTTATTCTTTCTGATCGATCTATTCAAGAGTCTGTAGTAACGTTCAATCTATCATAGAGTTCGTACTAGAATAACACCTTAAGACACAAATCAACCAAAATCCTAATATCACCTAGATACTCCATTGTCACCTCAAGTATCCGTGGGCATGATTATACGATATGCATCACACAATCTCAGAAACATCTATTCAACCAACACATAGAACTTCAAAGAGTGCCCCAAAGTTTCTACCAGAGAGTCAAGACGAAAACGTCTGCCAACCCCTATGCATAGATTCCCAAGGTCACAGAACCCGCAAGTTGATCACCAAAACATACATCAAGTAAATCACATGATATCCCATTGTCACCACATATAAGCAAGTGCAAGACATACATCAAGTGTTCTCAAATCCTTAAAGACTCAATCCGATAAGATAACTTCAAAGGGAAAACTCAATCCATTACAAGAGAGTAGAGGGGGAGAAGAAGATCCAACTAGAATAGCAAAGCTCGCGATACATCAAGATCGTGCCATCTCAAGAACACGAGAGAGAGAGAGAGATCAAACACATAGCTACTGGTACATACCCTCAGCCCCGAGGGTGGACTACTCTCTCCTCGTCATGGAGAGCCCCAGGATGATGAAGATAGCCACCGAAGAGGGTTTCCCCCCTCCGGCAGGGTGCCAGAACGGGTGTAGATTGGTTTTCGGTGGCTACAGAGGCTTTCGGCGGCGGAACTCCCGATCTAGGTTAATTTCCGAAGGCTTCAGTATTTATAGGATTTTTTGGCGTAGGGCACAAGTCAGGGGCTGCTGGGCTATCCTCGAGATAGGAGGGTGCGCCCCCCTGCCCAGGGCATGCCCTCCACCCTTGAGGGCAGCCCGTGGCTCTCCTGGCCCAACTCTTTTGCTTAGGGGGCTTCTTTTGGTCCAGAAAAAATCATAAAAAATTGGCTCGTCAATTGGACTCTGTTTGATATACCTTTTCTGTAAAACCCTAAAACAGGAGAAAAATAGAAACTGGCACTGGGCTCTGGGTTAATAGGTTAGTCCCAAAAATCATATAAAAGTGTATAATAAAGCCCATAAGACATCCTAGAAGGATAATATAATAGCATGGAACAATCAAAAATTATAGATACGTTGGAGACGTATCAAACACTTGCCTCCTGACCCTCCTGAGCTCACCTCTTGAGCTCAAGAATCACTATACTAGTTCATATTCCAACCCTCCTGAGGCCAATCCACCAAAGTAGGAAGTAGGGTTTTACACCACAAGGTGGCCTGAACCTGGGTAAACTCTCGCGTGCTTCACTTGTTGTTTGCTTGAATCTCTTCACTAGACGAGGGCGAGATGCTAGGTAGACGTGAGTGGGAGAGATCTTCGTTCACGCCCCTGTGTTCGAACTTCTTGGGTTTTACGGAGCCCTGAATCCGACAGAGATCAATGGTGGTGGCTAGTCCTATTTATAGTGACCAGGGTCCTCTTCCCAAATATTGAGCGGGAAGGAATCCCACAACGGCCAAGTTTGAAGGGGGATAGCTAGTACAAGCTATCCTGACAAAAAGTGGTCTTTGCCTGCCAAAGGCTCTGGTGGTGACGTCGTCGTGGGCTTCGCGATGACCTCCGTCCCGCCGTCCTGCTGGTCTTGGTCTCGTTGCACTGATATGGAAACCTTTACCTGACGCCTCGGGACTCCATGCCTGCACCTGCTCCTTTAGCACCGAAGAGGAAACTGGCACTCTGCACCCGCCAGCGCCCGCCTGGCATTGGTCGTCACTACTCACGTCACGAGGACCTCGCGAGGTGCCCCGGGCCTTGATATCTCCGATCCTCACGAGCCGGCCTGGCGAGTCCGCCCCAGGGGATGCCTTGTGTCGTCCGCCTCGCGAGGGTCTTGAGTGGTTGCTGAAGATGCTGGGCCATACCAGGCTGCCTTGTGAGCCATGCTCTGGGCCGCAAGCAGGCAAGTCTGGGTACTCCCTTTCCCATAACGCTGATAGATACAACCAATGCTCTTCAGAGAGTCCCGAGAGGACCAAGATCTTCAGTTGTGCCAGTTGTTGAGCCCAGGCCTACACTTTCAGCTCCTGCAGCCACTGCAACAGTTGTTCCTCCAGTATCAACACCTCCAATTCCACTGACTTCATTAGAAGTGTTTGCACGCTATCTACGTACACCGGAGCCACCAGCGAGAAGACTTCTTCAGCAGCTCCGGGATATCGTGCCTAGAGTGTTGTATAACACTATGCATTTTCGAGCTTTTTGGTAACTTGTTGCCAAAGGGGAGAGAAAGTGTATAGATCATTAGGCTTCGAGAGAGAGTGTCTTGCTTCTCTCTGTTGGTTTTTTCTTGCTACTTCGTTTGATCGTTTGGTTATTGCTACAATTTTCTTATGTGTGTGAGATACTTTTTGTGCTTGATCATATCATACTATGCTTAATGTGTGCTTATTTGATTATGTATGATCATTCACTTTGTTATTTTGGTGATGAGTGCCTATTGCTTAAATCTAATCATTTTGAGCACTCCACCAAGATGTATGTGAAATGGAAGAGTAACCCATGATCCTAATCGATTGTGCATTTGCATTCAAAAGCAAATCTTAAATAATGCACAAATTTAGGGGGAGCTCTTCTTCTCACATACTTCTCAAAGCGACGATATATTTCACTCTTATTATCATTTGTTGAAGCTTTGATCTATATGTTGTCATCAATTACCAAAAAGGGGGAGATTGAAAGTGCAACTAATCCCCGAGTGGTTTTGGTAATTAATAGCAACATATAGCTCATTGAACTAATATCCTTTCAAGATAAATATTTCAGGAAGTTCAATGGTTGGCATGGCATGGTTTAGAAATTTGGACCCCTCAAAATGCTAAGGACAAAGATTGGCAAAAGCTCAAGACTCTACATTTTCATTTTAGTGATCCAAGATCACATTGAGTCCATAGGAAAAGCCAATACTATTAAAAGAGGATGAGGTGTTACTTAATGGTCTACTTGCTCAAAGTGCTTAGTGATATGCTCCAAATTCCTCAACCACTTTCTCATTTCCACGTATGTCCCAAACCTAAAAGTCAAACTCGTCCCCACCGAATTGATCTATCCGGCACCACCGAGTTCACTTGACATAGCCATTGCCACAAACCCTAATCAGTTCAGTCTCACCGATAGGGATCTCGATCTCACCCAGATGGGATTGCAAACTCTCTGTTTCCTCTTCATAATGTTTCAGTCTAACTGAGATGAGCAAATCGGTCCCACCGAGTTGGCATTGCAAACTCTCTATTTCCTCTTCGTAATGTTTCGGTCTCACCGAGATGAGCTAATCGGTTCCATCGAGTTTGGCTGACCAACTCTCTGTTAGCCTATTACCAAAATCGGTCTCACAGAGTTTGTGTAACCGGTCAAACCAAGTTGAGGTTTTGCCCTAACCCTAACACATCGGTCTCACTGAGTTGATACTATCGGTCCCACCGAAATGTCTAACGTTCACATTTTGAACTGCTTCGGTCAGACCGAGTTCGTTATTCGGTCTGACCGAGTTGGGTCAAATGTGTGTAACGGCTAGATTTTGTGTGGAGGCTATATATACCCTTCCACCCCCTCTCCATCAGTGAGAGAGCCATCAGAACGTGCCGACACTAACACTATTCATTTTTCTGAGAGAGAACCACCTGCTCATGTGTTGAGACCAAGATATTCCAATCCAACCACAAGAATCTTGATCTCTAGTCTTCCCCAAGTTGCTTTCCACTCAAATCTTCTTTCCACCATATCCAAATCCGTGAGAGAGAGAGAGTTGAGTGTTGGGGATACTATCATTTGAAGCACAAGAGCAAGGAGTTCATCATCAACACACCATTTATTACCTTTTGGAGAGTGGTGTCTCCTAGATTGGTTAGGTGTCACTTGGGAGCCTCCAACAAGATTGTGGAGTTAAATCAAGGACTTTGTAAGGGCAAGGAGATCACCTACTTCGTGAAGATCTACCCTAGTGAGGCAAGTCCTTCGTGGGCGACGACCATGGTGGGTTAGACAAGGTTGCTTCTTCATGGACCCATCGTGGGTGGAGCCCTCCATGGACTCGCGCAGCTGTTACCCTTTGTGGGTTGAAGTCTCCCTCAACATGGATGTACAATAGCACCACCTATCTGAACCACGCCAAAAACATCTGTGTCTCGAGTTGCGTTTGCACTCTCCAACCCCTCCCTTTACCTTCATATGCAATGCTTGACTTTTCGCTGCCACAACTCTAGAATTGCATGTGTAGGAAGATTGCTTGACTTGTGCTAAGTTGCTAAAATCTGCCAAAACTTAAAATTGGGAAAAGGCTAAGTTTTTATTTGGTCAAGTAGTCTAATCACCCCCCTCTAGACATACTTTCGATCCTACAGGTTCGAAATCGAGTACACCCGCGCTCGTGCCGGGTCTCGTCCCAAGGTCGCCGTCGCCCATATGTGCGTGCGCCACCACGTGCCCGTCTAGCACTAATGCCTGGCCACAAGGCCTTGCGAGTGTTTCGCCAGGTTTGTCAACGGCCCCCACTACATGTTCGCTACGGTGGACATCACCAATCATGTAAAGGCACTCGAGAATTCGGGCATCGCCTGCCAGAATCTGGTCGACATCCAGGGCCAATACAAGATATGGGGCAGCAAGGAGCATGTGAAGGACTCACTGATTCACCTCGCCGAGGCCATCATCAACCCCTACTACAGAGACATGAAGGATTCCTGCAACAAGGACAAGTGTGCCTGGCACTCGGCCTGGATGGAGAAACTCGACAAAGCTCACGTCGTGTACCCGGCCAAGGAGGCGTACAAGAGCTACGACATGTACAGGCAGATCGTTGACATGAGGAAGTGCCTCCTTCCCCAAAACGGCCAGGGATCCAGTCGGAAGCAGGGCAATGGCAAGCGTCGTCGCAACAATAAGTAGATGATTAGATCCTCGTTTCTCCTAGATTAGTATGCATGTAATTTCTTACTTTGGTGTGTGGAAATGTTATGTGTGCAGTCACTTGTGTAATTGTATGCTTAATTTGGTTTTGCAATGCTGTCTTTTTAAGTATATATGTTGATGCTCTGTGGACAAAGAAAATCACATCGCACACAGACTAAACAATGGAACCCATTGATGATGATTTCATCAATCACTGAAAATTGTATACCAGATATCGTTTGCTCACAACACACACGGCTTGTTAACAAGAATCATCTGTGTCGTTATCGGTCTTCCCACATGTTTCCGATTACAGACATGTTTACCGCGTATCACACACATCTTGTTATATTGAACCATTTTTATTCTCTTGTCTCAACCCAAACGGTTCATCCGAGTGAACCGCATGTTGTATATCGCACACACCTTAATCTGGCTGACCATTTCTTTTGTGTTGCCTAATCACAAGCAGTTCATTCGAGCAAACTGTATGTTGTATATCGCACACACCTTCCTCTGGCTGCCCATTTCTTTTGTTACTCCTAATCCCAAGCAGTTAATTGAACTGAACTGTATGCCCTGCATCGCACACGCAACTAAAATATGAACCGTGTTTGATGCATCCATCATCGCAAACGTTTTGCACCTTTTTTGACAGTTTTTAACACCATCGTTTGCGATTATTGCATGATGTCTACACACGCTTCTACTCTTGTAGACTATGTTGGGCCTCCAAGCGCAGAGGTTTGTAGGACAGCAGCAAATTTCCCTCAAGTGGATGACCTAAGGTTTATCGAACTCAGGGAAGTAGAGGTTGAAGATGGTCTCTCTCAAGCAACCCTGCAACTAAGATACAAGAAGTCTCTTGTGTCCCCAACACACCTAATACACTTGTTAGATGTATAGGTGCACTAGTTCGGCGAAGAGATGTTAAATGGCAAGTGATATGGATGGCAAAACAAGGTAATATAAATATGTAATAAAAAGTGCAGCAAGCAAACAAGTAGTAAACGTGAGCACAAACGGTATTGCAATGGTGGAAACGAGGCCTAGGGTTCATACTTTCACTAGTGGCAACTCCCAACAACATTAACATAATCGAATCACATGATATTTCCCATAAAACATGCAAAGGGGACACACTCGGAGGTCATTCCTTCGTGGTCAAGAGAGGACGAGAATTATGTAGGGCTACAAAAGCACACCTCAAAGTTCGTAGTTCTCAATCTAAGGATTTCCCAATGTCACCGCGGCCATCCAAAGAGAGTCCCACAATCACCACAACATATCTAAAGGATAGTCAAAGACAAGCACCAAGAGACTCTCAATCTTCAATCAACACACAAGAGAGGAAATCACTCATGAAAATATTTTTCTAATCCATGTCCAATAGACCGCTGTCACCTTGGTCTCGGAGATTATACTAGATAAAGACAAGTGAGTACATCAATCCAATACATAGAGGAAGGGGAAACATCATGGGATCACCCTAGATTAACATAGCCTATGATCACAACGAAGATCACATCATGGGAGAGAGAATTGACCACATAGCTACTGGTAAGAACCTCAGCCCCGAGGAGGAACTACTCCCGCACCATGGAGGGAGGAAGCAACGTCGATGGAGATGAATCCGGGGGCACTTCCCCGTCTCGGCAGGGTGCCGGCGTAGGAATTCTGGTCCCCCGAAGCTTGATGGCGATGGCGGCGGAGATCGGAATCGCGTCTGGAGAAAAGGGTTCCGGAATCAGGGTTTCCTCGACACGCTTTAAATATATGCCAAAGGGGGCCACCAGAGGGGGTCAGGGGTGCCCAGGCGCCCCCCCCGGCGCGGCCCAGGGGGGGCCGCGCCCACAGGCCGCCTGGAGCCCCTGCGGGTCCCCCCCGGTTGTACTTTGGCCGCACGGTAGCTCCTGGAACGCTGATTTTTTATATATTTTTTCTGGATTTTTCCTGGCAGTTCTCGTAATGTGAAAACCTGAAATACAAAAACAGCCGAAAACAGAAACTGGCACCGGGGTGCACTGGATTAGTAGGTTAGTCCAAATATGATCAAAAGTGTATGGAAGTGTATGAATATCATAGCAATATCACCCAAAAGAGGCATGGAGCAAGTAGAAATTATAGATAAGTTTTGGACGTATCAACATCCCCAAGCTTAATTCCTGCTCGTCCTCGAGTATGTAAATGATAACAAGAATAATTTCTGTGGTGACATGCTATTAACCATATAGGACTTATTCATAGTCATATGACAAAAGCTTATTGAGACAATGAATCTGTAGTAATTAAGTTGCCTCATGAGAAAATCACAAAGAACTGAAAGTTTTACAATATGATACTGAAACATCAAATAGATTTGCAATGAACATGATGTGCAAATATGATAATGTGATATCTAGCTTGCCCCCTTTAGTGATGCAAAACATAAATGCAAGGGCACCTTCAAGGTTTAAGTGATGACTAGATACAATGATTTCAAAATAAACGATATCACAATCATGCAAAAGACAATGCTACTTTGGGAAAATGCACATTACACTCAGAATGACAATCATGCTCTCAGTAGTTGGTGCTTTTAAAAGAAGGTGGAGACTCAACATAAAAGTAAAAGAATGGTTATGTGCTAGAGCTTTTTATTTTGAAAACATGGAAGCAATTTTGTCAACGGTAGTAGTACTTCATATGTGTCGTGTATAAGACCTCCTATAAGTTGCAAGCCTCATGCATCGAATACCAATAGTGCTCGCACCTTGTCCTAATTAGCTCGGATTTCCATGGGTTATCATTGCATTACATATGTTTCAACCAAGTGTCACAAAGGGGTACCTCTATGCCACCTGTACAAAGGTCCAAGGAGATAAATCGCATTTGATTTCTCGTTTTTGATAGATCTCAACTTGAGGACATCCATACCGGGACAACATAGAAAATAGATGATGGACTCCTCTTAAATGCATAAGCATATTCTCATAAGAGATTGAGGATTAAGTCCAAGCTAAAACTTCCACCATGATGCATGGCTTTGGTTGGCGGCCCAATGTTCTTCTCTAATAATATGCATATTCATTCAACCCACGGCAAATCACCCTTACTTCGGACAAGACGAACATGCATAGCAACTCACATGATATTCAACAAAAGTGTGACAGTTGATGGCGTCCCCAGAAACATGGTTACCGCTCAGCAAGCAACTTATAAGAAATAAGATACATAGGCAACATATTCTTTACCACAATAGTTTTAAGCTACTTTCCCATGAGCTATGTATTGCAAAGTTAGTCTTAGTACAGGTGGAGGTTAGCAAAAGACTGGGAGCGACCAACTAAGAGAGAAATGACGGTCATAATCATGCAGAGCGACAAAGCAATATTGAATCAGGCATGGTAGTTATATCGCTACTCAGAAATAAAAGATCATCAAGGCTTGACAGACTTTCTTTACGGTCTTAAATATGCGTGAGCATACGCCAAGTCAATCAAAATAAATTCTCGAAGGAAGATATTACTAAACCATACCACATCATAGGCAAACAAATCAAGTTGGTACTCCAATAACACATTGGGAACCCCCCAGCTATTTGAGATTAACCATAAGAAAACCTGAACTACTAAGCACCATCATGAAAGTAGCATCTTTATCATAGACACATTAACCAATGCAAAGGAAGCAAACTCTCTTAATAAGGTGAGCATGGTAATTAAAGAGAGTTGAAGCAACCAACTAAATAAAGGCTCTTGAAAAGATAAGCATGAATACTAAGAGCAGAGTATGATAGTAGCTATTAAAAGACAAAGAACACACACAACATAGATATACATGAAAATTCTATGTAATGTTCTAGGTAGAGGTGGAGCGTGTTTCTCTCCCACATAAAGGAATGCTGGGTTCCGACTCGTTATGAAAAACTAAAAAGAAAACTAAAAGCAAGACGCTCCAAGCATAGCACATAACACATGAAGTGATAAAAATATAGCGAAACAAAAGACGAACTGATAGTGTTGATGGAGAAGGGGATGCACGGGGCATCCCCAAGCTTAGACGCTTGAGTCTCCTTGAATATTTCTTGGGGGTGCACGGGGGCATCCCCAAGCTTGAGCGCTTGACACTCCTAAATCTTTTTATCATCTTCCCTCGCACACTTGAAAACTCCCTTCATACATAACTCATCATAATCTGATTAGCGAGGTTAGTACCCTTAATAAAATAATTATACCTTGCTGGAAATAAGGATATTCTTGAATTTCTACTGTTTCTCAAGATTGCCAAAAGGTTTTTGCAAAGAAAAAGCAAGTTCTTAATTTGCAAAGTGAAGGTAAGGCAAAACAGGACAAAATCTGTGAAAAACAGAACAGCAGGCAGTAATTGATCTGGTCGGGATACTTCTGCAACTCAAATAAAACTCAGAACTGACGCACGAAAGACAATTATATAGAGAACGTTGTCGAAAAAATTCAGACCAAAAAGATGATCTGGTGATTTTATACGAATTTTTCTATCCAAGGACAGAATCTGTTTCCTGGACAGCACCTCACAACTTTTGAACTTTCTAGCAATCGGAGGCTATACTTGGCACAAATATGAAAAGCAAAGATACAATGATGATGCTACTGTAGTAAACAACATCAAGACACAAAAAAAGCAAAATATAAAAATTTATTCATGTGGGCTGCCTCCCAAAAGCGCTTTCTTTTATGCCTTTAAGCTAGGCATAAGACTTTAATGATTCTCTTGTAGGAATAAGAATTGAAGAACAAAAGAGAGCATCAAGAAGCAAATACTAAACACATTTAAGCCTAACATGCTTCCTATGCATAGGAATATTGCAATAGAATAATTCATTGAAGCACAAAGCAATAAGCATAGGAAGACAAAACAAGTGCAGCTTCAAAACCTTCAACATAAAGAGAGGGGACTTCTTATTATTAAGATATTTAGAACCAAGCCTCCCTCTCTCATTATAAATTTCAGTGGCATCATGGATAAACTCAACAATGTAAGCATCACATAAAGCATTGTTACCATGATCCACATGCAAAAAGGTACTCTCATTCCCCACATAAGCATAATTTTTCTCATTGGTAATAGTGGGAGTAGGACTATCATAAACAACTTGAACACTATAGATGAGTTGTATATCAGGAGGGTGGTGTTCAACAAGGGAGTAATTCCCTTCATGATTATGACAAGTTTCATAAGGATAATTTCTCATTATGTCATAGGTACCTTTATAATCACTATAGATTGGAGTTATCACATCATCATGGTAGAGAAGAGCATCATCATTGCTAGCAACTATATTTGTAAACATGTTGTCTTTATTCTTACTAGCAAGAGAATTATCAATTATCACATCACTAGTGGGAATAGGATTTGCAATCCTATCATCCCCAAGCTTAGAGCTTCCCATATCTTCACTTTCAGAGTTGGTAACAAAAAGATTTTCAAGATCATAAGTAGCATTATCATCATTTTCCCAATCACAATAAGTAACATGCATATCATAATCAAAATCATCTTCAATAGTACCTACGGACGTATCATCAAGATGATAATTAAGGCAATAAACTTCACCTTCTTCTTTAAACTTACAACCGTTAGGATAAAAGTTGATGGGAGGAATATGCTCAGGCCAGGTTGATACCCCTTCTTCTTCTTTCTTGCTCCTCTTCCTCCTCCTCTTCTTTTTCTTCTTCTTAACCTTAGGAGGGAGTGGTTGGAGATGAAGCTTCTCCACATATCCTGGTTTATCATTAGAAACAATAGGGGAAACTTGGGAGAAACTCTCCTTCTTATTAGCAGAAATATAAGAGACATTTTTATACTTTGGTAAAGTTCCCTCCTTTCTAATCTTACTTATGTAATCATTTTCATGGCAATTAACAACACAATAGAGATGACAATTTTGCAAAGTGTTTTTTATTCCTATGGCATTATCATCCAGCCAAGAAGTCTTTTCTGATAACTCTTCACACATCAAAAATAACATAAGTTCATCATAAAGATCAGAGGTGATCATGTCATCACACAACCGGTTAACAGTTATGCTTTGAAAGTTCATGCATTGAAAATTAAAGTGACCCTCTGTACGGCAAAGTTCACAGGTAAAAGGATAAAGGTCACACAATTCTCTAGCAATTTCATTTAAATCTTTGACCCAAGTGATTGTTCTTTCATGCTTATGTTGCTTACAATATTTCTCTTCTTCAATCATAGGCCTTTCACAACGTCTATCCACTCCACAAAAAATTAGCATGCTTATATAAAACTTCATTTTTAGGAATTGGATCATGCATGTTGCAATCATCATGAACAATTTCATTTTCTTTGCAAGTCTCTTTAAAAGGTTTATGATACTTGATCCAATCCTCCTTAGGCATATTAAGATGTGAAGCAAAAGATTTGAGGAAATCAACAAGGAGTTGAGAATCAAGCCCAAACTTAGCACTAAACTTATTAAAACTTGTAGTTTCAACAAAGGACTTAATGCAATCATACTCATAAATTATACCTGACTCTTTACCTTTGTCGATCTCCCAATCTTCAGTGTTGCGTTGAATTCTTTCAAGGAGTTCCCATTTAGCATCAATCTTTTTGTTTGTGAAAGAACCCATAGAGGAAGCATCGAGCAAATCTTTATCCTGTCGAGAGAGCCTCGCATAGAAGTTAGTAATAATAATATCTTTGGGGAGTCCATGGTTAGGACATTTTAGCATTAACGTTTTCAGTCTCCCCCAAGCTTGAGCTATACTCTCTCCGTCATGAGGATAAAAATTATAAACATAATTCCTATTCTTATGGACTTCATGAAGAGGATAAAACTTGTAGTAAAAGAGAGACCGGATCTCTTCCCACTCCAGCAGGTGAGAGTCATTTAGTAGCCTATACCATTCCAACGCTTTTCCTTTCAGTGACAAGGCAAATAATTTCCACATGACAAACTCCCTCGATACACCTGCAAGCTTAAATAATGAACATAGTTGTGACAGATATAGCAAGTGTTCATCGGGATGTCTGTCTCCTGCATAACGATTAGCCAAAACATAATCGATAATACCAGCTGGTATTTCATAGGGCACAATTTCAGTAGGGGGAGGAGCAACCACCACCGGTGTGGGGCGTCTTACCGCAAGCAACGATCCAATAATAGGGTTGTCCATAAGCATAACTAGTGAAATAAAAACAAGAAACAAAAAGATTTAATTGCAAGATCTAAAGATATACCTTCAAGCGCTCACCTCCCCGGCAACGGCGCCAGAAATAGCTTGATGTCTACACACGCTTCTACTCTTGTAGACTATGTTGGGCCTCCAAGCGCAGAGGTTTGTAGGACAGCAGCAAATTTCCCTCAAGTGGATGACCTAAGGTTTATCGAACTCAGGGAAGTAGAGGTTGAAGATGGTCTCTCTCAAGCAACCCTGCAACTAAGATACAAGAAGTCTCTTGTGTCCCCAACACACCTAATACACTTGTTAGATGTATAGGTGCACTAGTTCGGCGAAGAGATGTTAAATGGCAAGTGATATGGATGGCAAAACAAGGTAATATAAATATGTAATAAAAAGTGCAGCAAGCAAACAAGTAGTAAACGTGAGCACAAACGGTATTGCAATGGTGGAAACGAGGCCTAGGGTTCATACTTTCACTAGTGGCAACTCCCAACAACATTAACATAATCGAATCACATGATATTTCCCATAAAACATGCAAAGGGGACACACTCGAAGGTCATTCCTTCGTGGTCAAGAGAGGACGAGAATTATGTAGGGCTACAAAAGCACACCTCAAAGTTCGTAGTTCTCAATCTAAGGATTTCCCAATGTCACCGCGGCCATCCCAAGAGAGTCCCACAATCACCACAACATATCTAAAGGATAGTCAAAGACAAGCACCAAGAGACTCTCAATCTTCAATCAACACACAAGAGAGGAAATCACTCATGAAAATACTTTTCTAATCCATGTCCAATAGACCGCTGTCACCTTGGTCTCGGGGATTATACTAGATAAAGACAAGTGAGTACATCAATCCAATACATAGAGGAAGGGGAAACATCATGGGATCACCCTAGATTAACATAGCCTATGATCACAACGAAGATCACATCATGGGAGAGAGAATTGACCACATAGCTACTGGTAAGAACCTCAGCCCCGAGGAGGAACTACTCCCGCACCATGGAGGGAGGAAGCAACGTCGATGGAGATGAATCCGGGGGCACTTCCCCGTCCCGGCAGGGTGCCGGCGCAGGAATTCTGGTCCCCCGAAGCTTGATGGCGATGGCGGCGGAGATCAGAATCGCGTCTGGAGAAAAGGGTTCCAGAATCAGAGTTTTCTCGACACGCTTTAAATATATGCCAACGGGGGCCACCAGAGGGGGTCAGGGGTGCCCAGGCGCCCCCCCGGCGCGGCCCAGGGGGGGCCGCGCCCACAGGCCGCCTGGAGCCCCTGTGGGTCCCCCCCGGCTGTACTTTGGCCGCACGGTAGCTCCTGGAACGCTGATTTTTTATATATTTTTTCTGGATTTTTCCTGGCAGTTCTCGTAATGTGAAAACCTGAAATACAAAAACAGCCGAAAACAGAAACTGGCACCGGGGTGCACTGGATTAGTAGGTTAGTCCAAATATGATCAAAAGTGTATGGAAGTGTATGAATATCATAGCAATATCACCCAAAAGAGGCATGGAGCAAGCAGAAATTATAGATACGTTTTGGACGTATCATTGCATCGCACACAGTTTCGTCGAAAGGTCTCTGATCGTAGTGTCGCATTAGCAGCATCATGTAGTAGTGTTCAGTGCATGTGTATGGCTCCTTTGGAGTTCTCTGACGCCTCTTCTTCGATTATGGAGTCCGAGGGATACTGAGTTGTTGATGGTGGACTAACATATGTAAGTTAATAGGTAAAGAAGTTGATAGTACTCCCTCCATCTCAAAATTCTTGTCTTAAATTTGTCTAGATAGTGAAGTATCTAACACTAAAACATGACTAGATACATTCGTATTTAGACAAATCGAAGACAAGAATTTTGAGACGGAGGGAGTATTAGCTTTGTGCGCATGTAATAGTTTTCTATTTTCCACAAGTGAAGATTGACGAAGGAGAGGAACAAAAAGAGATAAAATGTCAATAGGAAAAGTAAGTAGGTGCAGCCATGTGGGTGTGGGAACATAATAACTATGCCGACGGCTCGTAACGTCAAAGCACGTCAAAGTCGGGAGACTAGTCGACAAATGGCGTCGCTACTTGTGACTGCCAGATGTGGTCCATGGGCCTAACAAAATCGAGATAAACAATAGATATACCTGGGTCTGTCAATCTCGAGGCGAAAGGATAAGAACGATACCATGCACAACTATGCTCGTGCACATAAGAGCACTTTCGACCCTTGAGGTAGGATAATGAAAAGCATGTGTTTACTTCTTCGCCGGCAGGGATAACGAAAAGCACATATCACGATCCACGGACCAGGAAGGACGTCGATGAGTTGAGCCACGTCTCAGCTTGCTCTCTATTAACCATGTGTTGCTGCTAGTTTGCAAAGCACCGGTTAAGACGAAAGCACTCAAGCTTTCCCCCAAAAATATGTATACAACCATTCCAATTTGCACACCGTCTACCTTTTTCAAACTATGTGTGTACAACCTACTGCAGAACTGGCCTGCATATACGCAAGTCAGCCCATGGGATTTGAAGTGCAGCTAAAATCAAACGAACATCATCTGTTGCAAAGACCATTAACCAACAGAATACATGTGAGTCCAGCCTGGAGTTTTTGGCCAATGTGACCAATAGATTGTTCAGATGCTTGCGGTTCATCATCTCCCGTGGCTGTGACTACCACTTCCACCGCACAAATCTGCCCGTCAACGTTACCTGTGGCCATTGGGGGGCAGCTCTTCGGCTCCAATCGCCACCGCTGGGTAGGGCAGCGGCTCCATTGGTAGCTCATTGTCGTTCACCTCATCCATCACCGCAGTCCTGCAGTGCCCCAAATCCTTGGATCAGAGACACAAATCCACCGCATAATCCACCAACAGAAATTATACGGAGACGGGTGGGTGAGGAAGGGAGGTGCTGAATTGGGGTGGGGGATTTGGATTACCTCCTAATCGGTTGCATGAGGAACTCCATGCCGAAAATAGCTGTCGTGTATTCCTTCCACCGCCGATCTCCGCTGGCTTCAATGGCCAACCAAGAAAGCATGGCGAGAGGTGGGAGACATCACCACGTTTGCCCTGATTCATCATTAACCAGCATGCCCACCGCCGCCTACCGAAGATCCAGCCTCCTGAGCCACGGATGAGGACTGGAACAACGTCGCGAGCCACAACTCGGGGGAATCTACCGTCACAACGCCATCTCCGTGATCCATCACCCCCGCTTCGCACGCATAGCATACTGTATTCCCCTTTCCCATGATTTAAAAACGATCGACCATCTCGCTCAGTAATTCATCGCCACAAATATCGATGCCCTATCGACTCGACCTGATAAAGCGCTCACCTATGCTCGCGAGCAGAACAACCGCGTCCATGGAACAACCTCTGTTTTATGAGTACTATACTACTATGTCGATGTCACGATGAATCATGCATGCAAACTAAATCGGTACCATGAACGACTGCTTCAAATGAAACTCGTCACAGTGGCGGACTTGAGATTCGCGCTAACCCAATAACGAGGTGTTGATGGCAATAAAAATCAACTAATGGCCAGAGGCACACGACCGCATTCCGCCAAATCCGAAATGACCCCCTCGAGTTGCGCTGCAGCCAATGGGAGCAGCCCAGGGAGAATCATTGACGAAACAACGCGCAGCCAAAGGGACAACCACAACGGGCGAGCCTCGCCCAGCGTTAACGAATAGCACTTTTGAAGTCCAATGCCCTGAGTTAGGATAATGAAAAGCATGTATTTACTCCTTCGCCAGCAGGGATAACGGAAAGCACATATCCCGATCCACGGACCAGGAAGGACGTCGATGAGTTGAGCCACGTCTCAGCTTGCTCTCTATTAACCATGTGTTGCTGCTAGTTTGCAAAGCGCCGGTTAAGACGAAAACACACAAGCTTTCCCCAAAAAATATGTATACAACCATTCCAATTTGCACACCGTCTACCTTTCTCAAACTATGTGTGTACAACCTACTGCAGAACTGGCCTACATATACGCAAGTCAGCCCATGGGATTTGAAGTGCAGCTAAAATCAACCGAACATCATCTGTTGCAATGACCATTAACCAACAGAATACATGTGAATCCAGCCTGGAGTTTTTGGCCAATGTGATCAATAGATTGTTCAGATGCTTGCGGTTCATCATCTCCCTTGGCTGCCACTGCCACTTCCACCGCACAAATCTGCCCATCAATGCTACTTCTGGCCATTGGGGGCAGCTCTTCGGCTCCTGTCGCCACCGCTGGGTAGGGCAGCGGCTCCATTCGTAGCTCGTTATCGTTCACCTCATCCATCACCGCAGTCCTGCAGTGCCCCGAATCCTTGGATTAGAGACACAGATCCATCGCATAATCCATCAGCAGAAATTATACGGAGACAGGTGGGTGAGGAAGGGAGGTGCAGAAAGGGGGTGAGGGACTTGGATTACCTCCCAATCAGTTGCATGAGGAACTCCATGTCGAAAATCGCCGTTGTGTATTCCTTCCACCGTCGATCTCCGCCGGCGTCAATGGTGAACCAAGAAAGCGTGGCGAGAGGTGGGAGACATCACCACGTTTGCCCTGATTCATCATTACCAGCATGCCCACCGCCGCCTACCGGAGATCCAGCCTCATGAGCCACGGATGAGGAGTGGAACAACGTCGCGAGCCACGACTCGGGGGAATCTACCGTCACAACGCCATCTCCGTGATCCGTCACCCCCGCTTCGTACGCCGCTGTAGCATATCGTATTCCCCTTTCCCATGATTTAAAAACAATCGACCAGCTGGCTTAGTAATTCGTCGCCACAAATCTCGATGCCCTATCGACTCGTCCTGATAAAGCGCTCACGTGTGCTCGCGAGCAGAACAACCGCGTCCATGGAACAACCTCTGTTTTATGAGTACTCTACTACTATGTCGATGTCACGGTGAATCATGCCTGCAAACTACTAAATCGGCACCGTGAACGACTGCTTCAAATGAAACTCGTCACAGTGGCAGACTTGAGATTCGCGCTAACCCAATAACGAGGTGTTGATGGCAATAAAAATCAACTAATCAGCCAGAGGCACATGACCGCATTCCGCCAAATCCGAAATGGCCCCCTCGAGTTGCGCTGCAGCCAATGGAAGCAGCCCAGGGAGAATCATTGACGAAACAACGCGCGGCCAAAGGGACAACCACAACGGGCTACCATGATCCCCCTCAAATGCCTCGTCTGATTGGCTATTGCCTCCTCGTCCGGCGTTAAAAGCAGCCTCGGCTCCTCTGCGCATCCGAACCGAGCTACCATGATCTCCCCGCGCCCCACTCTCTCCTCCCACTCCTCCGGCTTCTTCTCCCGCTCCGCCTCCTTCTCCCGCCCCGCCTCATTCTCCCCCAGGACCACGTCGCCGCCTGCCTCGCCGGCCGCCCAAGCGCCGCCGCCGGTCCTCTCGGCCCCGTTCGCGCGCCCCGCCACCTTCTCCCGCTCCGCCTCCTTCTCCGCCTCCGCCGTCGCCGCGCCGGGCCGCGGCGCCTCCTTCTGCTTCTACGACGTGCTTGGCCTCGACGCCAGCGCGAGCGGCGGGGAGATCAAGGCCGCGTACCGCCGCCTGGCGCGCGCCGTCCACCCGGACGTGTCCCCGCACCCCGCCGCGTCCGCCGACGACTTCATACGGGTGCACGCCGCCTACAGCACGCTCTCCGACCCCAGCAAGCGCGCCGACTACGACCGCCACATGATCATGATCCCCTCCGCCGTCGGCCGCCGCAGCGCCCCAAACCTCGCCCGCTCGCCGTCGTTCCCCGGGTGCCGCCGCCGGACCTGGGAGACCGACCAGTGCTGGTGATCGACTGCCCGCCGTCCGGCCCGACTAACGCGTCACGCAGAGGCAGGTCGCTGACGTTTTCTGCCGGAATGGCCTCCGGGCGGTTAGAAATGCAAAGATTACCGTGGCCACTAGGCTCACTTGTAGTGGTGGCCGGGTCACTACGCTTCTAGAATAAACAGTGTACTCTGTTATTAGCGCAACGTACAATTAGTCTCACACTTGGCTGTGGCTTGTATAGAAAAAACAAAAGATGGATGTATGGCGTGTGTGACGTCCGTCTATTTTGAAGTTTATTATGCATGTTCGGCTTGATGTGGTGACCTGACAGTAGGATTTGTTAAATCATAATGAGCTGGACTCCTGGAGACGCTGAGAGCCGGATGGTGATCTTGGCGTACTTTTCTTCTTGCGTGCGTGGTGGCTGCTGCCGACATGGGGGGCTGCAGTTTCTGGAGTCTGAATGCTTCAAACCACTCCCTGTTTTCTTTGAGGGAAAGGAACTGCTGGTGCTGAATCATCCAGATCCAGTTGCAACTTGCAAGACTTCAAGTCGTCGCAAGAGCCCAGAGGGACACGAAACGAATATATACTTGCTCTAAGAGCAACTTTAATGGGACGACCCAAACGGACGACGTATTTGTCCGTTTTTTGTCCGTTTGGGTCGGCCGCCCGCCCGACGTTCCCTCAGTTTTGCATTTGGGTCGGCAATGCGTCCAACACGCCGACTCATTTCATGTCCGCATTGAACTTTTAAATAAAAAAGGCCCACGGCCGATCATGCCAGCGGCCATGACTCTTGCCGGCATTATGCCAGCGCCGACATACAATGCCGGCTTCAGAAAATACCACAGTTCATGCTGTCGCACTCACCAGCCGGCCGACACACATGCCAGCACACAGAAAATGGTGAGACTTGAGTTCGACCATGCCATCGCGGCTCCCGTGGTCAATGCCGGCACACCTGCTGGCATACAAAAAAGTTTGAAATGCCTACAAAATGTTTCCATGCAAGCATATGAAGACATAAAAGGATGATCTTGATGGCACAAAAGAGGGCGGCTTGCTTGCTATCATACCATGTCTTGCACGTCGATGCCGCTTACGGGGCGGGCCTCGACGCTCTCAAGGGTGGCGCAAAACTTGTTGCACTTTTGTTGGATCACCCTCCACCGCTTGGAAATGGAGACCCATCCGCGCGTGCTCACAAATTGGTAAGGAGGAAACTTCTTGCGTTCATGAAACTCGCGGTGCACACGAGTCCAAAAGGTGGAATGCTTTTGCTCGACGCCCGTCTTTGGGTCTTGTCCAATGTCTCGCCAACACTCGCAAAGAAGCTTGTCCTCGGCAGCTGTGTACGCCTTCGTGCGCTTGCTCTTGCGCTTCGGCTTAGGACCGACGGCTTGGTTGGCGAGCGTGTCCTCGAACAAAGGCTCCAATTCGATGTCGCACTCATCCTCTTCCTCTAGCCCATAGTCCTCCGAGAAGTCATGGTCGAGGGGGAAGCCGTCCAGGTCGAGGCCGACCAGATCACGCATGAAGGCCGCCTGATCGGGATCATAGCCAGCAGCGGTCGGCGTGAACGCCCCGCGGCCGTCATGGCTTTGTGTCTCGTCGGGATCGTAGCCAGCGCCCGGCGCACCACCCTCAAAGATGAGGTTTTGCATGCAGTCCTCGTCGACGGCGGTCGGCATTTCCTCGAACAGGTTACGGGCGTCCGGGAGGCCGCCGGCCGGCGTCTGACGCGCGCGTTTCCTCATGCCGCCGGACGACGAGCCACCGACCACCGGGGGGGGGGGGCGTTGAGGTCGATGGACGTGGAAGGCGCGAATATGCTCACGTCGGGTGAGCACTCCCCGGAGAGGCGGGAGGCCTGCGGGTAGACGTGGAAGCCGGGGACCGGGTTGCAAGTCGTCGCGCGGGGTGAGTCGGGCAGCACCATCCGAGGAAACGCCGACGAGCCGGTGCTGGCCGCGGCGACAACGGCTAGGAGGACGTTGTGCTGGCTAGGGTTTACCCCTAGCATGTAGAGCGCCTCCCTCGTTGCCGCTGCGATGCGGGCGGTGGTGAACTCCTGCAGCGCGGCGGCGACGGCGGCGGCCTGCCTGCCGGCCTCATCCCTCGCGTCCGCGGCGTGCCTCCGGCCCTTCCTCTTGGCCGACTCCCTTGCCCGCTGTTCGGGCGTCTGCGCCTACTTCGGCTTGGTCGCGGCGGTGGTCTTGCGCGTGGCACAAGGCTTGCCTTTCCCGGATTGGGCGATGGCGGAGGACGAGGCGAGGAAGGCGAGGTCGGCAGCGGCGTCGAGGTCGATGGCGTCCTCCATGTCTGGTTGGGGGGTGGGGGCGCGCGCGGGTGGGAGCCTTTTTGGGGAAAATGGGGGAAAATGTTGGTGGCTGCCATCGACCGGCGGGCCCGGGGAGAGGAGAAGGCGCGCGCGTGCGCGTCCGTCTCTTGTCCGCGCCGACGCAAATCCGGCACAAAATTGTGCCTAGAATGGGTCGCCTGTAGACGAAAATCGGACCCGCGTCCGTTTGGGTCGGCGCGTTGGGCCGCCACTTTTGTCCGCGCCGACCCAAACGGACGCAGGCGGACGGAATGGGTCGCCCCATTGGAGTTGCTCTTAGAGCAACTCCAGTGCGCTTTGTCCGCATTTTGTTCATATGGATCAGCGAACATCCGCTTTTTCATTTGGATCGGTAGGTGCGCCCAATGATGGTAGACCCAAATATGCGAGCAGACATTAAAAAAAATTGTACGCACGCGGGCGAAAAATAAGCCAAAATCCACTTAAACATTAATAAAACTAATAAAAGTACGCGCCAGGGAGGAACGCCGGCGAGGCGGTGGAGTTGGGATGACGCAGTCGCCGGCGGCTGACAGCGCGAGGGCCTCCTCCATGCCGACCCATCGCGCATCCTCCTCGCGCTGGCTCTCCTCCAGGGTGCTCTGCATGGCGGCCTCCAGCGTGGCCTGGTAGGTCGCCTCCGCTCCCTCCGCCTTCGGCAGGACGTCTGGTGGTGGGGGGGGGGGCACGACATGGTCGCCGTTGACGCCGCAGCGGCATTCCTCCTCGTGCTCTCGTGCGAACCAACACTCGCAGTTGGGGAGTGTGCCGCGTAGGCACACATCGCGAGCTGGTCCGGCGTGAGGAGCTCGCGCTACCAGCAAACCTCCTCCGCGTGCGCCCTCGCCGTGCGCGGCACCGCCGAAATGGGGATCCTCCGCGGGTCCAGATGCCAGCCATGCGGCAAGTTGACATCTGGGTACGGCACAGGGCGGCGGTACTGCCAGTGCCATCGTGCTTGGTGGACAGGTATATACAGCCGCTCCTGCTCCCGCGGTGGCGAGCGACGTCGAGCCGGCGGCGGTGGAGGAGGCCCGCTAGACGAGCTCGCATCGGCATTGCCCTTGCCCTTCCCCTACCCACTGAAGATCCCTGTAGGATCGAAAGTATGTCTAGAGGGGTGGTGATTAGACTACTTGACCAAATAAAATCTTTCATTTTCCCAATTTTAGTTGTAGGTAGATTTTAGCAATTATGAAAAGTCAAGCAAACAACCTACACATGCAATTCTAAGAGTATAGCAGCGGAATGTATACCATTGCATATGAAGGTAAAGGGAAGGGTTTGGAGAAGGAAAATGTAATGGAGACACGGGGATTTTTGGCGTGGTTCTGATAGGTGATGCTATCATACGTCCACGTTGATGGAGACTTCAACCCACAAAGGGTAACGGCTGTGAAAGTCCACAGAGGGCTTTGCCCATGAAGGGTCCACGAAGAAGCAACCTTGTCTATCCCACCATGGCCATCGTCCACGACGGACTTGCCTCACTCGGGTATATCTTCACGAAGTAGGCGATTTCCTTGCCCTTACAAACTTCTTGGTTCAACTCCACATCACGACGGAGGCTCCCAAACGACACATAACCAATCTAGGAGACACCACTCTCCAAAAGGTAATAGCCGGTGTGTTCATCTTGGGGAGGGCTATCTTCATCAACATCTTCACCAGCACCATCTTCTCTCAAACCCTAGCTCATCTCTTGTATCCAATCTTTGTACCCAAACCTCAGATTGGGACCTGTGGGTTGCTAGTAGTGTTGATTACTCCTTGTAGTTGACGCTAGTTGGTTTATTTGGTGGAAGATCATATGTTCAGATCCATTATGCATATTAATACCCCTCTGATCATGAACAATATTATGTCTTGTGAGTAGTTACTTTTGTTCCTGAGGACATGTGAGAATTCTTGCTACTAATAGTCATGTGAGTTTGGTCTTCGTTCGATATTTTGATGAGATGTATGTTGTCTCTCCTCTAGTGGTGTCATGTGAACATCGACTACATGACACTTCATCATTATTTGGGCCTATAGGAAGGCATTGGGAAGTAATAAGTAGATGATGGGTTGCTAGAGTGACAGAAGCTTAAACCCTAGTTTATGCGTTGCTTCGTAAGGGGCTGATTTGGATCCATATGTTTCAGGCTATGGTTAGGTTTACCTTATACTTCTTTTGTAGTTGCGGATGCTTGCATTAGAGGTTAATCATAAGTGGGAGGCTTGTCCAAGTAAGGGCAGCAGCCAAGCACCGGTCCACCCACATACCAAATTATCAAAGTACCGAACGCGAATCAAACAATCGTGATGAAAACTAGCTTGACGATAATTCCCACGTGTCCTCGGGAGCGCTTTCCTTTATATAAGAGTTTGTCTAGGCTTGTCCTTTGCTACAAAAAGGATTGGGCCATCTTGCTGCACCTTATTTACTTTTACCCTTTGTCACTTGCTACCAATTACCTTATCACAAATCTATCTGTTACCTATAATTTCAGTGCTTGCAGAAAATACCTTACTGAAAACTGCCTATCATTTCCTTCTGTTCCTCGTTGGGTTCGACACTCTTACTTATCAAAAGGACTACGATAGATCCCCTACACTTGTGGGCCTTCAAGACTCTTTTCTGGAGCCATTGCCGGGGAGTGAAGCGCCTTTGGTAAGTGGAATTTGGTAAGGAGTTAGGCATGACCCCTAAGTTTGATTGTGTTAAAGCTTTTATGGATACCGATGTTTTCCGTGAGTTTAGCACTAAATATGGACTTGACTCTGAGATAGTAACTTCTTTCTATGAATCCTTTGCTACTCATGTTGATCTCCCCAAGGAGAATTGGTTTAAATACCATCCCCCTATTGAAGTAAAAGTAGTTGAACCTATTAAAGTAGAAGAAAAGACTACCACTTATAATGTTGAACCAGTTATTCCTACCGCTTATATTGAGAAACCACCTTTCCCTGTTAGGATAAAGGATAATGCTCACGCTTAAACTGTAGTTCGTAAGAGTAATACTACAACACCTACTCCGTATGAGCAAATTAAAGTTGAACCTAGTGTTGCTATGATTAAAGATCTCTTGGTAGAAGATCTAGATGGACATGTTACTTACCTCCAAGAAGAGTTTGCTGGAATAGCCAAACCCAATGCTAGTAATAAACATAAACTTGTTGTACGCTTGCCTGTCATCTCTGTAAAGATAGGAGATCATTGCTATCATGGTTCATGTGACGTAGGTGCTAGTGCGAGTATTATCCCTTTTGATTTGTACAATGAAATTATGCATGATATTGCACCTCTTGAGTTAGAAGGGATTGATGTTACCATTAAGCTTGCTAATGGAGATACTATTTCGCCAGTTGGGATTGTTAGAGATGTTGAAGTCTTATGTGGGAAGGTTAAATACCCTGCTGGTTTTCTTGTTCTTAGTTCCCCACAATATGCATTCTGTCCCATTATATTTGGTAGACCCTTCTTGAATACTGTTAATGCCAAGATAGACTGCGTGAAAGATATTGTTACTGTTGGGTTAGGGGATACGTCTCATTATATTAACTTTGCTAAATTTCGTAGACAAACCCTTGAAAAGGCACCACCCAGTAAAGATGAAATTATTGGTCTTGCTTCTATTGCCGTGCCACCTAATGATCCTTTGGAACAATACCTGCTAGATCACGAAAATGATATGCATATGAACGAGAGAAGGGAAATAGATGAAATATTCCTTACACAGGGACCCGTATTGAAAAACAACTTGCCTGTTGAAATCCTAGGGGATCCTCCTCCACCCAAGGGTGATCCCGTGTTTGAACTTAAACCTTTGCCTGATAATCTTAAGTATGTTTATCTTCATGAAAAGAAGATATATCCTGTTATTATTAGTGCTAACCTTTCAGAGCAGGAAGAAGAAAATAATATTGAAAACTCTGAAGAAGCATCGTGCTGCTATTGGATATACTCTGGATGATCTTAAGGGCATTTGTCCCACTATATGCCAACAAAACATAAAATTGGAAGAAAATGCTAAACCAGTTATTGATCATCAGCGACGGTTAAATCCTAAGATGAAAGAAGTGGTAAGGAAGGAAATACTAAAACTTCTAGAGGCAGGTATTATCTATCCAGTTGTTGATAGCCAGTGGGTAAGTCCTGTCCATTGTGTTCCTAAGAAAGGAGGTATGACTGTTGTCCCTAATGATAAAGATGAATTGATCCCACAAAGAATAGTTACAGGTTATAGGATGGTAATTGATTTCCGTAAGTTAAGTAAAGCTACTAAGAAAGATCATTACCCCTTGCCATTTATTGATCAAATGCTAGAAAGGTTATCCAAACATACTCATTTCTGCTTTCTAGATGGTTATTCTAGTTTCTCTCAAATAGCTGTGTCAAAAGGGGGATCAAGAAATGACCACTTTTACTTGTCCTTTTGGTAACTTTGCCTATAGACGTATGCCTTTTGGTTTATGTAATGCACCTGCTACCTTTCAAAGATGCATGATGGCTATATTCTCTGATTTTTGTGAAAAAATTGTTGAGGTTTTCACGGATGATTTTTCCGTTTACGGAACTTCTTTTGATGATTGCTTAAACAACCTTGATCGAGTTTTGCAGAGATGTGAAGACACTAATCTTGTCTTGAATTGGGAGAAGTGCCACTTTATGGTTAATGAAGGCATTGTCTTGGGACATAAAATTTCTGAAAGAGGTATTGAAGTTGACAAAGCTAAAGTTGATGCTATTGAAAAGATGCCATGCCCTAAGGACACCAAAGGTATACAAAGTTTCCTTGGTCATGCCGGGTTTTATAGGAGGTTCATAAAGGACTTCTCCAAAATCTCCAGGCCTCTGACTAATCTCTTACAAAAAGATATTCCTTTTGTTTTTGATGATGATTGTCTAGAAGCATTTGAAATACTTAAGAAAGCATTGATCTCTGCACCTATTGTCCAGCCTCCTGACTGGAATTTACCTTTTGAGATTATGTGCGATGCTAGTGATTATGTTGTAGGAGCTGTTCTAGGGCATATAGTTGATAAGAAATTGAATGTTATCCAGTATGCTAGTAAAACACTAGATAGTGCCCAAAGAAATTATGCCACCACTGAGAAAGAATTTTTAGCAGTTGTATTTGCTTGTGATAAGTTTAGACCCTATATTGTTGATTCTAAAGTAACTATTCACACTGATCATGCTGCTACCAAATACCTTATGGAAAAGAAAGATGCTAAACCTAGACTTATTAGATGGGTTCTCTTGCTGCAAGAATTTGACTTGCATATTATTGATAGAAAGGGAGCTGAGAACCCCGTAGCAGATAACTTGTCTAGGTTGGAGAACATACTTGATGACCCACAACCTATTGATGATAGCTTCCCTGGTGAACAATTAGCTGTCATAAATACTTCTTGTACTGCTCCATGGTATGCTGATTATGCTAATTATATTGTTGCTAAGTTTATACCTCCTAGCTTCACATACTAGCAAAAGAAAAATGTCTTCTATGATTTGAGACATTACTTCTGGGATGACTCACATCTTTATAACAAAGGAGTAGATGGCATTATTAGACGTTGTGTACCTGAGCATGAACGGGAACATATCCTACGCAAGTGCCACTCCGAAGCCTATGGAGGACACCATGCGGGAGATAGAACTGCACACAAGGTATTGCAATCCGGTTTTTATTGGCCTACTCTCTTCAAGGATGCCCGTAAGTTTGTCTTATCTTGTGATGAATGTCAAAGAATTGGTAATATTAGTAGACGTCAAGAAATGCCTATGAACTATTCACTTGTTATTAACCATTTGATGTTTGGGGCTTTGATTATATGGGACCTTTTCCTGCCTCTAATGGGTACACACATATTTCAGTTGTTGTTGATTATGTTACTAAGTGGGTAGAAGCTATTCCAACTAGTAGTGCTGATCATAACACCTCTATTAAGATGCTTAAAGAAGTTATATTTTTGTGGTTTGGAGTCCCTTGGTATCTAATGACTGATGGTGGTTCACACTTATATTCATGGTGCTTTCCGTAAGATGCTTGCTAAATACGATGTCAACCATAGAATTGCATCACCTTATCACCCACACACTAGTGGTCAAGTTGAACTAAGTAATAGGGAGTTGAAATTAATCTTGCAAAAGACAGTTAATAGGTCCAGGAAGAATTGGTCCAAGAAACTAGATGATGCATTATGGGCCTATAGAACTGCATACAAAAATCCTATGGGTATGTCTCCATATAAGATGGTATATGGAAAAGCTTGTCACTTACCTCTCGAGCTAGAACATAAGGCATATTGGGCTATTAAAGAGATCAACTACGATTTCAAACTTGCCGGTGAGAAGAGGTTATTTGATATTAGATGTCTCGATGAATGGAGAACCCAGGCCTATGAGAATGCCAAGTTATTTAAAGAAAAAGTTAAAAGATGGCATGACAAAAGAATACAAAAGCGTGAGTTTAACGTAGGTGATTCTGTCTTGCTATACAACTCTCGTTTAAGATTTTTTGCATGAAAACTTTTCTCCAAGTGGGAAGGACCTTACGTTATCGAGGAGGTCTATCGTTCTGGTGCAATAAAAATCAACAACTTCGAAGGCACAAATCCGAAGGTGGTGAATGGTCAAAGAATCAAACATTATATCTCAGGTAATCCTATAAATGTTGAAACCAATATTATTGAAACCGTAACCCCGGAGGAATACATAAGGGACACTTTCCAGAACGATTTAGCTCCGAAAAGGAAGAGGTATGTGATACGGTAAGTAAACCGACTCCAAAACAATTCTAAAGGTAAATTTTCTCCGTTTTGGAATATTTAGAAAAATAGAAAAATAAACCGCAGTCCGAAAGAAACACGAGGCGTCCACGAGGGTGGAGGGCGCGCCCCCTTCCCAGTGCGCGCCCCCTGCCTCCTGGGCACCCCGTGTGTCCCCTGGACTCCGTTTTCTTATGGGTTACTCAATTTGGTCAGTAAAAATTCATTATATATACTCCCGAAGATTTTGACCTCTATATCACGCAGAAATCATCTGTTCTTGTTTCGAGCTGTTTCTGTTGCAGATAAAAGTAACATGTATTCCCAGGATTCGAAGGGAGAAAGCTATGTGGCTAACTCCCTTGCCGACCCTAAGGTCTATGGTGACCTGGAGCATTATGGGTGGACCACGGAGGAAGAAGAGGACAATGATCCCAAGGGGAAATATTGGACCAGCTCAGATGAAGAAGTATTCCCACTACCTCAACCAGGGGACATGCATGTGGAGTTCAAAAAGTCAAGCCTCCCCTACAGAGTAAAGAAACCTAAGATCGAATTTATCCCTTTTAACCTATTGCAGGAAGACAAGCAGGCACTATGCAAGAAGATATTAAACCCTGAGCAAGAGATCAATGATCTAAAGGAGCAAAATTCTGCCCTTAAGCGTAAGCTGAGGAAGAAGTCATCACCACCACCCCCGAAGAAGGAGACATAATCATATGGGTATGGGCACTCCCCTTGGCAACTGCCAAGCTTGGGGGAGTGACCCCAGTATCGTATCACCATCACTCCTATCTTTACCGTTTTACTTAGTTCGATCCTTTTGGTAGTATCTTGATCTATTAGAATAAAGTTAGGTCTAGTTGTGAGCTTTTTCTTTGTGAGCTTTACCCTTTGTAATCGAGTCTGTGAGTTATATAATAAAGATTAGTGTTGATTCAAGGGCTTGATTTCCTCACTTGGGTCATGATAAATAAAAAGAAAACATAAAGAGTATCAAAGAGATCATATCGATCTTATGGGAAGTAATGACTTCACATACAAGAGTATGATAAATAAAAGTTGTTGGGAGGTGACAAACATAGTTTTGGTCATCGCTGCAATTAATAGGAAGTAATAAAAGAAGAGAGGCTTCACATACAAATATACTATCTTGGACATCTTTTATGATTGTGAGCACTCATTAAAATATGACATGCTAAAGAGTTGATGTTGGACAAGGAAGACAACATAATGGGTTATGTCTTCTTATATCCGAAATAAAGTATATTGTCATGGATCATCCAACATGTTGAGCTTGCCTTTCCCCCTCATGCTAGCCAAAACTCCTCGCACTAAGTAGAGATACTACTTGTGCTTCCATATATCCTTAAACCCAGTTTTGCCATGAGAGTCCACCATACCTACCTATGGATTGAGAAAGATCCTTCCAAGTAAGTTGTCATGTTGCAAATTTGTTAAAATATGTATGATTTATTAGTGTGGGAGAAATTAGCTTTATACGATCTTGTGATATGGAAGTAGTAAAAGCGACGGACTGCATAATAAAGGTCCTTATCACAAGTGGCAATATAAAGCGAAGTTCTTCTATGCTAAGAATTTGTGCATCCAACCATAAAAGCACATGACAACCTCTGCTTCCCTCTGTGAAGGGCATATCTATTATTCATGTCTTATATGTGACAAGGTGAAATCCATCTTTCCTTTTTATATTTTATCCTTTGGTAAGCACATTGTGTTGGAAAGATCCTGACATATATACCGACTTGGATGTAAGTATTCATGATCTATTACTGTTGACATTACCCTTGAGGTAAAAGGTTGGGAGGCAACACCATAAGCCCCTATCTTTCTCTGTGTCCGATTAAAACTCCATAAACATAAGTATTGCGTGAGTGTGAGAAATTGTGAAAGACTATATGATGGTTGAGTATGTAGGCTTGCTGAAAGGCTCTTATGTTGAATCTTTCCGATGTTACGATAAATTGCAATTGCTTCAATGACCGAGATCAAAGTTTGTTAGTTTCCAATGAAGTTTATGATGGATACCTAATATTGTGGATGAATTGTTACTTTAGCATAAGGATCATATGACTATATTTATATAAGTTGCTGTTATGAGAATGATCATGATGCCCTCATGTCCGTATTTTGTTATATCGACACCTCTATCTCTAAACATGTGGACATATTTTTCGATATCGGCTTTCGCTTGAGGACAAGCGAGGTCTAAGCTTGGGGGAGTTGATATGTCCATTTTGCATCATTCTTATATGTTGATATTTATTGCATTATGGGTTGTTCTTACATGTTTTGTCACAATACTTATGCCTTTTCTCTCTTATTTTACAAGGTTTACATGAAGAGGGAGAATGCCGACAGCTGGAATTCTGGGCTGGAAAAGGAGCAAACTCTGGAAACCTATTCTGCACAACTCCAAAAGCCCTGAAACTCAACAAAACATCGTTTCGGAAAAATACAAAAAATATGTGGCAAAAGAAATCCACGAGGGGGGCCACCGGCTGCCCACGAGGGTGGGGGGCGTGCCCCACTTCCCAGGGCGCGCCCCCTACCTCGTGGGCCAGCCGGCAGGCCCCCGATGCCCATCTTCTCCTATATGAGGTGTTTTGACCTGGGAAAAAATCATAAGGAGGCTTTCGGGACCAGACGCCGCCGTCTCGAGGCGGAACCGAGGCGGAAACCAATCTAGGGCTCCGGCAGAGCTGTTTTGTCGGGTATACTTCCCTCCGGGAGGGGGAAATCGTAACTGCCGTCATCACCAACAACTCTCCCATCTTGGGGAGGGCTATCTTCATCAACATCTTCACCAGCACCATCTCCTCTCAAACCCTAGCTCATCTCTTGTATCCAATCTTTGTACCCAAACCTCAGATTGGTACCTCTGGGTTACTAGTAGTGTTGATTACTCCTTGTAGTTGATGGTAGTTGGTTTATTTGGTGGAAGATCATATGTTCAGATCCATTATGCATATTAATACCCCTCTGATCATGAACAATATTATGTCTTGTGAGTAGTTACTTTTGTTCCTGAGGACATGGGAGAATTCTTGCTATTAATAGTCATGTGAGTTTGGTCTTCGTTCGATATTTTGATGAGATGTATGTTGTCTCTCCTCTAGTGGTGTCATGTGAACGTCGACTACATGACACTTCAATATTATTTGGGCCTATAGGAAGGCATTGTGAAGTAATAAGCAGATGATGGGTTGCTAGAGTGACAGAAGCTTAAACCCTAGTTTATGCGTTGCTTCGCAAGGGACTGATTTGGATCCATATGTTTCAGGCTATGGTTAGGTTTACCTTAATACTTCTTTTGTAGTTGCAGATGCTTGCATTAGAGGTTAATCATAAGTGGCAGGCTTGTCCAAGTAAGGGCAACACCCAAGCACCGGTCCACCCACATACCAAATTATCAAAGTACCGAACGCGAATCAACTGATCGTGATGAAAACTAGCTTGACGATAATTCCCATGTGTCCTCGGAAGCGCTTTCCTTTATATAAGAGTTTGTCCAGGCTTGTCCTTTGCTACAAAAAGGATTGGGACACCTTGCTGCACCTTATTTACTTTTACCTTTTGTCACTTGCTACCAATTATCTTATCACAAATCTATCTGTTACCTATAATTTCAGTGCTTGCAGAAAATACCTTATTGAAAACTGCCTATCATTTCCTTCTGCTCCTCGTTGGGTTCGACACTCTTACTTATCGAAAGGACTACGATAGATCCCCAGCACTTGTGGGTCATCATTTACCACCACTGCAGGATGCTGCTAACGCGACACTATGATCAGAGACCCTTCGACGAAACTGTGTGCCATGCAATAATCGCAAATGGTGGTGTAAAAAATTGTCAAAAAGGTGCAAAACGTTTGCGATGACGGATGAATCAAACACGATTCAGATCTTAGTTGCGTGTGCAATGTAGGGCATACAGTTCAGTTCAATTAACTGTTTGCGATGAGGAGGAACAAAATAAATGGGCAGCCAAATGAAGGTGTGTGCGATATACAACATACGGTTGACTCAGATGAACTGTTTGTGATTAGGCAACACAAAACAAATGGTCAGTCAGATCTAGGTGTGTGCGATATACGGCATGCGGTTCACTCGGATGAACTGTTTGCGTTGAGACCAGAGAGCAGAAACGGTTCAATATAACAAGATGTGTGTGATACGCAGCAAACATGTCTGTAATCAGAAATGTGTGCGAAGACCAATAATAACACGGACAATTGCTGCTAATAAGGCGTGTGTGTTGTGCGATGGGATTGCATACAGAAACTACAACATATATATACACACAGTTATAAGGACATGGTTGCATAATAGCATTAAACATCCACTTACATAGGTGGCTACTACAACCATGGCATTTACACACACCAAAGTAAACTATTACATGCATAATTACATAGGTGGCTACTATACACATGACATTTCCACACACCAAAGTAAACTATATATTAATTACATGCATGATTAACTAGGATAAACGATCATCTGGTCATCTACTTCTTGTGACGCTTGCTCTACTTGTGGCTCGATCCGGCCTCGTCGATATGGGTAACGAGGCACTTCCTCATGTCAACGATCCACCTATGCATATCGTAGCATGTGTACATGCTCTTGGCCGCGAACCTGAGGTGAGGTTCATCCAGTTGCCGCATCCATGCCCCGTGCTAGGATACGAGACGTGTTCTATTGGCATCCTGCTTCATATTTTCGTAGTATGGGTCGATGATGGCCGATGCGTGTTCAACCATGGAGTCCATCTTCGTGCTGCCCCAGACCCTGTAGTGCTCACAGATTTCGACAAGGTTCTTGCAGGCCAAGCTCGTAACCCTGAGCGCTTTTACATCGTCGGTGGTTTCCACCATAACGAACTTGTAGTCGGTGCTGCTGACAAACCTGGCGAAACGGTCGGAATGCTCTGTTGGCATGTAGTAGTGGTAGATGAGGACATGATGGCGCAAGCACAACTAGGCGACGACAACCTTCTGATCTATGTTGGGACGACCGACGGTGTACTGGAGGTCGACGCCGACAGATTCTAGTGCCAAGACCTTCACTGTGCCCAAAATTTGGGTGAAACTTTGCTGGATGACAGGCGAACATACATCTTCCAAACTAGAAATAATGTTGATATCAGCAAGGAGAGGTATAAGGTGGCTGTTGTACCAGAAAGTAGTAGTATGTGACACACGAGTAACCCACCTCTTTCAATTTCGGCTAGTAGAAATGACATTGATTCTTGTTGGACCTTGTAGATCAACTACAAGTAATCTCTCAAGTGAAGGTGTGTCCTCAATGACCATACTGTGGTCCACCTTTTGTGATCTCTTGTTGCAGCACCAACAACACTGAGAGGATCGAAGAAGAGGTGTCTAGAGGGGGG
>LR738715.1:182003454-182044582 GCA_902687465.1 Secale cereale | reverse complement strand
GGGGGTGATTAGACACTCAACAACAAAAGTAGCAATTTTTAAGTTCATGGAGTTGAGGTGTAGTTTTTAGCACAATTTCAAACATTCACAATACATTTCAAGCAAGCACGGCAAGAGTATGTGAGCAGCGGAAAGTAAAGCATGCAAGTTGCAAGAAAGTACAGGTATGGGATTGGAGTGTGCAAACGCAATTTGAGACACGGATGTTTTTGGCGTGGTTTCGTTAGGTGGTGCTATCGTACATCCACGTTGATGGAGACTTCCACCCATGAAGGGTAATGGCTGCGCGAGTCCATGGAGGGCTCCACCCACGAAGGGTCCACAAAGAAGCAACCTTATCTATCCCACCATGGCCGTCGCCCACGAAGGACTTGCCTCAATAGGGTAGATCTTCACGAAGTAGGCGATCTCCTTGCCCTTACAAACTCCTTGGTTCAACTCCACAATCTTGTCGGAGGCTCCCAAGTGACACCTAACCAATCTAGGAGACACCACTCTCCAAAAGGTAATAAATTGTGTGTTGATGATGAACTCCTTGCTCTTGTGCCTCAAGTGATAGTCTCCCGAACACTCAACTCTCTCTCACAGATGTGGATATGGTGGAAAGAAGATTTGAGTGGAAAGCAACTTGGGGAAGGCTAGAGATCAAGATTCTAGTGGTTGGATTGGAATATCTTGGTGTCAACACATGAGCATGTGGTTCTCTCTTAGAAAATGAATAGGTGAAGCGTAGGCACGTTCGGATGGCTCTATCACTGATGGAGAACGGGTGGAGGGGTATATATAGCCTCCACACAAAATCTAGCCGTTACACACATTTGACCCAACTCGCTCAGACCGAATAAAAGAACTCGGTCAGACCAAAGCAATTCAAAATGTGAACGTTAGACATTTCGGTGGGACCGATGTGTCGGTGTCCTGGGAACCAGGGTACCCACACTTGCATGTCTGCGGGCCGCGACGCGCTCCTACTACGGCCTGGTACGGCCCAGCTGATCGACCAACTGCTCAAGACCCTCGCGAGGGAGCTAGATATCGCGAGGAGAACGACGTCAAGACCCCCTCAGGAGCGGCCTCGGCTAGGTTGCTCCGGAGGGGCGGAGAATCCAAGGCCAAGCCTGCCTCAGGAGGAGGCAGTGACACGAGTAGTGACGCACTACGCCAGCTGGTGCCAGCGGTGCAGTTGCCGTTTTGGTGCAAAGGAGACAGCGCAGGCGCATGTTCCCGAGGAGCGGGACAAAGGTGTCCCCATTGGTGCAACAAGACCGAAGACCGCAAGGACGACAGGGAGGATGTCACCACCGAGCCCACCGACGCGTCACCGTCTGATCCCTTTGCAGGCGAAGACCGCTTTTGTCAGGATAGGAACGTCCTTGTGTTCCCGCTCAAAATGGCCGTTGTGGGATCCCTTCCCGCCTAAACATTTCGGGGGAAGAGGACCCTGGCCGCCTATATAAGTAGCTAGGATCTCCACTATGGGGAAGGGGATCAGATCCAGAGACTCCGCCCTTGCACAAAGGAGCAAGAACCCTTGCCTCCTGACCCTCCCGAGCTCAGGAACCACTGTACTCGCTCATACTCAAGCCCTCCCGAGGCTAATCCACCAAAGCAGGAAGTAGGGTTTTACACCGCAAGGTGGCCTGAACCTGGGTAAATTCGAGTGTGTTTTACTTGTTGTTCGCTTGAATCTCTTAATCAGACGAGGGAGAGATGCTAGGTAGACGTGAGTGGGAGAGATCTTCGTTCACGCCCCTATGTTCGAACTTCTTGGGTTTGTGATGACCCACAACCGTAAGGGATCTATTGCAGCGTTTTCGATAAGTAAGAGTGTCGAACCCAACGAGGAGCAGAAGGTATTGATAAGCGATTCTGAGCAAGAAATTACTGCAAGCACTGAAAGATAACTTTTAGGGGTTTTCTCGGTATAAGCAACAGGAAAGTAAAAGCAAGTAATGTAAAAGGTACTGAGAGTAACAAGTGGCCCAATCCTTTCTTAGCAAAGGAGAGGCCTAGCAACTGAACTTATAAAGACTAAAGCGTTCCTGAGGACACACGGGAGAGGTAGTCATGTGCCTTCACCACATTCCGTATCGATACTATGTTATGTGTTGATAAGTGTTGAGTGGGTGGATCTATGCTAGTGCACTCTCTAGACTAAGATGAATGCACTCTTATGATTAAACACCTTGCAAGCATCTGCAAATAAAAGATAGAATTTAAGGCAAAAGCCTAAGCATAGCAATACGATTGAGGATCCATTATTCCCTTATGCAAAAGCGTGCGAACTGGGGTTCAGGTTTCTGTCACTCCGGCAACCCACCATAAGCATTCTTTATACACAATGTATTCTCCTAGGTCCTTAATAAGGCGAAGTGTTGAGTGTTCGACTCACACAACACCACTAGTAGAATGACAACACAACTTAAGTATCAAACAACACATATTACTTCAACAGCATATGACTACTAACAACAAGACTTTCCCCATGTCCTCAAGAACTAAGGTAACTACTCACGAGACATAAAAGAGATCATGATCAGTGGGGATAAATATGTGATAAACAATCTGGACATAATAGTATTTCTCCAAAAAAACTCAATAGCATTCACCACAAAGTAGTAATCAACACCGATGGAGTAGAGAGGATAGGTAGTACGAGTTACAACACAAGTTGTGATTGTAAGATGAGATTTGGATGAAGATGGAGATGGTGCTAGTGTTGGGGATGATGTTGATGATGATCTTGATGATGCCCGTGACGATGGTGATGACGATGGCGACGATCTCCCCTTCCGGGAGGTGATCTCCCCGGCGGAATCTGCCCGCCGGAGATGGCTTTTTCTTCTCTGTAGGTTTCCGCCACGGAGCGGCGGCGGAATTCCGTAAAAATTCCCGTCCTTAGGGTTTTTGGATAACGGAGAGCATATATGCAAAAGGGGGCGGCCAGAGGTGGGCCAGGGGCTCCAGGCGCCCCCTCGGCACGGCCAGGGGGGGAGGGGCGCCCCCAGGGCGCCTGGGCACCCTGTGGCCCCCCTCTGGTTGCCCTTTTGCGTGCCTTCGTGATCCGTCTGAAAAATATCTCCCGTCAATTTTCAGGTAATTTGGAGGTATTCTTCTTCAGCAACTCAGCGTCCACTTTTTACTGCTGAATCCTGCGTCTGCTGTTTCGGCATCGGAAAGTTTGCAAACTGTGTAAAATAGACCAAAACAACATAAGAACATCACCGTAACGTGAAATATATCAATGAATAAGGAAAAATTATGATACAAAATAGTGATGCATTTTGGACGTATCAACACCCCCAAGCTTAGACCTCGCTTGTCCCCAAGCGAATATGAACTCGGTAAACCTGTCCACAAGTTTAGAGAGTGAAGTGTCGATAAATAGAATACGGACAAGAAGCATCATAGTTTCTTTACCGACTCAAATATCCTCAACGGCAATCTTCAATTCATAAATCCCTTATAAAAGAGTGATAACACTTATATTCGAAAGTAGGGCTAAGGAAACTCATTATATCATGGCAAACATGTCCTTTGGTCAAAGAACAACAAATAGATTTAACTTTTGCTCTTATATTTTGATGAGATCAATTGAAGCTTTTTTAAATAACATGTTAATAGGCAAGAAGTGAAAGTGTTAACACAAAGGAAGATATTTGCCTTAGCTGGGCATGACAAACAACTTACTTATCGAATGATAATGTCAACAAGGATATGATATGACAAATCTTAATGCAGCTTTATATGAATGAATCCTTATCAACATCAAACGTCTGCTCTCTTTGAGAAATAGAAGGAAGTAGAAATAACTGACTCAACTTAAAATTAAAAGATAGGCCCTGTTCTAGGGTAGTAGGGAAAACTCATGTGCTATCCTCAAATCAAACAGAATGAAAACGAGTTTTGAGAGGTGCATGATTTGTCAATGAATGCTAATAGATAACTCAATTGCTTCTTGAGCTGGACACGTTTCGAGGAACGGCTCCCGCACGAGGACGATCACATCCTCTTATTCTCCTTTATTTATCGCTGCCAAAGTTTTCTGATTTCTCATGAACAAAGCGCGAAGGAGGGTTTGTTTGTTATATTATTTTTGAGCCGGGCGCACTCTTTGCCAGTTCCTTCTCGTATTATGGGTTTGCACATTAGACATGCAATCCCGGGGTGAAGCTTGTCCAATTCAAGAAGACTATGAATTAGCTATTACTTCCTCATGAGCTAAAACAGAGGCACAAAATAAAAGATTTTGAACATTTAAGGATAACACATAAATTATATACTTTTAGGAGGTGGTAGTGGAATACCACGAGTAGGTAGGTATGGTGGACTCATATGGAAGGTATTGGTTTTAAGGGTATGGATGCACAAGCAGAATACCGCTTGGTACAGAGTTAGGCTAGCAAAGGTTTTGAGAGAGCAGACAACTGATGATGACTAAGATGCAAAGCAATATAAAGCATGAACATTGAAATAAGCATAACACATCAAGTTGTCTTCCTTGTCAACATAACACTTCAAGCATAATAACATAAAGGTTTTGGCTATGTTGATATTTTAAGAAAATCATGCTTGTTGTTATGACCAAAGCTATGTTTGCCAAGATTAAATAAAGTTTTCACAGCCATACCTGACATAAGGTCAATACTCCCCATAAGAATCATCATATAAGGTCGATTGCGTGAAGAGAATACCGAGTGCAGCAAAAGGAACCAATAAACTTCTCATTAATATTCCATCATGGACGACTCCACACTCACGGATACAATTCTTCACCGAAGGAGTGATAGACCTCAATGCACACACCTATCTCATATAATAACCTCCCTAGACATGATACGTCTCTACTTGACTCTAAAAGACAAAAGGTAAAGATAAAGATACCAGGCACTCCCCCAAGCTTGGAACAAGCCAAGGGAATGCCGTTACCCAAGGAGATTTCACTCATCATCCTTGTTGGCGTTGATCACGTAGTCCTTGGCGAAACGCTTCCATGGAAGGGGTTCTCTAGTCTCATATGAGAAGCTCGTCTCCTGAATCCCGCATTCAGCACCCAAACTCATGCGCATAAACCTTAGTTCATACTCATAGTTCTGGTTATGTAGATCATTAATTTGCCCTTGGAGCTCTATAATTCTTTCTTCAGACGCGGTGATGCTTTTCCACATCTCCTCCATCTCCTTCAGGAAGTAGGTCTTCAGCTCGTCGATGATGTTAAAGTTAGCTTCAACACCACGCTCGATCATATTCTTATACTCGAAGACTTCTTGCTCCACTTCTTCCAGCCTGGCCTGGATGCTCCCCTCCTTGATAGGTCCCTTCAGATCTTCTTGATGAAGGACGCTGTCCTTCATCTGAACAACCTGAGGGTGCTTCTTCACCTCAGCGAGGTAAGGGTTGATGACGTTGACGACGAACTTGTCCTTGGGGGAACTTGGAGAAGCCATGGCACCTAAATTCAGCTGAAAGATTCCCTGGCAGAAACAGATCGAAGAGAAAACACGCGAAATCGCAAGATACGTTGCCGGAACAATCCGGGCAAATATATAGGAAAAATTTATGCACAGAAAGGAAGGTAACGGACCAAAGCGGGGTCGGAGACGGACTCCCGGGTGTCCAGGCGGCCTCCCGGCGCGGCCCGGGATGGGGGGGGGGCGTTCCAGGGGGGCGCCTGGACTCCCTGGAGGTCGTCTCCGGCTCCACTTAGGCTCGGAATTTTACTAATTTTGCAGAAACTCGTAATACTGAACTTTTATGGCGGTTCGCGATGTTTCCTTACCGTACTACATACCTTTTCTTTATTCTGCTTCTGCTGGCGTTTGAAACAGGGCTGCAACATGTTCTTCCTGGGTTGTTGTGTATATTATATTCACATCAACATTGACAGGGTCTCCTGCTATGTAATGTTTAAGTCTTTGCCCATTCACAACTTGAGGTTTGGTGCCTTCAAAATTATTAATCTTAATTGCACCAGACCGATAAATTTCTTCAATATGAAATGGTCCTTCCCACCTGGAAAGTAGTTTACCTGGAGAAAACCTGAAACGGGATCTGAACAACAAAACTTTATCACCAACATTAAATTCACGTTTCAGAATCTTCCTATCATGCCACTTTTTTACCTTTTCCTTGAACATTTTAGCGTTCTCGTAAGCTTCACTTCTCCATTCATCTAGAGAAGTCAAGTTCATGAGACGCTTCTCACCAGCTAGTTTTGGGTCAGCGTTAAGCTCTCTAACAGCCTAGAAAGCTTTGTGCTCTAACTCTAATGGCAAATGGCAAGCCTTGCCATACACCATCTTATAGGGGGACATGCCCATGGGGTTTTTGTAAGCAGTTCTATATGCCCACAAAGCATCTCCTAACTTATTTGACCAGTCCTTTCTATTTCTGTTTACTGTTTTCTGCAAGATCAACTTAATCTCTCTATTGGTGAGCTCAACTTGCCCACTAGTTTGAGGATGATATGGTGAAGCAATTCTATGATTAACATCGTATTTAGCCAAAGCTTTTCTAAAAGCTCTGTGCGTGAAGTGTGATCCTCCGTCGGTCATGAGATACCTTGGTACACCAAACCTAGGAAAAATTACATCTTTAAGCATTTTCAAAGATGTCTTGTGATCAGCACTTTCAGTGGGGATTGCTTCAACCCACTTGGTCACATAATCAACAGCTACTAAAATGTGAGTGTACTTGTGCGAAGAAGGAAAAGGACCCATAAAATCAAAACCCCAACAATCGAAAGGTTCAATCACTAGTGAGTAATTCATAGGCATCTCATTCCTTCTACTAATGTTACCAACTCTCTGACATTTATCACAGGCTAAAACATAATTTCTAGCATCTTTAAAGAGAGTGGGCCAATAAAAACCTGATTGAAGAACCTTATGTGCAGTCCTCTCACCGGCATGATGTCCTCCATAGGGACTATCATGACATCGTCTGAGAATGTCCTTCTGCTCATGTTCCGGTATACATCTTCTCACGATCCCGTCGGGACCTTCTTTGAAAAGATGTGGGTCATCCCAAAAGTAGTGCCTCAAATCATGAAAGAACTTCTTCTTTTGCTGAAGTGTTAAACCTGGAGGCAAATACTTTGCAACAATAAAATTAGCATAATCTGCATACCAAGGATCGGAAAGAGATTGTACTTTTACAATGGCAAGTTGCTCGTCTGGAAAACTATCGTTGACTGGGATGGGATCATGCGGTATATCTTCCATTCTTGAAAGATTGTCCGCTACCGGATTGTCTTCCCCTTTCCTATCAACAATCTGCAAATCAAATTCTTGAAGAAGGAGTACCCATCTGATAAGCCTTGGCTTGGCATCCTTCTTTGTCATAAGATACTTAATGGCAGCATGATGAGTATGAATAATAACTTTGGAATCAACAATATACTGCCTAAATTTATCACAAGCAAAAACTGCAGCTAAGAATTCCTTCTCAGTAGTAGCATAATTCCTTTGAGCACTATCAAGGGTTTTGCTATCATAATGTATAACATTCAATTTCTTATCAACTCTTTGTCCTAAAACAGCTCCAACAGCAAAATCACTTGCATCACACATAATCTCAAAAGGTAAATTCCAGTCAGGTGGTTGTACTATAGGAGCGGTTATTAAAGCTTTCTTAAGGACTTCAAAAGCTTCCTTACAATTTTCATCAAATACAAAAGGAACGTCCTTCTGGAGAAGATTAGTGAGGGCTCTCGAGGTTTTAGAAAAGTCTTTAATAAATCTTCTATAAAAACCTGCATGACCGAGAAAACTGCGAATACCTTTGATGTCCCTTGGATAGGGCATCCTCTCAATAGCTTCGATCTTGGCCTTGTCCACTTCAATTCCCCTTTCAGAAATCTTGCGACCAAGAACAATTCCTTCATTAACTATGAAGTGGCACTTCTCCCAGTTGAGTACCAAATTTGTCTCCTCGCATCTCTGCAAAACTTTATTAAGGTTGTGAAGACAATGGTCAAAAGAAGTTCCATAGACGGAGAAATCGTCCATGAAGACTTCCATAATATCCCCGCAGAAACCATGAAAGATAGCAGACATACACCTTTGAAAAGTAGCAGGGGCATTACATAAACCAAAAGGCATACGTCTGTAAGCATAAGTACCAAAGGGACAAGTAAAAGTGGTCTTCTCTTGATCGGCAGTGTTAACATGAATTTGAGAGAAGCCAGAATAACCATCGAGATAACAAAAGTGGGTATTTTTGGATAACCTTTCAAGCATTTGATCGATGAACGGCAACGGGTAGTGATACTTTCTGGTTGCCTTGTTCAACTTCCTATAATCAATACACATTCTATATCCAATAATAATTCTCTGAGGTATTAATTCATTTTTATCATTAGGAACCACAGTTGTACCTCCTTTCTTAGGGACACAATGTACCGGACTTACCCACTTACTATCAGCTATAGGGTAGATAATACCTGCGGCTAGAAGCTTGAGAATCTCAGTTCTCACGACATCCATCATCTTCGGGTTCAACCGTCGTTGATGATCAACAACTGGTTTAGCATCAGGCTCAAGGTTGATAGTATGTTGACAGATAGATGGACTAATCCCCTTAAGATCATCAAGGGTGTAGCCAATTGCGCCTCGGTGTTTACGAAGTACTTCCAATAATCGCTCTTCTTCATATCCTGAAAGGTTAGAATTGATAATAACAGGATATACTTTCTTTTCATCTAAATAAGCATACTTGAGCGTATCGGGAAGAGGTTTAAGATCGAACACCGGGTCTTCTTTCGGTTTTGATAAAATTCCCAAAGGTTCAACCGGAAGGTTGTGCTTCAGGATAGCAGGCTGCCTCAAGAATATTTCATCTAGTTCATTTCTTTCCTGCATATGAAAATCATTATCGTGGTCCTCCATGTATTGCTGCAAAGGATCATTAGGGGGAATAGCAATAGAGGCAATACTTTCAATAATTTTATCATCACTAGGTAAATAAGTACCACGAGGCTGCTTAGAGAACTTAGAAAAATTAAATTCATATGGCTCACCATCGAATTCAACAGAAACTTTACCTTTCTTGCAATTTATTATAGCTCCACATGTTCTAAGAAAAGGTCTACCAAAAATAATTGGACAAAAATTGTCCCTCTCTGAACCAAGTACTAGAAAGTCGGTAGGGTATTTTACCTTTCCACATAGGACTTCAACGTCCCTCACAATTCCGATAGGGGAGATAGTTGTTCTGTTTGCAAGATGAATCGTAACATCAACTTCTTCAAGTTCACAAGGGGAAATCTCACCGATGATCTCTTCATAAAGTGAATAGGGGATAGCACTTGCACTCGATCCCAAATCGCATAGCCCATAATAATTATGATCTCCTATTTTAACAGATACCACCGGAGTACCTGAAATTGGGCCTTTATTCTTGGCTGTGACAAGGTTAGTGGAAACAGCACAAAAATTTATATTGGAATCCAAAACATCATTAGTAGCAAGGTCTTTAATCAATGCAACTTGAGGATCGACTCTAATCTAGTCCTCAGGCTCATCAACTCTTCTCTCACTTTTATTTATTATGCCTGTCACAAGTAAGTGCTCCTTTATCCTTGCAGGAAAAGGAGGCTTTTCATATATAACTGCATGCAAAATAGGATCAGCAACATAAATATAAATAGGTGACTCTTTAAAAGGTTCATGGTGCTGGTCTCTCTTCTTTTTAAAAGAATCGACGTGAGAGGCAAAATTCTTACACAAATCAATCACTAGATGGGAATCAAGACCAATCTTAGAGCAAAAAGTATTGAAGTACTCAGTTTTCACATAGCTCTCAATATAATCATGTTCATAATTTATAGCGGGTTCAATACCTTTATCAATTTCCCAATCTTCGGTATTCCTCTGGATCCTTTCAATGAGATCCCACCTTTCTTCAACACTCTTCTTCTGAAATACCCCACTAGAGGAGGCATCCATCATCTCCTTATCCTGACGAGAAAGCCTGGCATAAAAATTTGTAAGTATAATTTCCTTGGGAAGCTTATGAATAGGGCATTTGAGCATTAGGGACTTCAATCTCCCCCAAGCTTGAGCAATGCTTTCTCCGTCACGAGACCTAAAATTATAGATATAGTTCCTGTCTCGATGAATTTCATGAAGAGGATAAAACTTAGTATAAAAGAGAGACATAAGCTCCTGCCAGTCAAGCAAGTGTGAGTTATCGAGAAGCCTATACCAATCCGAAGCTTTATATATAAGTGATACAGCAAACAATTTCCTCATGACAAAATCCCTCGATACACCTGCAAGCTTAAATAATGAACTTAGTTGTGACAGATATAGCAAGTGTTCACCGGGATGTCTGTCTCCTGCATAACGATTAGCCAAAACATAATCGATAATACCAGCTGGTATTTTATAAGGCACAATTTCAGTAGGGGAAGATCAACCACCATAGGCGTGGGGCGTCTTCCCGCAAGCAACGATCCAATAACAGGGTTGTCCATAAGGACAAAGAACAGCAATAGCAAAAATAAAAACAGAATTATAAAAACTTCCTTACCAGTTTCACTTTACCAATAGCGCTACGCTCCCCGGCAACGGCGCCAGAAAACGGTACTTGATGACCCACAACCGTAAGGGATCTATTGCAGCGTTTTCGATAAGTAAGAGTGTTGAACCCAACGAGGAGCAGAAGGTATTGATAAGCGATTCTGAGCAAGAAATTACTGCAAGCACTGAAAGATAACTTTTAGGGGTTTTCTCGGTATAAGCAACAGGAAAGTAAAAGCAAGTAATGTAAAAGGTACTGAGAGTAACATGTGGCCCAATCCTTTCTTAGCAAAGGAGAGGCCTAGCAACTGAACTTATAAAGACTAAAGCGTTCCTGAGGACACACAGGAGAGGTAGTCATGTGCCTTCGCCACATTCCGTATCGATACTATGTTATGTGTTGATAAGTGTTGAGTGGGTGGATCTATGCTAGTGCACGCTCTAGACTAAGATGAATGCACTCTTATGATTAAACACCTTGCAAGAATCCGCAAATACAAGATAGAATTTAAGGCAAAAGCCTAACCATAGCAATACGATTGAGGATCCATTATTCCCTTATGCAAAAGCGTGCGAACTGGGGTTCAGGTTTCTGTCACTCCAGCAACCCACCATAAGCATTCTTTATACACAATGTATTCTCCTAGGTCCTTAATAAGGCGAAGTGTTGAGTGTTCGACTCACACAACACCACTAGTAGAATGACAACACAACTTAAGTATCAAACAACACATATTACTTCAACAGCATATGACTACTAACAACAAGACTTTTCCCATGTCCTCAAGAACTAAGGTAACTACTCACGAGACATAAAAGAGATCATGATCAGTGGGGATAAATATGTGATAAACAATCTGGACATAATAGTATTTCTCCAACAAAACTGAATAGCATTCACCACAAAGTAGTAATCAACACCGATGGAGTAGAGAGGATAGGTAGTACGAGTTACAACACAAGTTGTGATTGTAAGATGAGATTTGGATGAAGATGGAGATGGTGCTGGTGTTGGGGATGATATTGATGATGATCTCGATGATGCCCATGACGATGGTGATGACGATGGCGATGATCTCCCCTTCCGGGAGGTGATCTCCCCGGCGGAATCTGCCCGCCGGAGATGGCTTTTTCTTCTCTGTAGGTTTCCGCCACGGAGCGGCGACGGAATTCCGTAAAAATTCCCGTCCTTAGGGTTTTTGGATAACGGAGAGCATATATGCAAAAGGGGGGCGGCCAGAGGTGGGCCAGGGGCTCCAGGCGCCCCCCCGACGCGGCCAGGGGGGGGCGCCCCCAGGGCGCCTGGGCACCCTGTGGCCCCCCTCTAGTTGGCCTTTCGCGTGCCTTCGTGATCCGTCTGAAAAATATCTCCCGTCAATTTTCAGGTAATTTGGAGGTATTCTTCTTCAGCAACTCAGCGTCCACTTTTTACTGCTGAATCCTGCGTCTGCTGTTTCGGCATCGGAAAGTTTGCAAACTGTGTAAAATAGACCAAAACAACATAAGAACATCACCGTAACGTGAAATATATCAATGAATAAGGATAAATTATGATACAAAATAGTGATGCATTTTGGACGTATCAGTTTGCGGAGCCCGTAATCCGACATTTGCCGCGCCAGGTAGGGGGCGTGTCAATCTCGCCTCTCCGACGACATCGCCTCCCCTCTCCTGCTCAGCGCCGCCATGATGACCGCGGCCTGCCGCTTCCGCGTGGAGGCTAGCGCTGTCCCCATCATCCGACCGGCATCGGCGGACCGCGCTTCCCATGGGTGCTCCGCCTCCTTCCCCGACGATGTTTTCGCCGGCCGGGCCACCGGAGAGCGGCCCGAACCGCCACTTCCGCTCCATGTGGCCTCGCCGGCGGCGCTCTTAGTGGCGCAGAGGCTGCACCGACACCGGCCTCCCACGGAGGAGCTCGACGCTCAAACGGCCCGGGTCGACGAGCTGCGGGGCGCTGCCGGCGGGGAGTTGCCCTGCCGCGGGGTCGCCTGCATCCTCAGAGGATCCCAAGCACCGACGTCGGCCCGGCACGTCAAGTCACACTTTCGGCGGATCGGGGCCGCCGCCCTGCCGGAGGCGCCTCACAGGCACAGGGCGCGCGGGGGCACATCGTCACCTTCGGCCCTGGCGACCACGCCATAGTTGTAGCTCGCACGAACGTCCTCCCCACGGTATGCACTCCCACCATCTGCGGAGTGGCCGTCACGATGACCCTCATCGACGGCGGCGGCGGGCTCAACGTCCTCTCCCTGAGGCCTTTGGTCATCTACCCATGTCCTACAGGCAGCTCCTCCCCACCAAGCCCTTCTCAGGGGTTGCGGGCTCGGCCATCCCGCTCGGCCAGATCCGCCTCCCGGTCACCTTCGGCACACCTGCTAACTACCAGACTGAGCTCATCGACTTCGACGTTGCGCCCATCTGCCTGCTCTACAAAGCCGTCCTCGGCTTCCCAGCCTTGGCGAAATTCATGGCGGCGACTCACCCGGGCTACAACACCGTCAAGATGCCCGAGAGCAGTGGCGTCATCACTATCAAAGGGGACCCCAAGGACGCCCTTCAGGTCCTCGGGCGCGCTTACAGGGCTACCGCCGCAGCTCATTCAGATACGAAGGGGGCTCCGGAGACGCCGGAAGCCGCGCCTGCCAAGAAGAAGCAGCTCTTCTCTCAGGACCCGATCGAGACGAAGCAGGTGCCTGCTGACGAGGAGGGCTTAGGAGCCACCTTCACCATCGACACGGGCATGGACCCTGGGCAAGAGGCAGCGTTGGTTAGCTTCCTCAGGGCTAACAAGGATGTGTTCGCTTGGAAAGCCGCTGACTTGGTCGGGGTGCCTAGGCACGTCATCGAGCATCACGTTACGGTGTGCCCCAACGCGCGCCCTATCAAGCAAAAAGCACGCAGACAGGCCCCGGAGAAGTAGGCCTTAATTGTTCAGGAGGTTCGGAAGCTAGAGGAAGCAGGCGTCGTACGAGAGGTACGGCACCCGGAGTGGCTGGCCAACCCCATCATAGTCCCGAAGAAAGGAGGCAAGGAGCGCATGTGCGTCGACTTCACGAGCCTCAACAAATTCTGCCCTCAGGACCCATTCCCTCTCCCGCACAACGACCAGATCGTGGATTCAACGGCTGAGTACGACCTGCTCTACTTCCTCGACGCCTTCTTAGGCTACCACCAAATTAAGATGGCGGTGGAGGATGTGGAGAAAACGGCGTTCCTGACCCCTTGCGGGGTCTACTGCTACACCTGCATGCCTTTCGGGCTGAGAAACGCGGGCGCCACCTTCCAGCGCCTGATGCACATCACCCTCGGCCCTCAGCTTGGGAGGAACGCGGAGGCCTACGTCGACGACATCGTGGTCAAGACCAGAGAGGCCAGGACTCTCATCCAGGACCTAAAAGAAACGTTCGCCAACCTGCGCAAGATGAAGTTGTGCCTCAACCCGGAGAAGTGCATGTTTGGTGTACCCTCTGGCAAGTTGCTAGGGTTCCTGGTTTCACAATGGGGCATTGAAGCTAATCCAGAGAAGATCAAGGCCATCGAAAGAATGAAGCCACCCACAGCCGTGAAGGAGATGCAGAAGCTTGCAAGATGCGTAACGTCCCTGGGGCGCTTCATCTCTAAGCTTGGTGAACGCGCCCTCCCGTTCTTCAAGCTCATGAAGATGAAGGAGCCCTTTGAATGGACTCCGGAGGCCGATGCTGCCTTCCGGGGTCTGAAGGAATACCTCACCAGCCCGCCGGTCATGGTGGCGCCACGACCCCTAGAACCCATGACTCTCTATCTCGCCGCTACGCCTCACTCCGCCAGTGCAGCGTTAGTGGTGGAGCGCGAGGAGAGGCCCCGAAGCGCGAGGCCACGGGGAAATTTGGCATCTTCAGGACCCCCGTCGCCCCTTGACGTAGCTCCGGAGGTAGATTCGACCACGGTTACTGGTGGCCCCGCCGTCCAGCAAGAAGCACCCAAGATTCCTGAAGCGCCTGAGGATCCTGCGGCGCCGACCCTCGTGGAGCACCCAGTGTACTTTGTCAGCACCGTACTGCGTGACACGCGCTCGCGCTACCCGAAGCCTCAAAAGCTGCTCCTGGCGCTCCTTGTCGCCTCCAGGAAGCTGCGCCATTACTTCCAGGGCCACCCTATCAAGGTTTTTCGTCATACCCTCTTGAGAAGGTGCTCCGGGGCCCGAATGTCGTCAGGAGGGTCGCCGAGTGGAACATCGAGCTCCAGGCATTCCAGTTGGAGTTCAGCACCACGCGGGCGATCAAAGGAGCGGCTCTGGCAGACTTTGTGGCAGAATGGATCAAAGCGCCGGAGCAGGGGGCTGGCGAGGATCGCTCGCTGGCCCCCGACGATGAAGCCCCAGACGGATGGGTGGTATACTTCGACGGCGCCTTCTCGTGCCTTGGCGCGGGAGCTGGCGCCGTGTTGGTATCTCCCACTCAGGACAAGTTGTACTACGCCGTACAGCTTTGCTTCCAGCAAGGCGAGAAGGTCTCCAACAACATAGCAGAGTATGAGGGCCTGATTGCTGGGCTCAAGGCCGCCGCTGCACTAGGGGTCAGGCGCCTCACCATCAGAGGCGATTCGCTGCTCCTCGTCAATTTCTCCAATAAGAAATACAAGCCCAAGGACGAGCACATGGAGGCATATCTGGAGGAGGTGCGTAAGATGGAAAAGCGATTTCGAGGGCTGGAGGTGCAGCACGTGCCAAGAGGCACGAACAAGGAAGTGGATGATATCGCCAAACGAGCCTCCAGGCGAGAGCCTCAAAGGCCGAGCAGCTTCGAGGAGCGGCTGCTCAAGCCGTCGGCAACACCGCCCGGTCCTAAGCCGGCGTCCCCTCAGCAGGGGCTACCTGCGGCGCCTGCAGCCGGAGCTCCGCCCTGCAGACCGGCCTCCGGAGCCCGCCTGCTACTCGCCGCAGAGCCCGAGGAGGGTTGCTGGACCCAAGAGCTCAAGATGTACCTGCAACACGACACCTTGCCAAACAAGGAGGAAGACGCGAAGCGCGTGGTCCGATAGGCCTCAGCTTAGTACATCCAAGACGACGAATTCTACAGGAGGTGCCCCAATGACGTCTCACTAAAGTGCATCTCAAGGAAACAAGGACGCGAGCTGTTGCCTGACATCCATGGTGGGGACTGCGGTCACCATTCGTCGTCCCGCACCCTCGTGGGCAACGCCTTCCGCAGTGGCTTCTACTGGCCCACGACGCTTAACGACGCCACGGAGCTTGTGCAGGCTTGCGAGGCGTGCCAGTTTCAAGCCAAGCAGATCCACCAACTAGCGCAGGGCCTCCAGACGATCCCGCTCTCCTGGCCCTTTGCGGTCTGGGGATTGGACATCCTGGGTCCTTTTCCCTAGGCAGCGGGGGGCTACCGCTTCCTGTATGTCGCCATCGACAAATTCACCAAGTGGGCAGAGGTGGAGCCTGTTCGCGCGATCCCAGCTGGGTCGGCCGTCAAGTTCATCCAGTGCCTCGTGAGGCGATTCGGGGTCCCCAGCCGCATCATCACGGATAACGGTTCGCAGTTCACAAGCAATCTATTCAGGTCATATTGTGCTAACCTTGGAACACAGATCTGCTACGCCTTGGTGGCTCACCCCAGGAGCAACGGTCAGGCCGAACGCGCCAATGCGGAAGTCTTGCGTGGCCTCAAGATGCGCAACTTTAAGAAGAAGCTCGAGGCTTGCGGCAGGGGCTTGATCGACGATCTCTAGTCCGTGCCGTGGTCGATCCAAACCACCGCTACCAAACCCATGGGAGAAACTCCTTTCTTTCTTGTTTACGAGGCGGAGGTGGTCCTTCATCACAAGGTCAAGCATCTCTCCCCATGGGTCTTGGCTTTCGACGAGGAACGCCAGGATGTCGCCTGGCGGATGGACCTCGTGCTTGGCGAGGAGGGCCACCGCTGAGCTGCCCTCAGGGCAGTGTGATATTAGCAGGCGCTGCGGCGGTACCACTGCCGCAGCGTCCGCTCAAGAACACTTGAAGTTGGTGACTTGGTCCTGAGGCGGGTCCTCTCCAGGGAGGGGTTACACAAGCTCTCGCCCATGTGGGAGGGCCTGTTCAGAATCGCCCGTGTCTCTAGGCCTGGTGCTGTGCGCCTGGAGACGCGGGATGGGGGTACCTATCCAGAATTCCTAGAACATTGAGCGCCTCAGGAGGTTCTATCCGTAATCAAGGCTCAATGCCCGTCAAGGTCTCCACTCGTGACACTCTCACGTAATAATGAGTTGGGGCTGTAGACGCCTCGGAGTCTCCTTAGCGTTGGCTGCGGGCCATCAGACGGGGCTCCCACCCACGTCCCAGTGGCAATCCTTAGCTCCGGGCTGGGAAGAAGACGTAGTGTAGGGGTCGAACGCGACCTTTTTTTAACCTTTTTTGGCTTGGTGTTTGGCTGTCAGCCTTTTCTACTTCCTTGGCTATCAGCCCTTCCTCTACCCCATGCTATGAAGTTCTCGTGTTTCTTGCATTTGGTTGGAAGTCTTGCTTGGGATTTTCTCGCCGGTTTTAAGTTTAGCTTGTTAAGCAGGGGATGCGCCGCTTTCTCTCCTTCGTGTGCCTCGCGCGTGGGGGCTGGGACACGGTCGGTCCCGGCTCTCGTCCGCCACGGTCCCGTGACCTCGCCTGGCCAAGCCTGCTCAGGCTCTGGCATCGGACTTCTCAGTCCACGTGACCTATTCTGTCGAGCCAGCTCAGGCCTCGGCACCTTAATCCATGCTCGGCACTTTCAAGCGAGCCCAAGGGCGCAAGCCCTTAGCAGCTCACAGCGGCTCACTCATACTCAGGGGCTGCGCAGGTCAGGACCCCCCGAATTTAGCCATCTTCATGGCCCGTCGGGGGCTCATGACACCAATGAGTCAGGAGCACTTTGCCTCAAGACGTCGCAGCACATAAGCTAAGTAACCTCACCTAGACCAAAAACATGATAGCAAGTTCTCGCTTCATACATATGTCATAGTCCATTACACGCCTTCTCGAGGCAACTTAAAATTTTGACACAGGAAGGAAATGAAGGAAAAGAAGAAGCAGAGGCCGACCCACCAAGCCACAGCTCCGCCAAGCCGCGACTCATCACCATTGCCCCCGCTCAGTCGGAGTGTCCCAGCTCCTCCCGCTTCACCGAGCCACAGCGGCGCAACGACCCCCTCCCCTCGCCGAGCCGAGCTCGGCGGTGCGGTGGCTCATTGTAGCTGTCACTGCTGGAGGAGCTGCTGCTGCCACAGAGGGGGGGGGGGACCCGCGGTGCCCTCCAGGACCAAGCTCGTCTCCAGAGGAGGAGCTGCTCCTCCGGACGCCGTCCCCACCATCATCTTCGTCGTCAACCTGAGGACAGCACCCAAGCCGCCTCCCTTCCTCCGAGAAGACCCTGACAAACAGCGTTGAGGCACCATCATACCTGAAGTGGAGCGTGCACCTCCCGTGTAGCCGGCGCGCGCGTGCAAACGACGAGCACGTCACCCGAGGGAGCAACGTCGACCTCCACCCAGGATGCACCACTGCAGCAACCGTCGGTCTACAGCCAGAGGCCGCCGGGGCCTCCAACTGGTAGCACGTTGCCGAACGAGCGGGGGAGCTGGAGCCACAATCCGCCAGGTTTCTCCGCCCACACAACGAACTCCGACGACACATCGAAGGAGTGGAGCTGTGGGCGCGGAGGACGCACGACCGCCCAAGGTTGTCAGAATCGCGATTCTGTTGTACGATTCTACGACTTTACGATCCAAACTAACCCCTCTGATTCTACGACTTTAGTTCATAGAATCTACGTTTCTACGATCATGATAGTGAAGATTCCACGATTTGCGATCCTACCATCAGGGCTCCAATCCGATTCAAAATCGCGATTCTGACAACCTTGCGACCGCCAAACGCCGCCTCGAGCCTCCTCCCCCACCGCGGCCACGACCACCTTCGCCGCGAGAAGAGGCACCGCACCTCTCACCGGCGACCGCGTCAGGACCCGTAAGGCCGCACCCGCCCCCTCGAGGAGCCGCCGCGGGCGTAGCGGCATAATTGCGGGGGGCGGCCACGGCCCCTCTTCAACGGCGACGAAGCCAAATCCTTCGGGGCCTTCCCCTTCTCCGCGGCGGACGGCTTCCCCGATGGCGCCATGGAGACCTCGCAGCAAGAAGGAGAGTGGGGAGCGAACAAGGAGGCAGACGGCGCTGGCTTGAAGATGGCTTGGGGGCTCCCCCTAGTCCCATTTATAGGACGGAGGAGCCCAGCCGCCAGTCACTGGCGTCACAACCATAACAACCCCGTCATCCACGCCGGGGAGTTGTCAAGTCGCACGGTTGCCAAGACTGCATGGGGAGCGGAGTCACCACGTCCCATCCAACCATCATGCGCCAGCCTGGCCCGCTGCCTTTTGGGGCCCGCGACGCTTCGTCCTCGACTAAGGCTTCGCCCCGAAGCAAACTCCGCGCGCGCCTTGGGCCCGGGGGCTACTGTCGGCGTCTTGAGAACCAGGGTACCCAGACTTGCTCATCTGCGGGCCGCGACACGCTCCTAGTATGGCCTGGTACGGCCCAGCTGATCGACCAGCTGCTCAAGACCCTCGCGAGGGGGCTTGACCTCGCGAGGAGAACGACGTCAAGACCCCCTCAGGAGCGGCCTCGGCTAGGTTGCTTCAGAGGGGTGGAGAATCCAAGGCCAAGCCTGCCTCAGGAGGAGCCAGTGACGTGAGCAGTGACGCAACGCGCCAGCGGGTGCCAGCGCGTGCCAGCGGCGCAGTTGCCGTTTTGGTGCAAAGGAGACATCACAGGCGTAGGTTCCAGAGGAGCGGGACAAAGGTTTCCCCATTGGTGCAACAAGACCGAAGACCGCAAGGACGATAGGGAGGATGTCACTACCGAGCCCACCGCCGCGTCACCGTCTGATCCCTTTGCAGGTGAAGACCGCTTTTGTCAGGATAGGAACGTCCTTGTGTTCCTGCTCAAAATGGCCATTGTGGGATCCCTTCCCGCCTAAACGTTCGGGGGAAGAGGACCATGGCCGCCTATATAAGTAGCTAGGATCTCCACTATGGGGAAGGGGATCAGATCCAGAGACTCCGCCCTCGCACAAAGGAGCAAGAACCCTTGCCTCCTGACCCTCATGAGCTCTCCTCCTGAGTTGAGGAACCACTGTAATCGCTCACACTCAAGCCCTTCCGAGGCTAATCCACCAAGGAAGGAAGTAGGGTTTTACACCGCAAGGTGGCCTGAACCTGGGTAAATTCGTGTGTGTTTCACTTGTTGTTCGCTTGAATCTCTTCATCGGACGAGGGCGAGACACTAGGTAGACGTGAGTGGGAGAGATCTTTGTTCACGCCCCTGTGTTCGAACTTCTTGGGTTTGCGGAGCCCGTAATCCGACACAATGGTATCAACTCGGTGAGACTGATGCATTAGGGTTAGGGCAAAACCTCAACTCAGTTTGACCGATTACACAAAATCAATGAGACCGATTTTGGTAATAGGCTAACACAGTGTTGGTGAGACAAACTCAGTGTGACTGATTCGCTCATCTCGGTTAGACAGAAACGTTACGAAGAGGAAACAGAGAGTTTGCATTCCCATCTCGGTGAGACCAAGATCCCTATTGGTGAGACCGAATTGATTAGGGTTTGTGGCAGTGGCTATGTCATGTGAACTCAGTGGCGCCAGATAGATCAAATCGGTGGGGCCGAGTTTGACTTTTAGGTTTGGGACATATGCGGAAATGAGAAAGTGGTTGAGGGATTTGGAGCATATTACTAAGCACTTGAGCAAGTAGACCATTAAGCAACACCTCATCCCCTTTTAATAGTATTGGATTTTCCTATGGACTCAATGTAATGTTGGATCACTAAAATGAAAATGTGGAGTCCTGAGCTTTTGCCAATATTTGTCCTTTAGCTTCTTGAAAAGGGTTCCACATCCTCTTGTCCTGCCACTCCACCGTTGAACTCATCTGAAATATACTAGATGAAATATTAGTCCAACAAGAGATATGTTGTCATTAATTACCAAAATCACCCAGGGAGCACATGTGCTTTCAATCTCCCCCTTTTTGGTAATTCATGACAATCATACATCAAAGCTTCAGATAAAGATATGAAGGATAACAAGTAAAGCTTTGGAAAACCATGTAACAAGCATATGCTCCCCCTACATGTATGCAATCATGTAAAATGTGGAATATAAGAGCATGTGAATGCATGAACATGTCAGAGCAAGCAATGAGTTACATGTATCTTGGCTATATGCATTGGAGCAAATGATGTTGAATATAGGAAATGTACCTCCATGTTCATGAGTCCATCTTGCAAACAACATGTACAGCAACAAGAGATCATCATGCACATGGATTTGATGCATATACTTACCTTGTGGTCTTGAGCTGGCTTTGGAGAGGGTGAACTTGAGAAAACAGGGTTAGATAACACAAGAACACCTACTAAACAAATCACAATGTGTAACCGCAAAAATACCAAGATTGGGATGCCATGCAGGGAATGAGTACCTAGTACTCTATATGGATATAGAAATGTCCCCAAAGATTTTCTTCCCTTAAGTGTCTTTCTCCACCTGAATCTTATATTGGATAATGGGAGAAGATATGGTAGAAGAAAATCAGAGCAAACTAGCAAAATAGAGCAAAACAATCAAAATACATACTAACATGTCTTTCCCCTCTTGAAGACATGTGACTTCTCTCCTCTTTGGATAATAAGCATATGGGGATAAGCTTTGATGTGCTTTCTCTCTCCCCTTTGTGTGATAAGCTTTGATGTGCTCTCTCTCCCCCTTTGACATCAATTTCCAAGAAGGGATCTTCTGGAGCATGAGTCAAATAGGTTTGGTCCTTGGGTCACATTACAAAGCAATATGTAGATTAAGATGCTAGTAGAGGATAAGAATCATTGAGTGGAGCTGGAATAGATATGCAGGATGCAAATGGCAAAATCTTTGCTTAGTGTTGAAATCAGTGCGGCCGATTTATTGGCATCGGTGACATCGAGTTGGCAGTGTCAAGATGATGCATATAGGTCAGACCGGGTTTGTCCTTATCAGTTGGACCGACGAACTATCTGCACTGTAGCATTGCAGTTCGGTCTAGCCGAGAGGCAGAAATTGGTGAGACTGAGTTCAGTACAAAGAAAAGACTTTGTCATCTCAGCTCACTTAGGCAAATAAGATCTCACAAAGATTTGCTGGGAATTAACTGAAGGATTTGCAATGAATTTGATGCAGAAAATGACAAAGAAAAGAAAAGAAATCTAGATGGAGTTTTTTTGAAGGGGAACAAGCATGCAAAAGATGAATGCAAGAACATAGAGAAATACTAGAGAACTTCATCTAGAAATGATCGGCGACAAAGTCACCTATGTGAGAGTATATTGACATAGGAGTCAAGTGAGAACACTTGATCATAGGTCATAGTCATCGTTTAAGCTCAAAATGGGTTTGCCATTTTTCGTTTAAGCATTTTGATGTATTCACATCTTGTTGACCTGCTTTAACCCAGGTCTTGGGGTAAAGCTTCTCTAAGATGGAGTAACATACCTTGGGTGGTGGTGTTGATCTTGATCATATAGTTGAACTTGTGTTGGATGCTCAAGGTTGATGTAGTTCATCAAGAGTTGGGAGCACCGCTTGTAATTTGAGTTCATCTACCTACATGGGTTATATTTGCAAGGAAGAGCACTTGTGTATTGAAAATGACAATTATGAAAATTTGATACCAAATTAAATTTGATATATAGAAATTGTCAAAGCATATGTTGAAAGGATTCATGCTCCCTTCACTTCAACCACCATATTGTAGATACTTGGTGATGTAAAGATTGCTTAGGATGTGACTAAGTTGCAATCTCATAGATTTGGGCTCATCCAAGTACCTACAAGAGTTAGATAGCATGCAAGGGTACAAGTAGAGATCCAAGACATATGATCATCATCATAAGAGAAATATCAAGGATTAGTCAAAGAATCATGCCTTGCATACATTCAAAGGAGTTACTACTCCAAGTTTGAGACATCAATAATGTTCAATTCACCTCTCAAATGGAAAAATACTTTCTCATCAAGTGGTTTGGTGAATATATCCGCCAATTGCTTATCGGCACGAACATGTTTAAGATCAATGTCTCCCTTAGAAGCATGATCTCGACTGAAATTATAACAAACTTCAATATGCTTAGTTCGAGAATGTTGCACGGGATTGTGAGAAATCTTAATAGCACTTTCATTATCACAAAGAAATGGAACATGTTTCACATTCATCGCATAATCTTTAAGAGTTTGGGTCATCCAAAGTAATTGAGCACAACATGAACCGGCGACAATGTATTCCGCTTCGGCGGTGGATAAGGATACCGAGTATTGTTTCCTGGAGGACCAAGACACAAGAGATCTACCAAGAAATTTACAAGTACCCGAAGTGACTTTCTATCAACCTTGTCTCCGGCATAGTCCGAATCGGAGTAGCCAACAAGATCAAAAGAAGACCTCTTGGGATACCAAATGCCAAAGTTTGGTGTGTGTGAATTAAGTATCTCACTATCCTTTTGATAGCCTTAAGATGACATCCTTTGGGGGCCGCTTGATATCGTGCACACATGCACACACTTAGCATAATGTCAGGACAGGAGGCATATAGATATAAGAATGAACCAATCATAGAGTGATGAACCTTTTGGTCAACCGGTTCACCATCCTTAGTCAAGTCAAGATGTCCACTAGTAGGCATGGGTGTATTCATACCTTTGCATTCTTGCATGTTGAACTTCTTGAATAAGTCCTTGGTATATTTTGTTTGAGTAACAAAGGTATCCTCCTTAGTTTGCTTAATTTGCGAATCAAGAAAGAACTTGAGTTCACTCATCATAGATATCTCGAACTTCTCCGACATTAGTCTTCCAAACGTTTCACTAAAATGAGGGTTAGTCGAGCCAAATATGATATCATCAACATAAATTTGGCACACAAATATTTCACCATTAACTCTTTTAGTAAAAAGTGTTGAATCAATTTTCCCAATTTCAAAGCCTTTTTCAGTAAGGAGCTTGGTCAGCCATTTATACCACGCTCTAGGAGCTTGTTTAAGACCATAAAGAGCTTTGTGAAGTTTCTAAACATGATTAGGTTTCTTGGGATTAACAAAGCCGGGAGGTTGTTTAACATAAACTTCCTCCTCAATTTCACCATTGAGAAAAGCACTTTTAATATCCATTTGATATAAAGTGATATCATCATGATTGGCATAAGAAAGTAAGATGCGTATGGACTCAAGTCTAGCAACTGGGGCATATGTCTCACCATAATACATACCTTCGACTTGAGTCTAGCCTTGGGCGACGAGATAGGCCTTGTTGCGTACAACTTGTCCATCTTCATCTTGCTTATTGCGAAACACCCATTCGGTGCCGATGATCTTGTGGTTGTTGTCGAGCTTCTCAACCAATGTCCAAACTTGGTTTCTCTCAAAGTTATCTAGTCCCTCGTGCATAGCATTCACCCAATCCGGATCATCAAGAGCGTCTTAAACCTTCATAGGTTCAAGGTTAGATATGCAAGAGTAATGTTCACAAAAGTTAGCTAAACGAGATTTAGAGCGAGTGATTCTCCCGGTTTGGATATCATCATAGATTTGTTCTACGGGATGATCTCGAGCAATCCTTGCTCTAACTCGTGAGAGCTTTTGCTTGGGTTGGGGTGGAACATCCTCTTCATTTTCTTCTTCTTGTTGTTCTTCTTCATTGTTGTTGGCGTTGTTGTCCTCTTGCGGAGGTGGAGAAGGAGATCGATGAGGTTCATCTTCATGCACTTCCTCTTTTCCTTCATCTTGGCGTGTCCCACTTGTGGATGCCTCAAAGTCAACTTGTGGTTCACCTTGACGTGAAGTTGAGGCTTCCACTTGAATGGATGAAGTATTCTCCTTCACCTCCGTTGGGCGAATCTTGCCAATAGACAAGTCTTGTATTCTTTTCGAAGGGTCTTTGTCTCCTACCTCAATTGGCAATTGCTCTACTTGCGAGCTGTTAGATTCATCAAACTTCACATCTACCGTCTCTTCAACCATTCGGGTGAAATTGTTGTAGACACAGTAAGTGTGAGAGTTTGAGTCGTAACCGAGTAGAAAACCTTCATGAGATTTAGGAGAAAATTTCAAACGACGATGCTTTTCAAGAATGTAACACTTTGAGCCAAATACTCGAAAGTATACAACTTGGGGTTTGTTACCGGTGAGAAGCTCGTATGCCGTCTTGCCGAGAAGTTTGTGAAGATATAGTCAATTTGTAACATGACAAGTTGTCTCAACCACTTCTGCCCAAAATTGTTTTGGCGTCTTGTACTCATCAAGCATTGTTCTCACCATTTCGATGAGTGTCCGGTTCTTCCTCTCAAAAACTCCATTTTGTTGAGGTGTGTACGTAGCTGAGAACTCATGTGAAATCCCTTCTTCGTCGAAAAAGGTATCCACATTGGCGTTCTTGAACTCCGTTCTGTAGTCACTCCGAACCTTGTTGATCTTCACTTCAAATTGGTTTTGGGCCTTCCTAGCGAAGTTCTTGAAGATCTTTTAGACATGCGATTTATCATCAAGAAAGAACACCCACGTAATTCTAGAAAAATCATCAACAATGACCAATCCAAAAGAGTTACCACCGAGACTCTTGTAAGCATTGGGACCAAAAAGATCCATATGAAGTAGCTCAAGCGGTCTTCTCATGGTCATGATGTTCTTCACAGGATGACTTCCTCCAACTTGTGTTCCTGCTTGACAAGCACTACAAAGTACTAGACCATGATAACGCGCGTTGCCGCGCCCGTCCATGTTTACGATAGAATGATTGAACTTCCGTAAATATATGAAGATATAGAACATGGAGGTTCACTTTGCATAAGCTAACCCGTACATAGTGGTAAGTAATCAAAGATGACTTAGATTTGTGATTGATCCTGGCCACCTTGGCTAAAAAAAGGAAAACAGAAAAAAATCTCTTCTAGCAAAGTCCCACATCATGGTGCCCAACCATCTTGAAAAAGGCAAAGAAATGGGAAGCCTGAGTAAAAACGTACAATTGGTTGAAGCAAAAATAGATGGTACAATTACATGAGAAGATCTGGGCAGTATAAATTTCCAAGAAAATCTGAAAAAACTTAATGCATTCAGACATTGCTTAAATGAGTGATGCGGATTCGGCAAGACAACTTTAATATTTTGGTCCAACAGGTAAATATAATCTAGCTGAATCCAAAAACCAAGTATAGTGCCCCCTGAATGTACTACTCATGACAAAGATCAGGGGGAGTCGGGGAGATGGTCCAGTATTCCTCATCATTAACTTCACAACCTTGAACTAATATAAGCTAGGAAATTATGAAATTCATGTGTATGATTTGCTATATGCCAATGGGTTGTGGGCATGGTGGAAGGCAGTTTAATTAGAGATATATGGGAATGAAGTGTATGTACCAGACAGAAGCCATCGCAGATTGCCAGATTCGATGGCTATCAGTCTATCACGTTGCCATGCGATAGTTTCTGCACTTCTGCAGTGGTGTGCCACTCCCATCGGGTGCTGAGTCAACCATGCGAACAAGACACACCGGAAGGCATAAGCGACCGCTGCCGTTGCAGTTTTAGGGTTTATCAGGTATTAACAAGTCCTTACCTTTGGATGCCTACTAGATCCCAGGGCATCAGAAAACAATTTCCCGGCTGAGCACACCCTTCACGTGCCAAGATGATAGCGAACAGGAGAGGACACCGATGCCCACACGCAACCAAGGAGATCTGCGGTACCGTGGGGGACGAGTGGACGACGCCAACAGCGTGCGCCGCTGCCGCAGGGACGAACATACGTGCCCGGCGTCCAGACAAATGGAGAAACGAAAAGTATTGGGAGAGCCCGATTAATGACGGAGTCGCCAGCTCGGCCTGCGGAGTAGCGGCCCAGCTAAGTAGGCCGAACATCACGAACCGGTGATGTGTTGTAAAAAATATCAAAACACAAGCGGTGGACGACGGGAAGATCTGCAATGTTCAATAAGAAGATCGTATGGCTGATAACGTCAAATCGCCGTGGAGGCTCCTAACTAGTTGTGTTATACTGTTTAGTAATATCCTTGTCAAATATAACATCTATACCACCAAGGATATGATCACCTTTAATAAGCTTATCAAGATTTCTCATGCCGACATGACCTAACCTTCTATGCCACAACCAACCTTTAGAAGATTTAGCAATAAAACAAGTGTGAGATTGGGCTTTCTTAGTGAAATCCACAATGTATAGGTCACCTCTACGAATGCCTGTAAATATCATATTATGATTATCTCTATGAAAGACTTGGCAATCAACACGAGTGAATAGCACATTTAAACCAAAATCAGCTAACCTAGACACGAAAAGAAGGTTATAGCCGAGAGATTCAACAAGCATGACATTCTTGATGGAGCTATCGTTGGATATGGCCACCTTACCAAGGCCAACAACTTTACCCTTAGAGTTGTCGCCAAAGGTAAAATACTTTCGTGGACCATCGTTTCTAGCAAGCTCATCAAACATGTCCTTATCTCCGGTCATATGATCCGTGCATCAACTATCAAGAACCCATTCCTTTCCTCCGGCTGTGTAACCACGAAGATTATCCCTAAGACCAAAGTGTCTCATTTGTTCATCAAGGTCAAAATCACTATCATCATCCTCATCATAATATCCATGTTCAATATCGTCTTGTGATTAATCAACACCTAGAGAGAGTGATTCATTAGTTATGTGATCATGACAATGTTCATCTTTATGAATTCTAATGACTTCTGAGATGATATTACTAATGATTCCTACATCTCCTTTGGCACGCATAAGGTCACGAAGCTCAAATAAACATTCATCAAATTTGGGATCACTAGTGTTCATTTTATTTAAAGCAATGGACTTTTGAAGGATCACATCTAGATTTTTCAAAGAGTAGTCCAGAAATCGTTCCTCAAGGAATTTCCATATAGTGTAAGCACATCTGAAGGTTAGTAAGAAAACAAGCAAATTTCTAGGCAATCCTCTAGTGATAAGATCAACAGTTCTAAGATTGCGAACCATGTCAAGATGTTCATCGGAAGTTTGATTTGAAGGGTCAATGGGGGGGGGGTACATAAGGGCTAACAATATACTTGTTCAAATGATATTCATTGAAGATCTCAAGCATGTCGTTTTTCCATTCCTTATAAAACTCTCCATCAAGCATAGGCACTCTACGTCTAATACTCCCAATCGTAGACTCATCCATCTTCCTCCAATGGTGATTAAACCAAAGCAATGGAGACCAAAGCTCTCATACCAATTGAGAGGATCAAAGAAGAGGTTTCTAGAGGGGGGATGATTAGACACTCAACAAGAAAAGTAACAGTTTTTAAGTTCTTTAAGTTGAGGTGGAGTTTTTAGCACAATTTCAAACATTCAGAATACATTTCAAGCAAGTATGGCAAGAGTATATGAGCAGCAGAAAGTAAAGCATGCAAGTTGCAAGAAAGTAAAAGGATGGGATTGGAGTGTGCAAACGCAATTGGAGATAGAGATGTTTTTGGCATGGTTCTGATAGGTGGTGCTATCGTACATCCATGTTGATGGAGACTTCCACCCACGAAGGGTAATGGCTGCGCGAGTCCATGGAGGGCTCCACCCATGAAGGGTCCACAAAGAAGCAACCTTGTCTATCCCACCATGGCCGTTGCCCACGAAGGACTTGCCTCAATAGGGTAGATCTTCACGAAGTAGGCGATCTCCTTGCCCTTACAAACTTCTTGGTTCAACTCCACAATCTTGTCAGAGGATCCCAAGTGACACCTAACCAATCTAGGAGACACCACTCTCCAAAAGGTAATAAATTGTGTGTTGATGATGAACTCCTTGCTCTTGTGCCTCAAGTGATAGTCTCCCGAACACTCAACTCTCTCTCACAGATATGGATATGGTGGAAAGAAGATTTGAGTGGAAAGCAACTTGGGGAAGGCTAGAGATCAATATTCTTGTGGTTGGATTGGAATATCTTGGTCTCAACACGTGAGCAGGTTGTTCTCTCTTAGAATATGAATAGTGGAAGTGTAGGCATGTTCTGATGGCTCTCTCACTGATGGAGAAGGGGTGGAGGGGTATATATACAACCTCCACACAAAACCTAGGCGCTACACACATTTGACCCAACTCGGTCAGACCGAATAAAAGAACTCGGTCTGACCGAAGCAGTTCAAAATGTGAACGTTAGACATTTTCGGTGGGACCGATAGTATCAACTCGATGAGACTGATGCGTTAGGGTTAGGGCAAAACCTCAACTTGGTTTGACAGATTACACAAACTCGGTGAGACCAATTTTGGTAATAGGCTAACAGAGTGTTCGCCAGACAAACTCGGTGTGACCGATTCGCTCATCTCGGTTAGAACAAAATGTTACGAAGAGGAAACAAAGATTTTGCATTCCCATCTAGGTGAGACCGAGATCCCTATCGGTGATACCTAATTGATTAGGGTTTGTTGCAGTGGCTATGTCAAGTGAATCCGGTGGCGCCAGATAGAACAAATCGGTGGGGCCTAGTTTGACATATGCGGCAATGAGAAAGTGGTTGAGGGATTTGCAGCATATTACTAAGCACTTGAGCAAGTAGACCATTAAGCAACACCTTGATACATCTCCAACGTATCTATAATTTTTGATTGTTCCATGCTATTATTTATGAAGTTTTGGATGTTTAATGGGCTTTGTCATACACTTTTATATTATTTTTGGGACTAACCTACTAACCCAAAGGCCCAGTCCAGATTGCTGTTTTTTGCCTGTTTTAGGGTTTTGCAGAAAAGGAATATCAAACGGAGTCCAAACGGAATGAAACCTTCAGGAGAGATATTTTTGGAGAAAATCACGCATGGGAGACTTGAGAATCACGGAGTAGGGGCCACGAGGTGCCCAGGAGGGTGGGGGCGCGCTGCCCCCTAGGGCGCACCCCCCTAGGGCGCGCCCCTGCCTCGTGGGCCCCACGTAAGGCCCCCGGTGCCCTCCTCCTTCCTATATATATCTACGTACCCCGAAACCATCAGAGCAACAGAGAAAACCCAAGTTCCACCGCCGTAACCTTCTGTTCCCGTGAGATCCCATCTTGGGGCCTGTTCCGGAGCTCCGCCGGAGGGGGGATCTACCACGGAGTGCTTCTACATCATCATCATCGCCTCACCATGAGTTGTGAGTAGTTTACCACAGACCTTCGTGTCCATAGCTAGTATCTAGATGGCTTCTTCTCTCTCTTTGGATCTCAATACAAAGTTCTCCTCGGTCTTCGAGGAGATCTATTCGATGTAATCTCTTTTTGCGGTGTGTTTGTCGAGATCCGATGAATTGTGGGTTTATGATCAAGATTATCTATGAAAAATATTTGGTTCTTTTCTGAACTCTTTATGTGTGCTCATAATATCCTTGCAAGTCTCTTCGAATTATTGGTTTGGTTTGGCCTACTAGATCTATAGTTCTTGCAATGGGAGAAGTGCTTGGCTTTGGGTTCAATCTTGCGGTGTCCTTTCCCAGTGATAGTAGCGGCAGCAAGGCACGTATTGTATTGTTGCCATCGAGGATAAAAAGATGGGGCTTATATCATATTGCTTGAGTTTATCCCTCTACATCATGTCATCTTGCTTAAGGCGTTACTCTGTTTTTATGAACTCAATACACTAGATGCATGCTGGATAGCGGTCGATGTGTGGAGTAATAGTAGTAGATGCAGGCAGGAGTCGGTCTACCTGTCTCGGACATGATGCCTATATATAATGATCATGCCTAGATAGTCTCATAATTATTCACTTTTCTATCAATTGCTCGACAGTAATTTGTTTACCCACCGTAGAATATCGCTATCATGAGAGAAGCCACTAGAGAACACTATGGCCCCCGGGTCTATTCTCAACATATCAATCTACACCTACTTTACTTTTTCTGCTTTTACTTTCTGTTCTTATAATCAAAAATACCGAAAATATAAACTATCATCTCTATCAGATCTCACTTTCGTAAGTGACGGTAAAGGGATTGACAACCCCTTATCGCGTTGGCTGCGAAGTTCTTATTTGATTGTGCAGGTTCGAGGGACTCGCGCGTGGTCTCCTACTGGATTGATACCTTGGTTCTCAAAAACTGAGGGAAATACTTACGCTACTATGCTGCATCTCCCTTTCCTCTTCGAGGGAATACAACGCAAGCTCGAGAAGTAGCGCACCTCATCCCCTTTTAATAGTATTGGATTTTCCTATTGACTCAATGTGATCTTGGATCACTAAAATGAAAATGTTGAGTCTTGAGCTTTTGCCAATCTTTGTCCTTTAGCTTCTTGAAAAGGGTTCCACATCCTCTTGTCCTGCCACTCCACTGTTGAACTCATCTGAAATATACTAGATAAAAATATTAGTCCAACAAGAGATATGTTGTCGTTAATTACCAAAATCACCCAGGGAGCACTTGTGCTTTCAAACACACATAAATAGTCCGAAGAGTCTTGGAGGTGATGTGGAAGGTACTCGACCAACTCATCGCATGAAGACGAAGGACGTTGAGTGTAGTACAGCCGCGGAGTAGGCGCTCCTTGTCGTCCTTTGGGATGTAGACGACGACGAGCTCGAGGGGCTTCAGTCGTGGTAGAAAAAGAGCGGGCGTGGCTGTCATTAAGGGGGGATGGCAGTTCATGAACTTGGCGAGGCGCAGCATGAGCGCGAGGCGGAGCATGGACGTTAGCAGCGAGCGCATATGCCCATCATTAAAACTGAGCTCCTCGAGCTGATCTATGGCGGGGGATCGGAACCACTCGTCAAGCTTGGATCGGTCCTTGCCATTGGAACGGAACTTGGCCATGATAAGGCCTCTGATTGGGCCATGGTGACTGTTGAGGATCTGGGAGAACGCATCCAAGCTTTTGCAATAGCCATGGCAGAGCTCGTGGGTGTCGAGGAGGTTGACAGGGGTGAGGGGCCATAGGGGGCGCCACCGTCGGGAAAGGGCGGTTGTCCTCACCCCATATTTGATTGGGAGGAGGGATATGATGTCTGGCAATATATCACCGGGGAGGTTGCCGATGAAGTCTAGGCCTGTTGGAGTCGACTACGGTTTTTTCTCGACCCGCCTCCGCTTGTTGGCAGCCTCGTTCTCCACCTCGTCGGCAGCGATGGAAACCTCTGTCTCCATATTCGCGCCGTGCTTCGGTGCTTCAACATCCACGGTGTTGCCACTCCCTCCGATGGGGCGCTTCGGCGGCATCCCCATACACTGAAAACTTTGAGAACTGAGAGCGTCGTCGAAGATGCGGGTGGAGAGAGAGGATTGTGTTTGTTGCAAGGATGGGAGGGGTGTGGCCGCTCGGGCATGCCATTAATACGGATCAGTGGGAGCGAGGCGGGCGGCGGTCAAAGGCTGTCTCGCTTCCCGATGAGAACGACTACTTAATCTATTAATGAAATATATGCTTACTTACTGAATTTTAGTTGCAAAAATGGACACAAAAAATACCACGCGAAGTTTCATGAATTTCAGACGAGTTTTGGATTTACTATAAATTCAAAACAAAGTATTTCAACGTTTTGCCGGCAATCAACAGTGGCTTAGCGTTTGAAATTCATTCCCATTTCTTGCATGGGACCTAAGCATGCACCCAAGGACACATATTTGATTTTTCAACCAATTTATATGCACTGCAGCATGTGCATGTAGTTCAAATTTGAATTATGCACATAAAATGCCTAGAAACCCCGGTTAATGTATAAAAATGTCCAAACGAACCCCGAAAAATTCCAAAACTTAACACGACACTCATGTTGTTCTATGTTGACACTAGAAATGTTTTGAAAGCAATAAGAGGCAACGGATATCGTTTCGTCCCCAAAGGCGGCACGTTCCCTAACGAAACCATCAGGCTTGTTGTGAGAAGCTCTGGTTTGTGAGAAGCTTATACCCAAACCTGCCCCAAATAGGAAAAACAATTTACCACAACATATTGATGCCGCTCCATTATAGCATGCCAAGTTTCATGAATTTTAGATGAGTTTTGGATTTACTATATTTTAAAAATCAGTTATCTCAACGTTTTGCTGGCAATCAACAGTGCCCTAGTGCTTGAAATTCATTCCCATTTCTTGCATGGGACCTAAGCATGCACCCAAGGACACATATTTGATTTTCAACCAATCTATATGCACTGGAGCATGTTCATGTAGTTCAAATTTGAATTATGTACATAAAATGCCTAGAAAACCCAGTTAATGTATAAAAATGTCCAAACGAACCCCGAAAAATTCCAAAACTTAACACGACACTCATGTTGTTCTATGTTGACACTAGAAATTTTTTGAAAGCAATAAGAGGCAACGGATATCGTTTCGTCCCCAAAGGCGGCACGTTCCCTACCGAAACCATCAGGCTTGTTGTGAGAAGCTCTGGTTTGTGAGAAGTTTATACCCAAACCTGCCCCAAATGGGGCAATTTTTTTACTACGACATGTTGATGCCGCTCCATGATAGCATGCCAAGTTTCATGAATTTCAGCGAGTTTTGGATTTAATAGAATTTAAAAACCAGGTATCTCAATGTTTTGCCAGCAATCAACAGTGCCCTGGTGTTTGAAATTCATTCCCATTTCTTGCATGGGACCTAAGCATGCACCCAAGGACACAAATTTGTTTTTAAAACCAATTTATATGCACTTGAGCATGTGAATGTAGTTCAAATTTGAATTATGCACATAAAATGCCTATGAAACCCAGTTAATGTATAAAAATCTCCAAACGAACCCCAAAAAATTCCAAAACTTAACACAACACTCCTATTGTTCTATGTTGACACTAGATTTTTTTAAAGCAATAAGAGGCAATGGATATCGTTTCGTCCCCAAAGGTGGCACGTTCCCTACCAAAACCATCAGGCTTTTTGTGAGAAGCTCTGGTTTGTGAGAAGCTTATACACAACCCTGCCCAAATGGGACAAATTTTTTACCACGGCATGTTGATGCCACTCCATGATAGCATGCCAAGTTTCATGAATTTCACATGAGTTTTGGATTTACTAGAATTTAAAAACCAGGTATCTCAATGTTTGTGGTCGAGTGACGGTGGTAGGGTGTTTGACATTCATTCCCATTTCTTGCATGGGACCTAAGCATGCAACCAAGGACACGGATTTGAATTTTCAACCAATTTATATGCATTAGAGCATGTGCATGTAGTTCAAATTTTAATTATGCACATAAATGCATTGAAAACTCAATTAATGTATAAAAATGTCCAAACGAACCGTAAAAAATTCCAAAACATAACACAACACTCCTATTCTTCTATGTTGACACTAGAAAAAAAAATTGAAATCAAGAAGAGGCAACGGATATCGTTTCGTCCGGAAAGGTGAAATGTTCCCTACCGAAACCATCACACTTGTTGTGAGAAGCTCTGGTTTGTGAGAAGCTTATACCAAAACCTGTCCCAAATGGGGCAAAAAAAATTTACCACGACATGTTGATGCTGCTCCATGATAGCATGCCAAGTTTCATGAATTTCAGACGACTTTTGGATTTACTAGAATTACAAAAGCAAGTACATCAATGTTTGCCGGAGAGCCACGGTGCCGTGGTGTTTGAAATTCATCCCCATTTATTGCATGGACATAAGCATAAAACCATGGACACACATATGATTTTACAACCCATGTTGGTGCACCGGAGCATGTGCATGTAGTTTAATTTTGAATTGTGCACCTGAAATGGCTAGAAACCCAATTTAATGTATAAAATGTCCAAACGAACCCTAAATAATTCCAATTATTTTACGACACACATATAGTTGCATGTTCACTGCAGATAAAAGTTCTAGCATTTCAAACACCATCCATTGCCGCTGTGACCCCATTATGTAATTCAAATCAAGATGAAAAATCAAGTAGATCGCACACAGTTTATTATCACCAACCGTGTGAGAGGCAGTACAAAATATCCTGGAGCACCGTCGGTGTATAGTACGCCTATGGCTTATGAGAGAAGGTGCATCGACTACAGTCCACAGCCGGCGTGTCAAGCACACTAGCTCTCCTCCCCAAATACTCCCGCCTTTATATCCCTCACAATCTCGAAAATATCTACTACCTCGTAATCTCAAAAATATATACTGCCTGGAAGGTTTTAATGTTCGATAGCACATGATTAATATGTGCGGACCGTGTGCGATGTCTGTTACTCCCGCTCTGCTTTAGTCCCTTGATTCAAATTTTCAGTAGCCCTGACATTTTACTCCCACCTCTGCATCCCTCGCAATCTCAAAAATATCTGCTCGCCCTTGATCCAAATTTACAGTAGCCCCGCCTTTTTACTCCCGCCTAGTAACATTTTCAGTTGCCGCGGTATTTCATAAAACACCACCTTTCCCCCCGCCCCTCCACACACACCACACATTCCCCAAAACCTTCGCTCACACAGACACACATCCCCCAAAACCATTGGTAGGTCACCGCCATCGCCGCCGCTTCCATCGTCAACTTTTACGTGTGTGTCGGGGAGCTCGACGAGGAAATGGCCAAAAGAGGTTTATCATGGCCTCTTCGCCTGACGCCGCCGAGGTATCCCCATCGTGCTCCGCGGGTTCTTTATCGATCCCCCATTGCCGGTCCCCCAATCCGCCCGCCGCCGCCCCCTACGCCGGTTTGAGGACTTCCCCGTCCTCCCTCGGACACGACAGCCGACGAGGTCCTACCTCGGGGTCCGGCAGCGGCGGTGGGGGACGTGGGTCACCGAGATTACAGATCGGGAGACCCACACCCGTCGGTGGCACAGTAGCTTCCACACGACCGAGCTCACGACCATGGAGTATGACAGCTGGCAGGTCCGCTAACACGGCGTGGCTGCTAGGCCCAGTTTCCCCTTCGACACACGTCCAGTCGACCTCGTTCCGCCGGAGCCAGGGGTGGTGAGATCGACAATGGCGCTGGAGGACCACGAGGCGTGGGAGCGCCTCGAGGCTGAGGCCGCCGACGAGGCCTACATGCAAGAGCTCCGCCGGCAGCACCCGGAGCTCGTGGAGGCGGAGTGGGCGATCTTTGCCGGCGCGGAGGGCAGCGAGGTTATCACGCTCTTCTTCGATGACGAGGTCAAAGGCGGCGAGGACGGCGGCATGGAGGGCGTTGAGGTGGGCCCTGAGAACAAGGAGATCGACGTCCACGAGTGGAGGAGTGTCTTCCCCAATGACCCCGACGACGGCACCGGCCCGGACCCGGCTCGCGGCACACCGTACCTGACGAGGAAGGATTGGCTCGACCCCTACTTTGACCGAAAGTAGTTTATATTAGCTTAAATTTATGTTTTATGTTCGGTTATGCAAAACTATCTATGTTTATGTTTGAATGCATGCTACTTTCGGTTGAACTTGATGAAATTGAAGTTTACAACGTTAAGTTTCGGGGATCGACTAGAAACGGCCAAACATTTCTGGAGTATATATACACACACACACACACACACACACACACACACACACACACACTAAGGTTTTTAGCCCTTTAGCTTTCTAAGGATCGCCTAGAGATGTCCTTATGACTTGTTTATTTTAGTTCTTCACAATGTGATGCTCTATATGTGCAACTGTTTGTTGTGCAGTTCAATTTCATCAATAACAGTTTCAACAATACCACTATGAGTTACGATATTTGGTTATTGTTAAGGATATTATAGTTAACATGCCTTTTCATTTTTTTAACAATAACTAATGTACTTTAGACCTGCACAATACCGGTTTGAATGACTATTTGCCTCTTTTTAAATGTTATGCCTGATGCAGTTAACACACCGTTCCACTTCTTGTTTTGCTTAACTAGCGTGCTTAAGCCTGCACACTAAAGCTACATGGCAACATGCATTGTACTGAATGACTAAATATGCAATCCCAAGCTACATAGCAAAAAGGAAGAGTGTTACCTTAATGTTCTAATGATGTCTAGATATACATGTAATTAAATATATAATGGGATTGAGGGAGTGTTATACTACATCATTTTGCAATTGTTGTTTAGCTTCTAATATTAACTTGGTGCTTTTAGGTACATGTGTCATTGCCAAAGGTCCACACTTCGACCCTTTCTGCGTATGGGGCAATGAGATATTCATGAACGAACATCAAGTGAGGAAACTGATAAAGATTGTTATTAAAATGGGTCAAAAGATGTCAATCGAACTATTTGTTTACACTTTATGCAAGACAACAGTGAACTGCAGGATGGTAAATAAGAACCCTGTAGCCTTCTTTTTACTGCCCGTAATGAGTTGTGTTAGGTGACAATGTCTGAATCTTTTTTCCTTTGCAGTGGATCCTGAAGCAGTTTACTCAAGATTACCTCTCCAACCACATGATTGGCGGCCGGTGATAACCCACAAGTATATTGGATCGCAACAGTTTTCGAGGGTAGAGTATTCACCCCAAATTTATTGATTCGACACAAGGGGAGCCAAAGAATATTCTCAAGTATTAGCAGCTGAGTTGACAATTCAACCACACCTGGAAAACTTAATATCTGCAGCAAAGTACTTAGTAGCAAATTAGTATGGAAGTAATGGTAACAACGGCAAAAGTAACAGTAACATTTTTGTAGTGGTGGTGACAACAGAAGTGACGAAAGTAACAAAGCAAGTATCAATATGGAATGAACTCCTAGGCAATGGATCGGCAATGATAGGTGTCAGATAATATTCATCATGTAGTAGTTATAACCTAGGGTGACAAAGAACTAGCTCCAATTCATCAATGTAATGTAGGCATGTATTCCATATATAGTCATACGTGCCTATGGAAAAGAACTTGCATGACATCTTTTGTCCTACCCTCCCGTGGCAGCGAGGTCCTAATGGAAACTACGGGATATTTAGGCCTCCTTTTAATAGAGTACCGGACCAAAGCATTAGCACTTAGTGAATACATGAACTCCTCAAACTATGATCATCACCAGGAAGTGCCCCGGTTATTATCACTCTGAGTTTGCCGGATCATAACACATAGTAGGTGACTATTGACTTGCAAGATAGGATCAAAAACACGAATATATTCATGAAAACATAATAGGTTCAGATATGAAATCATGGCTTTTGGGCCCTAGTGACAAGCATTAAGCATGGCAAAGTCATAGCAACATCAATCTCAGAACATAGTGGATACTAGGGATCAAACCCTAACAAAACTAACTCGACTACATGATAAATATCATCCAACCCATCACCATCCAGCAAGCCTACGATGGGTTACTCACGCACGACGGTGAGCATCAAGAAATTGGTGATGGAGGATCATTGGTGATGACGACGGCGACGACCTCCACTCTCCAGAGCCCCGAACAGACTCGAGATCAGGCCTCCCAAGGAAGAACAGGAGGTGGCGGTGGTTCCATATCATAAAACGCAATGGGATCTTCTCTTTGATTTTTCCTCCCCGAAAGAGAATATATGGAGTTGGAGTTGACGTCGATGGAGGTCCAAGGGGCCCACAAGGTAGGGGGCACGCCCTAGGGGGGCACCCCCACCCTTGTGGCTAGGGTGTGGGGCCCCTCCGGTAGTTCTTTTCCCTAGTATTTTTTTATATATTCTTAAAATATTCTCCGTTGATTTTCAGGTCATTCCGGGAACTTTTATTTCTGCACAAAAACAACACCAAGACAATTCTGCTGAAAACAACGTCAGTCCGGATTAGTTCCATTCAAATTATGCAAATTAGGGTCCAAAACAAGCGCAAAAGAGTTTGGAAAAGTAGATACGGCGGAGATGTATCAGTCGACCATCACAAGGGGTTGGACTAGAGTTGTGCGTGCGTTCTGCCTCGAGGAGAGCACAATAGGGCCATTCCGCTTCACCTTGTTTAGCAACCAGAATGTATGTCGCCTCTTTCTTTACCATATGTAATAGTACAAGTATAGAACCCTGGTTCATCATTCTTTATTTGGTGCTTATGTAATTCTTAAACATATGTACCTATGAATCGAATAATGCATTGCTTGTTTCAACCCGATGGATATGAATAAAGCTATAGCCTACTTTCAAGTTTAAATTAGGTACAATTTTAAATAGCAGCAATTCAATTAGGGCGAAATTACAGTGTGCAGGTCATTATGGCGCACACGGTTAATAAAGACAACGTGTGCGATATACATCATAATCCGACATGGTTCACAGAGAGGAAACGTGTGTAACAATGCACACAGTTCCCGTTTGCAAACCGTGTGTGATGTTAGATACTATCACATACGGTGCGGGAAAACTAAATGTGTGTGATTGTCTACCTATCACACATGGCTTATAATCATGAACTGTTTGTGATGTGCCAGGCATTGTAAACGTAGAGCCAGTTTGGTATGTGCTTGGAAAACTCCCATGCCTGGAATCTGCCTGGTTTTAGGTAAAACCACAAAGCTCCGACTGCGATGGCAATGCGAGCACAAACGAGCGGCAAGGATGAAGCGTTTGTGATTTTTGAGATATTAGAAACAGTTATATAGGGACAACTGTATGCATCAAGGCACCCTATCCGCGATGGTTTCTGAGTCGTGTGGGAAGGACCCCCCTATCGCCCACACTCACTTGGCGACGGTTCCAAATGCCGTCGCGGAAAGGGGTTAAAAACCATTTGCATAGCACCGACGCATACCAGTGTACCCACCGTATGCTTTCTTCGAGAGAGAGAAGCTTTAGTAAAACATATGGCCCCCGGGTCTATTTTCCATCATATATTTTCAGATCTATAAAATAAAAAACCCAAAAATACCTTGCTGCAATTATTGTGTGCTTACTTTAGTTTGCCTTGTACTTATATTTTAAATTTATCTCTATTAGATCTCACTCTTGCTAGTGACCATGAAGGGATTGACATCCCCTTTTTCACGTTGTGTTCAAGTGTTTGTTAGTTTGTGCAGGTGCACATATTGGGGACTTGCTTGTGCCTCCTACTGGATTGATACATTGGTTCTTAATCAAGGGAAATACTTATCTCTACTTTGCTGCATCACCCTTTCCTCTTCAAGGGAAAAATCAATGCAAGCTCAAGAAGCAGCAGGAAGAATATATGGCGCCGTTGTCGGGAAGGTTCTACATCAAGCCTAACAAGTAACTATCATAAACTCTCATCTCTTGCACTTACATTATTTGCCATTTGCCTCTCATACATCTCCCCCACTACTAGAATGTTTTTAGAAAAACAGAAAAATATTTACCTTTTTATTCGCCTTCTTTCCATTTTGCCTTATGTCTTACATGGTTTCTTTGCTCGTTTTCTTGGCATAATTGTGTTTATTGGAATTCGGAAGTAAAGTGTTATGGATCCTCATCCACTTGCTAATATATTTTTAAAATCCAATTATGATGAACCAATTGCTAGTGTGTTGAGTGCACTAGATTATCTTTATGAGGTTTTGCTTGAAATTCATAAATCTGACAATTGCGATGAATTGTTAAAATAAGAAAATTATAAAGTGATGATAGCTCCTTAGTGAAAAGCATGATTGCATTGATATTATTAAAAATTCTATGAATCTCAATTGTGGTAATGATATGCAAAACCCTAAGCTCGGGGATGCTAATTTTTCTATGTCCATTACTTATTGCAATGATCATGATTGGGGTGATGCTTCTTATGATCTTGAAAATTTATTTAAGCCTCATGATGAATTTGATCTTGATAGTAATGTTTACAGTAATATTGAAAGTGGGTTTGGAAGAATGTCAACTTTTAATGATCCCACTACTTTGGAGATTGAACAATCTTACGAATTTTTTGTTAAAAGTGGCCTTATAGAGGTCATGACTTTATTTGATGATAATCCCACTATTTTGGAAGAGTGTCATCTTTGCAAGCATGTGGAACAATTATATGATATGTTATGTCATAGCTATATTGTTGAAGTTGAATATGATCTCACATGCAATTGTTATGAGAGAGTAAAATATGGTTGTAGGAATCTTCATGTTATTAAATTACATCTCTTCATGTGGAGATTGCTATTGTTTCCTTTTTCTTGCTTGCATATGCTAGTTTTTGCTTGCCTTAATAATTTGTTTGCTTATTAAATTCCTATGCATAGGTAGTATGTTAGACTTAGATGTGTTTCTCACATGTTTTATGATGTTCTCTGTGTGCTTCAATTACTGTCTTTCATGTGAGAATCATTAAAGTTATCAATGCCTAGCTAAAAGGCTTTAAAGAAAAGCGCTTGTTGTGAGACAACCCAATATTTTTCTTTTATGTTTTTAAATAAAAATACCTTCTAACCTCTGGTTATATGTGTTTTCATGTTTTAAATTAGTGTTTGTGCCAAGTAAGACCTTTGGGACGATTTGGAAGATTGTTGATTTGATTTTGCTGAAAACTGAAAATTTTGCATCCAGTACATCAAGTTCTAAAATTCACTGGAGCGTGATAATTTTATGAATTCTTTACACAAGAATAATATACAAATTTACCATGAGTTCGTATTTTTCAGAATTTTTAGAGCTGTAGAAGTATACAAAGTTTTCAGATTTCTACAGACTGTTGTATTTTTTGACAGATTCTATTTTCATTGTGTTGTTTGCTTATTTCGAAGAATCTATGGATAGT
>LR738715.1:181948992-182000804 GCA_902687465.1 Secale cereale | reverse complement strand
CCCCCCCCCCGTGGCTCTCCTAACCCTAATATTTGCTCTATAAATACCTGAATACTCCCCATACGTCACAAGAGTCGCCAAAAAACTTTACCACCACTGTGAGTTTCTGTTCCCGTGAGATCCCATCTTGGGGCCTTTTCCTATACTCCGCCGGAGGGGGATTCGATCATGGAGGGCTTCTACATCAACCATGCTGCCCTTCCAATAATGTGTGAGTAGTTTACCACAGACCTACTGGTCCATATCTGGTAGCTAGATGGCTTATTCTTTCTCTTTGATCTTCAATACAATGTTCTCCTCGATGTTCTTGGAGATCTATTCAATGTAATATTCTTTTGCGGTGTGTTTGTTGAGATCCAATGAACAGTGGATTTATAATCAGATCATCTATGAATATTATTTGAGTCTTCTCTGAACTCTTTTATGCATGATTAAGATAGCTTTGTATTTCTCTCCAATCAATCAATTTGGTTAGGCCAACTAGATTGGTTTTTCTTGCAATGGGAGAGGTGCTTTGTGATGGGTTCAATCTTGCGGTGTCCTCGCCCTGTGACAGAAGGGGTAGCATGGCACGTATTGTATTGTTGCCATTAAGGATAAAAATATGGGTTCATATCATATTTCTTGAGTTTATCCCTCTATATCATGTCATCTTGCTTAAGGCGTTACTCTGTTCTTATGAACTTAATACTCTAGATGCATGCTGGATAGGGGGCGATGGGTGGAGTAATAGTAGTAGATATGATAACCCACAAGTATAGGGGATCAATTGTAGACTCTTTAAATAAGTAAGAGTGTGGAACCCAACGAGGAGCTAAAGGTAGAACACATATTCCCTCAAGTTCTATCGACCACCGATACAACTCTACACACGCTTGACGTTCGCTTTACCTAGAACAAGTATGAAACTAGAAGTACTTTGTAGGTGTTGTAGCATATGTTTGCAAGATAATAAAGAGCATAAATAAAAACTAGGGGCTATTTATATAAAGAAACAACTAATTAGTTTTAGTAGAGAGATTTTTGTCACAAGAAAGTTTTTTGTCCCTAGGCAATCGATAACTAGACATGTAATCATTATTGCGATTTTATATGAGGGAGAGGCATAAGCTAACATACTTTCTCTTCTTGGATCATATGCACTTATGATTGGAACTCTAGCAAGCATCCACAACTACTAAAGATCATTAAGGTAAAACCCAACCAGAGCATTATAAGGTATCAAGTCCTCTTTACTCCCATACGCAAACAACCTACTTACTCGGGTTTAAGCTTATGTCACTCTAGCAAGCCACCATAAGCAAATCATGAACATATTGCAAACCCTACAGTGGGGATCCCTCATGCTTGCGTGACACGGAGAGCACCATAGGACAGCAACAATAATAAAACATGCAACTCAAACCAATCACGATCATCAATCAACCCATATGACAAAGCGGATCTACTCAAACATCATAGGATAGCCATACATCATTGGGAAATAATATATAGTATTGAGCACCATGTTTAAGTAGAGATTGCAGCGGGTAGAAGAAGTGTTACACCGCTGCACTAGGGGGAGAGAGTTGGTGATGACGGCCGCGAAGTTGTTGGTGTAGATCACCGTCGCGATGATGGCCCCGACGGCGTTCTGGCGCCACCAGGAGAGAGGGGGAGAGAGCCCCCCACCTTTTTCTTCTTCCTTAGCCTCCCCCTAGATGGGAGGAGGGTTTCCCCTCTAGTCCATGGCCGCGGAGGGGCGGGAGCCCCTCCGAGATTGGATCTCTCTCGCTGTTTCCTTCTATTTCCGCGCTCCTAGATTTTGGCCTTTCACCGTTTCTTATATTCCCGCAGATCCTTAAGTCTGATTGGTCTGAAATTTTAACACGATTTTTATCCGGATATTGGCTTTCTTGTGGCGAAAGAAGGGCAGCAACCACCTTACGGTGTGGCCACAAGGGTCAAGGGCGCGCCCCAACCCCTGGGGAGCGCCACCCGTCCTTGTGGGCCTCTCGGGCATCGTCTCGCGTTGATTCTTTTTTCCCCAAAATCACATATATTCCAAAACAATCTCCGTAAGTTTTTATCCCGTTTGGACTCCGTTTGATATGGATTTTCTATGAAACAAAAAACATGCAACGAACAGGAACTGGCACTGGGCACTGGATCAATATGTTAGTCCCAAAAAATAATATAAAAAGTTGCCAAAAGTATGTAACAGTTGTAGAATATTGGCATGAAACAATAAAAAATTATAGATATGACGGAGATGTATCAACATCCCCAAGCTTAATTGCTGCTCTTCCTCGAGTAGGTAAATGATAAAAATAATAATTTTTGATGTGGAATGCTACCTAGCATAATCTTGATCATGTAATCTAATCATGGCATGAATATTAAGACACGAGTGATTCAAAGCAATAGTCTATCATTTGACATAAAAGAATTTATTACTCGGGCATCCCAACAAACAATCAAGCCTTTCAAAATATCAATGCTAAAGAACGTTATCCCTACAAAATCATATAGTCTTTATGCTCCCTTTTCTGAACACAAGATACCCCTCATGCCCATCCCGATGTCAGCCAAGCAATTGCTTTCATACTCTACCTTTGCAAGCCTTTTTTCAGCTTTTCACGCAATATATGAGCGCGAGCCATGGACATAGCACTATGGGTGGAATAGATGGTGGTGATAGGTAGAAGGAGGGAGAAGGTCTCACATCAACTAGGCAAATTAATGAACTATGGAGATATCCATCAATTGATCAATGTGAGTGAGTAGGGATTGCCATGTAACGAATGCACTAGAGCTATAAGTGTATGAAAGCTCAACAACTAACTAGTGGGTGTGCATCAACTTGCTTGCTCATGAAGACCTAGGGCATTTGAGGAAGCCCATCGTTGGAATATACAAGCCAAGTTCTATAATGAAAAATTCCCACTAGCATATGAAAGTGACAACATAGGAGACTCTTTATCATGAAGAACATGGTGCTATTCTGAAGCACAAGTGTGGAAAAAGATAGTAACATTGTCCCTTCTCTCTTTTTCTCTCAATTTTTCTGTTTATTATTATTATTTTGGGCTCTTTGGCCTCTCTTTTTTATGGGCTTCTTTGGACTCTTTTATTTTTTTGGGCTTCATTGGCCTCTTTTATTTATAATCTCACATGGGACAATGTTCTAATAATGATGATCATCACACTTTTATTTACTTATAACTCGATACTAGAACACAAATATGACTCTATATGTGTGCCTCCGGCGGTGTACCGGGATGTGCAATGATCTAGCATAGATAAAAAATGGACAAGCCATGAAAACATCATGCTAGCTATCTTACGATCATGCAAAGCAATATGACAATGATGGTGTGTGTCATAATAAATGGAACTGTGGAGTTACATGGCAATAAATCTTGGAATGGCTATGGAAATTCATAATAGGTAGGTATGGTGGCTGTTTTGTGGAAGGGTATAAGGTGGTTTGATGCACCGACGAAAGTTGCACGGTACTAGAGTGGCTAGCAAGGTGGAAAGGTGAGAGTGCAGATAATCCATGGACTCAACATTAGTCATAAAGAACTCATATACTTATTGTGAAAAATCTATTAGCCCTCAAAGCAAAATAATACGACGCATGCTCCTAGGTGGGAGGTTGGTAGGAGTTAAGCATTGTGTGCCCCCGACCTTCACGCAAAGATAAACTATCAAAATACAATGCACGCCAATTTGGTTACATAGTTAGGAGACCATACGTGCATGCTACGGGAATCACAAACCTTAACACAAATATTCTTACTAAACCACAGTCATTCACTAGTACCTCCCGCATATTACCATCTCTATATCGCAAAACTATTGCAAGGAATCAAACATATCATATCCATCGATCTACAAGTTTTATGTAGGATTTTATGACTAACCATGTGAATGACCGATTCCTGTCAACTCTCTAAATAGATATAAGTGAAGCAAGAGAGTTTTAATTCTTTCTACAAAAAATATGCCCACGCTCTAACAAATATAAGTGAAGCAAAAGCATTCTACAAATGGAGGTTTTCTATGTGAGGAGAAACAGAAAATTCAAACTTCAAATGATATAAGTGAAGCTCATGAAGCATTCTATAAAGCCATACTCAAAAGATATAAGTGAAGTGCAAAGAGCATTCTATAAATCAACCAAGGACTATCTCATACAGCATGGTGCATTATTAAAAGAAAAATAAAAGCACACTATGCTCCAAGATTTACGCATATCATGTGAACAAAACAAAAATCGAAACATACTGATAATTGTCGAGTAAAGATGGGATGCCTTCCAGGGCATCCCCAAGCTTAGATGCTTGAGTCTCCTTGAATATTTACTTGGGGTGCCTCGGGCATCCCCAAGCTTGAGCTCTTGCCTCTCCTCATTCTTCTCATATCAATACCTCCTCGATCTTCGAACACTTCATCCACACAATTTTTTTATTAGAGGGGTTAGTACATATATAACATCAAATCCCATTATGTACTGCTCTAACATTATTGTATAATTATAATCAAACATTACCCACTGTATGCTATCACAATTCTATGGCACCAAGTCAAAGGAGGCTCAACAAAATGTCAAACATAAGCAAACAATGAAACTATAACAGCAATCTGTGAAAACATGATAGGCTGTAGTAATATGAACATTAACCATACTTATGTACCTCTAACAATTATGAAAAATTAGGAGAAAATAAACAATTTGTATATCATTACTGTGCAAAAAGTTTCAGAAACATTTGACGTTCCAGTAAAAAAAAAGAAAAATCATGCACTACAGCCAAAGTTTCTGTTTTGCACCGCACAAACCAACAAACAATCTAATCATCCTAAAGGCAAATCTTGGAACATTATTTTTGTAATACAATGGATTTGTACAAGGGGATAATTATTTTTGTGAGAAACTTCCATGAAAAATTCTACATTGTTTCCATGAGCATGAACACAAGTGTTCAAGGTCGACCCTCACTTCTCCAATGCATAATCTTCCAATCGCTTCTCTTTTTGAACAAGTTTTTAGGTTCCCCGCTTTATTTTTTTGTTTCAAAACTATATAAAAGCACTCAACAGAAATAAATGACTCTCTAATACCTCCGGGTTGTCTCCCTGGCAAATGACTCTCTATATAAAAAACATTAATCTAGGCATATAGTGCTCAAGTACTGGATACACCCGGATCCCAAGGTATATCAAAGCCAAATTTAATTAACAATTATTTGTGATTTAGTAGTGAGAACAAAGTAACATATATCATGCAACAACGAAGTCTAACTCTCTTCCTATGCATCGGCATGTCACAAAAGAACAATTCATGCACACATAGTAAAGGCCGATACATAGCATAAACAGTTTCCTGCAATTTTATCGTATTGGAAACATAGAGAGGCGGAGTGTCGGTGTACTAAGGTAGGGGTACCTCAGTACCCCAACTTGTGCACGGGCAGTGGCAGCTTCCCGCGGCAGGGCCTACCACGTGCTTGCCGGAGACCTTTCTGCTCCATATAAAACCATTCAAAAACAAAGTATACAAGACGGAAGATCGAGGCCCCGGCAAGTGGAGCTTGCCGGGAAGGCCGTCCCAGGCTCAAGATTACCTCACTGACACAAGACCCTGGCAAGAGGAGCTTGCCAGGAAGACTAGAAGATTACATTTCAGAAGACATGCCTCGGCGCAGCATGCGCCCCGGCAGGGCCCGGGGAGCGACAAGCTTCAGAGCCCAACAAGCTTCCGGGCCCGGCAAGATCAAGACCCCGACAAGGTGCTTGCCGGGGAGAGTTACGCTGTGTGCCCGCGCTCCAGCTCATCGAACCACGCGTCGCCCTGGGGCCATTCCGGGGACGCGTGGCGGATGGCTGTGCAGCCTGGGGGACACGGTGGCACTCCACGGTGACGAAGCCATCGCCATGGCAAACGGAGACGCAAGGGCGGGCGCTTTTGGGGTCGACGGCGACGGGCATTAAATGCTCTTGTCCCCCACTGTCAAAGTAGGTGATGACCACTATTCATGCACTGTTCATCCACTGTTCCCGCACTGTTACAACTACCACCAAAGTTACATTTTTACCCCTTTCTCCTACGTTGACACCTGTCGGTGACCCCTTGGGCTATAAAAGGAGGCCCATGCACAACGTAGAAAGGGTTCGGAACCTTGATAGCTCTCTTGCTTGGTGTAGCTAGTTCTTCAAGCTCCCGAGCTCCCCAACTCAATACAATCAAGCAGGAGTAGGGTTTTACGCGTCCATCGCGGCCCGAACCTGGGTAAACTGCCCGCGTGCTCACTACGATCTGCTCTTTGTGCTCCCTCCGCTCCCTTACCGCACGAACAAGGGGCTCCGGTCCCATAGGTGCTCGTGGTGGACAGTTTCCCCCGACATCTTTGGCGCGCCAGGTAGGGGGCGTCGAGGTTGTGCGAACCTGATCCGGCGTTCACGCGGGCGCATTCTTCATCAACCTCTCCAGCTTCATCAACAACTTCATCATCAGCAACATGGCCCCGAAGAAGAAGGCTTCGGAGGTCGCAGGCCCGTCTGCGTCTGTTCCACCACCACCAGAACCAACGGTGGGTGGAGGAGACGCCGGCGGAAGAGTGGTCGCCGGTGAGGAAACTCACGGCACCGCTAAATCCAAGGACAAGGCGGACGGCAGGACCAACTCCAAGGCCTCGGTCTCCGTAGATGCGCCACGTCCATCTCAGCAAACAACAACCCAGCAGCGCCATGGCACAGGAGGTGGCATTCGCTTGCTGGGTCAAGGGCAAACCGGAGGCTCGCGGGATGCTCCGGGCCATCGTCCTGGCACGAGCAAGGCGCGGTCGCCGGGGCGGGACCCTGCTCCTTCTAACCCCGTTAGGAGTCCGAGCATATCCCGCTCCTCGCACCGCTCGCCCCCGCTCCCCTCCTCTCCAGCAGAAGCGCTCGCAAGGGCGCAACTGCTCCTCGATTTCCCTCCAGCGGCAGACAAGGCCGAAGACTGGAGGGCAACAATCCAAAGCCTCATCGCCTTCGCCAACAACGACACGCCGCAGCAGCCGGCGACCTCGCGGCCACGGCAAGTCGAGAAGACGAAGGCCGACGGCGACAAGACCGCCGGGGGTGCAACCACCGTGCACTCCCCGCCGCGGAAGCAAAAGACGCCGCCCCGCCGGATCAACGTCGACGACGACTCCACGGCGTCGTCGGATCCGCGGACTCGTCGGGACCAGCACCAAGTCCTTGACGACCGGCGACAAGAAGACGCTCGAACGACGATCGAGCGCCGCCGAGAAGCTCGGCGACAATCAGATCAGCGAGCTGGGACCGCTGTCGATACGCACGCGCCCGGTGAGCCAGGCGACTTGCCATACGCGGCAGGTTGCCCTGCGTTTACCCGTGAGCTGCGGCGCGTCCAGTGGCCCAGCATGAAGAACTTCAAGCCCGACGTACCGGAGAAGTACGACGGCAAGACGCACCCCTCGGAATTCCTCAGCATATACACCATCGCGGTGCAAGCTGCCGGGGGGCGCGACGAGAAGATATTGGCGAACTACTTCCCGCTGGTGCTTAAGCCGAACGTTCGTTCTTGGCTTATGCACCTGCCGGAAGGCTCCATTTCTTCTTGGGCAGATCTTTGCCACCAGTTTGTTGGCGCCTTCACGGGCAGCCACAAACCCCACGGCCAGGAGAGCGATCTCCACATCTTGGCCCAGAAGGAAGGAGAGCCTCTGCGCAAGTACATCCAGCGCTTCAGCCGCGTGCAGCACAACATCCCCGACGTCCACCCTGCTGCGGTTATCAGTGCGTTCCACCAGAACGTGCGTAACCGCCGCATGCGTGAGGAGATGGCCATGACCAAGATACGGGATGTCAGTGAGCTCTATGCTCTAGCTGACAAGTGCGCGCGCGCCGATGAGGGGAGGAGACTCCCCGGGGAGGATGCTGGCGCAGGGGGAAGCGACAGCGAGGATGCCGCCCCGGCAAAGAAGAGCCGGCGGCGGAACAATAGAAGAAAGAACAAGAAGGAAGTGCTTGCCGTCGAGAAGTCCGGCAAGGAGGCTCCCGCCAAGCAAGCGCAGGCTGGCGGCTCCGGCAAGGAGCCTGCCCCTGTAGCGGCAGCCGACAAGCAGGACGGCTCTGACAAGCAATACTGCAAGATCAACCGCACCAAGGGCCACGACCTCTCCAACTGCAAACGCGTCGAGTACCTCGTCGAGCAGCAGAAAGCTGAGTACGAGCGGCGCGACAAGGAGAAGGCCCAAGGTGGCGGAGGAGAGCCCAGCAAGAAGCGGCCGTTTAATGGCCGGGGAGGACGCCGCGGCAAGGCCAAGCAGCGGCAAGGTGATCGACCTCCCCGGGGCCGCGACAAGGATGAAGAAGACGACGACGACGACATGGAGGAAGAAGATAACAGCGAGCAGGAGTTCCAGAAGGCCACGGAGGTCCTGTGCGTCGACGGCGGCGCCTCTCTGCATACTTCCCACCGCCAACTCAAGCAGTGGGTGCGGGAAGTAAATGCAGCAGAGCCGCCCATGGAGTCGCGCAGGCTCCTCAAATGGTCCAGCACGCCCATCATTTTTGATCTTGAGGATCACCCTGACCGCACCACTGCGGTCGGGTGCTTGCCGATGCTGGTCTCCCCCACCATCCGCAACCTCAAGGTCACCAAAATGTTGGTTGACGGCGGAGCCAGGCTGAACTTGATCTCCTCAGCTGTGATCAAGAAACTCCAAATCCCAGATGGCGAGCTCGAAGAGACCGGTTCGTTCCAAGGAATAAACCCGGAGAGGAGCAAGCCCAAGGGGAAGATCACTCTGCCGGTGACCTTTGGCGGGGAGCTGAACTTCAGGACGGAGAGGATAACCTTCGATGTTGCCGATATCCCATTGCCATACAATGGGATACTTGGACGTCCTGCCCTCGCCAAGTTCATGGCAGCTTCCCACTACTTCTACAACGTACTCAAGATGCCGGGGCCGATAAGCGTCATCTCTGTCCATGGCGACAAGAAAGATGCGCTTGTTTGCGTCGACAAGATCTACCGGGATGCAGCAGCCGCAGCAGAGAAGGACACACTTGCCGCTGAAGCTCCCGGGGGGAAGAAGACTAAGACCAAGTCCGGCAAGTGCTCTGGGGCCCACTCCGGCAACCGCACCTCTTCGGAGTGCTGCGCTGCCGTCGAGGATGTCCCATCGAGCTCCACCGGCAAGTGCAAGAAGGGGATGGCCGCTCCTCCGGCAACCAAGAAGGTGTCCGCCAAGGAGGACGACACTGGTGGTACCTTCACCATCAGTGCCACACTTGACAGCAAATAGGAAAGCGCGCTCGTTGCCTTCCTGCGGGCCAATGTCGATGTGTTTGCCTGGCAACCATCTGACATCCCCGGTGTTCCCAAGAAGGTGATTGAGCACAAGCTTGCTGTTTGTCCTCATGCGCGGCCCGTCAAGCAGAAGGTCAGAAAGCAAGCCGTGGAGCGCCAAGAATTCATTGCCGAAGAGATCAAGAAGCTAGAAGCAGCAGGCCTAGTTAGAGGCGTGATCCATCCGACGTGGTTGGCAAACCCAGTTGTCGTGCGTAAGGCCAACGGGAAGTGGAGACTTTGTATAGACTTCACCGATGTGAATAAAGCATGCCCCAAGGATCCATTTCCCTTGCCGCGCATTGACCAGATCGTTGACTCCACTGCTGGATGTGAGCTGCTCTCTTTCCTTGATGCATATTCAGGCTACCACCAGATTTTCATGGCCAAGGAAGATGAAGAGAAGACTGCATTTATCACTCCATGTGGCACATATTGCTTCATATGCATGCCTTTCGGATTGAAGAATGCAGGATCAACATTTGCAAGGGTGGTATACACTGCTTTTGAGCCACAGATCCACCGAAATGTAGAGGCTTACATGGATGATATCGTGGTCAAGAGCAAGAGCAAGGATACGCTGATCCAAGATTTGGAAGAGACATTTGAGAACCTGCGCAAGATCCAGCTTAAGTTGAACCCCGAGAAGTGCGTCTTTGGAGTCCCCTCCGGCAAGCTTCTCGGGTTCTTTGTGTCACAGAGGGGGATTGAAGCCAACCCCGACAAGATTAACGCCATCGAGCAGATAGAAGCCCCGAAGCGCGTCAAGGACGTAAGAAGACTTGCAGGTTGTGTGGCTGCCCTCAGTAGGTTCATTTCAAAGTCTGCAGAACGCGCCCTACCTTTCTTCAAAATCTTGAAGAAGGCAGGTCCTATGAAATGGACTCCGGAAGCGGAGGCAGCGCTGCAAGACTTGAAACGGTACCTATCCTCCACTCCAATACTTGTCGCACCTAAGCCACAAGAGAAATTGCTGCTGTACTTAGCAGCAACCAATCAAGTGGTTAGTGCTGCGTTAGTAGCGGAGAGGGAGGCCGACGAGGAATCTACACCCCCGGCAAGCGAATCCAGCGACAAGCAGGGGGCTGCTCCGGCAAGCTCTGGCCCCGACAAGGACAACTCTGCGCAGGATCAAGGAGAAGTGCGGAAGAAGATGGTGCAGCGCCCGGTGTATTTCGTGAGTTCCCTCTTGCAGGGGGCTAGATCAAGGTACTCCGGGGTGCAGAAGTTGCTTTTCGGCCTCCTCATGGCCTCGAGAAAGCTGCGCCATTACTTCCAAGCACATGAGATAACAGTGGTCACTCGCTTTCCGCTGAAGAGGATATTGCACAATCCAGAAGCAACAGGCAGGATCGTCGAATGGGCACTAGAGCTGTCAAGCTTTGGTCTCAAGTTTGAAAGTACCTCAACCATACAGAGCCGAGCTTTGGCAGAGTTCATAGCTGAATGGACCCCAACGCCCGATGAGGAAGTTCCAGAAACAAGTGCACCCGTACAAGAAGCGACAAGTGAATGGGTAATGTACTTTGACGGTGCCTTCTCGTTGCAAGGCGCTAGAGCCGGTGTGGTACTCATAGCACCCACCGGAGAACACCTCAAGTATGTTATCCAGATGCACTTTCCCAGGGAACAAGCGACAAACAATACTGCTGAGTATGATGGCTTGCTTGCCGGCCTCAGGATCGCGGCCGAACTTGGGATCAGAAAGCTAATTGTGCGGGGAGATTCTCAGTTGGTGGTCCGACAAGTTAACAAGAGCTACCAGAGCCCTTTGATGGAAGCTTATGTAGATGAAGTGAGGAAGCTTGAAGAACACTTTGAAGGTCTGCAAATGGAGCACGTTCCAAGAGCTCAGAATGACATTGCAGATGGCCTTTCAAAGTGTGCTGCGATGAAGTTACCTGTGGAACCAGGGACCTTCTTGCTCAAGCTGACTCAGCCATCCGTTACACCATCAATTGTACAGTCCAAGAAGAGAAAGTTGGTCTCCGGCGACTACTTACCGGCGGATCTTCCCGAGGCCGCCGCCAAGGTCCCCAAGATCAACGATCAGAACGCTGAGGAACGGATTGCTCCTGCAGATCCTCGGATCTGTACAGTTGAAGCAAGCGTTCCCGACAAGCCTCGCCTCGGCGAGCTTGCCGGGGGACCATCAGCTCCGGCTGAACCAGAGGTTCTTGCCGTAGAAGCTGGGGTTCCCGCAGCGGCCCTCGTGCCTTTAGTCCTTGCCGTTGAGCCTCGGGCTCCGGCATGGGCGCAGCAGATCGTTCGTTTTCTGCAAACTGGAGAACTTCCCGACGACCCAGAAGAGATAGAGAAGATAACCATGCAGTCAAGTATGTACCAGTTCGTGGATAACGAGCTGTACAGAAGAAGACTCAGTGGTGTCAGGTTGAAGTGCATCTCCAGAGAAGACGGACAAAAGCTGTTGGCAGAGATACACGGAGGTATATGCGGCCACCACATTGGCGCAAGGGCACTTGTCGGGAAAGCTTTCCGGCAAGGGTTCTTTTGGCAAGAAGCCCTCCAAGATGCAACTGCACTAGTAACCAAGTGTGAAGCGTGCCAGTGCCATGCAAAACAGATTCATCAGCCAGCTCAAGCTCTCCAGACGATCCCTTTGTCCTGGCCCTTCTCGGTCTGGGGGCTCGATATCCTCGGCCCCTTCCCTCGTGCTGTCGGGGGCTTTGAGTACTTGTACGTTGCAATCGACAAGTTCACAAAGTGGCCAGAAGTGGAACCAGTGAGAAAGGTGACAGCACAGTCAGCGGTCAGGTTCTTCAGGTCGATTGTTTGCCATTTAGGGATCCCTAACAGGATCATCACCGACAACGATACACTATTCACTAGTCGCACCTTCATGCAGTACGTCCAACACCTTGGCGCCAAGGTCTGTTTCGCTTCTGTTGCTCATCCGAGGAGCAACGGTCAAGTGGAGAGGGCAAATGCTGAAGTGCTGCGCGGACTCAAGACAAGAACCTTTGACAGGCTGCGCAAGTGCAGAAGAAACTGGATAGAGGAGCTACCGGCGGCTCTTTGGTCGATCAGAACGACACCAAGTCGAGCCACCGGACAGACACCCTTTGCTCTAGTCTATGGAGCAGAGGCAGTTCTCCCCACGGAACTCGTATACGGATCTCCTCGAGTGCTCGCTTATGATGAGCTCGAGCAAGAGCAACTGCGACAAGATGATGCATTGCTCCTCGAGGAGGAACGTCTCCAGGCTGCTGTACGAGCTGCTCGATACCAGCAAGCCTTGCGTCGCTACCATAGCCGCAAGGTTAAGGCCAGGAGTCTCTAGGAAGGCGACCTTGTTCTTCGGCGTGTTCAGTCCGCCAAGAATTCCAACAAGTTGACGCCGAAGTGGGAAGGCCCTTATCGGGTGAGACAAGTCACAAGGCCCGGCGCTGTCCGCCTTGAGACCGAAGAAGGCTTACCGGTGAGCAACTCCTGGAACATAGAGCATCTTCGCAAGTTTCACCCATAAGGCGCGGTTGCCGTGATCCGCTCCGGCAACCACCTTTTGTACAAGCTTTGCCGCTGTTGCATGTAACCCTTTGTACAAAGCTGGGCGCAGACCCCGTGCATCAGTAAAGTTTCTGTGTTTTGCGCTATTTGCCTTTTCCATGCTTTTCTTCGCTATTTGCATGCATTATTTGGCATCTTGTGCAACACACGTATCCAGTAAGCATTAGCACGCCGAAAGGCCATATACTTGTTTCCCTCGTCTTTTTCTTTCCCTCTTAAGCAGAAGGAATGTTCCTCGCGCACAAGTTTGCCGGGGGGAAGGAGATGGAAGATGAACCAAGTGATGTTCAAGAAAGAGAAGCCTTGTCGGAGAAGCGAGCAATATGTGAAAGCTAAGTTACCAGAATTTGAGCAGTTCAAATTTTTAAATCTTTAGTTATCTTCCTTGAACAACCACACTTTGTATGGAAAACCTGTGCGTGGAGGAACCTACCCGTGGCTAGCCGCACCCTTATCTTGTTTTCGAGTACGCTCAACGACTTAAGTGAGCTGCGACAAGTGTCGCGCCCTTGCTTCGTTTCCGAGTTCACTCAGCAAGCTAAGTGCGTTGCGACTAGCTGCGGCAAGGTTGCTTGCCGGTAAGACCTTGGCCAGCAGGCTGCTCGGAGTCCAGTACTGAGCGCTCGCGGCAAGGGCCCCTTGCCGGCAAGTTCCCTAGAAGCGTAGGGTTGAAAACATACAAAGTAAAGGACCAAAACAAGGGAGATAACACTGCATCAATTGATCAAAATAAGATAATATCTTACAAGGGATAACTTGTCGCAATGACTAATAAGTTCATGACACACTATGCAGCAACAAAAGAGATAAAGAAAAGGAGGCCTAATCCACGCGGTCGCCTTCAATCCTGGAGATCTTGTTCACCTTGGCGATAATGTGGGCGACCTGCGCCTTCAGTGCCTCCATATCCGCGTCGGCCGGCAAGCTACGGAGAACGTTGGCGAGGTTTATGCCCGGATTGCGGTACACTATCTTCGTCAGGACGCGCTCCAAGGTTCCCGCGCAGAGCTGGCGTGACTCCTCGGCCAGTTGCGCGGGGAGCTTCTTCTGAAGATTTGCAAGAGCCGGCGCGATCCCTCTGAAGAAGAGACTGAGCTTGGCGCTGTGGGGGAGGTTTGGATCTGGAGAGTATATGAGATGCTCAACCCTCAGCGCCATCAGCTCCTTGTCGATGCTAGCTGCAGAAGCCACCAGATCTTCAGTCCATACCTCGACGGTCTGGCGGAAGTTGTTGGCTGCTGTGGTGATACTCTCCACCAAGCCTCGCTCCTTGCGGAGCTCGTCCTTCAGCTTGGTTTCGCGGTCCCGGACGGCGTCAAGAGAGTCCTTCAGCGTGGAAACCTTCAGCTCCAGATCTGCGATCGAGTCCTTGGCGGCCTTCAGCTCGTCGCCTTGCTTGGAAAGGCGCACCTGGAGTTCAGAGTTAGTGTGGGCATCCTTCTCGCGCTCTATGTTGAGCGCGATGACCCTCTCCGTGCTCGCCCTCAGGAATTCCTCCAGCAGCGCAACCTTGGCCTCGAGGTCCTTCTTGGCGGTCTCCGCAGTGGCTGCGGCAGCTTTCGCTTCCTTCAGTTCCCCGCCAAGGGCCTGCTCCCGGGCGGTAAGGTCTTCCTCGTGGGCGTCGAGGTTGATCTTCCGTTGGGTGAGCTCTCCTTCTCGCCGGGACAACGCTTCTCCGGCGAGTCGCTGCTGCTCCTCGGCCTCGGCTTTCTCCAAGAGCCACTCCTGGTACTCCCCGGCAAGACGCTCGCGCTCCTCCGCCACGTCGCAGAGGTCCGCCTGGTTGGCGGCGCGGAGCTCCGCGGCGCGTTTCTCCATGTCAGCTGCGGCCTTGGCGGTGAGGGCCTCCCGAGATTCAAGCTTCGCCTGCCTGGCCCGGTAAAGGGCCAGGAGCCGGTGGAGCAACTTCTCCTCCTCGGGCTCGTCGCCCCCGCCAGGCGCCTCGACGATCTTCAGCCCCGCAGAGGCGATAACCTCCCCATCGAAGGCCTCTCCCTCCTCGGGGGCTCGCGACGAGGATCCCCACGGCACTTGGATGAAGACGCCGTTGGGAGCCTCAAGGTAGTAGGCGGACTGCTCCGTTCCGGCGGAGGGGTCGGCGACCGGTGCAGCGCCCGACGCTCCTGTCGCCTCCGGGCCGGCAGTGCGGTCGCCGTCCCCCTCCCCGGCCGCTGCGTCTGCGGTCGGTACAGTCTCCTCCACAGCGGGCTCGATGGCTCCCGCCGTGTCTTCGACGACAGGGGCATTGCCGCCGTCGCCCTGCGCGCCCTCCTCCTCGACGACGATCTCCATCTCCATCTGCTCTGGGGGAGGAGGATCTAGAAGAAGAAGAAAAAGAAGAAGTTCAAGCAAATATCCAAAAAAAGACAAGCCTAAGAAGACGAGGTTACAAGACTTACCTTGGCGGACTTCGTCGACGACGGGCTCCCTCGCCGGGGAGCTCTCCCTTGGCGGGGTGGCCGCCCTCGCCGGGCTGCTCGCCCTTGGCGGGGTACTCGCCCTTGGCCGAGTACCCGCCCTTGGCGGAGCGCTCTCCCTCGCCGGAGAGTTCGTCCTTGGCGGGGACGGCGGGGCCTGCGGCTCCTCGGGAGTGGTCTCCGGGCGCCCCTGTGGCTGCGGCTCCACCTCTGCACAAGACAATCAAGACAAAACAAAGATAACAAGATGTTAGTGCAAGACAAAATCCTCAAGCGCGCCCGACGGGCGGAAGAATCAAAAACCAGACTTACGCTGGGGGCTGCGCTGGGGGCTGCTCCTCGGAGCAGCGCTCGGGTCCGGCAAGCTCGTCGCTGGCGTGTCCCCTGTCGCCACGACGGGCGAGTCGTCCTCGACCTCGACGACGGGAACCTTGGCCTTCTTCGCCACTCGCTGGGCCAGGGTCCTGAAATCAAAGCAAGAAGCAAGAATCAGAATCGTCCAAGAAAGGATCAAGACAAAATTAAAGAAAATGCGAAACTTCAAGCACTTACTCCTCTTCCTCGTCGTCGTCGCTGAGGGCAGAGAAATCAAACTCCACCTGAGGCGCGTCTGCGCGAGGAGCAGGAGGGGAACGCTCCCTCGGGCGCTTGGTAGTCCCCGGGGCTGGGGGCTGCGAAGACCCGGCCCCTGTGGACGCCGAGGCCCGGGGAGCAGGCGGAGCAGCTGCTCCGCTCTGTGAAGACCCTCCTCCACTTGGTGCTGACGTGCGGGGCGCCTCCGCCGTAGCCTGTGTGCGGGGCGCCTCCGCCGCGGTTGGTGCGCCGGGCGCTCCCGTCGCAGCTTGGCTCCCCCGGGCAGCTCGCGCCGCCCGGCGAGCTGGTTGTTGTCGGGGCGCCTGCGCCCTCGTCGCCGTCGTCGCCTTGCGGAGGCGCTTCAGCGGAGATCGCCTGGGACTTGCCCGAGGCGGGGAGGTCTCCGAGGACGAGGAGACGTCGTCGTTGTAGAGCCCCAGAGACCCATCGGAGTCCTCGCCGGCCCCGGCGTCCTCCTCCTCCTCCTCGGCCGGCTTGTTGGGCCCAGCACCCTGCCCTGCGGCCGTGCTCCCTCCGGCGCCTCCGCTCCCTCCGGCGCCTCCACTCCCTCCGGCACCTCTGTTTCCTCCGGCAACGCCGCCCCTCGCGGCGGCCTCGGTCACGACCCCGGGGATCCCAGCATGCCTCAGAGAAGGGACCCCGGCGAGCTCGTCGGGCGGAAGCTTCAGCAGCCTGCGGATCTCCGCCTCCTCTGCTTGGCAGGACGCTTCCGCAGCCTCTGCCTCTTCAACCGTGAACCCAAACTCTCCTACCGCTGCGGCTGCGGCGGCCTCTTCTACCCGGGAAGCTATATAGGCAATCTCCCGGTCAGTGGTGTCCCGGGTGAGCCCCTTGATCTCCTCCTTGTTCTTCGGCACCTCCACCAAGTTGTCGAAGAAGCTCATGATGGCGTCTGGCTTGGGCGCTATCCATGTTGGATCCACGCCATGCGAGTCGCATGCGGGCATCATTGCGCGTAGGGGATCCCGGGCCGTGCTGTTGCAGAGGGGCACCACTCCCCGGGGAGCTCTGAACCACTCCGGGTGGGCCGGGTCGTGTTTAAAAAGTTCCCGGACCATCCCCTTCAGCTCCAGTGACGTGAAATTGAAGTTAAGCCCTGGGCGCAGTCTCATAATGTCCGCCGCGTTGCCGTATTCCCATGCTGGCCTCTTCCTCTCCTGAAGAGGGGCAATGCGGCGGCGGAGGAAGTCTGCCCCCACTTCTCCCATGGTCAACTTAGCTACCCGGAGACGAAGAATTCTGACAAGGGCGACGTTGAGCTTGATGTCGTCCGAGTCCAGCTCGCTCTAGTCCCTGCCGCGCACTATGGCTGTTGTGCGCGGCGCGGTGAAGGGCTGCGGCTCCTCCTCAACTACCCAGCACCAGTCCGCGCGCCACTTTTCCCACTTGCCGCGGAGTTCCCCTTGAAGGTAGGATTCTTTCTTGTTCAAGCGGAAGACCCAAGAGATCCCTCCGGAGAGGGAGGCGCCGGCCTCTACTCTAGGCGTAAAGAAGTGCCTAAAAAGTGCTACATTCGGATAGATCCCTATATAGTTTTCGCACAGATGTGCGAAAACCGCCATCGTGAGGATGGCGTTGGGGGTGAAGTCTAGAAGGTGGAGGTTGTAGGTGTTCATGATGTCGCAGAAAAATTCAGAAAAGGGAGGACAAAGGCCGCAGTGGAAGAAAACAGCGAAGAAGAAATACCCGCCGGGGTACAGATCCTTGGCGGTGGCGCGATAAGCTCTGGTCCGAGGATGCGCCTTGGTCTCCTTGGCCCAGAACAAGTAGTACTTGTTCCAGAGCTCCCGCGCGCTGAGCCTCGGCGCGAAGACGACATTCCTCTTCCGCAGGAGAGCAAGCCTCGCCGCCTGCTCAGATTTCTCCTTCTTGGTCTTCTCCGCCTTCGCCTTCTCGGTCTTCGGGGCCATGGCGGAGGCGGCGAGGGAAGGAGGACGAAGAGTCCGGCGGCGCCACAGATGCAATAGACGGCGGAGGAGGTGTGGAGGCGGAGCGCAGAGGGGAATTTCTGGAGATAGAAGAAGCAATGAAGGCGAAGTAAGGTAACGGCCCCTGCTTCCTCTGCTTTTAAGGGGGAAGTGGGGGACGCTCCGCATTTCCCATTAAAGAACGTGGCCACGTTCCCTCCCACGACGCCGCAATCGACGCATGCCGTTACTGAGGGACGCGGCGGATGCGGAAGTGGATTCGGCGTGCCGTGGGCCGCGCGTGCCCGTGCACTGTTTTGGGCCTGGCCAACAGCGCTCGGCACCGTGTGTGGCCCAGGCCCGGGGGCTCCTGTCGGTGTACTAAGGTAGGGGTACCTCAGTACCCCAACTTGTGCACGGGCAGTGGCAGCTTCCCGCGGCAGGGCCTACCACGTGCTTGCCGGAGACCTTTCTGCTCCATATAAAACCATTCAAAAACAAAGTATACAAGACGGAAGATCGAGGCCCCGACAAGTGGAGCTTGCCGGGAAGGCCGTCCCAGGCTCAAGATTACCTCACTGACACAAGACCCTGGCAAGAGGAGCTTGCCAGGAAGACTAGAAGATTACATTTCAGAAGACATGCCTCGGCGCAGCATGCGCCCCGGCAGGGCCCGGGGAGCGACAAGCTTCAGAGCCCGACAAGCTTCCGGGCCCGGCAAGATCAAGACCCCGGCAAGGTGCTTGCCGGGGAGAGTTACGCTGTGTGCCCGCGCTCCAGCTCATCGAACCACGCGTTGCCCTGGGGCCATTCCGGGGACGCGTGGCGGATGGCTGTGCAGCCTGGGGGACACGGTGGCACTCCACGGTGACGAAGCCATCGCCGTGGCAAACGGAGACGCAAGGGCGGGCGCTTTTGGGGTCGACGGCGACGGGCATTAAATGCTCTTGTCCCCCACTGTCAAAGTAGGTGATGACCACTATTCATGCACTGTTCATCCACTGTTCCCGCACTGTTACAACTACCACCAAAGTTACATTTTTACCCCTTTCTCCTACGTTGACACCTGTCGGTGACCCCTTGGGCTATAAAAGGAGGCCCATGCACAACGTAGAAAGGGTTCGGAACCTTGATAGCTCTCTTGCTCGGTGTAGCTAGTTCTTCAAGCTCCCGAGCTCCCCAACTCAATACAATCTAGCAGGAGTAGGGTTTTACGCGTCCATCACGGCCCGAACCTGGGTAAACTGCCCGCGTGCTCACTACGATCTGCTCTTTGTGCTCCCTCCGCTCCCTTACCGCACGAACAAGGGGCTCCGGTCCCATAGGTGCTCGTGGTGGACAGTTTCCCCCGACACGGAGATGTAGTTCATTTCTCATAATAATTGCAAGTAGGAGCAGCAAGCACATGCATATTATATTTATCAAAATCATCATGTGGAATAGTAGAACGCAACCTGTTGGGGATATAACTATTTGATATGACCCGCCCAGGAGGGCCGGGGTTACCCAATGGAGATTCATGGGTCAAGCCCAGAAGCATGTTGAAGATGGCGGTTCAATGAGAGTGATGTATAAGGGGCCCAAAGCCCAGAGCGGCTTAAAGCCCATAAGGCTAAACTGCCATGTATGTTTAACTTGTACTGTAAGGCATGTAACAATGAGTCACTGAGCCGGACACGATTGTATGAGCCGGCCGGGACTCCGTAGGCCGCAGGGCGTTAACCCGTGTATACAAGGGGACGACCCGACAGTGGCTTAGGGCAAGAAACAACAGATCGAAAGCCAGGCAAGCGTATTCGCTCCCTAGCAATCGAAACCCCAGCAATTCCACCTCAAACAGGATTAGGTTTTACCCTCACCGCAAGGGGCCGAACCAGTATAAACTTCCCGTGTCTCTTCTCCCGTTTTTAACCCCTTTAAGCTAACCACGTCGCTATGGATCCACAATTAAGTCATTTCCTTAGGACATCTGCCGTGACAACTCCACGACAGTTGGCGCCCATCGTGGGGCCTGCGCATGGTGATTTCGAGTTCTTGAAGGGCAACTTTGAAGGGCTCAAGGGATACACTGTTGGCCGGATGACCAAGAGTCATCACGGCATGCTCTACGTTGACGATGCAGGCTGGGGTCCGAGGTCGGCTCAATTGAGTACGGGTACCGGGTCCCCTTCGGCGGAATCCACGTCTTCATCGGCAAGATTGGCGAACCGGGCCCTAAGCCGGACACCTGCACCGACATCATCGAGACGGCTCAGTGTGCGTGATCCGCCCGGGTTCAGCTCGCCGTGAAGCGTGCCTCTGTTGGATATATCTGGGGCTCTGGAGGCTCTGGATCTCGCGGTGAAATGGTCGTTCTCTCTGACGGTGAATTGTCCACGGGCGAGACTAATTCAATGTATCAGATGCAGAGCGGACGGCTTGGGGCTGGTCCGATGGTAACAGTATTCCGGACCCCCATGAGCCGCCGAACGGGGTGGCGATTTTCATGACTGGCACCCAGACGGCTCTCGCCTCAACAGTCGTCGGGGCCATAACACCCGGTGTGACGACGAATGCGGCAGGCGCGGGAGGACCAACACGCCCGCCTACTCAAGTCTTGACATATTTGTTGGAGGCTCTGGCGGCTCTGATGGGAACGGAGGTAACCCCAGACAACCAGGAGCAGCACAAGGCAGATGTGGCTAAGTTGCGACAGGAGATACCGCAAGCGAAAGAAGACCTGGCGGCGGAGAACGCTAGGATGAGTGCAGAACAGGCTATTTTGGACGCTCAGGCTCAGCGGATTCAAGCAGATTTGTACCGGGTCACGGTGGATCAGAACGCTGCTAACGAGGTCATGAGTAGAAAACACCAGAGTCGTCTGCCTTTTGTTTTCGAGCCGAGGAATCTTTTCAACATTGCTAGAGCAGGGTGCAGTAACCCGTCGGGGATAAACCGGACGGTTGAAGAACCTAGGTCCGGACGCCGGTTCAACCGCGCATGACGGGTTCTCTGTATGTGAATCAAAACCGCCCCACACCTCATTACTTGGCGACACCGGCGGGTCATTATTCCAACCCTCTCGATAACATGATAGCATCAGCAACGAGATTGGCGACTCTGCCAGTTGAGGGCGAAGCTCAAGTAGCAGTGGAAACCCGGAGGGCCCATGAACTTCTTCAGACTGCGCTAGCACAACAACAAGCTTATTCTTATAGTCATGACCGGATTCACTCAACCCCTCGTCCAAGTGTCATCTACAGCACGCACATTGACTCCCCAGAGATTTCAAGCACGGAGCGGCACCGTGACCAGCCTCGTGGGCATGACCCATCGCGACATGGTGCCAATTCACATGACTTAGTGGATCAGGGCAGGATGCGCCGAGAGGCCGAGTTGGCGGCTCAGGCGGCAGATCATCAGCCAGCGCCGTTTTACCCGGCGACTTCAGTAGAGACAGGTAGAACTTCTCGAGCGTGGGGCGTACCGTGCTTAACGGCGGCTATACGGAACGAGCGTTTACCCAAGGACTTCAAGGGCCCTCGTAAGGTGCCTAACTACACAGCAGATCAAACCCCTGAGGCTTGGGTGGAGAGTTACGAGATGGCTGTGGAGATGCTGGATGTTAGTGAGGCCGCGTGTGCTAAGTATTTCACCATGATGCTCGAAGGCACAGCCCGTAACTTGTTGAAAGGATTACCCCCCAACTCCATTGGATCGTGGGCAGAGCTGAAGGCCAAGTTTATCCGACATTTCAAGGATACATGCAAGCAGCCGATGTCAATTGTGGATTTAGCTTCTTGTGTTCAGAACGAGAGCGAGTCAACGACCAGCCGGGTGCACCGGGTCTCAACCATTATACATTTTCAGATAAGATCAGTGTCGGGTCAGCAGTGTTAATGTGGGAAAAGAATTACCGTTTCCTTCCACTCAAGGAGAAGTTGGGATGGCTTACGCGTCATTGTGATGATATGGGGGAGCTTATGGCGGCTCTCGTCAAATATGCCGACTTTGATAGTACCAAGGACCCCGAATCTAAAGCTGAAAGATCGGGAAAGGGAAAGAAGAACAATGATATGAGAGGACATCAGTTTAACCCAGCCAATCAGAGCAGTGGCGGTAAGCGCAAGGCTGGTGATTTTGTAGCTAACACGGCAACACGTAATTTTAACCAGCATCGCAAGAGGGAAGCCGCCTCCGAGATATAACCTTGATGAAGTAATGAATCAGCCGTGTCCAAAGCATGGAACTAAAGAAAGGCTGGCTACCCATCTATGGAAGGATTGCAGCATTATGAGACACTTCAGGGAGTCTATCTAGAACAACCATGGACCGAACAACGGTTCAGGGTGTGGCTCACATGGTCCGGGTTATGGAGGCGGCGGCTCAGGTTCCGGTTTCAAGGCCAAGGTAATCAAGGCGGTAACAACGAGCAGAACAATCAAGGGAATCAGCAGTAGTCCAGTTATCAGAGTAACCCGAAGCAGCTGAGCAGTGGGCAGTACCACGTTTTTACCATGAGTCTGTGCAAGCGGGATCCAAAACTTTATAAAAGGGCGGTGAATGCTGTTGAGCCAGCAGTTCCCCATTTCTTGCGATGGTTTGAGCACCCCATTGTGTGGAGCCGTGAGGATCACCCGCCCCGGGTTGATAATCCGGGTCAGTTGGCTTTGGTGGTGGTGCCTTAGGTTGGAGCATATAAATTCACTAAGGTGCTCATGGATGGAGGCAGCAGTATCAATATCCTTTACTATAATACTTTCCGTCATATGGGATCAACTGACAAGAATCTTAGACCATCCAATACTATTTTCCATGGCGTGGTGCCTGGTAAGTCGACATACTCGGTGGGCAAAATTGATTTGAAGGTAACCTTTGGGGATGAATATGATGCCAGAACGGAAACTCTAACATTGAGGTTGTTAGGATCCACAGCCCGTATCATGCTCTGTTTGGGCGGCCGGCTTATGCTAAATTCATGGCGAGTTCGTGTTATGTTTATCTGCGGCTTAAGATGGCGGGTCACAAGCGGACCATCACAGTGCATGGGAGTCGCACGATAGCCTTGGAGTGTGAAGAAGATGATGCGGCTTATGAAGAGCCAGTTCGTGCCACAAAGGAGCTGAAATTATACAAGGATAATGTTGACCCGGCAGATATGACGTCTTTACAGAAGCCAACCACAGAGCATGACCCATTGTTGAAGTTTAAATCGGTGGACTACACCAAACTAGTTGACTTTGTACCTGGCGATTCATCTAAACAGTTCAGCATCAGTGCTAATCTGGATCCGAAATAGGAAAGCACACTCATCGAGTTCATCTGTGAGAACCGGGACATCTTTGCATGGAAACCTTCAGACATGTCGGGTGTACCGAGAGAACTCGCTGAGCACACTCTTAATATTGATCCAAAGTATAAGTCGGTTAGACAGTTTCTTCGCCGTTTTAACGAGGAGAGACGGAAGGCCATTGGGGAAGAGGTGGCCCGGCTCTTGGCAGCCGGGTTCATCGTTGAAGTTTTTCATCCTCAGTGGTTGGCTAACCCGGTTTTGGTGCTTAAGAAGAACGACACTTAGAAAATGTGTGTGGATTACACGGATTTGAACAAAGCTTGCCCAGCTGACCCATTCGCCATCCCTCGTATTGACCAGATTATTGATGCTACGACGGGTTGTGAGCGTTTGAGTTTTTGGATGCTTATTCTGGGTATCATTACTCAGTTTGGAGCCTTCTGCTATGTGTCTATGCCTTTCGAGCTCAAGAGTGCCCGGGCGACTTACCAGCTGTGTGTACAGAATTGCCTTCACGGCCAGATCGGGCGTAATGTTCATGCTTATGTGGATGATATTGTGGTTAAATCCAGAAAGAAGGAGACCATGATCGATGATTTGAAGGAGACATTTGACATTCTCCCGGTGTACAAGATGATGCTTAACCCGACCAAGTGTGTTTTTGGTGTTCCGGCAGGAAAGCTTTTGGTTTTTTTTTGTTTCTGAGCGAGGCATCGAAGCTAACCCGGAGAAAATCAAGGCTATCACTTCCTTGGCAAGGCCAAAGTGTGTCAATGATGTTCAGCGCTTGGCAGGATGGATAGCGGCTTTGAGCCGGTTCATAAGCCGCCTAGGTGAGAAGGCTATCCCTCTGTATCAGATGATGAAAACGACAGATAATTTTGTCTAGAGTGAAGCTGCCAATGAGGCGTTCGAGGCACTTAAGAAGCAGTTGGTTGAGCCGCCGGTTCTAGCTACTCCCATTGACAAGGAGCCTTTGTTGTTATATGTTGCTGCAAATAGCAGGGCTGTCAGTGCGGCCATTATTGTGGAAAGGAAAGAGGCCGGCAAGGAGTATCCGGTTGAACGGCCGGTTAATTATATCAACGAGGTGCTTATTGAGTCCAAGCAGAGGTATCCGCATTGGCAGAAGCTGGTATATGGGGTCTTCATGGCAAGCCGGAAGCTAAAGCAATATTTTCTGGGTCATCCTATTACTGTGGTGAGTTTAGCTCCCTTAGGGGATATCATCCAAAACAGAGAAGCCACAATTCAGGTAGCCAAGTGGGCCATTGAGCTTGGGCCTCATGGTTTAAAATATGTGCCTCGAACGGCCATCAAATCACAAGCGCTTGTGGATTTTATCAATTACTGGATAGAATTGCAAACGCTAGAGGAAATGCCGGATAACACATATTGGACTATTCACTTTGATGGGTCCAGACAGTTAGAAGGCTCAGGGGCTGGAGTTGTCTTAACTTCCCCGCGAGGTGATAAATTTTCTTATGTTCTCCGGTTAATGTTCCCTTGTACTAATAATGTAGCTGAATATGAGGCTTTGCTCCATGGTCTTCGGATGGCCAAGGAGATGAACTTAAGCCGGGTGAGATGCTTTGGCGATTCAGATCTGGTAGCTCAGCAGGTTTCTGGCACTTGGGATTCCAAGGATCCGCTCATGGCAGCTTACCGTCGACAGGTTGATGCAATTGCGGGTCACTTCAAGGGTTACCAAGTTGAGCACGTTGATCGGAGGAAGAATGAGGCGGCTGATGCCTTAAGCTGGTTAGGATCTCAGCGTAAGCCGGTACCGCCTAACACACTTTTGGATGTTCTGATTAACCCGTCTGTCAAGTTACCTATAGAGGAGGACCTTGCTGTTCCTAACCCGGAGGCCCAATTGGTGGCGGCTCTTCATGTCATTCCCGATTGGATGGTTCCGTATTTGGCTTACATGACCCAGGGCGAGTTGCTTGAGGATGACATTTTGGCCAGACAGATAACCCGGCGGTCTAAGTCAATGACAATTGTCAATGGAGAATTGCACCATCGTAGTGTTACAGGAGCGTTTCAACGTTGTGTCTCTCCTGAGGATGACTGTGAGATCCTACGAGAGATCCATGAAGGAGATTGTGGTCATCACGCCGGCTCTAAATCTCTTGTAGCCAAAGCTTTTCATCATGGGTTCTATTGGTTGAAGGCTCATGCTGATGCTAAAGACTTGGTCAACAGATGTGACGGTTGTCAGAAGATTTCACGGCGTGCTCATGTTCTGGCTCAAGAGTTGAGGATGATCCCAAAAACTTGGCCGTTTGCGACTTGGGGGCTTGATATGGTTGGGCCTTTCAAGAGGTCCAAGGATAAGAAAACCCACCTTTTGGTGGCAGTGGATAAGTTTACCAAGTGGATTGAGGCAGAGCCGGTTAGCAATTGTGATGCAGAGACGATAGTTCAATTCATCAAGAAGGTAATTTTCCGTTTTGGTTTTCCTCACAGTATCATAACACATAATGGCACTAATCTATCCGAAGGTGCTATGAGGGAATTTTGTCAACGAGACCATATTCGACTTGATGTTTCCTCCGTGGCTCACCCCAATCTAATGGTCAAGAGGAATGGGCTAATAAAGAGATTCTGCGAGGCATCAAGCCCCGGCTTATGGTTCCTCTGAAAAGAACGTCAGGTTGTTGGGTGGAGGTGTTACCTTCAGTGTTATGGAGCATCAATACAACACTCAACAGATCTACAGGTTACACACCTTTCTTCATGGTCTATGGAGCTGAGGCGGTTCTTCCTAGTGATATCCATCATGACTCGCCTCGAGTGGCGGCTTACGTTGAAGCTGATAATGAGAAGGCACGTCATGATGCATTGGATTTGTTGGATGAAGAGCGCGATCTCGCGGCGGCTCGTTTAGCGATCTATCAACATCATTTACGACGGTATCACAGCCGCCGGGTCAAAACCAGAACCTTTCAAGAGGGCGATTTAGTACTCCGGCTCATCCAAGATCAAACTGGTATGCATAAACTATCACCGCCTTGGGAAGGACCTTTCGTCGTCGGCAAGAATCTGCATAACGGGTCATATTATCTGATTGATGTTCGAGAACACAAGGATTCACGCACATCAGAGGAGGATACGTATCGGGCATGGAATATTGCTCATCTCTGGCCTTACTATACTTGAGCCACCGACTCTTATGATGTACATAGTTTGATGATGTAAATATTAGAACAATATAATAAATTCGGCATCCCTGATAATTCAGGGCCTCTGTCGTTTTCACTTCCTCGAAGCTGAGTCTTTGTCATCATCCTATATGCTTACTCCAGAGGCTTGATGCCCAAATTGCAGGGACCAAAGAGAGTTGGATGCATAGCACAACTCAAACATTGGTCCTTGATGAGAATAATTTGTAAGTATGTCACTTGGGGGCTTCCTGTTCAAACATAGGCGTATTCGACCAAAGAGAACACATCGTTACTACCCATTTGACCGGGTTATGTTCAGACATAGGCATATTCGATCAAAGAGGACATAACATGTGGGTCATCCTACCTGTACCCAGCTGCTTCAACTCCATCAGGTCATCCTGATTTACCCGACAAACTCTTGGCGATCAGTCTTATATGGCGTATTCGACCAAAGACCTGAGCTTGCTAAGGTTCAAACGCCGGCTGTCATGCGAGAGCATGGCTTACAAATAGTCAGGATAGATCTAGGCTAAAAATCCCGCCTTCCTTGAAACTTGGATAAATGGGTCTATGATGCAAGATGCAACTCTGACCCCGCGTACTCTAGACAAGTCTATCTTTAAAGCAAAGACCTGCACTTGTCTAGGTTCAAATGTCGATTGGGTACTGTGAAAGCCGGCTCACAGCACGCACATACCTTCTAGTGGCCAACATGCTAGTTTCATTGAAGAATAACCTTTGGCTTGGCGGCCTGGAAAAGCCTCAGATGTCTTTTGATCTCTTTTTCTTTGGTTCTTTTGTTATTTGTGGGTTTTTCTTTTGAGGTACGTTTTTTTTTTCAAATTCGGACAAGCTACCTCTACTTATGGCTCATATTTGAAGCCTCTCTGGTGCTCTGCAACCCGACCTAATGAACGGCTCTAAGCCGCCAGGAAGTAACAATCTTATGTCTAAAGCAATAGCTCTACAAGATTTTAACTGCATGAAGACTGATAAAGCTGGCAGTTTAAACATCCATTACATGTATGATTATTTTCCGCAAAGATCTTAAACATGGTAATTAAGCCAGCCCTGGTTATGGACCATCTGTCCCTAGTGGCACCGGTTGGGCATCATGACTTGCCCGGCGGTAAGCCGCCAAGGCATTTGTTATCTGTTTATGTGCAGGATAAGGTTTAATTTGATCTACACAAGTCAGCGCTGTCATAAAGCATAAAGTGGTGTTTATGCAACTGGCGGATCAATAGTATCATGCTAAGGCAGAACTGTGCACAATGGCACGACATATTAAAGTTTTACTACGCTATTACGAGACTCCGTGAGCCAATCAAAATAAAGTGTTTTTTTCTAAAGGATCAAGTATGTAAACCGCCCGACGGTTCACTCTTCATGGCCTTGCTGCTTTGAAGCCTCCGGATTACCCTTCTCCGGTTCTTCGTCCTCCTCTATCTGAAAGTTTTTGTGACAACCAATTGATGCCAGCCATAGCTTCAAATTCAGCGTCTTCATCGATAAGTTCAGACGGATCAATTTCAGGGGCGAAAGTATGCTTAATGATTGGAAGGATTAGCTCCATCACTTTGTAAGCCGGAGTGGGCATCTTCTGGTTTTCTATGTTGTAAGTGGGTTGATATACCGACAAATCCGTTTTACTGGCAATCATACTGGCCAAAGCGCGGATATCTTTAACACAAGCAGGAAAGTCTTTTTGATCAAAAGTTGTCCCATCTTCCTTCAGACTCGGATAGGCAGTGGCTAAGTTGGCTGGGTCTAACTCTGGTAGCCACGCCTTAGCCCAGCTCAAAGCTGTCACGGCACCGGCTCTCGCAAACGACCGCTTCATCTCATCAATTCTGGCAGACAACACAGAAAGTTTCCTCAATATATCTACAAAAAGATTTGGTGCCTAGTTGGACGGAGAGACGGTAGCCAATGTGCACTGATCTCCTGTATTTAACTGTTCAACAAGCGTGTAAACAACTTTAAGCTTCACAAGCGGCTCTTTGGCAAGATTGCTGCTCCTGCTACCTACATAAGTCATAAACTGCTTAGTGGCGGTTTATGTTACCAAAGGAAAGATTAAATTTTCAACATGGCGGCTTACCAAAGATAGCTGAAGTCATTTGAGATACACGATGCTTTAAACCGGTGAGCTCAGCGGTCGCCTTTTCTAGGGTTGCTTCTGCTTTTTCGGCCCGTTGTACCAAGGCGGTCCTCTCTTCCGCCCAAGCAGCCTTCTCCGTTTCAAACTTAGCCTTCAGTTCCTCCGTTTCAGTCAGACTAAATTGAAATTTCGATTCAGCCTTCTGGGTCTCAGATTCTTGAAACTTAAGCCTGCCCTTTGCATCATCCAATTGCGATTGCAATTCAGCAGTGGTATCCGGTATAAACAAGGAGTTATGAAACAAATTATTATCCGGATTACAAGAATTGAAGTCCCAAGCCTTTTGCAAGCAACAACACTTGGCACTCGGGGGCCAATGGATGCTGAAGTGTTCTTTACGTCCCAGTTCATATCAATAAAGTCCCAAGCACTTTGCAAGCAAGAGTACTTAGCACTTGGGGGCTAATGGATGCTGAAGTGTTCTTCAAGTGCTAGTTCATATCAATAAAGTCACAAGCACTTTGCAAGCAAGAGTACCTGGCACTTGGGGGCTAATGCATATTGCTTATTTCTTATCATTCATTTATGCTAACCCAGTGGCACTATAAACATTGACCGTCGGCTTATGAGGGGTATACAGGCAAGTTCTACACAATGATGAATAGGACCAACTCATTCATACTGATTAAGCCGACCCTTGGGGACTACACATGCAACATTCATCAAAGTCACATTTCCTATTAAGATGTGTGCTGACTCTGAAAGTATTCTATGACAAAGGCCAGTATACTCATGCTATTTTAAGTCTACATCATATTCAGTTATATCATATCCAATAGACTTGGGGGCTGGAAGGATGTATATGATTTAGACAAGATTCATACCTCAAACTTCTTATGCATCTGCTTCACCATATCAATTTCAAGGTCACGGCTGTTGTGGACTTGGCTGAGATACCCGGAGAGCACTTCACAGCTGCTCAGCTCTGCATAATGAGTCATATAGGATCTTTCTTTCCATTTCTCAGCAAGTTCCTGTTTGGCAGTGTGTTTGGCCAGAACGGTTGTATTGCCCAGTTCTCTAAAGCCGGTGCCAGTAATTGTGACATCTTCAGTCTGCTTCTCTGCCGACTCAATTGGGATTGATGGTTCAGTAGTCACAGAGGTGAATTTGGCACGGTCAAGAGAGACGTCAGGAATTTCAGGAGGATCATTGTGAGTAGATTCCTCTGTTGGCCTCTGAACATATGTCGCTAAGACTCGCTGCTCCGGCTCAAGGATTTTTGGATCAGTTGTCATTTTACTCGCCTTTGCTCTCTTACAGGGTTTGGCTTGGCCACTGCGCGGGTTAAGATGGGTCATTACAAAGTTATAAAGACATAAGGAAAAGCAAGACAAGGAATAATTATTACCCAGTGGCGGTCTAGAAAGCCGGCAGCTGAGTTTGAGATGAATCGCCAGACGAAGAGCAAGAGACCTCTTGATAGTTTGGACCGGAAGAGTTCAGTGGTTGACGAATGAGACTCGCCAATAGATAAAGAGTGTTTGAGTGCGGAAAGACCTCATTTTGACGTTTCCGTCGAGCCGGAGTATTCGGTAAGCCGGAGGACAGTTCTTCTTCTCCGGTGTTCCGAGTCTGACGTCGGTTCTCGTGTTGCTGTTGCTTCAAAAGAAAGTGAGGATCCAAATGAGCTAAAGTGTCGTGGAAATAGCACGGCAGATGTCCGGTTTAACGGACTTGATGATGGAACCATCGCACGGGTTAGCTTAAAGGGGTTCATAGCACACAAAGGACACAGAGGGTTTATACTAGTTCGGCCCCTTCGATGAAGGTAAAAGCCTACGTCTAGTTGGTTTGGTATTGCTTGGGCGTCGGATTACAGGGAGTGGATTCGCTTGCCTGTGTTTCGACGGGTTGATTGTTGCTTGTCCTTGAACCGTTGCCAAGTCGCCCCTTTATATAGAGGGTAGGCCTGATCCGGTTTACAGAGTCCCGAGGCCGGCTCATACTCGTGTCCGCCTCGGTCTCTGCTCTTTCTTCCTTATCTCTCAAGTTACATGATCAAACGGTTTACAAACCGTAACTCTATACATGGGCCCTAAGATCTCATGGGCCGTAGCCTTTACTAATATTACAATGATACAACGATATTACCATAATCCGGTTTACACTAGCCGGTTCATACCTGCTAGTAATATCCCTAACATTAGGCCCCAGAATGATATGAACTTGTTCACATCAATCTTCCCAGTCTTGCATAATCTTCCTACTTGTGTCTTCTTATTTTTGTAAACCGGCTCTGACGTCATCCTCAGGGATCATTAAATCTGAAAATGACATCATCTCTGCATTTAACGCCGCGAGCTGTACTATAGCTTATTTTAAGGGTTATCCCGAAAATCGAGGCGTCAAAAGGATCTTTATCCGATTTTTTGTCTCCTCGATTCCCGCACCTGTCGCTTCAGATCTGACTCTTCTTTATAAATACTGCCACCCCCATTCATTATCTTCTTCCTGCTCTATCTTCCTCCTCCGTCGCCCAACGTCATCTTCGCCCGAGCTCGAACCGCCGCCGTTGACTGCTGGACCCAAGACCTCGCTGGCCGCTGCATCACCCTGAGCTCGACCAGAGAAACTCCGCCGCCGATTCTTGCCGCTCCAGGTACGTTCTTCCTCTCCATTATCAGTCTGCAACTTCTAGGGTTTCTTCCTATGCCTCCGCCATTAGAGCCTTTAATAGAAGCTTCATCTTGTTCGTCCTTAAGCCCATGATTTCTAGTAACTTTGTCCTTCAGATCTTGCCTTTAAATCGTACCTTTACCCTGCTGTAAATACTTTGGATCTCCGTTGTTCCTGTCTAGCCTGTAGATTTATCCGCTTAGTATAAGATCCTTGTAGCTCCTTCCCGTATCCTCTTACATTAGTTTCTCTTTTCTTAGCATGCTCAGATCTATTCCTCCTTAGTTATCTTTTAACAACCTGTTTTTCTCCTCGGTAGATGTGCTAAGTATATTCTGGTTTAAGCTGATATGCCATGTTTTTGCGAAACTCTGTAATTTATCGCAACGGTTTAGCCATTCCCCTTCAACTGCCATTGACCGGAAATGATGTAGCTTGTCATAATTGCCGGTTTGACCACGCCAGTAGTCCTCAGTTAAATCGTTGCGTAACCCTCATAGATAATTTCCGGTTTATACCGCTGTACTTTCATAATCCGTTTTTCTGTATTCTATCTTTTCCAGTACTTTGCTCTTTTGTTGCAATGGCTAAGCAGTACGTCTCCTGCGATTGGGTTCCTTCTGTCATTACTGAGGACGATTTAATCAAGATGTCTGAAATTGGCACGTTAGGACCTCAGTCTGAATTAAAATGGAGGGCCCCGGGTAATGAATGTCCCCCTACTCCTAGGTCTGGGGAGGTCATTGTGTTTTTGGATCATATATCTCGAGGCTTCTCTCCCCCCGGTTCAAAGTTTTTCCGGGATGTTCTTGCTGCTTTCCAACTGCACCCGCAGGACATTGGACCCAATTCTGTCTCAAACATCTGTGACTTCCAAGAATTTTCTGAGGTGTATCTGCAAGAAGAACCTTCTGTCGATCTATTCCGGGATTTCTTTCATTTGAACCGGCGCACCGAGTTTACCAGCGGACCACATCAGGAGCTCGATGGCGTTAGTATTCAGAAGAGGAGAGATGTGGTGTTTCCTCATGCCGCTTTACACTCTCATCCAAAAGACTGGAATAAGACCTGGTTTTACTGCGTTGACACTTCTCCTGAAGGGGAGAATCCTCTGCCGGGTTACCGTGAAACCCGTATTCCGGAGAATCATCCTTTACCACCACGGCTCGGCGCTGTTGAGCGGACCCGGTTCTCATCGCAGCTCTCCAAGTTAAGAGCCTTCATAGCAAATGGTCTGATCGGAACTGATTTTCTACGCTGCTGGCTGTCTTGGAGCATCCTTCCCCTGAGCCGGCGATCACAGCTAATGTGCAAATATTCTGGCAAACCGGATGATCCTCAAAGGTTTACTAAGGAAAAGCTGTCTGAATCGGAAGTTGTAGAATCGGCCAAGAAAATTCTCAATGTTTCTTTGGCAGACTGTGGCAAGGTCGGTTTAGCTCCATACTATAAGAAGAATAAGCTGCCCGCAGTAAGTTTCACTTTTATCCTGTATTTGTAATCCGTTTCTTTTGAACCGTCTTTCAATTTTCATTATTTCTTTCGATCAGGCTGATGACCCTTTCTGGAAGAGAAAGCCTCAGGAGAAAACCGCCAAACAGGCTCGCCGAAAAACCTTTGCCAATAAGAAGAGGAAAGCAGCTGTTGACGCCGGTTCTCCCACTGAAGACGATGACCCGGATTCCGAGGTAAGCTTTAATCCGGTTTAAATTTTACTTTCATGTACTTGTAATTGTATCTAATGATACCTTTCCACAGGAATTGCCTGAAGGTGATAACCCGGCTGAAATTGAGGTAACCCTTCTTTCCTCTGACTCAGAACCTCTTCCACAAAAAAGTCGTCGGACCGTCCGGAAATACCAATTTTCTCATCCTTATGCTCAGTTGGACCCTAACTTTATTTTGAAGAAACAACAGCATGAAGCTCTTCGCCGGACCACTCGCCATAGCGGCTTGGTGGTGGAGTCATCCAGGATTTCTTTAACTCCGGTTCGAAAACGCCGTGCTGAGGTGATACTTTCTCCGACTCCCCTTCATCCCAAGGCCGGGCTTATCCGAAAACCTCTTAAACCGTCTGACCCTGAATATCAGGAAACTCCACTGTCTTCCTCTGGTGAATCGACCGCCACGCAGCTTCCTCCACTGAAAACCGTCCCAGGGTAATTTTCTCACCTTTTCCGGTTTATGACCCCCCTTTTTTTGCTTTATAACGCTAACTCATTGTGCGTACTTTTCCAGCAAACCGAAACCCAGCAAGAAGCCCAAGGCCAATAAGCCTCCTGCCGAGCCCACTGCAGATGATCCGGATGCTAACCCGTCCAATACTATTCCTTCTGAGGGCGAGCCCGTAGCTCCTCTTGAAGACCCTATACCTACAGATCCCATTTCTGCTCCTGAGCATCCTACTGCCGAAGATGCCCAGAATCCACCAAGCCCGGCCCGGGTTAACTCTCCTCGGATTAATCCGGCGTCTCCTGATCCGGCTCATATTGTCACTCCCCCCATTGTACCAGCCTCACCTGATGTTGTGGTAACTGGGGCTGCTTATGTTGCTCCAGCTGAGCCCACCGTTTTAGCCAAACATACGGCTAAAGCGGAAAAATTATCTCAAGAAAAGGGGAAGTGGAGTACTGAGATATCCAGCCTTTCCGGTATGAGCGCTCAAGAAATTTACTCTGGGTATCTGAACCGGCTCCACAGCAGTCGGGATTATGAAGCCAGCCTGGTTAACTTGATGAGGGAAAAGTATGAGGTAAACTTCTTCTTTTGTTCTTTTGATGCATCTCTATGTCATAACAGCCCCCAAGTTCCGGTTTAGCTGAGTGCTGAAGGTGAACCGAAACTTTGTAGATTGAATCGTTGGTCTTTACATTAGCCCCCAAGTATCAAGTAGATAACTTGTTTATGTATTTGATACTTGTAAAAAAATTTGCTAATAATACTTCAACCATACATTAGCCCCCAAGTGTCAAGCAGACAACTTGTTTGTGTGCTTGAGACTTGTAACTTTGAATTGCTGTTGTTTACCGCTTCAACTGCCATTAGCCCCCAAGTGTCAAGTAGACAACTTGTTTGTGTGCTTGAGACTTGTCTGATTATTTACCTTTGTTTTTAACTGTGCTTGCAGGCTGAGTTGAACCGGAATGCTCTTGAACTTAATGAACTTCGTAGCCGTCTTACTGAAACAGAGTCTGCCGCTTCAAAGGCTAAAAAAGAACTTCAAGTGAGCTTAAAGACCGCTGAAGATTTGAAGAAATACTTTGAAGAGGAGCGGACTACTTTTGAGGTCCAGAAAAAAGATCTGGAGAAACGGGTTCAGGATGCTGAAGGAGCACTTAATCCGGTTACTGAGGAATTGACCGGTTTAAAACGGAAAATTGACTTGATGACCTCTGCTGTCTTTGGTGAGTAGAATCTTAACTCCTGCTTTAATCTTTGTAACCTGTGCTTTGTACCGGTTTAACTATGATTGTTGTGTGTAGGGCGCCGTGTCTCTCATCTTGGGGATGACTTACGGAAGAAACTCAAAGCTTGCTACACCTTGGTTGAACAGCTGTACTCCGGGACGCAAAGGATCATCAGTGCTACTTCTTTTGGTAAACCGGCCCCTACAACAATACAAGATACTTTGAACAAGTTGTCTGTTTTGCCGGTTCGTCTCGAAGAAGTCAAGAAATCTGCTGCGCGGGGTGGTGCTCTTCTGGCCCTTACGAGGGCTAAGGCTTGGGTCCCGGATCTTTATCCGGAGGAGGCTTTCACCGGATTCCCGGATACGAAGGAGGACGGCTCACCTTTTACCGAAACGGATCTCTATGCCCTAACGAAAGAGATGCGCCCCCTCGCCAGCAAGCTTGCCGCTGAATCGGATTTATCCAGATATCATCCAGGATACAGTTTGCAGAACGAGCGGGTGGAGCGACCGGTTTACGATACCGTCAACTTAATTCCGCCGGTTCGTCCTCACACCTTTGCTCCTGACATTGATCCTGCTGAACTTATCAACGATGAGGTGTATTTCCGGGCCTTGGCGAAGATTGATTGGCGTGCGCCGGATTTCCAACCGCTTCACGAGGATGAAGATGTTCCGGATCAAGGCGATGGCCAGCCGCCTCAACAAGGAGAAGCATGACTTCGAAATTTATTGCTGTAACCATGATCTGTATTCCGTCAAACAATGTTTCCAAACTGTTGGGCTTGCCATGCCTTGTAATAGTTTAGCCGAAACTTAACGTGCTTCAAACCGAATATTTTGTCTTTTCTGAAATACTCTCCGGTTGACCTGTTGTCTGATGTTGATTGCCTTCCTCTGCTCATACAGAAAAAATATTGAAAAATATGTCCTAGTGGCTTACCACTGGACGGATTAATTTGTTCTCTTAAAGCATCAAATAAGCATATCTTTATACTAAAGATATCTTTTATACCTGAGATTTATATGTGGCCAATACTCTTTTAAACCGGTAGGACTTTTAAAGTCGCTTATGAATATCTTCATGGATCCAAATAGAAACCCGAAATTCTCCGGTCCATCTTGATGATAAATCCGGTTCATCTTGTTTCAGAAAGTTGTAACTTTGCCTAATGTGCGATCCGGGTTTTAATGAACGCCGGTTTACTTATGCTGGTATTCATGATCCAGACTTTCCATTTCATAGATATGTGGCCAACTTGTGTAGCTGTTCCACTCCGGTTTAAAAGGTTATAAAACACAAAAACACCAAAAATATGCAAATTTTGCAAATAAGACCATGTAGTCGAGGCTTTTTCAAGAGCTGCCAGGCTCAAAGCAAGGTTCAGCCAATCACTGGGACGCGGATTGGCCGACACTCCCAGAGGGCCTAGCCAATCACTGAACGTGGAATTATCCAACTTTTCAGAGGGCCGAAAGAACCAGGAATCAAAACTGAGCCAATCACTGGGACGCGGATTGGCCGACACTCCCAGAGGGCCTAGCCAATCACTGAACGTGGCATTATCCAACTTTTCAGAGGGCCGAAAGAACTATGAAACTAATCCGATCACTGGGAGTGGATGATACCACTCCCAGAGGGCCTCCAGGGTTCCTCCTGAACCGGTGGGTCAATTTACAAACTGAGCCAATCACTGGGACGCGGATTGGCCGACACAGCCAGAGGGCCTAGCCAATCACTGAACGTGGCATTATCCAACTTTTCAGAGGGCCGATAAAACCATGAAACTAATCCGATCACTGGGAGTAGATAATACCACTCCTAGAGGGCCTCCAGGGTTTCTCCTAAACCAGTGGGTCAATGTAAACCAATCACTGAACGTGGATTTGTCCATCTTTTCAGAGGGTTGATAGAACTATGAAACTAATCCGATCACTGGTAGTAGATGATACTACTCCCAGAGGGCCTCCAGGGTTCCTCCTGAACCGGTGGGTTATTTGTGAAGTCTTCTTTCCTTGAACCGGATATAATCTCATGTTCTTGAGAGTTCTATTGCTTCTTCACATATTCTGCAAAAAATCAATTTCTAACCCGGCCAGTATATTGAAATATGGTATCTGATGATAAACTTGTATGTATATGGGTTGCTTTCACAAGATTTTTTGCATATGGAAAAAGGGCTAAGCCCCCGGTTTACCGAGGGTGCCGCTTTATTCATTACTTATAATATATACATAGGATACATTGGAGCACGTAGCTCAAGTATAATACGGCCGTAAATTGGCGATGTTCCATGGCCTCTTCGTCTCCTCTTCTGATGTCCGTGAGTCCTTGTGTTCCCGCACGTCCACCAAGTAATATGAGCCATTGTGTAGATTCTTGCTGACCACAAAAGGCCCTTCCCAAGGCGGGGATAGCTTGTGCATATCTGTTTGATCTTGGATGAGCCGGAGTACCAAGTCACCCTCCTGGAACGTCCTTGTTCTAATCCGGCGGCTATGATATCTGCGCAGGTCTTGCTGATAAATCGCCGACCGTGCTACAGCTATATCACGCTCTTCAGCCAGCCGGTCTAAACCGTCTTGTCTTGACTCCTCATTGATTGCTTCCACATAGGCCGTTACCCTTGGTGAGTCATGACGTATATCACTTGGAAGAACTGCTTCAGCACCATAAACCATGAAGAAAGGCGTGTAGCCTGTAGACCGGTTTGGTGTAGTGTTAATACTCCAAAGAACAGACGGCAATTCCTCAACCCAACATCCTGGGGTTCTCTGCAAAGGTGTCGTAAGCCGGGGTTTGATACCTCGCAAAATCTCCTGATTTGCCCTTTCGGCCTGCCCGTTGGTTTGGGGGTGAGCCACAGAAGATACGTCTAAGCGGATATGTTCTCTTTGACAAAATTCCTTCATCTCACCTTTAGATAAGTTAGTACCATTATCTGTGATGATGCTGTGTGGGAAGCCAAAACGGAAAATTACTTTTTTGATGAATTTGACTGCCGTCGTCGCATCACACTTGCTTATAGGCTCTGCTTCAACCCACTTTGTGAACTTGTCTACTGCCACCAGTAGATGAGTTTTCTGATCTTGGGATCGCTTGAAGGGCCCAACCATATCAAGCCCCCAAGTTGCGAAAGGCCAAGTTATTGGTATCATCCGGAGTTCCTGTGCCGGAACCAGAGCACGCCTTGAGAATTTCTGACAAGCATCACACTTCCGGACCAGATCTGCCGCATCTGCATGTGCGGTTAACCAATAGAATCCATGTCGGAATGCCTTAGCCACCAGTGATTTTGAACCGGCATGATGACCACAATCCCCTTCATGAATCTCCCTTAGAATCTCACAACCTTCCTCAGCTGAAACACATCGTTGAAATACTCCAGAAGTACTACGATGGTGAAGCTCTCCGTTTGCAATTGTCATGGACTTAGAGCGCCGGATTATCTGTCGTGCTTCCTCTTCGTCTTCCGGCAATTCTCCTTGGCCCAGGTATGCCAAATAGGGTAGCGTCCAATCCGGAATAATATGGAGTGCTGCAACTAACTGCGCCTCTGGGTCCGGAACAGCTAGGTCTTCCTCCGAAGGTACCTGAACTGAAGGACTGTGCAATTCATCCAAAAAGGTGTTTGGTGGTACCAGTTTACGCTGCGACCCTAGCCGGCTCAGAGCGTCGGCCGCTTCATTTCTTCGCCGGTCTATGTGATCCACCTGATATCCTTTAAAGTATCCTGCGACTGCTTCAACCTCTCGCCTATAAGCCGCCATGAGGGGATCTCTTGAATCCCACTTGCCAGAAACTTGCTGTGCCACTAGATCTGAGTCACCCAGGCACTTAACCCGGCTCAAATTCATCTCCTTTGCTAGCCGCAAACCATGAAGCAATGCTTCGTATTCTGCCGCATTATTAGTACAAGGAAATAATAAGCGGAGGACATAGCAAAATTTATCACCTCTGGGGGAAGTTAAAACAACTCCAGCCCCCGTACCCTCCAATTGTTTTGAACCGTCAAAGTGAATCGTCCAATAAGTAAGATCCGGCTTCTCCTCAGGAGTCTGCAACTCTGTCCAGTCATTGATGAAGTCTACCAATGCCTGAGATTTTATAGCAGTGCGTGGTACATATTTCAACTCATGCGGGCTGAGCTCAATGGCCCACTTTGCTACCCTGCCTGTAGCTTCCCTGTTCTGGATTATATCCCCCAACGGGGCTGAACTAACCACAGTTATCGGATGTCCTTGGAAATAGTGCTTCAGCTTCCGGTTTGCCATGAACACCCCATATACTAACTTCTGCCAATGAGGGTATCTCTGCTTGGACTCAATGAGTACTTCACTTACATAATAAACCGGGCGCTGAACCGGGTGCTCCTTCCCTGCTTCCTTGCGCTCAACCACAATTGCAACGCTGACCGCTCGTGTATTAGCAGCAACGTATAACAGTAAAGGCTCCTTGTCAATGGGCGCAGCCAAAACCGGTGGTTTTGCTAGTTGCCGTTTCAGATCCTCAAATGCTGCATTTGCCTCATCACTCCAGATAAACCGGTCTGTTTTCCTCAACATCTGGTAAAGCGAGATCGCCTTCTCTCCCAAGCGACTGATGAACCGGCTTAACGCTGTGATCCGGCCAGCTATGCACTGAACATCGTTGATACAAACCGGTTTAGTCAAAGACGTGATGGCCTTGATCTTCTCCGGGTTTGCTTCTATTCCTCTGTTTGAGACCAAGAATCCCAAAAGCTTACCAGCCGGAACACCAAAAGCACATTTTTCCGGATTAAGCATCATCCTGTAAGCCCGAAAATTATCAAAGGTTTCCTTGAGATCCTCTATCATTGTCCCTTCTTTCTTCGATTTGACCACAATGTCATCCACATAGGCATGAACGTTCCTCTCTATCTGCCCCTTCAAACAATTCTGAACGCAACGTTGATAAGTTGCCTGTGCACACTTAAGCGCAAAAGGCATAGACACATAGCAAAAAGCACCAAAAGGAGTTATGAAAGCTGTCTTCTCTTGGTCTTCGACCGCCATCTTGATCTGGTGATACCCTGAATACGCATCCAGAAAACTTAGCCGCTCACACCCCGCTGTGGCGTCGATGATCTGATCGATGCGAGGTAGAGCAAAAGGATCGGTTGGGCAAGCCTTATTGAGGTCCGTGTAGTCCACACACATCCTCCACTTCCCATTCTTCTTTAAAACCAGCACCGGATTAGCCAACCACTCCGGATGAAAAACTTCCACTATGAACCCTGCGGCCAAAAGTCTGGCCACTTCTTCTCCTATAGCCTTGCGCCTCTCTTCGTTGAAGCGGCGCAAGTACTGTTTAACCGGTTTAAACTTTGGATCAATGTTTAACTTGTGCTCAGCGAGTTCCCTCGGTATACCTGGCATGTCAGAAGGTTTCCATGCAAAGATATCCCGGTTCTCACGGATGAACTCGATGAGCGCGCTTTCCTATTTGGGATCAAGGTTAGCGCTGATAGTGAATTGTTTCGACGAGTCTCCAGGCACAAAATCGACTTGCTTGGTCTCTTCAGCTGACTTAAATTTCAACGCCGGATCATGCTCGGTAGTTGGTTTCTTCAGCGGAGTCATATCTGCCGGATCAACATTATCTTTATAAAATTTTAGTTCTTCGGTGGCACATACTGCTTCTGCATAAGCTGCATCACCTTCCTCACATTCCACTGCTATCTTGCGACTTCCATGAACCGTGATCGTGCCCTTATGACCCAGCATCTTAAGCTGCAAATAAACATAACACGGCCTAGCCATAAACTTAGCATAAACCGTCCTTCCAAACAGAGCATGATATGGACTTTTGATCTTGACAACTTGGAAAGTGATCATCTCTGACCTAGAATCATATTCGTTCCCAAAGGTAACTTCCAAGTCAATCTTTCCACCTGGATAAGCTGACTTACCTGGGACCACTCCATGAAACACCGTGTTCGATTGCCTTAGCTTCTTATCTGTCAGACCCATACGATGGAAAGTCTCGTAATATAAGATATTGATACTGCTACCACCATCCATGAGAACTTTAGTAAATTTGTAACCCCCCACTTGAGGTGCTACTACCAAGGCTAAATGGCCCGGATTATCCACCCGCATTGGGTGGTCTTCTCTACTCCATACGATAGGCTGCTCCGACCATCGAAGAAATTGCGGTGTCGCCGGTTCTACTGCATTAACAGCCCGCTTTAAAACCTTCTGGTCTCTCTTACACAGACTTGTGGTGAAGACATGATATTGCCCACTACTTAACTCCTTTGGATTACTCTGATATCCGGATTGCGGCTGCTGTTGCTGACGCTGTTGCTGCTGATTTCCCTGATTATTATAACTTCCTTGGCCCTGCTGCTGATTATTCTGATTATTGTAACCACCTTGATGATGTGATTGATTGCCCTGACCATTATAGTTTCCTTGATTATTTTGGCCGCCTGTCCGGGGCTGATAACCACCGTTATTGCCCCTATATCCTGATCCGGAGCTGTTCCCCTGATGACCCGGACCATAAAATCCAGGCCCTGAGCCGCCATGTGGGGGTCGATTAGGAGGATTGAAACGGCCTGCTATTGCCTTCATAAGGGGTATGCACTCTCTCATGGTATGCTTCGCCACCTTCCCTTTTCCGCTATGCTTTGGGCAAGGCCGATCTAACTCCTGCTCCCAGCCAAAAGCTCCTTCGCCGGTTTGTGAAGCTGGATCTCCCGGACTACGCTGAAAACCACCTTGAACTTGAGTGTTAGCCACGAAGTCTGAACCACCCTCTGCTTTTCGTTTGCCCAAAAAACCTGAAGCAACCGGATTGATCGGTGCCGGTTTACCGGACTTGCCGGCCTTCCCAGCCTTATCTCCTTCTGCTTCCGGATACATTGTGTTATCAGAGTCTCCGTATTTCACCAGGGCACTCATCAAAGTTCCCATATCATTGCAGTCCCTCTTAAGCCGTCCGAGTTTTAACTTTAAAGATTCAAACCGGCAATTGTTCTCCAATGTCACTATTGCCGTACTAGGATTAATACCATTCGAAGAGTGTAAGATCTCTGCTACTCTCCGTACCCAAGCTGCTGTAGACTCCTGCTCTCCTTGCACACAAGCTGCTAGGTCTATCACTGACATCGGCTGTTTGCATGTATCCTTGAAGTTTTTGATAAACTGGCTGCGCAGTTCCCCCCATGATCCAATAGAGTTCGGGGGGTAGAGCTTTCAGCCAGGTCCGGGCCGTGCCCTCGAGCATCATAGTAAAATATTTGGCACAAGCTGATTCATCCACGTCCAGCATCTCCATGGCCATCTCATAACTTTCAACCCAAGCTTCTGGTGGCAAATCGGCTGTGTAGTTAGGTACCTTGCGGGGCCCTTTGAAATCTTTGGGCAGCTTAACACTCCGTAAGGCGGGGATAAGACACTGCACCCCAAAGGAACTCGTCGTACCCCCTATCTCTGTAGTGGCTGTATGAACTGACGTTGCTTGACGAATCTCCTCCCTGGCTCCTGACCTAACCCGGTTTATCTCCGGAGCTTGTTCCGCCGCACCTGCCGGATTACCCTGCTTGTGTTGATGCCTCATGCGTTCACTACTAGACACTTCTGGCTCATCCCAATGCCTACTATAGCTCCGGCTGGGACGTGGTGTGGAATGTAACCTTTCCCTACTGTGCGAATATGCTTGTTGCTGCATCAACGCCGTATTGAGTAGCTTCTGGACCCTGCGCGCCTCTATCACCACCGGAGATGTTTCTTCCGCAGGTAAAGCGGCCAAACGCGCCGCTGTTGCAGCGATGTTATCCAAAGGGTTTGAATAATGACCTGGAGGGACAGGAACATAAGGTGCCGACGTAATCCGGCGCTCCTGCTCTGCGGTGGGTTGCTGAACCGGCTCCTCCTTGGCCGGAGGCGTCCTCCGGTTTAAAACCGGATGGTTACTAGTGCCAGCCCCAGGTGTCCTGAACAGATTCGTTGATTCATAAACCGGCGGTATACGGGACCGATACTTTTGTCCCCTTACTCCTTCCATAGAAGCTTGCTCCATCCTTAAATAAAAAGCTTGATCATCCAATTCCGCTTGCCTCACCGCTATCATCTCTCTTTCTGCCTTCAGGTCCTCCTTTAACTGATCAATCCGGCCTTTCAACTGAAGGAGCTCTGCATCATGATGCGCCTTGTCTTCTGGAGCTACTGCTTCCACCGCTTTAGCTGTGAACTCCTCGATCAAGGTGGATAGAACTTCAGTAAGTGAGGGGTTTGAGCCGCTTCCCCCTGCACCAGCTTCCACTGTCGTTCCGTTCATCGGGGGCTGTGAACCGGCCATGAAAACCGCCACCCGGTTTGGCGGGTAAAAGGGGCCCGGAATACTGTTCCCATCGGATTCGCCCTCAGACCGGCCGTCCCGCAACTGATACAGAGATTCAGTTTCCCCGGATGAAGATTCGTTATCTGAGTAGACAACTGTTGCCGCATCAGACTCCGATCCGTTCTCGGCTCGACCTCTGTGGATTGCTCCAACGAACACGTGCTTCTTGGCAGGCTGAATCCGGGCCGATCTCGCACGCTGAGCCGGCTCGACGATGTTGGGGAAGACGTCCGGCTCAGGCCCCGGTTCGCCGATTTTGCCGATGAAGACTTGGATGCTGCCGAAGGGAACCCGGTACCCATATTCGATTGAATCGGCTTCCGGTCCTCAACCTGCGTGGTCGATGTAGATCCGGCCGCGACGACTCTTGGTCATCCGGCCGATCGCGTAACCCTTGAGCCCTTCGAAGCCGCCCTTCAAGAACTCGAAACCATCGTGCGCAGGCCCCACGGTGGGCGCCAACTGTCGTGGAAATAGCACGGCAGATGTCCGGTTTAACGGACTTGATGATGGAACCATCGCACGGGTTAGCTTAAAGGGGTTCATAGCACACAAAGGACACAGAGGGTTTATACTAGTTCGGCCCCTTCGATGAAGGTAAAAGCCTACGTCTAGTTGGTTTGGTATTGCTTGGGCGTCGGATTACAGGGAGCGGATTCGCTTGCCTGTGTTTCGACGGGTTGATTGTTGCTTGTCCTTGAACCGTTGCCAGGTCGCCCCTTTATATAGAGGGTACACCTGATCCAGTTTACAGAGTCCCGAGGCCGGCTCATACTCGTGTCCGCCTCGGTCTCTGCTCTTTCTTCCTTATCTCTCAAGTTACATGATCAAACGGTTTACAAACCGTAACTCTATACATGGGCCCTAAGATCTCATGGGCCGTAGCCTTTACTAAATATTACAATGATACAACGATATTACCATAATCCGGTTTACACTAGCCGGTTCATACCTGCTAGTAATATCCCTTACATAATGGGTGTGAAAATCTTAGTTTATGGATTACTCGTCGAATTTTCTGTCTTGGCAAGGTTTCTGAGCAGGAGGATATAGTAATTACCTCTTCATCAATAGCCTGGCTGGCCCACGTATCGTCCTGACAATAATCAGTGTCAATAAGATAATTGAAAAAGGAGCCAAGAGAGTCAAGGGCTACCTCTGACTCAGAACTGTCGTTCAGTTCAAACAGTTCAGAAGTACTTGGTTTTTTCTTTGTCTTTTCCATGGCCTTCTTGGCGGCTTTCTTGATAGCTCTGGCCTTTTTGGCTGCCTCGTGATCATAGGTTTTCTTCCAGAAACTTGATTTAGCCTGTGAAAGTCGGCAAGGTTGAATTGACAAGAGAATCAAATAGTAAGGCAAGAAAGGTTAAAAGCAAAGCTAACATCTGGTGCCGGGTTAATTTGCAGAAAGGGCTCAGACCCACTTTGTTGCAGTCTCCGAGGCTTTCGTTTAAAAGGGTCTTGGTCATTTCTGTGATTGTATCCTCAGCAAAATCCTCAGGGATGTGGCGTAATGGATATGTGGTCTCACCAGTATAAGCACACATTAAGCCGGGCCTACGGCTCAAAGGAATGATTCGCCAGGCAATCCAGCACCGGACTAAGTCAACTTCGGTTAGCCCATTTCCCAGTAAGGCCCTGACCTTTGCAAAAGTGGGAGCCAGTTTTTTGCGTTCTGCGGTGGTATGTTTTTCAGCAAGTGGATGCTTTGGGTCCAAATGCTGGATACGGTAACCCGACAGCGGATTCTCATCAGCTGGGTAGGCGTCTTTGCAATAAAACCAGGTTTGATTCCAATCTTTGGGGTGACTCGGCAGACAAGCATAGGGGAAGATAGAATCTCTTCTTCGTTGAATTGAGACGGCTCCAAGTTCCAAGCTGGGTCTGTTTGTGAACTCATTTTGTCGGTTTAAATAGAATTACTCTCTGAAGAGTTCGAGGCTGTGCTCCTCTCGAAGATACACTTCACAGAATACTTGGAAGTTGCAGATATTTGACATGGAATTGGGTCCAATGTCTTGGGGATGGAGCTGAAAGAAGTGCAGAACGTCCCGGAAGAACTTAGAGCCGCGTGGTGAAAAACCCCGCTTCAGGTGATCAGAAAAGACAATAACTTCATCATCCTTTGGATGAGGTCTCTCTTCACCCGGTTTAGGGGCACGATAATGCATAACAGATTTTTTCGGCAGATACCCGATTTTGACAAAATCAGCAAGTGTAGCCTCAGTAACGACAGAAGGAACCCAGTTGCACGTGGTGACTGTCTTCGGCGGCATTGTGAACAAAGAAGCCTAAAAGAAAGAAACATTTCTGCCGGTTCAAAATTGATTCATTTAACCGGAAATCAGACTACAGTATATGTTCAGCACGGCGGCTTAAATGGGGCCTAATGACATAAGGGTAGTTATAAACCGGTGAGATAAGCCACCATGACAAGCAATGATACTTAAGAAAGCAGATTTTACTAAGTGTTGAGACAAACAGTCTTCACAGATTGAAGCTACAACTTTGGATCTACATCAGTTCAGAAAATAAAAGTAAAAACCTACAATTAAGGTGGTGGCAGCGAGAAAACGAGAAAGTCCAGATGGGATCTATTGCAATGAGGATGTATATTCAAGATCAAGACAAGTGATTAAAACTGCTACCGCACAAGTTCCACAGACTATATCCTGACCTAGATATACGGTGCTAAAACGACGAACGAGCAAACCTAAGAAGAAGAAGAAGACGAACTCCGACGAACTTGCAGGAACCCTAATGGATCTAAGGGGGGGAGAAAGAGAAGAATGTACCTGGGCTGATGAACGGCGGCGGCGCGCGGAAGAGATCTGGTCAAGTCAGGTTGATGATGCGGCCGTTGTTGAGGACGAGACAGAGGACGACGGCGCCGGCGGAGCTCGTGTGCGTGGCCGTCGCGAGGAAGGAGATGAAGAGGAAGAGGCAAAGGGGAATAATGGAAAGGAACCCCTGGCCCTATTTATAAGGTGAATGGATAAAAGTCACGCGCGGGAATCGAGGAGACTGAAAAATAGATAAGTAACAACACAGGTGCCTCGATGATCGGAGTCTCAATAAATGCAGAGATTTGTTAAGATCTGGGCAGTTCAAAAGTAAGTAACACATGACGTCATGGCGGGCTACCGCAATTTCAAGGGCTGACGTCATGGCGGGTTACAATATCTCGTAAGAAATGAAGAAAGATTGACATGAACAAGTTCAAATCAACCTGGGGCCTAATGTTGGGGATATAACTTTTTGATATGACCCGCCCAGGAGGGGCCGGGTTACCCAATGGAGATTAATGGGTCAAGCCGAGAAGCATGTTGAAGATGGCGGTTCAGTGAGAGTGATGTATAAGGGGCCCAAAGCCCAGAGCGGCTTAAAGTCCGTAAGTGTAACTGGCCATGTATGTTTAACTTGTACTGTAAGGCATGTAACAGTGAGTCACCGAGCCGGACACGATTGTATGAGCCGGCCGAGACTCCGTAGGCCGCAGGGCGTCAACCCGTGTATATAAGGGGATGATCCGGCAGCGGCTTAGGGCAAGAAACAACATATCGAAAGCCAGGCAAGCGTATTTTCTCCCTAGCAATCGAAACCCCAGCAATTCCACCTCAAACTGGATTAAGTTTTACCCTCACCGCAAGGGGCCGAGCCAGTATAAACTTCGCTATGGATCCACAATTAAGTCCTTTCCGTAGAACATCTGCTGTGACAACTCCACGACACAACCCATCAATATAATCCTTAATAAGCGCAAACTTCTCAGGTACAGTGTAGTTGGGAGAATTAAAAAATATAAAGGACTATCATGTGTGGGTGCAATAGCAATAATTTCGTGTTTAACATAAGGAACTATAGAAAGTTCATCTCCATAAGCATAATTCATGTTGGCATCTTGGCCATAAGCATATCAAGCATCAAGTTCATCAAAAAAGGATATTTCAAACGAATCAAAAGGATCATAGCAATCATCATAACATTCATCCTTCGGTAAGCACGAAGGAAAATTAAACAATGTATGGGATAAAGAGTTACTCTCATTAGAAGGTAGGCACGAGTGATCAATTGGCTCTTCCTCCTTTTGTTCTTCGCTCTCCTCCAAATCTTTCTCATCTAATGAGCTCACAGTTTTAGCAATTTCATCTTCCATAGTTTCCTACAAGATATTAGTCTTCTCTTGGACAGCGGAGGAGTCCTCAGTATAAGGCTTAACATAAGCATTAGACGCATAGTTTTCAGAGCAATATTTTGTTAAACCCTGCATTTTGTAACATGACATTTGCATTAATAAAGCATGAAAATTTGGACCAACAATTTTTTTTGGCATCATTTGGCTTTTATTTGGAATTAAGTTTTCTCTCTCTGATTTTCAAGTGCTCTTTAAAGTCAACTACTCCCTCTTATATATTTCATCTCCTTACCCCAAACTTCTGCCCAATGATCATATCAAGTGTATATAACAGTATAGTATTTTCTTACAAAAATAATTTGGCCAAAAATTATTTTCAAAAATTACTTTTCCAAAAACCCCTGAATTGAGGGTTGCACTGCAAGTGCTTGATTTAGGGTGAGAAAAATATTTCAAAGAGTATATTTGAAACCTAGTAGATATAGGACTCCCATAAACCACAAAAATATAATTTTAAAAGTTATTTTCCTATTTTATTTAAAAGCTTTTTCTTAAGGCCGGAAATGGTCTTTAATAGGGAAACATTATTTAACTATTTCAAAAATATTTGCCAAAATTCAGGGAGACTCTTAGGACATATATTGTCCATATATAAGAGTTTCAACACTTGGTCTTGTTCAAAATATTGGGCAAATCCCTCAGAAACCCTTTTTGGACATTTCAAGCTTTTGAAATATTTACAAAGGAAATATCCTCTAAAACTTCCAGGGAAATTCTATCATGTCATATATGACATATTTGACGCTCTTGCGATTCCCCATGCCTTGGAAAGCAAGAAAACATCATCAAAACCCCTCAAAACCATTCTGTCCATTTTTGAAGTTTGAGCAACTTTACATTGCCAAACTTGTCCAAATGCTCTCAAACTTGGTACACATGCTAGAATAGTCTAATAATGCATCTAGACCAAATAGCACAAGTTTTGGAGAAGGGTAACTTGATCAGAGTACCCCAAAACCATTTCTGTTCAGATTCAAATTTGAGCAACTTTACATTACCAACTTTTTACTTGTGACCTCAAACTTTGTGGGCATGATCGCAACCCCAAATGATGACACTACACCAAGTGGTGCATCAAGGAGGAATGATTTTGCTTAACTTAAACTTGGTAAATCCATTTCTGTTGATTTCTAGGGTTCACCAAAGTTACATTGGCAAGTTTCTTCAAATGAGCCCAAACTTGGTGGAACACTCTATTTCTTCATACCATTTGATCCTGTTAAGTCTCATGTCTATTGGAAATCATTTGATTGCTCAAAACCACATCAAACACCTTCTGGTGATTTTCCAAAATTACCACTTTCACCTATTTTCTTGTTCCCCTTTAGCTAGGCTTTTTGCCACAGCCTCCTCAAGCCCCCTTGCACCTCTAGTAACTCTTCCCTGGCCTCAGCTCAATGATTGGGGGGGGGGGGGTAAAACCCCATTTTACATTCTGGACATCAATTTTCACATTTCCCTCTCAGCCCTCTCTTCTTCTAGAAGCTCTCCCTGGCATCCAATGCCTCTTCTACATTATTTACTTACCCCTAGAGCCAATGGACACGGTGGCCGTGCCCAGAGCGCGTGGGACATGGCCATGCCGGCCATATGGGCACTCTGGAGCGCGCTACAGTGCGCTCCCGCACTGTAGCCGCGTCCTACCCGAGGTGCCCGACCACCTAGGGCGTCGGGATGGTGTCTCCCGAGGCCGCCTCAACGTCCACGACATGGCAGCCAGCCGGCCCCCTCCTCCTTCTCCCTCCTCTCGCCCTAGCTCGCACGCGCGACGGCCGCCCGAGAGCTCCAATGGGCATGCACACATGCGCGATGCCCTGGCCTCCCCCTGCTCTCTCTCTTCTCTTCCCCGGCTCTGGACCGCATCCAGCAACGCCACAGACACGGCTCCAGCCCCTCCCGAGCCCTGTGGCAACGAGCAGAAGCTCGCCGGCGCACGGGTCCACGGCACCCCGCCGTTCGCCTATAAAAGGGACGCCCCACGCCCTCCTCTCCTCACCACTCGCCGTGTCACTCCCTAAATTACCCCCCTACGCCGCTCACTCCTCTCCAGATGGGCCCGAGCTCGAGATCGAGCTCGAGCTCCGCCGCCTCGGGTCGCCATTGATCCGGAGGTACAAGCCCTCCCCGCCGCCCCTCTCACTCGATCTAGAACCGCAAGATCACATTGATCATTTCCCCCTTGTTTCCCCTCTCTGTAGTTGCCGGAAATGGCCGGAACCACCACCACCCGAAGCTCCTCCGCCGCGTGACCTCACCGCCGGCGAACCAGGCCACCCCGGCGACTGCAGCCACCTCCACCAGAACGGCGACTCGACGCTAAGTCTAGCCGTGCCCTTGCCCGACCTCGCCGTGCCCTGCATCGCCGCCTGTGAGCTCGCCGGCCCTCTTCCGCAGGGTTAGGGATGACAGGGGGGCCCCGCCTGTCAGTCTCTCCTCTCCCTCGCCTCTCTCTCCTCTCGCTGACGCCTGGGCCCCGCCCGTCAGGTTTAAAACCTGGCGCGCGCGCAGGCACCAGTGCGCTGGGCTGTTTTCCCTCTGGGCCTGCTGCACTATGGCCTTTCTGGCCCAGTGGCACAATGCCATTTTTCTTTTTCCTTTTCTGTCTGTTTTGTAAAATTCCTCTGGATAAAATATTTATCCAAATGAAATAAATCCAGTTCCAAAAAGCTTTTAAAATTCCAACCTATTTAATGATATAACTTTCACACATATTCATGAACCTTTTCTTTACTGTTCAAATTTAAATCTAAATTTGAACACTAAAACCTCTGTTCAAAAATCCATGTGCCCCATTCTGTCACTCCAAATCCCAAACTAAGAATTTTTGCCATCTTAGTTTTCCCTCTAGTATTTTATAAAAATAAGTTGACATTTTTCTAAGCACTTTGATTTTTCTGTTTTTATTATTGTCTTATTTTCCCGTTATTTATTGCGATGATTAGATACCGTGTTTGACGAAGTTGCTGAAGAAGAAGGAGGGGAAGGATTTGAAGACCTTGAAGACCAAGCCAATCCAGGCAAGCAGCCCTTTGACCATGATACCCCTTTTGTTCCTCGAAACCCCTTTTATTTCCGATTGCATGATGATAAAGAGTGACGGTGGTAAACTTGTTGAGAGCTACCACATGATGCATACCCCTACTCATGATCTTTACCATGTGCATAGATGCAATGACAAATGATTAGATGTCGATACATGATGATGCATATGTACCATGAATCCTTCATGGTTGCATTCTTTTCGAAAACCCCATCGGGTGCCCTTAATGCCCAAGGGTGATGTTGAGTTAAGGTCACCACTTAAGGAAGAAGTGGTGTACCAAAGAAAGTTCTCGTGTGCGGGTAAAATGATGGATTAGATTTATGTGTGATTACCGTCCCAACCAAACGTGTGCAACCACTCTACCCCTTATGGGATGGGGCATTATTGATTACTTAGGTTGATACTAGCATGGTGCCCACATCACTAGTGACGGGGGAGACTTGAGGTCACTCCCGGGACGGGGTCGTGCTTGGATAGGCGACCATGACTGTTTTCACAGGGCACCGGACACACCGTTGGTCCCTTCGTGTATGCGTGACATTGTAAAAAGGGCGAGTCCCATGATTTATCATTTGTACGCAAGGGCTGTGCACCAACGAGTGGACCCTATGTTAGTGTCGTCTAGGGAAAGGTAATGACCGGGTGCTTCCCCCGAGTACTTGAGGTACTACGGGATCGTGGGTGACACGAAAGCTTCCCAGATCTTGTGGGTAAAGTGTGTAACCTCTGCACAGTGTAAAACTATTCGAATAGTCGTGTCCACGGTCATGGACAGTTGGGACACTACTAGGAAAAGGCCTACTAGTGGCGCACCAGTTTTGCCTACTAATGGCGCACTACTAGTGCGCCACTAGTACCACGCCACTAGTATTTTTTACTAATGGCGCACCTGTGGTGCGCCATTAGTATGTGGTATACTAATGGCGCACCACAGGTGCGCCATTAGTATAGCCTCGGTGCGCCATTAGTATCTGGTATACTAATGGCGCACCACATGGAAGTGAGCCATTAGTAACATTTTTTTCCAAAAAAAAATTTCAGAAAAAAATTTTAAAATATTTTTTTTCAATTTTTTTTTATTTTTTTCTTAATCTCAAGTCAAATCGCACTCTGTGGTCAAACTTTCCAGAAGGTCACCCATCTTCACACTACTCCAGCCCGAGCACGCTTAACTTCGCAGTTCTATCAAACCCCAGCACCAGCTCACTTCGCACACACTTGTTGATATATCGATCATATCAATCCTATTAAACCTTCTTGATGTCTAGAACTTTGTTCATGTTCATGAGTATAATGAAATTATGAAAAAATATTTCAAACTTCCTGGTCATATTACGTATTATCATATTTTGTAACAAAAAATAATTTTTTTTTTCGAAACCAATTTTTTTCTTTTACTAGTGGCGCACCTAGCAGACGGTGCGCCACTAGTAAGTTTGAATGTTTTTGAATTTTTTTGCCTCTAGATCTTAAAAGCTTCGTAACTTTTTTTTCTGTTAGGTTTTTGGGGTTTTTGAAAATGTTTAACAAAGTTCCTCCAGTAAATTCGAATGTAACTTTTCGAGTAGATGATTTTTCATATAAAAAACTTTTTAATCCGAGTTCGTATGCAAAAGTTATGCCCATTTTACAAATTCCAGAGATATTTTGCAAATAAAGTCGAAATTCATATTTGTAAATTTTCCCAACAAGTTGACCACATATCACATGGGAAACTGATTTTCTTTTATTTTTTTTGACATTTCCATCATTTTCTTTTATTTTTTTAAAA
>LR738715.1:181888655-181948806 GCA_902687465.1 Secale cereale | reverse complement strand
TGACTTGACTCGTTGATAATGAATTGAACTCTATTTATGTTGATATATGTAACCTGTCTACGAGGTTACCCAAGTACATTGATGCATGTTTCACAAATGGTAGAATATTTTATCTAGCTTGTAGCTAGGTTGCTCGTTGTTTTACAACTTGCATTGTTACCTTGAACCAAATCATGGGTTGCTTGCGAGTACATTCAAAGTACTCATTAGCTTGCCACTGGTTATTTAATTGGCCAGGCATGGAGGAGCAGGAATATGAAGAAGAATTCTATGGAGACGAACATGCGAACTAGGACGCTTTCCCAGTCAGAATGCCTGTAGGGTTAAGGCAGATGGCATGGGTTCTACTTATCTACGAAGACTTCCGCTATCCGAGTTTATTTGCTATTCAGCCCATGAGGCTTTATCTATGTAAGACTTGGCCATAATGGTCATAATTTGTGTAAGACGGTATGTATGGATGTAAGACTCTTGTTATTCAGCTTCTGTGTGTTCAGTGAGCATTGATCTCTGGGATCACTGTATACGTGCATTCGGTGATCTCCACTCTTAAGTCGGGGTCCCCACAGAGCTGGTATCAGAGCCATCCTGACTGTAGGAAGCCTTAGTTAGCATGGGTGTTAGATAGGATGAGACCCTTTTCATAAACCTTCTGAACCTCTCTTCTTTTCTAAACCTTACCAAACCTGAGATATCATCAGCTTATTAACCTCTCATATTCAACCTTTGTAGATGGCCGCTGTACCTGCAGAGCACCTGACCACTGGGTTCCCCTTGCTTCTCGAGGATAGCCTCCAGGAGTGCCTGTTCCACCGAGCACCCATCCTCACCTATCATGAGCATTGGGTTAGCGACACTAAGGTGGAGTACCATGTGGAAGTAATCATGAAGGCAAACGATCCTCCCACAAGTTGGTTCTTCGAGGGACCCCAGATGGCAACACTACCCCTCGCTGTCAAGGCAGCTGCACTCAAGGCACTAACCCGCCTCCGAGAACTTCTTCCGGAGATGGAAGCCAAGATGACAACCCGCTTCTTGCCTTACCGGAAGGAAGGTGAAGATGAAAGCAGCGCGCAAGCCCCTCCACTGAAGGAAGGACTTCCACTTCGATTCCTGACCTATTTCAGCCTTTGTGCCGACAGCTTGGCACAAGATCTGGCCTCGGAATCGATGAAGCTCTGAGAAGAACTCCACAAGACCAAGGCACTTCTTCGACGAGCACAAGAGAAGACGGATAGGATCAAGAAGGAAGGAGCGCCTCCCGGGCGACCCGCTATCGCGTATCGAGGCGGATGGCCCTCAGGAGATGTATCTTCCAAGGATGAAGAGCCACCCCAGCGACACCGTATGACGGCAAGGGAATATCGCAAGCTTTTCCCTGAACCACCGACAAAGCACCGCCGTTTCCAACTCCTCCACACCCTCAAGTGACAGGGGGGCCCAGACAGATGAAGACAAGGAGGAAGACCCAGAAGAGCCAGAATACGCGACCGAGCATTCCGCCGCTTAGGCATTATTCGCAACTCGGATATGCCAGTTCGTGACCTCTACGGTAGGATAGGTCGTGTAACCCCTATGCGAAGTCGAGTCCTTGTATGGTTCATATGAAGCCATCTAGTGTTTGCTTTTGTGGTGTTTGATGTATGTCGTATCTTCCCTTCGGGAATATGTAAACGACTACATCACCCATTTGGATTTTTAATGAATGTCTTTGGCCCTTTTGGCCCTTGCATGAAAATAATTAGTGTCAAACCCACCCCCTTACTAGGCACCTATCTTTATTGCTTTCCCTCTTCATTCCAAATCATGAGACCTTTACCGCTCCAACAGGATGCCTGTTGTAACTCGTACTGGTACCTCTACCCAGCAACCCGAAGCCGGAGCGTCCGCCCAAGCAGAGGCCGACCAAGACCAAACCCACGACCAAGCTCCACCACCACCTCCCCTGAACATGGACATGGCTCAGCTTCTCCAAGCCTTCTGAGAGGAACGCCAAGCCAACACTGCAGCCCTCCAGATTATTGCTCAAGCTGTCACCAACAACCGCCAGCCGGCGGGGAATGGTAATGGACGTTCCACGTTGGCAGAGTTCAAGAAGCATGCACCGCCAACCTTCATCGAGACTGCTGAACCCCTAGATGCAGACGACTGGGTCCGCACCATTGAGGACTTGTTGGAACTAGTTGGTTGCACCGAAGACCGCGAGAAGGTGGCTTATGCTGCCCATTGCCTCGAGGGGACTGCTAGAGCTTGGTGGGATGGATTCAAGGTCATGCATGCCGGGCAAGACATCACTTGGAACAACTTCAAGGCAGAATTCCGCAAGGCCCATATTCCTTCTGGAATCATGGCTATCAAAAAGCGTGAGTTTCGAGCCCTGAAGCAAGGAAGTGGCACTGTCAAGGAGTACATGCAGAAGTTCAGTGTTCTGTCAAGGTATGCCCCTGAAGATGTCAGCACAGATGCTGCAAAAAGGGAGCGCTTCATGGAAGGCCTCAATCAGACTCTGCAGTACTCGCTTGTCGTGTGTGACTGCCCAACCTTTCCTGACCTGGTGAACAAAGCACTCATGCTTGAAGACAAGTGGTGTGCTCTAGAAGACACTCGCAAGTGCAAGATGACCAACAAGGGAAGTTCCAGCAACCAGAAGACTCGCCCGTGGCAGCCAGCCCCGGTCAAGCCAACCTATCAGCAGCCAAGAGCTCCTGCACCTCGCACCAACTATCAGCCTCAGCAATATGCCAACCCAAGGCCAACATTCAACCCCAATAACAGTGGTGGCAACAAGATCAATAACCCAAACCAAGTCACTTGCTTTGGATGTGCTCAGTCAGGACACATCTCAAGGGTGTGCCCCAACAAGAAGCCCGATGCCCCGCGCTCCAATGCACAGAACCCAGGACAAGGCCGCGGGATGCCACCATGGAACCAAGCTCCTCGCAACCCGCCCAACCATGGGAAGGGCCGTGTGAATCACGTCACTGCTGAAGAAGCTCAGGAAGACCCGGACGTCGTGCTGGGTACGTTCCTCGTCAACTCAGCACCTGCAACTGTCTTGTTTGATTCTGGAGCCACGCATTCATTTGTCACTCAAAGAATTGCATTAAAAAGTGGCATGACCCCTACACCCCTGAATAACCCCATGGTGGTACAAACCCTCGGAGCAGAGATGAGAGCCAAGATAGGCTGTAAGGGAGTCGGTATTATCATTAACGGTGTAGACTTCCTAGCAGACCTTATCATCTTAAGATCGCAAGGCTTGGATATGATCTTAGGAATGGATTGGCTCAGCAAGCACCAAGGCTTGTTAGACTGTGCCAACCGGACTGTCACCGTGACCAATGACCAAAGAGTCGAGGTTAAGTTTGCTTCCAACTCCTCTTCTGCTCAAACCACTCAAGTCAACTGTCTGTCTAAAGTTGGACTGGAGCAAGTACCAGTAGTATGCGAGTACCCCGATGTCTTTCCGGATGAGCTACCGAGAATGCCCCCTGACCGTGACATTGAGTTCATCATTGAGCTCGTGCCCGGGGCAGGACCCATCTATAAGAAGCCTTATAGAATGGGGACGAAAGAATTAGCCGAGTTGAAGAAGCAACTGGAAGAGCAGCTGAGGAAGGGATTTATCCGCCCAAGTGCCTTCCCTTGGGGATCACCTGTTCTGTTTGAGGCAAAAAGGGACGGTACCATCCGCTTATGCATTGACTACCGTTCCCTCAATGAGGTTACAATCAAGAACAAGTATCCACTTCCCAAGATTGGAGATCTGTTTGGTTAACTCAGCGGAGTCAAGGTGTTCTCCAAGATCGACCTCAGATCTGGGTACTACCAGCTGAAGATCAGACTCCAAGATATTTCGAAGACGACATTTGTAACAAGGTATGGCATGTATGAGTGCACGGTCATGTCCTTTGGGCTAACCAATGCCCCAGCTTACTTCATGTATCTCATGAATAAAGTCTTCATGCAATATTTGGACAAGTTTGTTGTCGTCTTCATTGATGACATTCTTGTCTTCTCGAAGACGGAGGAAGAGCACGAGCAACATTTGAGGATGGTCCTAGACAAGCTTCGAGAGCACCAACTATACGCCAAATTCAGCAAATGTGAGTTTTGGCTGCATAAAGTTGGGTTCTTAGGTCATGTCTTGACCGAAGAAGGATTGTTAGTTGATGCCGCGAAGATCGAAGCTGCGACCCAATGGCAATCCCCAACGACCGTCAAGGAAGTCATAAGCTTCCTCGGACTTGCGGGCTATTACCGCAAAATCGTGGAAGGATTCTCTAGCATTGCCCGACCAATGACTCAGCTCCTGAAGAAGGACAAGAAGTTCGAATGGACGCCAAAATGTGAAGAAAGATTCCAAGAGCTCAAGAAGAGATTGACCACCGCCCCAGTCCTGGCAACACCTGATATTCACAAAGAGTTCGTGATATATTGTGATGCCTCTCGAACCGGATTGGGAAGCGTTCTGATGCAAGAAGGGCGAGTCATAGGTTACCTCTCAAGGCAGCTACGATCTCATGAAGAGAACTACGCTACTCAAGATCTTGAGTTAGCAGCAGTAGTTCATGCCTTGAAGACTTGGCGACATTATTTCCTAGGGAAACGGTGTGAGATATACACAGACCACAAAAGTCTGAAGTATATTTTCACCCAGAAGGAATTGAACATGAGGCATCGAAGATGGTTGGAACTAATCATGGATTATGACCTCAGTGTTCAATATCACCCCGGGAAGGCTAACGTTGTAGCCGATGCCTTAAGCAGAAAGGCTTGCTCCGTGAATGCCATAATTCAAAGCAGGCAGCCAGCCTTGTTTGAAGAGCTGGAACAATTCAGTTTGGAATTGGTCCTCCATGGATTTCTAGACCATCTGGAAGTCAAACCAACCCTGATGGACGAAGTCAAGAAGGCACAAGGTGGGCACGCAAGCATTGAAGGCATCAAGAAGAAGATGAAGCTAGGCAAGGCCCCAGGATTCTCCGAGGACGAGCATGGGATTGTTTGGTACAAAGGCCGCATCTGCGTACCAAACAAGATGGAGCTGAAGAACCTGATCCTGCAAGAAGCCCACGACACTCCCTATTCCATCCACCCAGGAGGAACCAAGATGTATCAAGACTTGAAGGAAAGATTCTGGTGGCACGGGATGAAAAGAGAGATTGCAACCTATGTTGCAATGTGTGATGTGTGCCAAAGGGTCAAGGCTGAATATCAGCGACCCGCTGGATTGCTCCAACCACTCAAGGTTCCTGAGTGGAAGTCGGATAAAGTCGGAATGGACTTCATCACTGGATTACCAAGGTCGAATAAAGGACATGACTCCATCTGGGTCATAGTCGACCATTTGACCAAGGTAGCCCATTTCATTCCTGTCAAGACTACCTATGATGGCAACCAACTGGCAACTCTCTACATCGACAGAATCGTAAGCCTTCATGGTGTTCCCAAGGAGATTGTGACAGATCGAGGAACCCAGTTTACCTCAAGGTTCTGGAAGAAGTTCCAAGAAGCCTTGGGAACCAAGTTGTCTTTCAGCACGGCTTTCCACCCGCAGACCGGAGGTCAAACAGAACGAGTAAATCAAATTCTCGAAGACATGCTCCGAGTCTGTGTCTTGGCATATGGAGCCAAGTGGGAAGATTGCCTCCCTTTTGCCGAGTTCTCCTATAACAACAGTTATCAGTCAAGCCTTCAGATGGCACCATTTGAGGTGTTGTACGGATGCAAGTGTCGCACCCCCCTCAACTGGTCAGAGACTGGAGAAGGGCTAGTCTTTGGACCAGATATTCTCCGTGAAGCACAACAGCAAGTCCAACTAGTCAGAGAACGTTTGAAGGCCGCCAAATCAAGGCAGAAGAGCTATGCTTACACTCGTCGCCGAGATATGAGTTTCTGTGTCGGAGACCATGTGTACCTGCGAGTAACTCCTCTGAAGGGAACCAAGCGTTTCCATGTTAAAGGGAAGCTCGCACCAAGGTTCATTGGTTCCTTTGAGATCACTGCACAACGAGGAGAAGTGGCTTACCAGTTGGAACTACCACCTGAGCTATCCGATGTGCACAGCGTCCACGTGTCACAACTCCGGAAGTGTCTCCAAGTTCCGGACAAGCCTGATCTCTACAAGGATGTCGATCACCAAGCCATTGATCTTCAGCCTAATTTGACCTACCGCGAGAAGCCCATTCGCATTCTGGATGAAGCAGAATGACGAACGTGAAGCCGCACCATCAAGTACTTCAAGGTCCAGTGGAGCAACCACACGGAAGTAGAAGCAACCTGGGAACGTGAAGACTATCTTAGATCTGAGTATCCCGATCTCTTTTAAGACCTAGTTTAGGAATCTCGGGGACGAGATTCTTGTAAGGGGGGTAGATCTGTCACACCCTGCATTTTGTAACATGTCATTTGCATTAATAAAGCAGGAAAATTTGGACCAACAATTTTTTTTTGGCATCATTTGGCTTTTATTTGGAATTAAGTTTTCTCTCTGTGATTTTCAAGTGCTCTTTAAAGTCAACTACTCCCTCTTATATATTTCATCTCCTTACCCCAATCTTCTGCCCAATTATCATACCAAGTGTATATAACAGTATAGTATTTTCTTACAAAAATAATTTGGCCAAAAAGTATTTTCAAAAATTAGTTTTCCAAAAACCCCTGAATTGAGGGTTGCACTGCAGGTGCTTGATTTAGGGTGAGAAAAATATTTCAAAGAGTATATTTGAAACCTAGTAGATATAGGACTCCCATAGACCACAAAACTATAATTTTAAAAGTTATTTTCCTATTTTATTTAAAAGCTTTTTCTTAAGGCCAGAAATGGTCTTTAATAGGGAAAAATTATTTAACTATTTCAAAAATATTTGCCAAAATTCAGGGAGACTCTTAGGATATATATTGTCCATATATAAGAGTTTCAACACTTGGTCTTGTTCAAAATATTGGGCAAATGCCTCAGAAACCCTTTCTGGATATGTCAAGCTTTTGAATATTTACAAAGGAAATATCCTCTAAAAATTCCAGGGAAATTCTATCATGTCATATATGACATATTTGATGATCTTGCCAAGCCCCATGCCTTGGAAATCAAGAAAACATCATCAAAACCCCTCAAAACCATTATGTCCATTTTTTAAGTTTGAGCAACTTTACATTGCGAAACTTGTCCAAATGCTCTCAAACTTGGTACACATGCTAGAATGGTCTAATAATGCTTCTAGACCAAATGGCACAAGTTTTGGAGAAGGGTCACTTGATCAGAGTACCCCAAAACCATTTCCGTTCAGATTCAAATTTGAGCAACTTTACATTACCAACTTTTTACTTGTGACCTCAAACTTTGTAGGCATGATCACAACCCCAAATGATGACACTACACCAAGTGGTGCATCAAGGAGGGATGATTTGCTTAACTTAAACTTGGTAAATCCATTTCTGTTGATTTCTAGGGTTCACCAAAGTTACATTGGCAGGTTTCTTCAAATGAGCCCAGACTTGGTGGAACACTCTATTTCTATATACCATTTGATCCTGTTAAGTCTCATGTCTATTGGAAATCATTTGATTGCTCAAAACCACATCAAACACCTTCTGGTGATTTTCCAAAATTACCACTTTCACCTCTTTTCTTGTTCCCCTTGAGCTAGGCTTTTTACCACAGCCTCCCCAAGCCCCCTTGCACCTCCAGTAACTGTTCCTTGGCCTCAGCTCAATGATTGAGGGGGGGTAAAACCCCATTTTACATTCTGGACAACAATTTTCACCTTTCCCTCTCAGCCCTCTCTTCTTCTAGAAGCTCTCCCTGGCATCCAATGCCTCTCCTACATTATTTACTTACCCCTAGAGCCAATGGACACGGTGGCCGCGCCCAGAGCGCGTGGGACACGGCCATGCCGGCCATACGGGCGCTCTGGAGCGCGCTACAGTGCGCTCCCGCACTGTAGCCGCGTCCTGCCCGAGGCGCCCGACCACCTAGGGCGTCGGGATGGTGTCTCCCGAGGCCGCCTCGACGTCCACGACACGGCAGCCGGTCGGCCCCCTCCTCCTTCTCCCTCCTCTCGCCCCAGCTCGCACGCGCGACGGCCGCCCGAGAGCTCCAATGGGCATGCACACACGCGCGATGCCCTGGCCTCCCCCTGCTCTCTCTCTTCTCTTCCCCGGCTCTGGACCGCATCCAACAACGCCACAGACACGGCTCCAGCCCCTCCCGAGCCCTGTGGCAACGAGCAAAAGCTCGCCGGCGCACGGGTCCACGGCACCCCGCCGTTCGCCTATAAAAGGGACGCCCCGCGCCCTCCTCTCCTCACCACTCGCCCTCTCAATCCCTAAATTACCCCCTACGCCACTCACTCCTCCCCAGACGGGCCCGAGCTAAAGATCGAACTCGAGCTCCGCCGCCTCGGGTCGCCGTTTATCTGGAGGTACAATCCCTCCCCGCCGCCCTCTCACTCGATCTAAAACCGCAAGATCACACTGATCATTTCCCCCTTGTTTCCCCTCTCTGTAGCTGCCGGAAACGGCCGGAACCACCACCACCCAAAGCTCCTCCGCCGCGTGACCTCGCCGGCGGCGAACCAGGCCACCCCGGCGACTGCAGCCACCTCCACCCGAACGGCGACTCGACGCTGAGTCTAGCCATGCCCTCGCCCGACCTCGCCGTGCCCTGCATCGCCTCCGGTGAGCTCGCCGGCCCTCTGCCGCAGAGTTAGGGATGACAGGTGGGCCCTGCCTGTCAGTCTCTCCTCTCCCTCGCCTCTCTCTCCTCTCGCTGACGCCTGGGCCCCGCCTGTCAGGTTTAAAACCTGGCGCGCGCGCAGGCACCAGTGCGCTGGGCTGTTTTCCCTCTGGGCCTGCTGCACTGTGGCCTTTCTGGCCCAGTGGCACAATGCCATTTTTCTTTTTCCTTTTCTGTCTGTTTTGTAAAAATTCCCCTGGATAAAATATTTATCCAAATGAAATAAATCCAGTTCCTAAAAACTTGTAAAATTCCAACCTATTTAATGATATAACTTTCACACATATTCATGAACCTTTTCTGTACTGTTCAAATTTAAATCTAAATCTGAACACTAAAACCTCTGTTCAAAAATCCATGTGCCCCATTCTGTCACTCCAAATCCCAAACTAAGAATTTTTGCCATCTTAGTTTTCCCTCTAGTATTTTATAAAAATAAGTTGACATTTTTCTGAGCACTTTGATTTTTCTGTTTTTATTATTGTCTTATTTTCCCGTTATTTATTGCGACGATTAGATACCGTGTTTGACGAAGTTGCTGAAGAAGAAGGAGGGGAAGGATTTGAAGACCTTGAAGACCAAGCCAATCCAGGCAAGCAGCCCATTGACCATGATACCCCTTTTGTTCCTCGAAACCCCTTTTATTTCCGATTGCATGATGATAAAGAGTGACGGTGGTAAACTTGTTGAGAGCTACCACATGATGCATACCCCTACTCATGATCTTTACCATGTGCATAGATGCAATGACAAATGATTAGATGTCGATACATGATGATGCATATGTACCATGAATCCTTCATGGTTGCATTCTTTTCGAAAACCCCATCGGGTGCCCTTAATGCCCAAGGGTGATGTTGAGTTAAGGTCACCACTTGAGGAAGAAGCTGTGTACCAAAGAAAGTTCTCGTGTGTGGGTAAAATGATGGATTAGATTTATGTGTGATTACCGTCCCAACTAAACATGTGCAACCACTCTACCCCTTATGGGACGGGGCATTATTGATTACTTAGGCTGATACTAGCATGGTGCCCACATCACTAGTGACGAGGGAGACTTGAGGTCACTCCCGGGACGGGGTCGTGCTTGGATAGGCGACCATGACTGTTTTCACAGGGCACCGGACACACCGTTGGTCCCTTCGTGTATACGTGACATTGTAAAAAGGGCGAGTCCCATGATTTATCCTTTGTACACAAGGGTTGTGCACCAACGAGTGGACCCTATGTTACTGCATCTAGGGAAAGGTAATGACCGGGTGCTTCCCCCGAGTACTTGAGGTACTGCGGGATCGTGGGTGACATGAAAGCTTCCGGGATCTTGTGGGTAAAGTGCGCAACCTCTGCACAGTGTAAAACTATTCAAATAGTCGTGTCCACGGTCATGGACAGTTGGGAGGTGCTACTTAAACTATGTCCAGAATTTTACAATCTCGGTGAAAGTGTGTGTGTGTGTTAAGTCAAGGTGGTAACTTAACTTGTTGATAATGAATTGAACTCTATTTATGTTCATATCTGTAACCTGTCTACGAGGTTACCCAAGTACATTGATGCGTGTTTCACAAATGGTAGAATATTTTATCTAGCTTGTAGCTAGGTTGCTCATTGTTGTACAACTTGCATTGTTACCTTGAACCAAATCATGGGTTGCTTGTGAGTACATTCAAAGTACTCATTGGCTTGCCACTGGTTATTTAATTAGCCAGGCATGGAGGAGCAGGAATATGAAGAAGAATTCTATGGAGACGAACATGTGAACTAGGACGCTTTCCCAGTCAGAATGCCTGTAGGGTTAAGTCATATGGCATGGGTTCTACTTATCTACGAAGACTTCCGCTATCCGAGTTTATTTGCTATTCAGCCCATGAGGCTTTATCTATGTAAGACTTGGCCATAATGGTCATAATTTGTGTAAGACGGTATGTATGGATATAAGACTCTTGTTATTCAACTTCTGTGTGTTCAGTGAGCATTGATCTCTCCGATCACTGTACACGTGCATTCGGTGATCTCGACTCTTAAGTCGGGGTCCCCACATATTTATATGGAAAAAAATAGATTTGTAAAGATAGCATCATACTTTTCAATCAAAGAAGCAATTTCATAAGCACCCTTAAAAGGAACAAATTCTTCAATTTGTTCAATATCAAAGTGATTACAAACACCCTTGGCATAATAAGATAAGATTCCATTATCCCTAAACTCACATTGGAAGTGCATGTGTTTTCTAGGGTCCTCAAAACAACAAGTAAAATCATGTATTTCGCATAAATTCAAAGCATAGCAATACAAACTATTATTATGATCCCGTAAAAGTTCCCCTTTTTGAGATAAACGGTGTCACATAAAATAAGCATGCTCATTTAATGATTTTCCCTCAACTAAGCTAGTTGGCTTTTCAGCATGAGCACAAATGGATCGAAGATGATCCAAGTAGAAAGCTTCAGTAGTAGGATAGATTTTGGGTGGTTCTTCAACCATTGGTTTAGCAAGTACAACAATTTTTTTAGTATTTTGTGTTTCCTACCCATAACTAAAGATAGAAAACAAGAGCACAAAAATAAAATCTACTTAGTGATAAAGCAAACAAGGAGACACAAGAATATTCATCCCATGCTATTGCTCCCCGGCAATGGTGCCAGAAAAAGGTCTTGATAACCCACAAGTATAGGGGATCAATTGTAGCCTCTTTCAATAAGTAAGAGTGTGGAACCCAATGAGGAGCTAAAGGTAGAACAAATATTCCCTCAAGTTCTATCGACCACCGATACAACTCTACGCACGCTTGACGTACGCCTTATCTAGAACAAGTATGAAACTAGAAGTACTTTTTAGGTGTTGTAGTATATTTTCAAGATAACAAAGAGCACGTAAATAAAAACTAGGGGCTATTTAGATAAAGAAACAACTAAGTTAGTTTTAGTAAAGAGCTTTTTGTCACAAGAAAGTTATTTGTCCCTAGGCAATCGTTAACTAGACCGGTAATCATTATTGTAATTTTATATGAGGGATAGGCATAAGATAAAATCCTTTCTCTTATTAGATCATATGCACTTATGATTGGAACTCTAGCAAGCATACACAACTACCAAAGATCTATAAGGTAAAACCCAACCATAGCATTATAAGGTATCTAGTCCTCTTTACTCCCATACGCAAACAACCTTCTTACTCGGGTTTAAGCTTATTTCACTCTAGCAACCCACCATAAGCAAATCATGAACATATTGCAAACCCTACAGCGGGGACCCCTCACTCTTGCGCGACACGGAGAGCACCATATGACAGCACCAATAATAATACATGCAACTCAAACCAATCAGGATCATCAATCAAACCATAAGACAAAATGGATATACTCAAACATTATTGGATAGCCATACATCATTGGGAAATAATATATAGCATTGATCACCATGTTTAAGTAGATATTACAGCAGGTAGAAGAGGTGTTACACCGCTCCATATAGGGGGAGAGAGTTGGTGATGATGGCGGTGAAGTTGTTGGTGTAGATCACCGTCATGATGATGGCCCCAGCGGTGTTCTGGCGCCACCGGGAGAGAGAGGGGAGAGAGCCCTGAAACATCTCCATCTATCTACTTTTCCAAACTCTTTTGCCCTTGCTTTGGACTCTAATTTGCATGATTTGAATGGAACTAACCCGGACTGATGTTGTTTTCAGCAGAATTGCCTTGGTGCTAATTTTGTGTAGAAATAAAAGTTCTCGGAATGACCTGAAACTTCACGGAGAATATTTCCGGCATATATAAAAAAATAGGGACATTTACATTTATGCCCCTAATTTGCGCCCACTCTCAAATTTACACCTAAGAAATAGTGTGCTCAAATTTACCCCTCTTCCGTTAAGCGCACTTATAGAAATGCCCTTCCGTACATTTTCCATCCAGTCAAAGGCCTTTGACCGTTAGGTGCGCGTATAGAAAAATCTAACGGTCAAAGGCCTTTGACTGGACGGAAAATGTACGGAAGGGTATTTCTATAACCACACTTAACGGAAGAGGGGCAAATTCGAGCACATGACTTTATTAGGGGTAAATGTGAATGGGTGGTTTGAGTTAGGGGCTGAAATGCAAATGGCCCAAAAAAATATTGACAGAAAGAACTACCGGAGGGAGCCCACACCCTGGCCACAAGGGTGGGGGAGCGCCCACATCCCAGGGCATGCCATCCGTCCTTGTGGGCCCCCTAGACCTCCACCAACGTCTCCTCCAACTCTATATAGACTCTTTTGCGGAGAAAAAAATCAAAGAGAAGATCCCATCACGTTTTACGATACAGAGCGGCCGCCACCTGGTGTTCTTCATTGGAGACCTGATCGGGAGTCCGTTCGGGGCTCTGGAGAGTGGAGATCATCGTCGTCGTCATCATCAACCATCCTCCATCACCAACTTCATGATGCTCACCGCCGTGCATGAGTAATTTCAACGTAGGCTTGCCAGATGGTGATGGGTTGGATGAGATTTATCATGTAATCAAGTTAGTTTTGTTACGGTTTGATCCCTAGTATCCACTATGTTCTGAGATTGATGTTGCTATGACTTTGCTATGCTTAATGCTTGTCACTAGGGCCCGATTGCCATGATTTCACATTTGAACCTATTATATTTTCATGAATATATTTGTGTTCTTGATCCTATCTTGCAATTCAATAGTCACCTACTACGTGTTATGATCCGGCAAACTCGGAGTGACAATAACCGGGCCACTTCCCGGTGATGGACATAGTTTGAGGAGTTCATGTATTCACTAAGTGCTAATGCTTTGGTCCGATACTCTATTAAAAGGAGGCCTTAATATCCCTTAGTTTCCATGAGGACCCCACTGCCACGGGAGGGTAGGACAAAATATGGCATGCAAGTTCTTTTCCATAAGCACGTATGACTATATTCAGAATACATGCCTACATTACATTGAATAATTGGAGCTAGTTATGTGTCCTCCTAGGTTATAACTGCTACATGATGAATATTATCCGACACCTATCATTGCTGATCCATTGCCTACGAGTTCGTTCTATATTGATCTTTGCTTTGTTACTTTTGTTACTGCTGCTGTCACCATTGCTACAAAACTGCTACTGTTACTTTTGTCACTGTTACCGTTACTTCCATACAACTTTGCTACTCAATACTTTGCTGCAGATATTAAGTTTTCCCGGTGTGGTTGAATTGACAACTCAGCTGCTAATACTTGAGAATATTCTTTGGCTCCCCTTGTGTCGAATCAATAAATCTGGGTTGAATACTCTATCCTCGAAAACTGTTGCGATCCCCTATACTTGTGGGTTATCAAGACCTTTTATAGCGCCGTTGCCGAGGAGCATAGCTCTATTCGCTGAGTCACTTGGGATTTATATCTGCTGATCACTATGAAGGATATAAAGAATTTGAAGGATGACAGCACCAAGATCGTTCACCCTAGAGAGAGGGGAGGTAAGGAACTGCCATCTAGCTCTGCACTTGATTCACCATCTGTTTTGGGTAAACTTGCGGCACCTACACCTGTTATTGATTATGATATGTCACATGATATTGATGATACCACTTCTATTATGAATGATGCTTATGATGAAACTGTGCCATTGGGTGAATTACTTGATAAACATCTTGCTAGAGCCAGTACTATTGAATATGCCGAAGATGATGATATTTCTAAAACTGATGAAATTAATGACATTGAAAACTTTGATACACCTGTTAGACCTACTTCCCCTAGATATGAATTGCCTATTATTCCTGAGCAATATGTTATTGAAGGAGAAGTAGCTAGAGACTTTCCTGCTTGTAAGGATAGGTATGATCTTAAGAAATTAGCACGTAAGTGGAAAGAACAATCTTTGAATGCTAAGATGCAATGTGATCCTGAATTTGCTACTTCACCTATCCGTGTTACTCATAAGGATTATGAATTCTCCATTGATCCTGGGTTAATTACTTTAGTTGAATCTGATCCTTTCCATGGTTATGAATCTGAAACTGTTGTCGCACATCTTACTAAATTAAATGATATAGACACCCTATTTGCTCATGAGGAAAATATTCACTATTACTATATTCTTAAATTGGTTCCTTTCTCATTAAAGGGTGATGCTAAGTTATGGTTGGATTCCCTTGATCCTGTTTGTGTGCGTAGTCCCCGGGATAAGATTTACTACTTCTCTACAAAATATTTTCCTGCTCATAAGAAACAAGCTGCCTTACATGAAACATTTAATTTTGTGAAAATCAAAGAAGAGAGTCTCCCACAAGCTTGGGGGAGGCTTCTCCAATTACTTAATGCTGTGCCTGATCATCCTCTTAAGAAGAATGAAATAGTTGATATCTTTTATAATGGACTAACCGATGCTTCTAGGGACCACCTAGATAGTTGTGTTGGTTGTGTTTTCAGGGAACAAACTGTTGAACAAGCTTATAAGTTATTGAATAATATATTGAGTAATGATAATGACTAGACTCTTCCTGAACCAACACCGAAGCCAACTCCGAAGAAAAGTGGTATTCTATTTCTCAGTCCCAAAGATATGCAAGAGGCAAAGAAATCAATGAAGGAAAATGTATTAAAGCTGAAAATGTTAAGAATTTACCACCTATTGAAGAAATACATGGTCTTGATAACCCGACACAGGTAGTAAAGGTAAATTCTCTCTATAGATTTGATGAAGGTGATATTCCACATAATAAGTCTGCTAGCCAATGGTTAGATGAGTTTGATAATTCTATTGTTAAACAAGAAGATTTCAATGCTTATGTTAGTAGACAGCTGAAATGTAATGCTTATATGCTTGACCGCTTGGGTGATCTTGTGACTAGAACTTCTAATGATCTGAAACTTATTAGTATACATGCTTCCATGCTTACCACTCAAGTAGAACAAGTACTTAAGGCACAAAATGATTTGCTCAATGAGTTGAATAGTAAACATAATGATAGAGTTGTTATGGTTGCTACTAGAGGTGGTAAAGTAACTCAGGAACCTTTATATCCTGAGAGCCATCCTCAGAGAATTGAGCAAGATTCTCAGGGAATTAATATCGATAAACCTAGTACTAGTAACAAAAAGAAAAAGAAAACTGATAAGACTATGCATGCTATTTAACCTGTTGTAGACACACCTAAGAATCCTAATAATATTTCTGTTTCTGATGCTGAGACTCAGTCTGGTAATGAACATGAACCTAGTGATAATGATAATAATGATACGCATACCGATGCTCAACCTAGTAATGATAATGATGTAGAGATTGAACCCGCTATTGATCTTGATAACCCACAAACAAAGAATCAACGTTATGATAAGAGAGATTTCATTGCTAGGAAACATGGTAAAGAAAGGGAACCATGGGTTCAGAAACCCATGCCCTTTCCTCCTAAACCATCCAATAAAAAGGATGATGAGGATTTTGAACGCTTTTGTGAGATGATTAGACCTATCTTTTTGCGTATGCGTTTGACTGATATGCTTAAAATGCCTCCTTATGCCAAGTATATGAAAGAAATTGTTACTAATTAAAGAAAGATACCGGAAGCTGAAATTTCCATCATGCTTGCTAATTATACTTTTAAGGGTGGAATACCAAAGAAACTTGGAGATCCAGGAATACCTACTATACCATGCTCCATTAAAGGAAACTATGTTAAAACTGCTTTATGTGATTTTGGAGCCGGTGATAGTGTTATGCCTTTCTCTTTGTATCGTAGACTTGAATTGAATAAGTTGACACCTATTAAAATCTCTTTGCAAATGGCTGATAAATCAACCGTTATACCTATCGGTATTTGTGAGGATGTGCCTATTGTGGTTGCAAACGTTACTATCTTAAGTCTTAACAGACTTTGTTATTCTTGATATTCCTGAGGACGACAGTATGTCGATCATCCTTGGTAGACCCTTTTTGAACACTACAGGGGCTGTCATTGATTGCAACAAAGGTAATGTCACTTTTCATGTAAATGGTAATGAGCATATCTAATTCAAAAACTTGAGCTCTGGCACCTCTGCAAATCCCTGCTTCCCTCTTCGAAGGGCCTATCTATTTACTTTCATTGCTCAGTCATCATCCTCTTATAAAAAGTACTAGTCTGAGAGCACCTTTGTCATTTATATGCTTTGCTATTAATTGATGATCAGTATGAGTATGACTGGATCTCTTTGATCATGAACTACAATGTTTAGTCAGTCCATGATCTTCTTAGGTGCTCTGCATTTATGTTTTGCGGTCTCAGAAAGGGCTAGCGAAATACAACTCTATCATATTGTATAGGGATTATTTTGAAAAAGTGTTGTCATCTGAGATTTATTATTATTGCTCGGTAGTTGCTTATGCCATTGATATGAGTAAACACGAGACCTGAAATGTTATTTTGAATATGATTAGTTCGTAATCTTTGCTGAAAACTTGAATGCTAGCTTTACGTATTTACAACAACAAGATCAAACAGAGTTTGTAAAAGTTTTTCTTTATCACTTTCAGTTTATCAACTGAATTGCTTGAGGACAAGCAATGGGTTAAGCTTGGGGGAGTTGATACGTCTACATCGTATCTACTTTTCCAAACTCGTTTGCCCTTGTTTTGGACTCTAATTTGCATGATTTGAATGGGACTAACCCGGACTAACGTTGTTTTCAGCAGAATTGCCTTGGTGTTATTTTTGTGCAGAAATAGAAGTTCTCGGAATGACCTAAAACTTTACAGAGAATATTTTTAGAATATATAAAAATATTGATGGAAAGAACTATCGAAGGGGGCCCACAACCTGGCCACAAGGGTGGGGGCACGCCCCCCCCCCAGGGTGCGCCATCCTTCCTTGTGGGCCCCTTGGACCTCCACCGATGTCTACTCCAACTCTATATAGTCTCTTTCGCGAAGAAAAAAATTAGAGAGAAGATCACATCGCATTTTACGATACGGAGCCGCCGCCACCTACTATTCTTCATCGAGAGACCGGATCTGGAATCCGTTCGGGGCTCCGGAGATTGGAGATCGTCGTTGTCGTCATCATCAACCATCCCCCATCACCAATTTCATGATGCTCACCACCGTGCGTGAGTAATTCCATCGTAGGCTTGCTGGATGGTGATGGGTTGTATGAGATTTATCATGTAATCGAGTTAGTTTTGTTAGGGTTTGATCCATAGTACCCACTATGTTCTAAGATTGATGTTGCTATGACTTTGCTATGCTTAATGCTTGTCACTAGGGCCCGAGTGCCATGATTTCAGATATGAACCTATTATGTTTTCATGAATATATTTGTGTTCTTGATCCTATCTTGCAAGTCAATAGTCACCTACTATGTGTTATGATCCGGCAAACTTGGAGTGACAATAACCGGGGCACTTCCCAGTGATGACCATAGATTGACGAGTTCATGTATTCACTAAGTTCTAATGCTTTGGTCCGGTACTCTATTAAAAGGAGGCCTTAATATCCCTTAGTTTCCATTAGGACCCCGCTGCCATGGGAGGGTAGGACAAAAGATGTCATGCAAGTTCTTTTCCATAAGCACGTATGACTATATTCGGAATACATGCCTACATTACATTGATGAATTGGAGCTAGTTCTGTGTCATCCTAGGTTATAACTGCTACTTGATGAATATTATCCGACACCTATCATTGTCAATCCATTGCCTATGAGTTCGTTCCATATTGATCTTTGCTTTGTTACTTTCGTTACTGCTGCTGTCACCATTGCTACAAAACTGCTACTGTTACTTTTGCCTGTTACCGTTACTTCCATGCTACTTTGCTACTAAATACTTTGCTGCAGATATTAAGTTTTCCAGGTGTGGTTGAATTGACAACTCAGCTGCTAATACTTGAGAATATTCTTTGGCTCCCCTTGTGTCGAATCAATCAATTTTGGTTGAATAATCTACCCTCGAAAACTGTTGTGATCCCATATACTTGTGGGTTATCGAGTCCTCCTCCTTCTTATTCTAGGTTTCCCCTCTGGTCCATGGCCTCCATGGCGGCGGAGGGGCGGGAGCCACTCCGAGATTGGATCTCTCTCTCTCTCTCTCTCTCTGTTTCCTTCTGTTTCTGCGCTCCCAGATTCTGGCGTTTCACCGTTTCTTGAATTCCCGAGGATCCGTAACTCCGATTGGGTTGAACTTTTAACACAATTTTATCTGGATATTGGCTTTCCTTCGATGAAATAAGGGCACCAACCGCCTTACAGAGTGTCCACAAGGGTCAAGGGTGCGCCCTACCCCATGGGGCGCGCCCCCGTCCTTGTGGGGCCCTCGGGCATCGTCTCGCGTTGATTCTTTTTCCCAAAATCACATATATTCCAAAAAAATCTTCACAAATTTTAATCCCATTTGGACTCCGTTTGATATGGATTTTCTGTGAAACAAAAAACATGCAAAAAATAGGAACTGACACTGGGCACTGGATCAATATGTTAGTCCCAAAAAATAATATAAAAAGTTGCCAAAAGTATGTAAAATTTGTAGAATATTGGCATGGAACAATAAACAATTATAGATACGACGGAGACGTATCAAGATGCAGACTGGAGTTGGTCTACTTGTCACGGACGTGATGCCTATATTCATGATGACTGCCTTAGATGTCGTCATAACTTTGCACTTTTCTATCAATTGCTCAACAGTAATTTGTTGACCCACTGTATGCTTTCTTTGATAGAGAAGCCTCTAGTAAAACCTATGGCCCCCGGGTCTATTTTCCATCATATATTTTTAGATATATAAAACCTAAAACCCAAAAATACCTTGCTGCAATTTTTTTGTGTTCACTTTAGTTTGCCTTTTACTTAAATCTATGTCTATTAGATCTCACCCTTGCTAGTGACCGTGAAGGGATTGGCAACCCCTTTTTCGCGTCGTGTGCAAGTATTTTGTTATTTTGTGTAGGTGCATATATTGGGGACTTGCTTGTGCCTCCTACTGGATTGATACCTTGGTTCTTAACTGAGGGAAATTCTTATCTCTACTTTGCTGCATCACCCTTTCCTCTTCAAGGGAAAAATTAACGCAAACTCAAGAAGTAGCAACAGGCGGCTGGATATAAATACCCATGTGTCGTGGGTGGCACTGAGTGGAACAAATCGGTGGCACCGAGATGTGAAACAGCATGTAGTTACAACAACTCGGTGGGACCGAGTCGATTTAATCGGCAGCACCGAGATAGAAAACCTAGATCAGTCTAATGGTTTTGGTGTGGCCGAGTTTGAGTGAATTGGTCTGACTGAAAAACAGTAGAAGATTTTGGAAGGTAGCCCTTGACGGATCGGTGGCTCTGAGTGCTCCTCACCCGGAGGGTCCGAAAATGACTGGTTCATTTTTTGTAATATAACATGAATAGAATTTGAGACAAGAAGATCATAGATAGCTAGAGAAAGTTCTTAGAAATTCTTGTACATCCACTTGGCCAATAGAACCAAGACAATCAAAACAACAAATGTATGTCCTAGAATGGAGAAAATATGCAATCAACATGCTCACACAACAAGATAACGAATAAAACACGTGTCAAACATGCACAAACAATTCTAGCTTCTATCAAGAAATTGGCGATGACTAGGTCATCTATATATAAGTATATTGAGTTAGGAGTCAAATGAGAACATTTGATCATAGGTCATACTCATCGTTTAAGCACAAGTGGGTTACCACTTTTACATAAATCATAAATGTGGTCACACCATTAAAGTTGCTTTATCTCAATTTTTAGAGCAAATCCCCCTAGATGTGATATCCCCCCTAAGAGGGATGAACTAACCTTGGGTTTTGTCGATGATGAATTCATGTAGATAGTGATGATGTGGATGCTCAATGTTGATGTAGATCATTTGGAGCAATCCATTAGAGTGTTGCACTTTCAATACCTACATGGGTTAGTCCCACAAGGAACACACAAGGATATCCAAAGACATAGAGTGAAATGCACATATGATGATGTCCATGAAAACATTAGGTTACCTTGTCCCTTGTCTTACTAACAGGATGGTTTGTGACTCCTTGAACTAGTGCATGATATGAAAGTTGATTGCACAAGTCCTTGCCAAAATGAATATGAGTGAATCATGTTGGCAGAGTCACCCTCAAGAACACTTGTCAAACATAACCCATTATGTCGTCTTCCTTGTCCAACATCAACTCTTTAGCATGTCATATTTTAATGAGTGCTCACAATCATAAAAGATGTCCAAGATAGTATATTTGTATGTGAAACCTCTCTTTCTTTATTACTTCCTATTAATTGCAATGATGACCAAAACTATGTTTGTCAACTCTCAACAACTTTTATTCATCATATTCTTTATATGTGAAGTCATTACTTCCCATAAGATCAATATCATCTCTTTGATACTTTTTATATTTCCTTTTATTCTATCATGACCAAGGTGAGGAAATCAAGACCTTGACTCAACACTAATATTTATTATATAGCTCACGGACTCGATTACAAAGAGTAAAGATCATAAAGAAAAATCTCACAACTAGATCATGCTAACTTTATTCTACTAGATCAAGATACTAACAAAAGGATCGAACTAAGAAAAACGGTAAAGATAGGAGTGTGATGGTGATACAATACCGGAGCACCTCCCCCAAGCTTGGCAGTTGCCAAGGGGAGTGCCCATACCCATATGATTATGTCCCCTTCTTCGAAGTTGGTGATGTAGGATTCTTCCTTAGCTTGCGCTTAAGGACAAAATTTTGCTCCTTTAGGTCATTGATCTCTTGCTCAAGATTTAATATCTTCTTGCATAGTGCTTGCTTATTTTCCTGCAAGAGGCTAAAAGGGATAAATTCGATTTTGGGTTTCTTTGCTCTGTCGGGGAGGCTTGACTCTTTGAACTCCACATGCATGTCCCCAGGTTGAGGTAGTGGGACTTCTTCTTCATCTGAGTTGGTCCAATCCTTTCCCTTGGGATCATGGTCTTCTTCTTCCTCTGTGGTCCAACCATAACGCTCCCAGTCCCCACGGACCTTAGGGTCAGCCAGGAGATCAGCCACATAGCTTTCTCCCTTCGAATCCTGGGACGACATATTGCTTTTATCTGCGACAGAAACAACTCGAAACAAGAACAGAGGATTTTTGCGTGATACGGTGGTCAAAACCTTCGGGGGAATATATAATGAATTTTTACCGACAAAAAGAAGTAACATGCAAGAAATCGGAGTCCGGGAGGCACACGAGGTGCCCACGAGGCAGGGGCGCACCCAAAGGAAGGGGGCGCGCCCTCCACCCTCGTGGACGGCTCGTTTATCTTCCGGACTGCCACTTATTATTCTATTTTTCTAAATATTCCAAAACGGTGAAAAATTGCCATTAGAACTATTTTGGAGTCGGTTTACTTACCGTATCACATACCTCTTCCTTTTCGGGGTCTGAATCGTTCTGGAAAGTGTCCCTTATGTATTCCTCTGGGGTTACGGTTTCAATAGCATTGGTTTCAACATTTATAGGATTACCAGAGATATAACATTTGATTCTTTGACCGTTCACCACCTTTGGATTTGTGCCTTCGAAGTTGTTGATTTTTATGGCATCAGAACGATAGACCTCCTCGATAACGTAAGGTCCTTCCCATTTAGAGAGAAGTTTTCCTACAAAAAATCTTAAACGAGAGTTGCATAGCAAGACATAATCACCTATGTTAAACTAACGCTTTTGTATCCTTTTGTCATGCCATCTTTTAACCTTATCATTAAACAGCTTGGCATTCTCATAGGCCTGGGTTCTCCATTCATCAAGAGAGCTAATGTCAAATAGCCTCTTCTCACCGGCAAGTTTGAAATCATAATTGAGCTCTTTAATAGCCCAATATGCCTTATGTTCTAGCACAGGAGGTAAGTGACATGCTTTTCCATAAACCATCTTATATGGAGACATATCCATAGGATTTTTGTATGCAGTTCTATAGGCCCATACTGCATCATCAAGTTTCTTGGACCAATTCTTTCTAGACCTATTAACTGTCTTCTGCAAAATTAATTTCAGCTCTCTATTACTTCGTTCTACTTGACCACTAGTCTATGGGTGATAAGGGGATGCAATCCTATGGTTAACATCATACTTAGCAAGCATTTTACGGAAAGCACCATGAATAAAGTGTGAACCACCATCAGTCATTAAGTATCTAGGGACTCCAAACCTCGGGAAAATAATTTCTTTAAGCATCTTAATAGAGGTGCTATGATCAGCACTACTAGTTGGAGTAGCTTCTACCCACTTAGTAACGTAATCAACAGCAACTAAAATATGTGTGTACCCATTGGAGGAAGGAAACGATCCCATATAATCAAAGCCCCACACATCAAATGGTTCAATAACAAGTGAGTAATTCATAGGCATTTCTTGACGTCTACTGATATTACCAATACTTTGACATTCATCATAAGATAAAACAAACTTACGGGCATCCTTGAAGAGAGTAGGCCAATAAAAACCAGATTGAAATACCTTATGTGCAGTTCTATATCCAACATGGTGTCCTCCATAAGCTTCGGAGTGGCACTTGTGTAGGATCTGTTCCTGTTCATGCTCAGGTACACAATGTCTAATAATACCATCTACTCCTTCTTTATAAAGGTGTGGGTCATCCCAGAAGTAATGTCTCAAATCATAGAAGAACTTTTTCTTTTGCTGGTATGTGAAGCTAGGAGGAATAAACTTGGCAACAATGTAATTAGCATAATCAGCATACCATGGAGCAGTATGAGAAGTATTTATGACAGCTAATTGTTCATCAGGAAAGCTATCATCAATAGGTTGTGGGTCATCAAGTATATTCTCTAGCCTAGACAAGTTATCTGCAATGGGGTTCTCAGCTCCCTTTCTATCAATAATATGCAAATAAAACTCTTGCAACAAGAGAACCCATCTAATAAGTCTAGGTTTAGCATCTTTCTTTTCCATCAGGTATTTGCTAGCAGCATGATCAGTGTGAATAGTTACTTTAGAATCAAAAATATAAGGTCTAAACTTATCACAAGCAAATTCAACTGCTAAAAATTCTTTCTCAGTAGTAGCATAATTTCTCTGGGCACTGTCTAGGGTTTTACTAGCATATTGGATAACATTCAATTTCTTATCAACTCTTTAACCTAAAACAGCACCTATAACATAATCACTAGCATCGCACATAATCTCAAAGGGTAAATTCCAGTCAGGAGGCTGGACAATAGGTACAGAGATCAATGCTTTCTTAAGTATTTCAAATGCTTCTAGATAATCATCATCAAAGACAAAAGGAATATCATTTTGTAAGAGATTAGTCAGAGGCCTGGAGATTATGGAGAAGTCCTTAATGAACCTCCTATAAAACCCGGCATGACCAAGGAAACTTCGTATACCTTTGATGTCCTTGGGACACGGCATATTTTCAATAGCATCAACTTTAGGTTTGTCAACTTCAATACCTCTTTCAGAAATTTTATGTCCCAAGACAATGCCTTCATTAACCATAAAGTGGCACTTCTCCCAATTCAAGACAAGATTAGTGCCTTCAGATCTCTGCAAAACTCGATCAAGGTTGCTCAAGCAATCATCAAAAGAAGTTTCGTAAACGGAGAAATCCTCCATGAAAACCTCAACAATCTTTTCACAAAAATCAGAGAATATAGCCATCATGCATCTTTGAAAGGTAGCAGGTGCATTACATAAACCAAAAGGCATACGTCTATAAGCAAAGGTACCGAAAGGACAAGTAAAGGTGGTATTTTCTTGATCCCCTTTTGACACAGGTATTTGAGAAACCAGAATAACCATCTAGAAAGCAAAAATGAGTATTTTTGGATAACCTTTCTAGCATTTGATCAATAAAAGGCAAGGGGTAATGATCTTTCTTAGTAGCTTTATTTAATTTGTGGAAATCAATTACCATCCTATAACCTGTAACAATTCTTTGTGGGATCAATTCATCTTTATCATTAGGAACAACAGTCATACCTCCTTTCTTAGGGACACAATGGACAGGACTTACCCACTGGCTATCAGCAACTGGATAGATAATACCTGCCTCTAGAAGCTTTAGTATTTCCTTCCTTACCACTTCTTTCATCTTAGGATTTAACCGTTGTTGATGATCAATAACCGGTTTAGCGTCTTCTTCCAATTTTATCTTGTGTTGGCATAAAGTGGGACTAATGCCCTTAAGATCATCCAGGGTATATCCAATAGCAGCATGGTGCTTCTTCAGAGTTTTCAATAATTTTTCTTCTTCCTGCTCTGAAAGGTTAGAACTAATAATAACATGATATATCTTCTTTTCATCAAGATAAACATACTTAAGATTATCAGGTAACGATTTAAGTTCAAACAAGAGATCACCCTTGGGTGGAGGAGGATCCCCTAAGATTTCAACAGGCAAGTTGTTTTTCAAGACGGTCCCTACTTAAAGAATATTTCATCTATTTCCCTTCTCTCATTCATATGCATATCATTTTCATGGTCTAGCAGATATTCTTCTAAGGGATCATTAGGAGGCACAACAATAGAAGTAAGACCAATAATTTCATCCTTACTAGGTAATTCTTTATCATGGGGTTGTCTACGAAATTTAGCAAAGTTAAAATCATGAGACATATCCCCTAAACCAACAGTAACAATATGTTTCACGCAGTCTATTTTAGCATTAACAGTATTCAAGAAGGGTCTACCAAATATAATGGGACAAAAATCATCTTGTGGGGAACCAAGAACAAGAAAATCAGCAGGGTATTTAACTTTCCCACACAAGACTTCAACATCTCTAACAATCCCAATTGGTGAAATAGTGTCTCTATTAGCAAGCTTAATAGTGACATTAATACCTTCTAGCTCAGCGGGTGCAATATCATGCATAATTTCATCGTATAAGGAAATGGGTATTACACTTGCACTAGCACCTACATCACATAAGCCATGATATCAATGATCTCCTATTTTAACAGAAATAACAGGCAAACCTACAACGGGTCTATGTTTATTCCTAGCATCGGGGTTGGCTATTCTAGCAGCTTCCTCTTGGAGGTAAATAACATGTCCATCTAAATTTTCAACCAAGAGATCTTTAACCATAGCAATACTAGGTTCAACTTTAATTTTCTCAGAGAGTGTAGGCGTTCTAGTACTACTCTTACGAACCACAGTTGAAGCTTTAGCATGATCCTTTATTCTAACAGGGAAAGGTGGTTTCTCAATATAAGCAGTAGGAACAATAGGATCAACATTATAAGTGATAGTCTTTTCTTCAACTTTAACAGGTTCAACTACTTTTACTTCAATGGGAGGATGGTATTTAAACCACTTCTCCTTGGGAAGATCAACATAAGTAGCAAAAGATTCACAGAAAAAAGCAACTATCTCAGAGTCGAGTCCATATTTAGTGCTAAACTCACGGAAAACATCGGTATCCATAAAAGCTTTAACACAATCAAACTTAGGGGTCATACCTGACTGCTTACCTTCGTCGAGATCCCAATATTCAGAGTTGCGTTTAATTCTTTCCAATAAATCCCATTTGAATTCAATAGTCTTCATCATAAAAGAGCCAGAACAAGAATTATCGAGCATGGTGCGATTATTGAGAGAAAGCCGGTTGTAAAAAATTTGAATGATCATTTTTCTTGAGAGATCATGATTGGGGCATGAATATAACATTGACTTAAGCCTCCCCCAAGCTTGAGCAATGATTTCTCCTTCGTAGGGCCAAAAATTATAAATATAATTATGATCACGATGAACCTGGTGCATAGGGTAGAACTTCTGATGAAATTCCAACTTCAGACAATTATAGTTCCATGATCCAATATCATCACATAGCCTAAACCATGTCAATGCATCTCCCTTCAAAGATAAGGGGAAGACCTTCTTCTTGATAACATCCTCGGGCATACCTGCAAGCTTAAATAATCCACATAGATTAGGTGTAAATCGGGATATAGTGTTCCGTCTCCTGTAAAAGGATTATCTAGCGGTTTCTCTATCATACCCGAAAGAATTTCAAAGCAAACATTTTCAGTAGGTGCAGTAGGTTGAGGAGCAACTCTTTGCTCTTCTGGTCGGGGTGAAGATACCCTGAACAAGCCCCTCAAATGATGATGAGCCATAGTAACAAGTGACAGTAAATTTTAGCACACTATATAAATTTTTCCTTACCAAATTCCACTTACCAAAGGCGCTTGACTCCCCGGCAACGGCGCCAGAAAAGAGTCTGGATGACCCACAAGTGTAGGGGATCTATCGTAGTCCTTTCGATAAGTAAGAGTGTCGAACCCAACGAGGAGCAGGAAATGATAGGCAGTTTTCAGTAAGGTATTTTCTGCAAGCACTGAAATTATAGGTAACAGATAGTTTTGTGATAAGGAAATTGGTAGAAAGTAACAAAAGGTAAAAGTAAATAAGGTGCAGCAAGATGGCCCAATCCTTTTTGTAGCAAAGGACAAGCCTGGACGAACTCTTATATGGAGGAAAGCGCTCCCGAGGACACATGGGAATTATCGTCAAGCTAGTTTTCATCACGATCATCTGATTCGCGTTCGGTACTTGGTTAATTTTTTATGTGGGTGGATCGGTGCTTGGGTGCTGCCCTTACTTGGCCAAGCCTCCCACTTATGATTAACCTCTAATGCAAGCATCCACAACTAAAAAATAAGTATTAAGGTAAACCTATCCATAGCATGAAACAAGTGGATCCAAATCAGCCCCTTACGAAGCAACGCATAAACTAGGGTTTAAGCTTCTGTCACTCTAGCAGCACATCATCTACTTATTACGTCCCAATGCCTTCCTCTAGGCCCAAATAATGGTGAAGTATCATGTAGTCGACGTTCACATGACACCACTAGAGGAGAGACAACATACATCTAATCAAAATATCAAACGAATACCAAATTCAGATGACTACTTATAGCAAGACTTCTCCCATGTCCTCAGGAACAAAAGTAACTACTCACAAGACATAATATTGTTCATGATCAGAGGGGTATTAATATGCATAATGGATCTGAACATATGATCTTCCACCAAGTAGACCAACTAGCATCAACTACAAGGAGTAACCAACACTACTAGCAACCCACGGGTGCCAATCTGAGGTTTGGATACAAAGATTGGATACAAGAGATGAACCAGGGTTTGAGAGGAGGTTGTGCCGGAGAAGATGTTGATGAAGATAACCCTCCCCAAGATGGGAGAGTTGTTGGTGATGACGACGGTGATGATTTCCACCTCTCGGGGGGAAGTATCCCCGACAGAACAGCTCTACCGAAGCCCTAGATTGGTTTCCGCCAAGGTTCCGCCTCGAGACGGCGGCGTCTGGTCCCGAAAGCCTCCTTCTGATTTTTTTTCCAGGTCAAAACACCTCATATAGGAGAAGATGGGAATCGGGGGGCCATTTGGTGGCCCACAAGACAGGGGGTGCGCCCAGAGAGGGGGGGCGCCCCCCCACCCTCGTCGACAGGTGGTGCCCCCCTGGTGATTCTGTTTCGCCAGATATTTTTTATATTTTTTGAAACAGTGTCTCGTGGAGTTTCAGAGCTTTTTGAGTTGTGCAGAATAGGTTTCCGGAGTTTGTTTCTTTTCCAGCCCAGAATTCCAGCTGCCGGCATTCTCCCTCTTCATGTAAACCTTCTAAAATAAGAGAGAAAAGGCATAAGGATTGTGACATAACGTGTAATAACAGCCCATTGTGCAATAAATATCAACATAGCATGATGCAAAATGGACATATCACAGCAACACCATGACTAATGACGGTGACATTCCGGAACAAGCCGAAGACCCGCAGACCCAGCGATAGAGCAGGAGGAGCGAGAGGACGGCGAACAGAGTTTGAAGCGGCAGTACGATGACAGCGATGCTGAAGACGGTACTTACGAACCAGTCTCCGAAGAAGAGGATAGCCTGGGCGACGATGAATTCATCGTCTCAGAAGAACCCTCAGAACAAAATTTCTTCCACCGGCGACTTATTTCCACCACAAGGAGCCTGAAAAAGCAGCAGAGACGGCTTCGAGCCGCACAGGACACGCTTAATGATAGATGGAACAAGGTGCTAGACGCCGAACAAAAGCATGGCTTCAACGGCCAAACCAAAGGCTATCCTAAGCGTAAGCTGTTGCTCGAATTCGATGACAAGGCCGCTGTGCCCGTCCCACTGAAGAATAACATCGCCGACAAGCCGAACCGACCACCTCGCTGACGGGACAGAGTAGCTAGCAATGGCATACACAAGCCCACACCACCACTCCGTATAGGAAAGGAGGGTGCGGCCCAAGTCCGAAAACACGATCTGCGTGAAGACCTGAACAAAAATGCTAGCAAGACCAGGTTTATATACGGATCTAGGGAGCGAGCTCCCGCACGGGATGGCGGCTATCAAGCCAATCGCGCTGGTGACATGCCAGTTCGGGGTCAATATCGAACACCGCAACCATCGGACATACGCCACGATATAGCAAGATACAGAGGAGCTGCACACCCTCTGTGCTTCACCGATGAGGTGTTGGGTCATGACTTCCCAGAAGGGTTTAAACCCATGAACATCGAAGCGTACAATGGAACGACGGATCCCGCCGTCTAGATAGAAGACTTTATTCTTCACATCCACATGGCTCGAGGAGATGATCTCCACGCCATTAAATACTTACCCCTCAAGCTGAAAGGACCAGCTCGGCACTGGCTAAACAGCCTCCCAAAGAACTCCATTGGGAGTTGGGAAGAACTTGAGGATGCTTTTCCGGCCAATTTTCAAGGGACTTATGTCTGGCCCCCGGACGTTGACGATTTAAGTCACATTATCCAACAACCCAGGGAGTCAGCCCGCAAGCTTTGGAATTGGTTTCTCACTAAGAAGAACCAGATCGTCGACTGTCCGGACGCTGAAGCCTTAGCGGCATTCAAGCATAGTATCCGGGATGAATGGCTAGCCAGACACCTTGGATAGGAAAAACCGAGGACAATGGCAGCCCTAACTACACTCATGACTTGCTTTTGCGCAGGTGAGGATAGCTTGTTAGCTCATAGTAGTACCAGCGACCCTAGAATATCTAAAGTCAGGGATGGCAATGGAAAGCCACGACGTAACAAAAACAAGCGTCGAAACAATTCTGGAAGCCCAGATGATACAACGGTAAACGCCGAATTCAGTGGCTCCAGACCTGGTCAACACAAGAAGCCATTTAAAAGCTACAAAGATGGTCCATAAAGTTTGGACAGGATATTAGACAGGCCCTGCCAAATTCACCGCACCCCAGAGAAACTTGCCAACCATACCAACCGGAACTGTTGGGTTTTCAAGCAGGCCGGCAAGCTAAACATCGAACACAAATGGAAGGAGCCTCAGAGAGAAGACGAGGAGGAACCTCGCTAGCCGAATATAGGGGGGCAGAAGAAATTTCCACCGGAGATCAAAATAGTGAACATGATATATGCCACTCATATCCCAAAGAGGGAGCGCTAGCCCACACTCCGAGATGTCTATACCGTAGAACCTGTCGCCCCCAAATTCAACCCATGGTCAGCCTACCCGATCACCTTTGATCGCAGGGACCATCCGACTAGTATTCGGCATGGGTGTTCAGCTGCCCAAGTGCTCGACCCAATAATCGATGGATACCATCTAACCCGAGTCCTTATGGATGGCGGTAGCAGTCTCAATCTGATATACCAGGATACTATCCGCAAAATAGGGATCGACCCATCAATAATCAAGCCAAGCAACACGACTTTTAAAGGAGTGATACCGGGCATTGAAGCTCGCTGCACAGGCTCTTTAACGTTCAAAGTTGTATTCGGTTCTCCCGACAACTTCCGAAGCGAAGAACTACTCTTTGACATAGCTCCATTCCGAAGCGGCTATCACGCACTACTCGGAAGAACGGCCTTCCCCCACTTTAATGCAGTCCCGCATTATGCCTATTTAAATCTCAAGATGCCTGGACCACGTGGCATTATCATGGTCAACAGAAATATGGAGCGCTCTCTCCGTACGGAGGAGGACACTGCGGCCTTAGCAGCCGAAGTCCAAAACGGCATATTCAAGCCGGATAATCTATCAATAGCGGATACAACTAAACATGTTCGGCAAACGCCTCAGTGCGGTAGCTCAGATAAACCCAAGCAAGATTGATAGCTATGCCCCCGTCGACTACCCCATAAGGTAATAGCATACGTGCCTCGAGTACATAATTATGCCTTAAAAATTCCTTAGGCGATGACCGGGGGCACCTGCATATAGTCCATAGTTCGGCTAGACCCTATTCGGACTCTAAACTTATCTTCTTTAGGTTCATTAAACGAACCAAACTTGTTATAGCCACACTAGATTGATTTTTCTTTTCCAGGATTATTTTCCTTTATTTTTCCTACAGATGGCCATCATACTCACACCTTGAAGGACACATTACAGAGGAGGAAACGACACAGACGTGCAACAGGGACTCGCACTAAGGTTTCTTTTTTAGATTAAGACCCTGTGTAAACCTTTTTTCTCTTTCCTGTTATATACCTTCTTGGCTTGTAAAATGTCCAAAAAAGGTTCTCGACATTGTCTGTAAGTTTGCGGCTTGCCGCACAATAGAGGGATATTAATAGAGCATCTTTATTTGCATTATGTTCGGAATTTTATCCACTCACCATAAAATGGTCTCTTCTCGTATCAGATTGCCATATGTGCCTTGTCAATAAGGGTTTATTACCAGGGGCTGTATTCAGCCCAGGTATATGTCGAGAAGACCGAACACCTTTAGGGAGTGTTTTGCATCCTGGATGTTTGCCTTATATGCATCAGTTCTGAGTCATGTCTTGGGTCAATATTGGGTTGCCCGGCTCCTGTGCTTACCCCTACGTTCGGCTAGGGTGTAAAGGGAGAACTACTGCGATTGTATTTCTGGCTAGTCCGGTCAAGTACCTCAGTAGAGAAAGCCGAAAACTGACTGTCATGATAAGCGAGAACCTGGTCTGCAATCCGGTGACTTAGTTTTATACTATGATCGATAGAGATCTACCCCGTGTTATACGAAGGGTTGGTTCTTCGCCCAGCCAGGTGCAATTGAATGCCTTAAGTAAGGAATATTAAATCCGCACCAGGGGCTAGTACCTAGCCCCACATGTCAAACTCCTACGACTAAGTGAAAGCAATAACGCCGCATAGTCTGATTGGCTGGTTCGCTCCGCATACACCTCCTATATGGACCAAGACGTTGGATAAAGAGTGTATATGCATATGACCGAACACCCCAGTACTATGTACTTGGGGGCTGAAGCCGACGACTGGAAACTTTCAGAAGTAAAAGACACTGATATTATAATAGCACAAAAGTTATATACACTGGACTCATAAGCATATTCTTTACATCCGGATACAATTAGTAGAAAACAACATCCTTCGAACACTGGCCTTCTACAAGGCGGCACCTTCAATGACGTCCTCGAAGTACTTCTCCGGCTTGCGGTGCTCCTTGCCTGCGGGCGGGCCAGCAGTAGCTATATGCACAGCGTTCATCTTCGCCCAGTGCACTTTGACACGAGCGAAGGCCATCCGAGCACCTTCTATGCAGGCCGAACATGTTAACGCATCGACCCATGGACTCGCCTCGACGAGCCGCTTCACCAATCAGAACTAGCTACTTGGGATTGGCTCAGCGGGCCATAGCTGGACTATTAAGTCATTCATGGCCGTGCCCGCCATGTTGTGCAGCGCGACCAGCTGCTTCATCTGGTCGCTGAGGGGCACCGGATGTTTTGGCGCATAGACCTGCGACCAAAACAGCTTCTCCGTGTTGTTCCCCTCCAGGGCTCGTAAAATATTGGGCGGCGTCTACGCTGCTCCTCGGAAGATCAGCAAACAAACCTAGAGAACTCCATAACCGTGTCAGCCCAATGTACTTCTACCCTCCAAAGATGCTCTGTAAGAGAAATGTCTTACCAGATGCTATCTGTCGTGCCTGCTCGATTTCTTGACGGGCGCTGCGTGACTCGCCTCGTGCATCCTAGGCAGTCTACATTGCCGCAGACTGCTCGGTCGCTTGTTCCGAAGTCTTCTTTTCCAATGCCTCACATTTGAGGATGGCGTTGTTAAGTTCAGTCTCGACTTCGGACACCCGAGCCCGGTGCTTCTTGCACTCAGCCTTCTCGGCCTTCAAATCAGCAGCCGCTTTATTAGCGGCCACCTTGTTCCCCTCGGTCTCCCTCTTGGCCTTGGCAACCTCGCCCTTGAGGGCCTCGAGCTCAGTGGCGCCAATTGTGTAATACAGAATACAACATTAGGGTTTTAAAACATACTCAATCAATTAAGTCTTATTGACATTTCAAAAATCCGCATACCTTGCGTTTCATCCAAACGCCGGTTGACGCGGTCGAAGTCCGCGTTGGCCACCTCGAGCTTTCTATTTAGTTCGGCAACCTCCGCGTCTCGCGCAGTTGCCGTAACTAATGAAGCCTGCACAACAGTTCAGCTCTGTAAGCATGCTATACTACGGATACTTCGTCCGATTTTTTTCAGAATCGCACAAAGCATCAGGGGCTACTGGCTATGTACGTGCATTAAAAATAAAAATTCTATAAAAAGCATTACATTGCTTACCTCAAAGCCTGTTAAAAGGCTGTTGAAGGCTTCATACAGTCCACCCTTGACGGACTGAATCTTCTTCATCACCGCACCCATCACGGTGCGGTGTTCTTCAATGACGAGAGCACTCTGTAGTGCTCCCTCCATAGAATCTGGCGCCTCCGGATTAACTCCTGGCGCCGTCGTATCCTCCTCCGCTTGACGAGTTGCGTCTTCGGACCCCGGAGCCGCACTAGGCCCCGGGATAGTATTAGGTGGGGCCCAAGATTGTTTGGGCCCCACGTCTTCGGTCTCCATGGGGGTTGTTTTCCCATGGTCAGCAGCGGTCGAGGTATTACCTCCGGCCGCCCCGTCTCCTGCCCCACCCTCATCTCCTAGGGCGGAGGATACCCGCTGGGATGACACTTCGGCATCCCCGCCGATTATGGGCGATGGAGCCTGGACTGGCAGGTCACTCTCCGTCTATCCAGGCGCTAGAGAGTTCCCCTCCGATAAGGAAGCATCGGGGTGTCCTCCGGGAGGGCTATAGGTCAGCAGGAGGAAACTATTAAGTAAAGTACCAAAAATACTGAATAAACAAAGGTGCAGCACTTGAATCCAGATTGACTTACGATTCGGGCAGGGGTTTCTCCCTGGGCTTTGCCACAAAGCTATGTTTGGACGAATCTGAACTATCTCTGAGGTTCAGTTTCCTCTGGGGCATGGCCGCACACGCGTCAGCGCCGGCCCCCCTCTTCTTCCTCCTACCTTGCGCAGGGGGCTCTTCTTCTTCCTCCCCTTCCTCCTCATCATCTTCCTCCACCTCGTCTGAGGAGTGGATGTGGAGGTCCTCGGGCTTCTTGCCCACAGGACGAGGGCTGTCTCCGCCCCCCTTGCCGTCGGCGCCTTGTATGGTGCCGGAACTAGCATCGCCGTCACCAGAGGTGATTCTGGGTCTTCGAGCAAAGATGCCGGACTCTTAATCCGGGTCGCCTTCTTCGTCCAGCCCTGTATATCATGTAAAAATTCCAATTCCTATTATCGTCAAATAAAGGAAAGGGTATGTGTTCGGCAATGATTACTATTACCTCTGGGGTGGAGGCCATAGTGCTGTAGCCCACATCCTCGGTCTCTTCGGGCCATTCCTTCTGGCTCTTGAAGATATGCTTCCAGATCTCCTTGTGCGTAAAGCCGAAGAGACGCTTCAGCGGCTTGTCTCCTGCTAGATCGAACTCCCATAGGGAGGAGTCCCGGCTTTGGCAAGAGAGAACAAGCCGGGTGAGCATCACCTGAACCATGGAGGAGAGTAGGTGCCCCTTGGAAATCATGCCGGACACGCGGCTCACAAGAGTCGTTACTTCGATTGTAGACCCCAAGTTCAGACCCTTTTTGGTCCAGGAGGTCAGCCTCTCTGGGGGTCCAGATCTGAAAGCAGGATCCGCTGCCCACTTGGCGTCGCGGGGTTCGGTGATGTAGAACCACTCCTGCTGCCAGACCTTATTCGTCTCCACGAATGAGCCCTTGGGCCAAGTTGCATTCGGGAGCTTGCTAATCCTGGCGCCCTCGCACTCCGCGTGTTCCCCATCCACCACCTTCGGCTTCACATTGAAGGTCTTAAGCCATAAGTCGAAGTGTGGGGGTGCAGAGAAAGGCCTCGCATACCACTATAAAAGCGGATATGTGGAGGATTGAGTTCGGGGCTAGATCATGGAAGTCTAGCCCATAGAAGAACAAAAGACCCCAAACAAACGGGTGGAGTGGAAACCCTAGCCCCCTAACAAAGTGGGATGTAAACACCACCCTCTCACCTGCCTCAGGGACGGGGATTACCTGACCCTTGGCAGGGACTCGGTGCACGATATCGGCGGCGAGATAGCCCGCGTTCTTGAGAACCGCCACGGTATTTTCATTGACCTTGGAAGCTTCCCACTTGCCCCTGGCACCGGACCCATCCATCACTGGGAAGGGGAGTAGTGGTTGAGGAACAAGGAGCAGTGTGCGCAGGAGATGAGAGTGCTGGGGCTAGGGAGATTGGAGAGCTTGAGCTTGAGGAAAGCTTGGGGCTGATGAAAGGGATCGGTGTCCTTTTATAATGCTATGAATACAGAACGTCCCCCCCCACTTTAGCCATAAACCTCGCCGGTTCCCAAAGCGGTCGTGCGTAATGCGCGGCGTGGGTGCTCACATCACATTGATAAGGATCCCACAATAAGCGGGCACGTTCTCTAGTCTGATGGGACGTGTCAATGAGGATATACCTCGAAACGCGGAACTAGGACCAAATAAAACGGTTTGATGTGTTAGTGGGTTGGACGCGACGCTTCACCCAAAAGTTGTCAGTAGAGACACACTATTCATTTTCTTTTAAGAGCCTTGCCTTCGAGGCTAAGGGTTGTACTAATCTTGCAGAGCTGAACATAATACACCTTTTTGCAGAAGATATATTCGGGAGAAGGAACCCGCCTTGCAATGCCGAAGACAATACGGAAGCCGAACTCGTCGTCATTGAAGACAGGTTCAGGGGCTACTGAAGGAGTTCTGGATCGGGGGGTCCTCATGTGGCCGGACAAACTCCTGGTGGGCCGGACTGGTGGGCCATGAAGATTATTACGGAAGATCATCTCTCGTATCCGGGTAGGACTCCTGTATTCCTGTAATGGCATGTTTCAGGTTCAGGTGTAGATTTCCCTTCCTCTGCAAGATGACATGTACAAACCCTAGGCCCCTCCGGTGTGTATATATACCAGAGGGTTTAGTCCATAGAGGCTAGAAGAACAAAATCATAATACCTCCACAGGCTGGACTTAGGGTTTATTCATCACAATCTTGAGGTAGATCAACTCTTGTATTCATATTCATCCATATTAATATAGCAGGAAGTAGGGTATTACCTCGATCGAGAGGGCCTGAACCTGGGTAAACATCATGTCCCCAGCCTCCTGTTACCATCGATCCTCAGACGTATAGTTCGGGGCCCCCTACCCGAGATCCGCCGGTTTTGACACCGACACGAGGCGCTTCCACCCACTGCCAGGCGGGCCCGAAGTAGGTAGGTGCATTTGCTAGGACTGCGGGCAGTGGTTGGTCGGCTGACATGTGGGGCCCCAACGAACACCAAGAGGACGCGCAGGGCAACCGCTTTGCGTCCGCGTTGATGCATTTTAGGCCCAAATTTGGGCCAGAAATGCTTTCGCGCGAACGCATTTTGGGAATGGGTCTGCACCTTGGTCAGCAGTATTGTCTGCGCCAACCCAAACGGACGTGTGCAGACGAAATGGCTCGGCGTGTTAGAGTAGCTCTAATTTGGTTTCCTTCCTTTGCCACCCAAGGAGCCAAGGAGGGCATGACGCAGGAGCTACTATCGCTGTCGTCATGAAAATGTTGTCGGTGTTCTGGGTATGGGGGTACCCAGACTTGCCTGCATGCGGCCCGTGACGTGGCTCCATCGACAGCCTGGTACGGCCCAGCTTCAGCGACCACAGCTCAAGACCCTCGCAAGGGGCAAGCCTCGCGAGGTGGACGACGACAAGACCTCCCTGGGGGCAGCCTCTCTAGGCTGGCTCCCAAGGAGCGGAGATATCTATGCAAGGCGCACCTCACGAGGTGCACATGACGTGAGCCATGACGTTCAAGGCAAGGCGGGCGCTAGCAGGCGCAGTGTACCAGTTTCCCCTTTGGTGCTAAGTGTCAGGACCTGATTTTCAGGATATTAATTTCCCAAAAGCGGCCCTTGTGCTCACCAGCCCCAGGATTACTGTTAGCTGATGAGGCACCAACTTGTTACAGAAACTCCAAGCAAGGTACAAAATATGTAGTACAAGACCATTCTGTCCTGTGAGTATAACACAAGGTTTCTAGTGGCTGATGGCGGAAGCGGTTTGTGATACGTCGGTGACTATGGGACTCCATTTCCCACAGGAATAGCTGACCAGGATAAATCCTATCTTCGCGGGGCTGCTATCTCCATAAGCATAGGTTCCGGGGCTGTCGTCGCATCGTTCCTTCCCACGCAAGGAATCTGGCCAAGACAATAGCCAGGGACAAGCCAGTGAGTACTTTGAATGTACTCGCAAACATTATGAATATGGGTGAAACATAAACATACTCGAGGATGATTTACGATCACTATGATAATAATGTTATGACAGTCTATAATTGCAAGCGGGGCATCCGAGTAAAAGACATATGCAATCCGAGAGTAGTAATAAGATAAATAACAAGCTCGCCACAGTCGGGCGTCTGAGCGACACCACAGAAAGGGCTTATGGAAAGGAAAATAAAAGACAAGAATGCCACAGTCGGACGTCTGAGCGACATCACATAAAGGGCTTCTAAATAAAAAGGATGCCATAGTCGGACGTCTGGGCGACATCACATAAAGGGCTTATAAATAATAAGGATGCCACAGTCGGACGTCTGAGCGACATCACATAAAGGGCTTATAAATAATAAGGATGCCACTATCGGACGTCTGAGCGACATACATAAAGGGCTTATAAATAATAAGGATGCCACAGTCGGACGTCTGAGCGACATCACATAAAGGGCTTATAAATAATAAGGATGCCACAGTCGGACGTCTGAGCCACATCACATAAAGGGCTTATAAAGAACAAGAATAACAGAAAATATCCGGGAGGTAGAACCGTCTCAAGGATACTCATTGCTCCAAAGAATGGTTAGTCCATAATAATAAATCACAATCACCACCTGTTACAGGTCATAAATAAAGTTCTGGCTTAAAAGTTTCTCCTCCGAAGACCGACACTCGACCCATCCCAGACTATAGTCCTTAACCATGGACACGGCTATTCGAATAGATTTTAATTATCTCTGTAGAGGGTGTACTCTTTACCCACGAATAACGGATTTCCTATAGTCCCTTTGGACTAATTCCGTCTACGGTCTTTTAATTTGAAGACGCACCTGACTGCACACACCAGCCTAACTTACCGGTGTCTGGAATCACCCACGACACTAGTTAAGCCAAACTTTAAGTGGGGAGGCTACAACCTCGACTAGCATGGGATCACAAAAGTTTATAACACGCGCGCAAACCGGGGAAGCTATCCCCTTCGGCTCCAACCGAAACACCCATGCCCCCGGACCAGGTGGCCTGCCTATCAGATGTAGCCGGTATCTTCCACCGTGGCCTCTATGTACGGTGTGTGATAGAACAGGGGTCGACAATTTACTAAACCGTACCCTACCTGTAGCAGGGACACGTGGTAGCACGAAACAAGTATGGGGGTTACTGGAACAAGACTCGATCTATGGTCGACTCAGGAGGTTTCAGCTTTACTATATGGTTAGTGTCGCATTGCTTGACACCGCTCTCTGACAGGGTCACCACCTGTCAGGGATATTACTAGAAGGTATGAACCGGGTAGTATAAACCGGATTATGGTAATATCATTGTATCATTGTAATATTTAGTAGAGGCTACGACCCATGAGATCTTAGGGCCCATGTATAGAGTTACGGTTTGTAAACCGCCTGATCATGTAACTTGAGAGATAAGGAAGAAAGAGCAGAGACCGAGGCGGACACAAGTATGAGCCGGCCTCGGGACTCTATAAACCGGACCGGGCGTTGCCTCTATATAAAGGGACGACCCGACGACGGTTCAAGGACAAGCAAGAAGCAACCCGTCGAGGCACAGGCAAGCGATCCGCTCCCTGTTCATCGACGCTCAAGCAATACCAAACCAAACTAGACGTAGGCTTTTACCTTCATCGAAGGGGCCGAACTAGTATAAACCCTCTGTGTCCTTTGTGTGCTTTTAACCCCTTCAAGCTAACCCGTGCGATGGTTCCATCATCAAGTCCGTTAAACCGGACATCTGCCGTGTTAAATCCACGACAGTTGGCGCCCACCGTGGGGCCTCCGCACGATGGTTTCGAGTTCTTGAAGGGCAGCTTTGAAGGGCTCAAAGGCAACGCGGTCGGCCGGATGACTAAGAGTCGACGCAGGTTGGGGACCGGAGGACGATTCAATCGAATACGGGTACCAGGTTCCCTTTGGCGGCATCCACGTCTTCATCGGCAAGATCGGCGAACCGGGACCTGAGCTGGACGTCTTCCCCAACATCTTCGAGCCGGCTCAGCGTGCGAGATCGGCCCGGATTCAGCCCGCCATGAAGCACGTTTTCGTTGGAGCAGTTCACGGGGTTCAAGCCGAGGACGGATCGGAGTCCGGTGGCGAGACAGTTGTCTACTCCGACGACGAATCTTCATCCGGAGAGACTAAATCTTTGTATCAGTTGCGGGACGGCCGGTCTGAGGGTGAGTCCGACGGAGACAGGATTCCGGGCCCCTTTGTCCCGCCAAACCGGGTGGCTGTCTTCATGGCCGGTTCACAATCCACGCCGCAGTCAACGGTGATCGGGGCGACAGCAGAAGCTAGTGCAGGGGGGAGCGGCCAGGCCCTCTCACCCGCTGACGTACTATCCACCTTGGTTGAGGAGTTTACAGCCCGGGCCATGGCCGAGGTAGCTCCAGCAGACAAGGCGCAACATGATGCAGAGCTCCTTCAGCTAAAGGGCCCGATTGATCAAGCAAGGGAAGATCTGAAAACAGAGAAGGCTATGATAGCAATAAGGCAGGCAGAGCTGAATGATCAGGATTTTCATCTAAGGATGGAGCAGGCCTCTGCACAGGGAGTAAGGAGTCGGAAGTACCAGTCTCGTCTACCGCCGGTTTACGAGGCGACAGATCTTTTCAGGACACCCAGGGCGGGGACCAGCAATGATCCGGCGTTAAACCGGAGGGCGCACCCAGCAAGGGACGAGCCGGTTCAGCAGCCTACTGCGGAACAAGATCGGCGGATCACGTCTGCACCTCACATTCCTACCCCTCCTGGTCATTATTCAAATCCCTTGGACAACATCGTTGCTGCTGCTTCACGCTTGGCCGATTTACCTATTGAAGGGACGTCCCCTGTGGCGTTGGAGGCACGCAGGGTCAAGGATCTACTTAATACGGCGTTAGTACAGCAGCAAGCGTATTCTCATAGCAGGGAGAGGCTCCATTCAACACCACGCCCCGGCCTGAGTTACACGAGGCATTGGGAGGAACCAGAGGTATCTAGCAGTGAACGCAGGCGACACCATCACAGACAAAATAATCTGGCAGACGCGGATGCACAAGCTCAGGATACAAATCGGGTTAGATCGGTGGCCCGAGAAGAAGTCCGTCAAACAACGCCGGTTCACACAGCCACAGCAGAGACAGGAGTCACAACGAGTTCCTTTGGGGTGCAGTGTCTTATCCCCGCATTACGGAGCATGAAGCTGCCCAAAGACTTTAAAGGTCCATGAAAAGTGCCTAACTACACGGCAGATTTGGCTCCGGAAGCTTGGGTTGAGAGTTATGAGATGGCCATGGAGATGCTGGACGTAGATGAAGCGGCTTGTGCGAAATATTTCACCATGATGCTCGAGGGAACAGCCCGAACCTGGCTAAAGGGTTTACCCCCTAATTCTATTGGATCATGGGGGAATTACGTCGCCAGTTTATCAAAAACTTCAAGGATACGTGTAAACAGCCGATGTCAGTGGTAGATCTAGCAGCCTATATACAAGGAGAACAGGAGTCTACAAGTGCATGGGTACGGCGAGTGTCAGAGATCTTGCACTCTTCGAACGGTATCAGTCCCAGTATGGCAATAGTGACACTGGAAAATAATTGCCGGTTTGAGTCTCTCAAGTTAAAACTGGGACGGCTCAAACGGGATTGTAATGACATGGGGACTCTCATGAGCGCTCTGGTGAAGTACGGGGACTCTGACAACACTAAGTATCCAGAAGCGGAGGGAGACAAAGCAGGAAAAGTCAACAAGCCTGGTAAACCGGCGCCGGTTAATCCGGCTGCTACAAGCTTCCTGGGCAAGCGAAAAGCGGAGGGTGGCTCTGATTTCGTGGCCAATACCCAAGTTCAAGGAGGTTTCCAGCGCAATACGGGTAAACCGCCTCCACAAACCGGTGTAGGGAATGTTAGCTGGGACCAGGAGTTAAATCAGCCTTGTCCGAAGCATAGCACAACGGAACGACCAGCAAAACACACTATAGGAGAATGCAAGCCCTTGATGGAAGCCGTAATGAGCCATTTCAACTCTAACAACGGGCCTCCAAACGGCGGTTCAGGCCCGGGGTTCTACGGTCCGGGTCACCAGGGGAACGGCTCCGGATCAGGATATCGTGGCAACAACAGTGGTTATAATAACCGAGGCAATAATCAGTATGGCCAGGGCGGTTATAATAACCAAGGAAATCAGCAGCGTGGTCAAGGTGGTTATAATAACCAAAACAACCAACAGCAGGGCCAGGGTAGTCACAGTAACCAGGGCAGTCAACAACATCATCAGCAGCAGCAGCAATCCGGGTACCAGAGTAATCCGAATGAGCTGAGTAGTGGGCAGTATCATGTGTTTACTACAAGTTTGTGTAAACGGGATCAAAAAGTTTTGAAGCGGGCGGTCCACGCGATTGAACCGGCGACGCCACAATTCTTACGCTGGTCAGAGCAGCCCATTGTGTGGAGCAGGGAGGATCACCCGATGCGAGTTGATAATCCGGGCCACTTGGCCTTGGTGGTAGCACCACAGGTGGGTGGCTACAAATTCACTAAAGTTCTTATGGATGGCGGCAGCAGCATCAATATCTTGTACTATGAGACTTTCCGTCGTATGGGCTTGACGGATAAAAAGCTAAGGCAATCAAACACGGTATTTCATGGAGTAGTGCCAGGTAAGTCAGCCTACCCAGTTGGAAAAATTGACTTGGAAGTTACCTTTGGAGATGAGTAGGATTCCAGGTCAGAGATGATAACCTTTGAAGTGGTCAAGATCCGGAGCCCTTATCATGCTCTGTTCGGTAGGACGGTTTATGCCAAGTTTATGGCCAGGCCGTGTTATGTTTATCTACAGCTCAAGATGCCGGGTCACAAAGGAACAATCACGGTTCATGGAAGTCGCAAGATTGCATTGGAGTGTGAAGAAGGAGACGCTGCCTACGCGGAGGCAGTATGTGCTACAGAGGAGTTGAAGTTTTACAAGGATAATGTTGATTCGGCAGATATGACCCCATTGAAAAAACCAACTACGGAGCATGACCCGGCGTTGAAGTTTAAATCGGCGGAGGAGACCAAGCAAGTTGATTTTGTGCCAGGCGATTCATCCAAGCAGTTCACTATCAGCGCTAACCTTGATCCCAAATAGGAAAGCGCGCTCATCGAGTTCATCCGTGAGAACCGGGATATCATTGTATGGAAACCTTCTGACATGCCAGGTATACCGAGGGAACTCGCTGAGCACAATCTTAATATTGATCCGAAGTTTAAACCGGTCAAGCAATATCTGCGTCGCTTCAACGAAGAAAGGCGCAAGGCTATAGGAGAAGAGGTGGCCAGGCTTTTGGTTTTAGGGTTCATAGTTGAAGTTTTTCACCAGGAGTGGTTGGCTAATCCGGTGCTGGTATTAAAGAAAAATGGAAAATGGAGAATGTGTGTGGATTACACAGACCTAAACAAAGCTTGTCCAACTGATCCTTTTGCTCTCCCTCGCATTGATCAGATCATCGATGCTACAGCAGGATGTGAGCGGCTAAGTTTTTTGGATGCCTACTCAGGGTATCACCAGATCAAGATGGCGGTTAAAGATCAGAAGAAGACGTCCTTCATAACCCCTTTTGGTGCCTTTTTCTATGTGTCTATGCCCTTTGGGCTCAAGAGTGCTCAAGCCACCTACCAGTGGTGTGTACAGAACTGTCATTAGGGGCAGGTAGGCAGGAATGTTCATGCTTATGTGGATGATATCGTGGTAAAGTCAAGGAAGGAGGAGACGATGATAGAGGACCTCAAGGAGACCTTTGACAATCTTCGGGCCTATAAAATGATGCTTAATCCGGAGAAGTGTGCCTTTGGTGTTCCGGCAGGCAAGCTCCTTGGGTTCTTAGTGTCAAACATAGGAATAGAAGCTAATCCGGAGAAGATCAAGGCAATCACATCTTTGACTAAACCAGTTTGCATCAATGATGTTCAACGTATCGCCGGCCGGATCACAGCCTTGAGTCGGTTCATCAGCCGTTTGGGGGAGAAGGTGATTCCGCTTTATCAGATGTTGAAAAAGACGGATCGGTTTATATGGAGTGATGAGGCGGACGCAGCGTTTGAGGATTTGAAGCGGCAGCTGGCAAAACCGCCGGTCCTGGCCGCCCCTGTTGATAATGAGCCGTTGCTGTTATATGTCGCCGCCAATGCATGGGCGGTTAGCGTAGCAATTGTGGTTGAACGCAAGGAAGCAGGGAAGGAATACCCGGTTCAGCGTCCGGTCTATTACGTCAGTGAAGTTCTCATTGAGTCCAAGCAAAGATACCCACATTGGCAGAAGCTGGTATATGGGGTGTTCATGGCAAACCGGAAGTTGAAGCATTATTTCCAAGGCCACCCAATAACTGTTGTCAGTTCAGCACCGTTGGGGGATATAATCCAGAACAGGGAGGCTACGGGCAGAGTGGCGAAGTGGGCCATTGAGCTCAGCCCACACGAACTGAAATATGTGCCACGCACCACTATCAAATCTCAAGCATTGGTGGATTTCATCAATGATTGGACAGAGCTGCAAACACCAGAGGAGAAGCCGGATCTTACATACTGGACGATTCACTTTGACGGTTCAAGGCAGTTAGAAGGCTCGGGGTCCGGAGTTGTTTAACTTCCCCGCGAGGAGATAAGTTTTGCTATGTTCTCTGTTTATTATTTCCTTGTACCAATAATGCAGCAGAGTATGAAGCATTGCTTCATGGCTTACGGATGGCCAAGGAGATGAATTTGAGCCGGGTCAAGTGCTTCGGCAATTCAGATTTAGTGGCACAGCAAGTATCCGGTAAGTGGGATTCAAGAGATCCTCTCATGGCAGCTTACAGATGAGAAGTTGAAGTAGTTGCAGGATATTTCAAAGGATATCAGGTGGATCACATAGACCGGCGAAAGAACGAGGCGGCCGATGCCCTGAGCCGGCTAGGTTCTCAACGTAAACCGGTACCACTGAATACTTTTTCGGATGAGTTGCACAGTCCATCGGTTCAAGTATTATCGGAGGAAGACCTGGATGTTCCTGATCCGGAGGCACAGTTAGTTGCGGCACTTCATGTTATTCCGGATTGGACGCTGCCCTATTTGGCGTATCTAAGCCGAGGAGAGCTACCGGACGACGAGATTGAAGCAAGACAGATAGTCCGGCGCTCTAAGTCCATGACAATTGCAAACGGAGAACTTCATCATCGCAGCGTTTCTGGAGCGTTTCAGCGGTGTGTATCAGCTGAGGAAGGTTGTGATATTCTTCGAGAGATCCATGAAGGGGATTGTGGCCATCATGCCGGTTCAAAGTCCTTGGTGGCTAAAGCTTTTCGACATGGGTTCTATTGGTTGACAGCCCATGCTGATGCGGCGGATCTAGTTCGGAAGTGCGATGCTTGTCAAAAGTTTTCACGACGTGCTCTTGTTCCGGCACAGGAGCTCCGGATGATACCAATAACCTGGCCGTTTGCAACTTGGGGGCTTGATATGGTTAGACCCTATAAGCGATCCCAAGGTCAAAAGACTCATCTATTGCTGGCTGTGGATAAGTTTACAAAGTGGATTGAGGCAGAGCCTGTGAGCAGGTGTGATGCGGCAATAGCAGTTAAATTCATCAAAAAGGTAATTTTACGGTTTGGTTTTCCACACAGCATCATCACAGACAACAGCACCAATTTATCTAAGGGGGAGATGGAAGAATTTTGTCAACGGGAACATATTCGCCTAGACGTGTCTTCTGTGGCCCACCCTCAATCCAATGGTCAAGCTGAAAGAGCAAATCAGGAGATTTTGCGAGGTATCAAGCCTCGGCTTATGACTCCCTTGCAAAGAACACCAGGGTGCTGGGTCGAGGAGTTACCTTCTGTCCTTTGGAGTATCAATACTACGCCAAACCGGTCCATAGGTTATACACCCTTCTTTATGTTATATGGCGCTGAAGCGGTCCTTCCAAATGATATCCGTCATGATTCGCCAAGGGTGACAGCCTATGTTGAAGCGGCCAACGAGCAGGCAAGACAAGACAGTTTGGACCGGCTGGATGAAGAGCGTGATATAGCAGCAGCACGGTCTACGATCTATCAACAAGACTTGCGCAGATATCAAAGCCGCCGGATCAAGACCAGGACGTTCCAGGAGGGAGACTTAGTACTCCGGCTCATCCAAGATCAAACAGATATGCACAAGCTATCCCCGCCTTGGGAAGGGCCCTTTGTGGTCAGCAAGAATCCGCACAACGGTCCATATTACCTGGTGGACGTTCGAGAACATAAGGACTCACGGACATCGGAAGAAGAGACAAAGAGGCCGTGGAATATTGCCCTCTTGCGGCCCTACTATACCTGAGCCATGAGCTCCACTGTATCCTATGTATATATTATGATTAATGAATAAACCGGCACCCTCGGTAAACCAGGGGCTTAGCCTTTTCTCCAATACAAGTATCTTATGGTGACAACCATACATCTTTTATCATATGTCATATTTCAAACAAATTGATCGGTTTAAACTGATTTTGCAGGGCATATGTATTCTGGAGTAATAACTCACTGAAGAGCTTTCTATTCAAGCATAGGTCGTATCCGGACCCAAGAGGACATGGCATAAAAACCCTCTGGATGGTACCCGCATCCAGTGATCGGTTAAGTTTCATAAAGGCCCTCTGGATGGTACCCGCATCCAGTGATTGGCTAAGTTTCATAAAGACCCTCTGGATGGTACCCGCATCCAGCGATTGGTTAAGTTTCATAAAGGCCCTCTGGATGGTACCCGCATCCAGTGATTGGCTAAGTTTCATAAAGACCCTCTGGATGGTACCCGCATCCAGTGATTGGTTAAGTTTCAAAAAGGCCCTCTAGATGGTACCCGCATCCAGTGATTGGCAAAAGTTCTTCCTATGGTTGTACCCGAACCATAAAGGCCCTCTGGATGGTACCCGCATCCAGTAATTGGCAAAGTTTTATATGGCTAGCAGGGGGCAGGATTGTACCCGAATTCTAGCTTAACCCCTGTTGGTCATATCCGGTTCCTATGGATGGTACCCGCATCCATCGACCGGCCCTCTGTATGGTACCCGCATCCATTGATTGGCTGAACCTTGCTTTGAGCCGGGCAGCTCGTAAAAAGCCTCGACTACATGGTTTTATTTGCAAAATTGCTTTTCTGGTATTTATGTTTTATGGTTCTTTAATCCGGAGTGGGACAATTCCAGAAGTTGACCACATATCTACAAAATTAAAAGTCTGGGTCATGAACACCAGCATGAGTTAAAAGTCTGGATCATGAATACCAGCATGAGTTAAAAAGTCTGGGTCACAAACACCGGCACGAGTTCAAAAGTCTGGGTTAGGAACACCGGCACGAGTTAAATGTCTGGGTCATGGACACCAGCATGAGTTAAATCGGCGTTCATTATAACCCGGATCAGCCATCAGGCCAAAACCAAGTATATCTCCAAAAGTCTGGGCAGAGTTCTAGCATGGTCTAAACCGGTAACCTGGATGAAACCCGGCATTATTATTTGATCTATTAAAGACTCTCTCAGAAAGTTGCAAATTTTGCCGGATTAAGAGTATCAAGCATACTTGATGAAAGGTATGAAGTTATTTCTGATACAAACAAAACACTTGTTTGATATATTGTGAGAACAATTTAATTTGTCCAGCGGTAAACCGTTAGGACCTATTTTTAGTGTTATATATGCAGGAACAGATAATAAGCAGAATAAACCACATCAGATCAGATATAACTTGGCAACGCCAGAAACAAGAAGTTGGAATATCCGGATCAAGACGAATAATGTTTTAAACTATCCTATTACAAGGCATAGCAAGCCCGAACGGATTAAAGATTGTCCAGCAAAATAAGACTGCAACTACAAAGATATACTATGATCTATGCCTCCTCCTGCCACGACGTCTGGGGGTCAACTTGTTCCGAAATTTCTTCTTCTTCTTGAAGCGGCTGGAAGTTGGGGACGCACCAGTCGATTTTCGTTAAGGCACGAAAGTACATCTCTTCATTGATAAGTTCAGACGGATCAATATCTGGGGCGAAAGTATGAGGGCACACTGGTGGGATTAGATTGACGGTGTCATAAACCGGCCGATCCACCCGCTCGTTTTGTAAATCATACCCCGGATGATACCTGGACAAGTCTGATTCGGCCGCCAGCTTGCTAGCGAGAGGACGCATCTCCTTCGTCAAGGCATGGAGATCCTTTGCAGTAAAAGTTGATCCGTCTTCTTTAGTATTGGGATACCCATTCAAAGCTTCTTCCGGATCAAAGTCCGAAACCCACGCTTTCGCTCTGGTAAGATCCATAAGGGAACCGGCTCGAGCAGCAGACTTCTTAACTTCTTCCAAGCACACTGGCAAGACAGACAGTTTCTCTAATGTACCTTGGATGGTCGTAGGGGCCGGTTTATTGAAAGATGTTGCACTTATGATCCTTTGAGCGCCGGAATACAGCTGCTCGACCAAAGTATAACACGCCTTGAGTTTTTTCCGCAAATCATCCCCAAGATGGGTGACACGGCGCCCTGTATATGATTAGCACTGTTAAACCAGAACGGATTAAAATTGCAAGGATGAAAGCAGGGATACAGATAAATACTTACCGAAGACAGCAGAAGTCATCAATTCTATTTGCCGCTTTAAACCGGTTAACTCTTCAGTCACCGGATTAAGGGCTTCCTCAGCATCCTTCGCCCTTTTCTCGAGATCCTTTTTCTGAACCTCAAAGGCGGTCCGCTCCTCTTCAAAGAATTTCTTCAGCTGTTCAGCAGTCTTTAAGCTCAGTGCCAAGTCTTTCTTGGCCTTAGAAGCAGCAGACTCCGTTTCAGCAAGCCTGTTCCGGAGTTCAGTGATCTCTTCAGCTCTCCGGTTCAAATCAGCCTGTAATGGAAATCAAGTGGAATAAAAGCAAATGTCAAGCAAGTCTTAAGCACACAAACAAGTTGTCTACTTGACACTTGGGGGCTAATGGGCAGTTGAAGCATCAAATAATAGCAATTCAAAGACAAGTCTCAAGCACACAAACAAGTTGTCTACTTGACACTTGGGGGCTAATGGATAGTTGAAGTATCAAAGGAAAAAGTTAGACAAAGTCCCAGACACATAAACCGAGTTATGCCCCTGGCACTTGGGGGCTAATGTAAGATCATTTATTTAATCAGGAAGTACCGGTTCACCTTCTGGACGTACCTAAACCGGAACTTGGGGGCTACTATGATATAGACAGAAGCATGTCAAAAGCAAACATCAAAAGCAAAAGGTTACCTCATACTTGTCCTTCATCAGGTTAACCAAGCCCGCTTCATAATCTCGACTGCTATGAAGCCGGTTCAAGTACCCGGAATAGAGCTCCTGGGCACTCATGTCGGCAAGGCTAGACAGCTCTGTACTCCATTTACCCCTCTCTTGATGCAACTTCTCCGCTTTAGCCGTATGTTTGGCTAGGACAATGGGCTCGGCAGGAGCGGTGTAAGTTGTGCCAGTTACTTGAACTTCCGGAGAAGCAGTCGTTGGTGGTGGGGTCGCAGTGTGAACCGGACTAACAGGAGCCGGGTTAGTCCCAGGAGAAGTGGCCCGGGCAGGACTTGCCGGTTCATGAACGTTCTCAGTATCGGGATTCTCAGGTGCAGTGGTATGATCCATAGGAGCGGGATCTTCAAGCGGCATTGTGGGCTCGCCTTCTGGAGGGATAGTTGGATCCGGATCAACCGCCGGATCATCAACGGCAGTCTCAGCAGTTGGTTTGTTGGCCTTTGCCTTTTTGCTAGGCTCTGGCTTGCTGAAAGAAATTAGGAAAACAAGTCAGAAACTGTAAAGCAAAGGTACAATCATAAACCGGATAAATTAAAAGATTTACCCCGGGACAGTTTTCAGGGGTGGGAGTTGTGTGGCAGTTGATTCGCCGGAAGAAGATAAGGGAGTATCCTGATAATTGGGGTCAGACGGTTTAAGCGGTTTGCGTATAAGCCCGGCCTTGGGATGAAGAAGAGTTGGAGAGAGTATAACCTCAGAGCGGCACCTCCGAGCCGGAGTAAGAGAGATTACAGACGATTCAACTGCAAGGCCGCTATGGCGGGTAGTCCGGCGAAGGGCTTCATGTTGCTGTTTCTTCGAAATAAAATTGGGATCCAATTGAGCATAAGGGTGAGAAAACTTATATTTCCGGACTGTCCGACGGATTTTTGGTGGAGGTGGTTCTGAATCTGAAGAAAGAATAGTTACCTCAATTTCTGCCGGTTTGTCCCCTTCAGCCAACTCCTGCGAACAGTTACCATTAAACACAAGTACGGATAAAAAGTGAACAAGTCAAAGCCGGATTAACCTATACCTCGGAGTCCGGATCATCATCTTTAGCATGTGAACCGGAGCCAGTAGCCGCCTTTCTCTTCTTAATAGCGAAAGCTTTCCGACGTGGCTGTTTTTCGGCCTTCTCCTGAGGTTTCCTCTTCCAAAAACGATCATCAGCCTGTTCAAAAGGTGAAAGTAATTGAAAGAACGGTTTAAAGGAACGGATTACAGACATACGAAGGAAAGCAAAACTTACTGCAGGCAGCCTGTTTTTCTTGTAATACGGAGCCAATCCGGTTTGGCTACATTCTTCTAAGGAGACATTAAGCATCTTCTTAGCAGACTCAGTAACTTCCGGTTCAGAAAGCTTGTCCTTAGAAAAACGTTGAGGATCATCCGGTTTACCAGAATATTTATACATCAAGCTTGGGCGCGGGCTCAGAGGAAGGATACTCCAAGAGAGCCAACAGCGCATAAAATCCACTCCGTTTAAGCCATTGGCCATAAAGACCTTTAGCCTGGCATGTTGAGAAGCAAACCGGGGCCGCTCTGCGGAGCTGAGGCGCTGCGGCAAAGGGTGATCCTCCGGAAGACGGTGCTCGCGATAACCCGGCAATGGGTTTTCCCCTTCAGGTGAAGTGTCAATACAATAAAACCAGGACTTATTCCAATCCTTGGGGGGTGTGTGGAGAGCGGCATGAGGAAAAACTGCATCTTTTCTTTTCTGAATACTGACTCCGCCCAGTTCTTGATGGGGTCCACTAGTAAACTCAGTTCGCCGGTTTAAGTGGAAAAAGTACCTGAACAAATCGACTGATGGTTCTTCTTGCAAATACACCTTTGAGAAAACTTGAAAATCGCATATGTTGGAAACAGAGTAGGGACCTATGTCCTGAGGATGGAGTTGGAAAGCGGCAAGTACGTCCCGGAAAAACTTTGAACTGGGAGGAGTGAAGCCCCGAGCAATATGGTCAAAGAATACAATAACCTCCCCCTCTTTGGGAGTAGGAGGACATTCATCTCCTGGGGCCCGCCATTTTAAATCGGACTGAGGGCCCAAGGTGCCGATTGCAGCAGCATTGACTAAATCTTGTTCCTTAATAACGGAAGGAACCCAGTTGCAAGAGACAAACTGTTTGGCCATAGCAACAGAAGAACAAGTGCTGAAAGGGTAAAGTGTAAACCCGGATTATTCGAGTACAGTGGCATAAACCAGAAGATATATGCAAAGATCACGCAACGGTTTAGACAAGGGACTAATGATATGGCTAACCCAGCAATAAACAGGAAACTGTATTACTACCGGTTCATGACAACAAAAGAGAAAGAGCTAAACCGTCGCGTTCGTCATTGAATTTTTACAGAAGCAGCATATGACTGTTTAAACCGGAGAATACTTTACAGATCTACAAAGGTGAGAAAACAAGTTTTTGAAGGGCGGCTATAGTATAACGGATCTGAGCACCCGAGAAAAACAAAAACAAAATACGCTGCTACTGCAAGAAGAACTAGGGGGATTATATACAGAGCAGACAAAATTACAGGTTGAAGTTAAAGGGTGAGATCTAAAGTATACAGCAGCGGAACAGAAGCAAGTTATAAGGGCAAGATCTAAAGGTTGAAGTTACTACGAACTTGGTGCCTAGGATGAACAGATGAAGCTATCACTAAGGTTTAATGGCGGAGACGCGAGAAGAGCCCTAGAGTTATAGATCTACAGCAAGGAAGATGACGTACCTAGAACAGCAAGAAGTGGTGGCGGAGTTTCTCTGGTCGTACTCAGGTTGATGCAGCGGACGGCGGAGACTTGAGCTTGACGGACGACGGCGGAGACTTGGGCTCGACAGGCAATGGCGGAGACTAGAGCTCGGGCGACGGAGGAGGAAGAATGAACGGAAGGTGAATGAGGAAGAGTTGCAGCAGTATTTATGAAGGGTCAGAGAACGAAACGGCAGGCACGAGATTTGAGGAGACAAAAAATCAGATAAAGATTCCCTGTCGCCTCGATTCTCGGGATAGCCTTTAAACAAAGGTGATAGACAGTTGGGCACATTAAATGCGGAAGTGATGTCATGGTCAAATTAAGTGATTTTCAAGGATGACGTCAGGGCCGGTTTACAAAATTGAGAAGACACAAGAAGGAAGATTACGCAAGACTCGGAAGATTGATGTGAACAAGTTCAAATCATTCTGGGGCCTAATGTCAGGGATATTACTAGCAGGTACGAACCGGCTAGTATAAACCGGATTATGGTAATATCATTGTATCATTGTAATATTTAGTAGAGGCTACGGCCCATGAGATCTTAGGGCCCATGTATAGAGTTACGGTTTGTAAACCGCCTGATCATGTAACTTGAGAGATAAGGAAGAAAGAGCAGAGACCGAGGCGGACACAAGTATGAGCCGGCCTCGGGACTCTGTAAACCGGACCGGACGTTGCCTCTATATAAAGGGACGACCCGGCAATGGTTCAAGGACAAGCAAGAAGCAACCCGTCGAGGCACAGGCAAGCGATCCGCTCCCTGTTCATCGACGCTCAAGCAATACCAAACCAAACTAGACGTAGGCTTTTACCTTCATCGAAGGGGCCGAACTAGTATAAACCCTCTGTGTCCTTTGTGTGCTTTTAACCCCTTCAAGCTAACCCGTGCGATGGTTCCATCATCAAGTCAGTTAAACCGGACATCTGCCGTGTTAAATCCACGACACCACCCCTCATGCTTCATCCTGCCTTACTGCACATCATTCATCACCACGAGATGTCAGTCACTTAGCTGTGCTCACCGGAACACAACTTTCCTTCGGACTCCGTCCGAACTATCATCAGGCATATGAGGCATGAGAAGTGATTACTGCCACCAATATCACAAACATAACAGAAAAGATTTTTTCACCACAAGTTGATATGCAAGAGTAAGGCTTCTACATGAAATAACGATGCTCCATTTTAGCATATCAATGGAGTTCTTGTGTCATAGCAAACAACACACAACATGTATTATAATGGGGTTCAAGATGCTTGCCTTCAAGTAGAGGGGAGGAGAAAAATATTCCAAGAATTTTGGAAGTTTTCTCCCTCTTCAAAATCCTAAAAGAAATAAAAGAAAATCAATACATAGACTTAGAACATCCCAAAAAAGTTGTCTAGAAAATTTCCATATAAATATGAAAATAAACTAGACAGTATTTGGGAAACAACAGAAAAAGAATCAAGTCATTTGGATTTATATTTTAAAAGATATTGCCAGTCAAAGTTCAGTCAACTCTGGTTTAAATAAAAACCAGAAAAAGGAAAACGAATCGACTTAGAAAAAGTTTTCAGAGAAGAGAAGACGTACTTCGGGGAAATGCGCCTCCACTCAAACCAGTGGGCGGGGACAAGAGGGGCTGACAGTGGGACCTGCGGGCCCACCTGTCATATTTGACTGGTCTACCCGCCTCCTTCCTCCTTCGCCCGACGGGGACGGAGCTCCGGTCATCGTCGCCGGAGAACGGCGGCTCCTCGAGGGCGTTCGAGTACAGGGATGGATTCACTAGGCTGAGGCGGTCCTCCTGGTGGTCGAGTGGCATGTGAGGACAGAGGGAATCGCCGGCGGCAAGCTTCGCGGCGGACGGCGGCCTCGGGTCGATTTGGGGCCTTGTGATGCAGTGGTTCCCGAGCGAGTCCGAGGTGATGGGTGGCTCCGCAAGATCACAGGGGGTCGGACGGTGGTGCTGGCTGGACAGGAGGGGCGATGTTTGCGACGAATTGAACTGGAGCGTGACGGCGGCCGTATTCGCCGGAGATGAAGAAGAACGCTTCCCCGGGACGAATGGCTGCCACGGGGTTGCTCTGCGGGGTGCCTAGTGGTCGTCTCTTGCTGCGGAGGGGTTCGGGGCACTCTTAAATAGGCGCTCAAGGTCGGTTCGACGGTGGCCGAGAATAAGGACGACAGCGGCGGCGCTATTGCAGAGCAGTGAAGGTGGGGACTGGCTGGCAGAGCTGGCCAAGGTAAACGACGAGTTTGTGGATGAGCACGGCAGCCTGGGATGCTCGGGGCGCGCCAGGTGGCCCATACGGCGCCGACCACAGCAGGCGGCGGTGGCGGCTAGCTCCTGGCTTGCCGGAGACGTGGCGAGGGGTTGTGGCGTCTGTGAGGAGGTGCGGGCAGAAGCTTGGCTCGACGCGGCAGGCTGTAGTGGTTTGGATAAGCACGGGGGAGACATGCCAGGGACGCGGCGGCTCGGGCGCGGCACGTGCAAAACGCGCGCTCTGGCCACGCTCTGTGCACGCACGGCAAGTGCTTGACGAAATGCCAGGGCGGCCAAACCTGCTTGGATGTCAAAGCAACTCAGCAGCCTTAGGCTAGAGGTAGCTAGGAGGTTAGTTTACATGGCCGCTAGGTCAGGGGTTCAAGTCCACCATGTGAACTAAGAACTATGCCAGCACTGGTCATGCGCACAAGGTGCTCGACAGAATGCTATGGGCATGGGGGCATCTCCACTGGTGGTCAAACTCTCCAGATCGTAGCCTCTTTAGGTGAAGGAAATGATGGCAAGGCTAGTTGGGCAAAACCAGAAACTTGTTAGTGCAAGTTTTGCAAATCTTCAGTTCTGGACAGCAAATGCAGAGCATTGTTTCATGAACCAGAACTATCCCAATAGGCTCACTCTCCTGGACTTAAGGGTTTTGCAAGAAAGACTATAAGCATGAGGAAGCTCAATAGCACTGGAGCAAAATAAACTAGGGTTGCAGTGTAAAATACCAAACTAGACCAGAATGGGAAAGAGGTTGGTTCACTCAATCTTTCCAAAGGACCTAATTGGGGTTTTGCATAAAGTTGATTAACATACTCCTATGAACATCCCATAATTTTGGTGGAAGCATTAAAGGAATATTTAAAGGGGTTGTAGTGCAATTTGGCCTACTGAACCAGATTGGCAAACATGTTGTGGAGCTCAAAATATTAAATGAAATAATTATATTCTTGCATAAAAGTGATCTAATAGCATTACTTGACATCTCCAATTTTTGGTTGAAATTTTAAATAAATTTATCAAGTGGTTGCAGTTCAAAAGAGGCCTTAAAACTAAGGGCAACCATTTATATGGGAAGATAATTAGGGGGACAAATATATAATTAATCCTGCTGATATAAGCAAAGTTTTAATGGGTGCATAAGAGAATCTAATATTAGCTAGAAAGTTTTCACTAGGGGTAAAAACTCCAACAAATCAGAACGAGAATGGTCCTGGAATCCAAAGGAACATTCAACAGAAGGCAAAATTTTAATTCCCTGCCAAAATTTTAATTAATAAAACATGGTTAGAATTTTGGGGTGTTACAAGACTAACCCCCTAAGAAAAATCTCGTCCTCGAGATTTGTTAAGGGTTGATATAATATCTACTACTGCCACAAAAAGATACTACCAAAGTTTCTTACTGCTCTAATTAAGCAAATAACTCCCACTACAGTGCATGCACAAATAGTGGTGTAAACTGGAGTGTTAAACACTGGTGTGGTACGGGAAAACGAGATATTTCTACTCCGGGTTATAGTAAACTTAGAAATGGAAATTTCCAAATTTACAAATGCGCTGGTTGCACCCGAGAGCACAGCGCTCTCACTGGCTGACAGGTGGGGCCTGGACCCACTGTCAGCCTCTTCTTCTACCTTCGGTTCTCTCTTCTCCTCTCTCCCGCACGCTTTCCCGCGCTTTCTCCACCGGCGGCGGCTAGCTCGTAGGGCATCTAGGCCGTACTGCCGTAGTGCGCGGCGTGCTAGCTGCCGGTGCAGCGTGCACTCACTGTACACCGATCTCGAGCTATAAAACGGCCGAGGTGCTACTCCTTCCTCCTCACATCTGGCCTCTCTTCTCCTTCTTTCTTCCCTCTCCTTCATTTGTGTTTGCAGGAGCTCGGGTCGAGGCTCTAATGGCGGAGGTGATGCCGGACTGGTGCATGGTCCTAGTGTGCGTGGGGTTGGCGGCATTGCTGGGGGTATCTGCACTCTTGTGCGCGATGATCCTCGACGATCGTCGTGATGCGGCTGCTCGAGTGCTAGCTCTCCGCGGCGGCGGCGATCACGGGGATTAGGTGAGAGTGCCAGGTGCTAATGGTTGTTAGCGTGCGGTAGGCATTTAGTGCTTGAATAAAACCTCACGAGTTTCTCCTCAAGAGACTATGGTGTGCAAGAATGTGGTTAATTAGATGAAGCAGGTGTGGGTGGACTAGCAACTTAGTGTACTGGGTGGAGTGGCCGGAGTTGTATTACTGTTGTTGTGGTGTTGCGTGATAAAGATATCTATGTTATGCAGATGGACAAGATGCAACCACACAGGAAATAATTTATTTAACACACGATGCGACACACAGCTCTCATAAAAAGATACGGGTACACCCACGTGGCAGTTACGTCTAAAATATAAACGGTAAATGAACAGGGTCCTGGGAAAAGGTCTCTGGTGCCGGGGGACACTCTTCTTCTATCGGTGGGAGTGGGTTGACCAGTCGGTGAATGTGCTTCTCCTGCCCGGGCCTCAGTGGTCTGCCGATGGCGATCCGAGGATTTAAATCGGCGAGGCTCTGGAGATAACCCATTATCCGCTGGGTTAGACGCTCTTGCGCGATCACATACTGCGTAAGGTTGGCTAGCACTGGGTCTCTCTCAATACGCCCACAAGGAAAAGATACTACTTCTCCGGGTGCTGCACGGCTTGGAAAGTAGTAATATCCTCGCTCGCTGGCATAGGGCACCGCGAATCGAAGGCGAGCAAGCGCTTCACAAGCGGCAGCCTCTATGGCCATCTATGGAGTTGGCATGGATTTCCCTATGAAAGAAACCTCAGTGGGGTCTTGGTTTGGGTTTGCGGGTGGGATGTGTACCACTGCCCAATATTTCGAGGTGGATGGTGTGATCCTCGATTTGAGCAGGTCATACTGGGGTGGACGGGTAGCACTCATGGTACTGCAGGTAAAATCCCACAATATCTTCACGAAACTACCTGGGGATGCCTCAGGGGTTCTTAGGTAAATACTAGGCATCGGCATAGTGAAGAGGATGGCTGTGAGAGGAGAGCACCAGGTGAGGGATGCTCGGCAAGGTCACGGTGTGGCCTATATATAGCAGTCTGGCTAGTTTATAGGGTAATGGTGAGGGCATCTATATTGCTGGTTTCGCTTTATGGGGTCGGGGTCAAAGCTACAGGTACTCACGTCTCGCAAAGTGACGTGTTTACTGTAGGGTTTATCGGTGAGGTGCTCTGGAAGTTACACCTAAGAAAAGAATAAAAGAATTCGCACACTGACACAATGGTGCACGAGCGCTACAAGGGTCCAAAAATAAACTGTATATACATATCGGCATACAGGTTACAACACCACGGGGTGTGGACTAGATAAGGCTTGGCACTACTCGGGTGATCTAGTCAACCTCGTTTATATCCAAGCGGCTTTGCCTTGTGGATGCTGAAGCTTCTCCGGGAGCTTCATCGTTGGGATTGGCTGGCGGTGGCTCAGGAGGTGCAGGGTCGGGGCAGTGATGATGTCCTTCGCGAGGATTGTTGGCCACAATCCCGTTGGAGCGTGCGCCAAACAGGCGATGCATCACTTCTGGAGACACCAAGGCATTCTGGTCAATGACCGAGGCAGGCCTCGGGGACTCGATTGGTTGTCCAAACAACACGACTGGGTTGTCGGTGCCGGACTCATTTCGTCCTCTTGCTGGGGCTCGGCGGAGCAGTTCTCCACGAGCTGCGATCAGATCAAGGGTGATTTGATCGAACAGTTCCTCGAGTACATTAGCATAGCGTACCAGATGCAATAATGCAGGATCCGTCTCGTGGTCTCCGCTCGCAACTTGGGGAGGCCTACCATACCCGTTACGACCGGGATAGTGTGACATCCCGAGACCGGTGCGCCAGGTGTTAGTCATTTATTCATTGTCAGTGCCTTGTCATCTGCTTGTGTGTTGCATCTTGCCATGTCATCATGTGCATTGCATTGCATTTGTGTTGTCGTTTGCATCCGGTCCAACTCGTTCCTTCCCGTTGTCCGTTTCGAGTTCCGGCGCTCTCTCACGTGCCCGTGGCTTCCCGGAGTCCTTCTTTTGTGTTTGGCCGTGTATCGTTTCCGGTTTGGCATGAGACTTGTCGTGCGATGTTGTTTTGGTATGTGTAACCCGCCTGTCAAATCTCGTCGCGTTTGGAATTCGTTTGATGCTCCAACAGTTATCCTCGTGGGCTAAAAGTACCTCCTCTTTGAGGCCCAAGAAACCCCTCCAACAGCCCACCAACCCAACTCGAACCCTTCCCTTCATCTAGGCCGTTCAATTGTGATCTCGTGGCCGAAAACCTCTCCTCATTTGGACAACCCTAGCTCCTTGTGCCTATATAAACGTCCACCCCCTCCAATTTTGCGTCCAAAACCTTAGGGTTTCCACCTCTGCCGCGCGGTGCTTCCACCGTTGACGCGCCATGCTTCCACCGTTGCCGCGCCGTGCTTCCGACCTCGCCGCGCCGTGCTTCCGACCTCGCCGCTCCGTGCTTCCGACGTCACCGCGCCGTGCTTCCGAGCCCGAGGCCGCGCCCTTCGTCTTCCCCGCCTCCGGCGAGGCCGCGCCGCCGGAGGACCTCGCCTTGCCGCCGCCTCACAGCCTCCTCGCCGCCCCGCCGGACTCAGGCCGCCGTCGGGCTCAAGCCGCCGCCGCGCCCGGCCCTCACCGCCGCCGCCTCGGCCCCAGCGTCCGACCGCCGCCGGCCTCCCGTCGCCCGCCGAGCCCTCGCCGCCTCGTCGCCCCGGCCAGCGCGCCCTACCGCCAGCCGGTCCCCTTCGACAGCCGCTGGCCCGAGCCCTCGAGGAGCCAGCCTCGATCGAACCAGCCCCGATCCGATCGGGTTCCCTCGGGAGGAACCCTAGCGGGTTGGTTGACCTCCAGATCCGCGAACCGACCCGATCCGGCGCCCCCGTTGACCCGGTGGACCCGTTGACCCGCAGGTTGCTTCTTCGTTTTTTCCTGTAAGTGCTAGAGTTTTTAGTTTCTGATGCAATTTTGTGATGATGATATCTTTTACTGTGCATGTCCGTTTTGTGTGTATGATATGTCAAAATGATCGTGGTGACATGTACTATGTTTTGTTCCATTGTGACATGCATGTTTGAGGTCATCTAGATGTCTTAATCTTCATGAGAAGAGTGCTACTTGTTATAAACTGCTGCTATTAGTTGTTTTCATGCCATGTTTGCAATGTGATAACGTGTTGCATGTTTATCCAAATGATGCAAATGATATGTCCACATGTTCATCATGAGATGCTCTACATGTTGGTTGCTTTAGCTTGCATGATAGATTTCTTCTTGCCATGTTTATCTCCTTTGCAAAAGTGCTTGTGGCTGTTATGTTGTTAAACTTGTTACGAGATGCCTAGTTGAGCAGCTCATTGCTATCGATGTGGTTGTCCCCTTGTTGCATGCTTATATGTATTGGACTCCCCATCATGTGTAGTTTGCTGTGGTGCTTACCACTTGCCATGTTTTGCTTTGAGGTGACTTAAACTTGCTCACCAACATGCCATGATATTACTGCTGTTTTAACACTTAGTGAAATTTCACTAAGTCTAGAATTTGTATTTTCCAGATGCCATGTTTGCTTGTTGTTCTAGGCAAATCCATGATAGTTTTGGGGTGACTATTGATGATTCCTTGTTGTATATGTTGTTGGCTATCCATTCATGCTCTCACATGCTCTTTTGGGTGGCTGTAGCATATTTAACTCTTGCTCCCAAGTTGCTATAAATTACTGCTGTCAGATTTTTGTTGTCATGTTCAAAATGTTGTAGCTTGTTGCTATTGATCCATGCCTCCTATGGAGATGCTCCAATGGAGTTGTTTCCTCTGGATATGTCTACTTTATGTCCGTGCTTCTTGTCATGATGTTTGAGTGCTGTAGCTTATATTTATCATGCTCCAAAGTTGCTATGTGGCTGTTAATTTCAGCTTGTTGTTATATCTTGTTTCATGTGTATCTTTTAGCCCGTTGCTCCGTTTGGGGTGATTCTTATATGAAATTTGAGTGATTTTGCATGTAGAATCATAATATCATCTTGTTAACATGTTGGGAGTGAGTTTGGTTGATGTTTGGGTGCATGTTGCACCGTTGCCATGTTGTGCATCATACTTTGCCATGTTATGCTTCTTGTATATACTTGTTATGCTTCCTATATAGACTTGTTGTGCTTCTTGTTTAGATTTGTCATGCATCATACCTTGCCATGTATTGCATCATATAAACTTGTGTTGTTTTCTGTGCTTCCTACCTTGCCATGTTATGCTTCCTGTATATACTTGTTATGCTTCCTGTATAGACTTGTTGTGCTTCCTGTTTAGATTTGTCATGCATAATACCTTGCCATGTATTGCATCATATAAACTTGTGTTGTTTTCTGTGCTTCCTACCTTGCCATGTTATGCTTCATGTATAGACTTGCTGTGCTTCCTGTATAGATTTGTCATGCATCATACTTTGCCAT
>LR738715.1:181844025-181887666 GCA_902687465.1 Secale cereale | reverse complement strand
GCATGTTGCACCGTTGCCATGTTGTGCATCATACTTTGCCATGTTATGCTTCTTGTATATACTTGTTATGCTTCCTATATAGACTTGTTGTGCTTCTTGTTTAGATTTGTCATGCATCATACCTTGCCATGTATTGCATCATATAAACTTGTGTTGTTTTCTGTGCTTCCTACCTTGCCATGTTATGCTTCATGTATAGACTTGCTGTGCTTCCTGTATAGATTTGTCATGCATCATACTTTGCCATGTATTGCATCATATAAACTTGCGTGTTTTCTGTGCTTCCTACCTTGCCATGTAATGCTTCCTGTATAGACTTGTTGTGCTTCCTATATAGACTTGTTTGCATCATACTTGCTTAAGCACATTGTCATGTTCCCTGTGTTGTTTTCTGTGCTTCCTACCTTGCCATGTATTGCTTCCTGTATAGACCTGTCATGCATCATACCTTGCCATGTAATGCATCATATATAGACTTGTGCTGTTTTGCTGTGCTTCCTACCTTGCCATGTTTTGCTTCCTGTGTAGACTTTCTGTGCATCATAAGTAGACTTGTTTTGCATCATACTGGTTTGAGCGTATTGTCATGTCTCGTGTGGTTTGTTTACCGTATTGCTTTCTTCTTCTCATTAGTGCTTGTTCCGTGCGTTCGTGAGGATTCGATCGTCTACCCGTGGTTCTTCTTCAAGGCTTCTTCCCCGTCTTCTTCACGGATCCGTTCTTCTTCCTTGCGGGATCTCAGGCAAGATGACCGTAACCTTGGATACCTTTACTATCATTGCCTTGCTTAGTTGTCTCGATGCTATCGTTACATGTCGTGCTACCCATCATTAATGTCAGCCTCTCCTTGTTGCCATGAAACCTCTAACCTTTGACACCTTCCTAGCAAAACCCTTGTTTGGCTATGCTCCCGCTTGCTCAGCCCCTCTTATAGCGTTGTTAGTTGCAGGTGAAGATGAAGATCGTTCCAGGAGGGAACTTGTTGTTGGAATATCACAATATCAATCATTATTATTAACACACTTATATACTGGGCATGGGTGGAAGGCTTGGCCTTTTGCTCGGTGTTTTGTTCCACTCATGCCACCTTAGGCGCCGATAAACCGACATTATGTTCCTTGATTTTGCGTTCCTTACACGATGGGTGGATGGGGACCCCTTGACAGTTCGACTTTGAATAAAACTCCTCCAGCAAGGCCCAACATTGGTTTTAATTTGCTCATAATAACAACTTAATTAATTAATTAATTGCATAGGGGGTCATGTCCCCGGGTTCTTAATTCTACATAGCAGGGGGGCAGTGCTGATGGTGTTGGTCCCAAACGGGGAGACTGCGGGCCACCACGGGGAAACTCGAGGATTGGCTCCCATAGGCTTACCTATCCGGACGTGGCCTGAGACGAGATACGCGCGGCTACTATCAGGGTGTCGGCACGCCGGGAGGTCTTGCTGGACTTGTTTTACCATTGTCGAAATGTCTTGTGCACCGGGATGCCGAGCCTGATTGGATTTCCCTAAGATAAGGGGTGATGATATTATATTTATCACTTCAGCTAATCGTGAGAGCTTGTGATGGGCTAAGTTGGGACACCCCTTCAGGGTTATGATCTTTCGAAAGCCGTGCCCGCGGTTATGTGGCAGATTGGAATTTGTAAATGTCCGGTTGTAGAAAACTTGACAAAGGATCCGAAGTAAAACACACAACTGTGTGAGTAACCGTGACTGTCTCTTTTCACTTTGAGAAGAGAACACGGTGGGGCTATGTTTGACTCGTATGTAGTTCAGGATCTTTAGCGATCACTACTAGTTGCGACCATTTGCGTAGATGCTCATCTTATTCTTGTACTCATAAGTTAGCCACCATACTTTTGCTTAGCCGATGCTGCAACCTCACCACTTTACCTCTTCCTACCTATTATGCTTTGATAGTCTTTTTACCCATGGTTATGGGATTGCTGAGTCCTCGTGGCTCACAGATACTTCAACAACAGTTGCAGGTGCAGGTTTCCGATGTCTTGACGTGAGAGCGTTGATCGTTGTTTGGAATTTTTCTTCTTCTTCTTCTTCTTCTTCAGTCTTGGGTTAGGTTCCGGGTCGGCAGCCTGGGATAGCAGATGGATGTCTTTGTGCTTTTCTTGTTTGTATCCGTAGTCGGATACTTTGTATTGATGATGTTGTATTCTTTTGACTTGTATGTATTGTTGTATCCCCATGTATGTATGTAAGGGTACGTTGTAATGATATCCATCTTGCTAAGCGCCCGAAATGCGGTTGTGCCCCAATCACGTAAGTGTCACGTGATCGGGATAGAATCGCATCTTGGGCCTAACAGATAGTAGTAGAATGAGCGACAGTTAACTCTGGGCGACAGGTGCCTGAGTTGAACTATAGCCTCCCGAGCAGCTAGTTGGATAGCTTGCGGCTCAAAGGAAGTTGTCCTTCCGGTGAACCTGTAGGGACGCTCTGGTGACAGACCCCTACCGTATATGTGCACAGTGGCCCAGAATTGACGGCTTTCACCGCCCATGGAGTCTTGGTACACAACATATTCTGGGGGCTCTTCCATCGCAAAGGCACAACGGGTGAGGTTTGCGAGCACGGTCACAAAGCCTCCAAGGTTGGTTGTTGTGGTTTCATTGTGGACAATGGGTCCTGGCATTTTAGCTCGGTCTGGGGTAGAGGCTGTGTGGTGTTGGGTTTGGGGGCTAGCGTGCCCTATTTATAGGAAAGGACGGAGTCTTCCTTCGCACGCTTGCGGAAGGAACTGTTAGGTGTCGGTCACTAGCGCGTGATCGATACTCTAGGCTGATAGGTTGGGCACCGACTGCCAAAGGTGTCGGTCCACTCTGTGGGTATCTTACGCGGGAAGCTTGGATGGGTTTGGGGTATGGTCTGGTGTGGTGGTTAACCTAGGTTTTTGGACCTGGCTAAGATAGGATTAGCCAACGGTCAGCCTGGCTCTGATACCAAGTTTGTCAGGACCTGATTTTCGGGATATTAATTTCCCAAAAAGCGGCCCTAGTGCTCACCAGGCCCAGGATTACTGTTAGCTGATGAGGCACCAACTTGTTACAGAAACTCCAAGCAAGGTACAAAATATGTAGTACAAGACCATTCTGTCCTGTGAGTACAACACAAGGTTTCTAGTGGCTGATGGCGGAAGCGGTTTGTGATACGTCGGTGACTATGGGACTCCATTTCTCACAGGAACAGCTGACCAGGATAACTCCTATCTTCGTGGGGCTGCTATCTCCATAAGCATAGGTTCCGGGGCTGTCGTCGCATCGTTCCTTACCACGCAAGGAATCTGGCCAAGACAATAGCCAGGGACAAGCCAGTGAGTACTTTGAATGTACTCGCAAATATTATGAATATGGGTGAAACATAAACATACTCGAGGATGATTTACGATCACTATGATAATAATGTTATGACAGTCTATAATTGCAAGCGGGGCATCCGAGTAAAAGACATATGCAATCCGAGAGTAGTAATAAGATAAATAACAAGCTCGCCACAGTCGGGCGTCTGAGCGACACCACAGAAAGAAAGGAAAATAAAAGACAAGAATGCCACAGTCGGACGTCTGAGCGACCTCACATAAAGGGCTTCTAAATAAAAAGGATGCCACAGTCGGACGTCTGAGCGACATCACATAAAGGGCTTATAAATAATAAGGATGCCACAGTCGGACGTCTGAGCGACATCACATAAAGGGCTTATAAATAATAATGATGCCATAGTCGGACGTCTGAGCGACATCACATAAAGGGCTTATAAATAATAAGGATGCCACAGTAGGACGTCTGAGAGACATCACATAAAGGGCTTATAAATAATAAGGATGCCACAGTCGAACGTCTGAGCGACATCACATAAAGGGCTTATAAAGAACAAGAATAACAGAAAATATCCGGGAGGTAGAACCGTCCCAAGGATACTCATTGCTCCAAAGAATGGTTAGTCCATAATAATAAATCACAATCACCACCTATCACAGGTCATAAATAAAGTTCTGGCTTAAAAGTTTCTCCTCCGAAGACCGACACTAAGACCGACAGTCGACCCATCCCAGACTGTAGTCCTTAACCATGGACACGGCTATTCGAATAGATTTTAATTATCTCTACAGAGGGTGTACTCTTTACCCACGAATAATGGGTTTCCTATAGTCCCTCTGGACTAATTACGTCTACGGTCTTTTAATTTGAAGACGCACCTGACTGCACACACCAGCCTAACTTACCGATGTCTGGAATCACCCACGACACTAGTTAAGCCAAACTTTAAGTGGGGAGGCTACAACCTCGACTAGCATGGGATCACAAAAGTTTATAACGCGCGCGCAAACCGGGGAAGCTATCCCCTTCGGCTCCAACCGAAACACCCATGCCCCCGGACCAGGTGGCCTGCCTACCGGATGCAGCCGGTATCTTCCACCGTGGCCTCTCTGTACGGTGTGTGATAGAACAGGGGTCAACAATTTACTGAACCGTACCCTACCTGTAGCAGGGACACGTGGTAGCACGAAACAAGTATGGGGGTTACTGGAACAAGACTCGATCTATGGTCAACTCAGGAGGTTTCAGCTTTACTATATGGTTAGTGTCGCATTGCTTGACACCGCTCTCTGACAGGGTCACCACCCCTCATGCTTCATCCTGCCTTACTGCACATCATTCGTCACCACGAGATGTCAGTCACTTAGCTGTGCTCACCGGGACACAACTTTCCTTCGGACTCCGTCCGAACTATCATCAGGCATATGAGGCATGAGAAGTGATTACTGCCACCAATATCACAAACATAACAGAAAATATTTTTTCACCACAAGTTGATATGCAAGAGTAAGGCTTTTACATGAAATAACGATGCTCCATTTTAGCATATCAATGGAGTTCTTGTGTTATAGAAAACAACACACAACATGTATTATAACGGGGTTCAAGATGCTTGCCTTCAAGTAGAGGGGAGGAGAAATACATTCCAAGAATTTTGGAAGATTTCTCCCTCTTCAAAATCCTAAAAGAAATAAAAGAAAATCAATACATCGACTTAGAACAGCCCAAAAAAGTTGTCTGGAATATTTCCATATAAATATGAAAATAAACTAGACAATATTTGGAAAACAACAGAAAAAGAATCAAGTCATTTGGATTTATATTTTAAAAGATATTGCCAGTCAAAGTTCAGTCAACTCTGGTTTAAATAAAAACCAGAAAAAGGAAAACGAATCGACTTAGAAAAAGTTTTCAGAGAAGAGAAGACGTACTTCGGGGAAATGCGCCTCCACTCAAACCAGTGGGCGGGGACAAGAGGGGCAGACAGTGGGACCTGCGGGCCCACCTGTCATATTTGACTGGTCTACCCGCCTCCTTCCTCCTTCGCCCGACGGGGACGGAGCTCCGGTCATCGTCGCCGGAGAACGGCGGCTCCTCGAGGGCGTTCGAGTACAGGGATGGATTCACTAGGCTGAGGCGGTCCTCCTGGTGGTCGAGTGGCATGTGAGGACAGAGGGAATAATAAAAGAGTTATTATTATATTTCCTTGTTCATGATAATCGTTTATTATCCATGCTATAACTGTATTGATTGGAAACTCAGATACACGTGTGGATGAATAGACAGACTTTGTGTCCCTAGTGTGCCTCTACAGGACTAGCTCGTTGATCAAAGATGACCGCGGTTTCCAGGTCATAAGACATGAGTTGTCATTTGATAACGGGATCACATCATTAGGAGAATGATGTGATGGACGAGACCCAAACGTTAACATAGCTTTTGATCGTGTCAGTTATCGCTATAGTTTTCTGCATGTCAAGTATAAGTTCCTATGACCATGAGATCATGTAACTCACTGACACCGTAGGAGTGCTTTGTGTGTGCCAAACGTCGCAACGTAACTGGGTGACTATAAAGGTACTCTACAGGTATCTCCGAGGGTGTCTGTTGAGTTGACATGGATCGAGACTGGGATTTGTCACTCCGTGTGACGGAGAGGTATCTCCGGGCCCACTCGATAATACGTCATCTCAATGAGCTCAAAGTGACTAAGTAGTTGGTCACGGGATTATGTATTACGGTAACGAGTAAAGAGACTTGCCGGTAACGAGATTGAACTAGGTATAGAGATACCGACGATCGAATCTCGGGCAAGTAACATACCGACGAGACAAAGGGAACTGTATACGGGATTGCCTGAATCCTTGACATCGTGGTTCATCCGATGAGATCATCGAGAAACATGTAGGAGCCAATATGGGTATCCAGATCCCGCTATTGGTTATTGACCTGGGAGTGTCTCGGTCATGTCTACATGGTTTCCGAACCCGCAGGGTCTACACACTTAACGTTCGGTGACGCTAGGGTTGTTAGTGAGAAGAGTGCATGGTTACCGAAGGTTGTTCGGAGTCCCGGATGAGATCCCGGACATGACGAGGGTCTCCGGAATGGTCCGGAGACGAAGATTGACATATAGGATGAAAGGTTTCGGAGTACCGGAAGTGTTCCGGGGAGCATCGGGAAATCGGCGGAGTACCGGGAAGGTTTTCGGGGGGTCCGGAAGGTGTTCTGGGCCTATTGGGCCACAAGGGGGGACACCACAGCCCTCAGGGGGCTGTGCGCCCCCCCTGGGCCCTCTCCCCATGCGGCTAAGGGGGTGGGACCCCCTAGGGCTGGCCGCACCCCTTGGGACTTGGGGGGCAAGGCACCTGGGGGGGAAACCCTAGGGCCTGGGCGCCTCCCCCTGCCCTGGCCGCCGCCCCCCTCCCCTTGCCCTGGCCGCCGGCCCCTAGGGGGAAACCCTAGGGCGCCCTAGCCTCTCCACCCCCCCTATATATAGTGGGGCAAAGGGAGGGCAGCCAACACAGTTCGTGCCTCGGTGCTGCCCTCCCTCTCCCGTCATATCTTCTTCTCCCGCGGTGCTTAGGCGAAGCCCTGCTGGAGTTCTTCTCCACCATCACCACCACGCCGTCGTGCTGCCGGTTCTCCATCAACCTCTCCTCCACCCCTTGCTGGATCAAGAAGGAGGAGACGTCCCCGAGCCGTACGTGTGAAGAACGCGGAGGCACCGTTGCTTCGGTGCTAGGTCTTCGGCGATCTGAATCGCGACGAGTACGACTCCATCATCCGCGTTCATAACGCTTCCGCTTAGCGATCTACAAGGGTACGTAGATCACACTCCTTCCTCGTAGTTGCATCTACTAGATTGATCTTGGTGAACGGTAGGAAAAATTTTTGTTTCCCATGCAACGTTCCCCAACAGTGGAAATATGCCCTAGAGGCAATAATAAAAGAGTTATTATTATATTTCCTTGTTCATGATAATCGTTTATTATCCATGCTATAACTGTATTGATTGGAAACTCAGATACACGTGTGGATGAATAGACAGACTTTGTGTCCCTAGTGTGCCTCTACAGGACTAGCTCGTTGATCAAAGATGACCGCGGTTTCCAGGTCATAGACATGAGTTGTCATTTGATAACGGGATCACATCATTAGGAGAATGATGTGATGGACGAGACCCAAACGTTAACATAGCTTTTGATCGTGTCAGTTATCGCTATAGTTTTCTGCATGTCAAGTATAAGTTCCTATGACCATGAGATCATGTAACTCACTGACACCGTAGGAGTGCTTTGTGTGTGCCAAACGTCGCAACGTAACTGGGTGACTATAAAGGTACTCTACAGGTATCTCCGAGGGTGTCTATTGAGTTGACATGGATCGAGACTGGGATTTGTCACTCCGTGTGACGGAGAGGTATCTCCGGGCCCACTCGGTAATACGTCATCTCAATGAGCTCAAAGTGACTAAGTAGTTGGTCACGGGATTATGTATTACGGTAACGAGTAAAGAGACTTGCCGGTAACGAGATTGAACTAGGTATAGAGATACCGACGATCGAATCTCGGGCAAGTAACATACCGACGAGACAAAGGGAACTGTATACGGGATTGACTGAATCCTTGACATCGTGGTTCATCCGATGAGATCATCGAGAAACATGTAGGAGCCAATATGGGTATCCAGATCCCGCTATTGGTTATTGACCTGGGAGTGTCTCGGTCATGTCTACATGGTTTCCGAACCCGCAGGGTCTACACACTTAACGTTCGGTGACGCTAGGGTTGTTAGTGAGAAGAGTGCATGGTTACCGAAGGTTGTTCGGAGTCCCGGATGAGATCCCGGACATGACGAGGGTCTCCGGAATGGTCCGGAGACGAAGATTGATATATAGGATGAAAGGTTTCGGAGTACCGGAAGTGTTCCGGGGCGCATCGGGAAATCGGCGGAGTACCGGGAAGGTTTTCGGGGGGTCCGGAAGGTGTTCTGGGCCTATTGGGCCACAAGGGGGGACACCACAGCCCTCAGGGGGCTGTGCGCCCCCCCTGGGCCCTCTCCCCATGCGGCTAAGGGGGTGGGACCCCCTAGGGCTGGCCGCACCCCTTGGGACTTGGGGGGCAAGGCACCTAGGGGGGAAACCCTAGGGCCTGGGCGCCTCCCCCTGCCCTGGCCGCCGCCCCCCTCCCCTTGCCCTGGCCGCCGGCCCCTAGGGGGTAACCCTAGGGCGCCCTAGCCTCTCCACCCCCCCTATATATAGTGGGGCAAAGGGAGGGCAGCCAACACAGTTCGTGCCTCGGTGCTGCCCTCCCTCTCCCGTCATATCTTCTTCTCCCGCGGTGCTTAGGCGAAGCCCTGCTGGATTTCTTCTCCACCATCACCACCACGCCGTCGTGCTGCCGGTTCTCCATCAACCTCTCCTCCACCCCTTGCTGGATCAAGAAGGAGGAGACGTCCCCGAGCCGTACGTGTGAAGAACGCGGAGGCACCGTTGCTTCGGTGCTAGGTCTTCGGCGATCTGAATCGCGACGAGTACGACTCCATCATCCGCGTTCATAACGCTTCCGCTTAGCGATCTACAAGGGTATGTGGATCCTACTCTCCCCTCGTAGTTGCATCTACTAGATTGATCTTGGTGAACGTAGAGAAAAATTTTTGTTTTCCATGCAACGTTCCCCAACAGTGGCATCATGAGCTAGGATCTTGCGTAGATGCTTTCTCGAGTAGAACACAAAAGGGTTTGTGGCGTTGATGTTTAAATTGCTGCCCTCCTTAGTCTTTCTTGATTCAGCGGTATTATAGGATGAAGCGGCCCGGACCAACTTTACATGTCCACGTACATGAGACCGGTTCCATCGACAGACATGTGACTCTTGTTGCATAAGATGGCTGGCGGGTGTCTGTCTCTCCTATCTTAGTTGAATCGGAATAGAACAAGGCGGTCCTTGTAGAAGGTTAAATAGCAACTTGAATATCACCGTTGTGGTTTTGCGTAGGTAAGAAGCGTTCTTGCTAGATACCCATAGCAGCCACGTAAAACATGCAACAACAAATTAGAGGACGTCTAACTTGTTTTTGCAGGGTATGCATGTGATATGATATGGCCAATGACATGATGAATTATATTTGATGTATGAGATGATCATGTTGTAATAGTTAATATCGACTTGCATGTCGATACATACGGCAACCGGCAGGAGCCATAGGGTTGTCTTTAATTTTTGTATGACCTGCGTGTCAATCATTAAGCGCTTTGTAATGCTTTACTTTATCGCTAAACGGTAGCAATAGTAGTAAGAGCATGGTGGGCGCCGACAACCCCGATGGCGACACGATGATGGAGATCATGATGATGGAGATCATGGTGTGGCGCCGGTGACGATGGAGATCATGCCGGGGCTTTGGAGATGGAGATCAAAAGCACGAGTTGATGGCCATATCATGTCACTTATGATTTGCATGTGATGTTAATCCTTTTATGCATCTTATTTTGCTTAGGACGACGGTAGCATTATAAGGTGATCCTTCACTAAAATTTCAAGATAAAATTGTGTTCCCCCCGAGTGTGCGCCGTTGCGAAGGTTCGTCGTTTCGAAGCACCACGTGATGATCGGGTGTGATAGACTCTACGTTCGCATACAACGGGTGCAAGCCAGTTTTGCACGTGCAGAACACTCGGGTTAGACTTGACGAGCCTAGCATGTACAGACATGGCCTCGGAACACGGAGGACCGAAAGGTCGAGCATGAGTCATATAGTAGATATGATCAGCATGTTGATGTTCACCATTGACACCACCTCATCTCACGTGATGATCGGACTTGGGTTGGTGAATTTGGATCATGTCACGCTCGAATGACCGGAGGGATGTCAATTTGAGTGGGAGTTATAATTAATTTGATTAGGTAATAACTCACTTATCATGAACAATAGTCTAAAAATGTCTTCGCAAATTTATGTTGTAGATGGCTCGCGCAGGAGTTCCCCTGAATTTTAATGCGTTCCTAGAGAAAGCTAAACTGAAAGATGATGGGAGCAACTTTGTGGACTGGCTCCGCAATCTGAGGATCATCCTCACAGCTGCCCAAAAGGTTTATGTCCTAAATGCACCGCTAGGTCAACCCCCCGCTCCTGGAGCCTCTGCAGACGATATGAACGTCTGGCAGACGCGTTCGGATGACTATTCGATAGTACAATGTGCCATGTTGTACGGCTTGGAAGGAGGACTCCAAAGGCGTTTTGAACGTCATGGTGCATATGAGATGTACACGGAGTTGAAATTCATCTTTGAGAAGAATGCTAAGATCGAGAGGTATGAGACCACCGATAAATTCTTCGCTTGCAAGATGGAGGAGAATTCGTCTGTCAGTGAGCACTTACTGAAGATGTCTGGGTACTATACCCGCATAGCTGATCTGGGACTTGTGTTCCCGGATGAGGCTATCATTGACAGAATTCTCCAGTCACTCCCTCCAAGCTACAAGAGCTTCGTGCAGCAGTATAACATGCAAGGGATGAACAAGACCATCGCCGAGCTGTTTTCGATGCTGAAAGTCGCTGAGGCAGACATCCAAAAGGAGTATCAAGTGTTGATGGTCAATAAGACCACCAGTTTCAAGAAGAATGGCAAGGGCAAGAAGGGTAACTCTAAGAAGGGTGGCAAAGCAGTTGCTAATCCATTGAAGAAACCCAAGGCTGGGCCCAAGCCAGAGACTGAGTGTTTCTATTGCAAGGGGAATGGCCACTGGAAGCGGAACTGCCCCAAGTATCTGGCGGACAAGAAGGGGGCCAACAACAACAAAGGTATATATGATATACATGTTATTGATGTGTACCTTACCAACTCTCGTTGTAGTGCCTGGGTATTTGATACCGGTTCGGTTGCTCACATTTGCAACTCTAAACAGGAACTGCGGAATAAACGGAGGCTGGCGAAGGACGAAGTGACGATGCGCGTGGGAAATGGTTCCAAGGTTGATGTGATCGCCGTCGGCACGCTCGCTCTTCGATTACCATCGGGATTAGTTATGAACCTGAATAATTGTTATTTAGTGCCTGCGTTAAGCATGAACATTATATCTGGATCTTGTTTATTGCGAGACGGTTACTCATTTAAGTCAGAGAATAATGGTTGTTCTATTTATATGAGTAATATCTTTTATGGTCATGCACCCGAAGTTAGGGGTTTATTCTTATTGAATCTCGATAGTGATGATACACATGTTCATAACATTGATGCCAAAAGATGTAGAGTAGATAACGATAATACCACTTTCTTGTGGCACTGCCGTCTCGGTCATATCGGCGTGAAACGCATGAGGAAGCTCCATGCTGATGGACTTTTGGAGTCTCTTGATTTTGAATCACTTGACACGTGCGAGCCGTGCCTCATGGGCAAGATGACAAGGACCCCGTTTTCAGGGACAATGGAACGGGCAAGTGACTTATTGGAAATCATACATACTGATGTGTGCGGTCCGATGAGTGTAACGGCGCGCGGTGGATATCGTTATTTTCTCACCTTCACTGACGACTTAAGTAGATATGGATATATTTACTTGATGAAGCATAAGTCTGAAACTTTTGAAAAGTTCAAGCAATTTCAGAGTGAAGTTGAAAATCATCGTAACAAGAAGATCAAGTTCCTACGATCTGATCGAGGGGGAGAATATCTGAGTTATGAGTTTGGTGATCACTTAAGAAAATGTGGAATTGTTTCACAGTTGACACCACCTGGAACACCACAGCGTAATGGTGTGTCCGAACGGCGTAATCGAACCCTATTAGATATGGTACGTTCTATGATGTCTCTTGCCGACTTGCCACTATCGTTTTGGGGATATGCGTTAGAGACAGCTGCATTCACTTTAAATAGGGCTCCATCTAAGTCCGTTGAGACAACACCGTATGAACTGTGGTTTGGTAAGAAACCTAAGTTGTCTTTTCTCAAGGTTTGGGGTTGCGATGCTTATGTCAAAAGGCTTCAGCCAGAAAAGCTCGAACCCAAAGCAGACAAATGTGTCTTCATAGGATACCCAAAAGAAACAGTTGGGTACACCTTCTGTCTCAGATCCGAGGGCAAAGTGTTTGTCGCTAAGAACGGGTCCTTTCTCGAGAAAGAGTTTCTCTCGAAAGAATTGAGTGGGAGGAAGGTAGAACTTGATGAGGTTATTGAACCTCTGCTTCAACCAGAAAGTAGCGCAGCACAGAAAGATGTTTTTGTGGAGCCTGCAGAGGTTGAAGAGGAAGCCAATGATGATGATCAAGAAGCTTCCGATCAAGTTACTACCGAACCTCGTAGGTCGACAAGGGTACGCACTGCACCTGAGTGGTATGGTAACCCTGTCTTGGAGGTCATGTTGTTAGACAACGGTGAACCTACGAGCTATGGAGAAGCGATGGTGGGCCCAGATTCCGACAAATGGTTAGAGGCCATGAAATCCGAGATGGGATCCATGTATGAAAACAAAGTATGGACTTTGGAAGTATTGCCTGAAGGGCGGAAGGCCATTCAGAATAAATGGATTTTTTAAGAGGAAGACGGACGCTGACGGTAATGTCACCGTGTATAAAGCTCGACTTGTGGCAAAGGGTTTTTCACAAGTTCAAGGGATTGACTACGATGAGACTTTCTCACCCGTAGCGATGCTTAAATCCGTCCGAATCATGTTAGCAATAGCTGCATTTTTCGATTATGAAATTTGGCAGATGGATGTCAAAACAGCGTTCCTTAACGGTTTTCTTAAGGAAGAGTTGTATATGATGCAACCAGAAGGTTTTGTCGATCCAGAGAATGCTGACAAAGTATGCAAGCTCCAGCGTTCCATTTATGGGCTGGTGCAAGCATCTCGGAGTTGGAATCTTCGCTTTGATGAGGTGATCAAAGCATTTGGGTTTATACAAGTTTACAATGAAGCTTGTATTTACAAGAAAGTGAGTTGGAGCTCTATAGCGTTTCTAATATTATATGTGGATGACATATTGCTGATTGGAAACAATATAGAATTTTTGGATAGCGTGAAGGGGTATTTGAACAAGAGTTTTTCGATGAAAGATCTCGGTGAAGCTGCTTTCATATTGGGCATCAAGATCTATAGAGATAGATCAAGACGCTTGATAGGACTTTCACAAAGCACGTACCTTGATAAAGTTTTGAAGAAGTTCAAAATGGATCAATCCAAGAAGGGGTTCTTACCGGTATTGCAAGGTACAAAGTTGAGTAAGACTCAATGCCCAGTGACTGCGGATGATAGAGAAAAGATGAGTGTCGTCCCCTATGCTTCAGCCATAGGCTCTATCATGTATGCAATGCTGTGCACAAGACCAGATGTCAGCCTTGCCATAAGTATGGCCGGAAGGTTTCAAAGTAATCCTGGTATGGATCACTGGACAGCGGTCAAGAATATCCTAAATACCTGAAAAGGACTAAGGATATGTTTCTCGTTTATGGAGGTGATCAAGAGCTCGTCGTAAAGGGTTACGTCGATGCAAGCTTTGACACTGATCCGGATGACTCTAAGTCACAAACCGGATACGTATATATTCTCAACGGGGGAGCGGTAAGCTGGTGCAGTTCCAAGCAGAGCGTGGTAGCTGATTCTACATGTGAAGCGGAGTATATAGCTGCCTCGGAGGCGGCTAAGGAAGGTGTCTGGATGAAGGAGTTCATGACAGATCTTGGAGTTGTGCCTAGTGCACTGAACCCAATGACTCTGTTCTGTGACAACACTGGTGCCATTGCTCTAGCCAAGGAACCAAGGTTTCACAAGAGGACCAGACACATAAAGCGACGCTTCAATTCCATCCGTGATTCGGTCAAGGAGGAGGACATAAACATTTGCAAAGTACACACGGATTTGAATGTTGCAGATCCGTTGACTAAGCCTCTTCCACGGGCTAAGCACGATCAACACCAAGACTCTATGGGTGTTAGATTCATTACCTTGTAATGCTAGATTATTGACTCTAGTGCAAGTGGGAGACTGTTGGAAATATGCCCTAGAGGCAATAATAAAAGAGTTATTATTATATTTCCTTGTTCATGATAATCGTTTATTATCCATGCTGTAACTGTATTGATTGGAAACTCAAATACACGTGTGGATGAATAGACAGACTTTGTGTCCCTAGTGAGCCTCTACAGGACTAGCTCGTTGATCAAAGATGACCGCGGTTTCCAGGTCATAGACATGAGTTGTCATTTGATAACGGGATCACATCATTAGGAGAATGATGTGATGGACGAGACCCAAACGTAAACATAGCTTTTGATCGTGTAAGTTATCGCTATAGTTTTCTGCATGTCAAGTATAAGTTCCTATGACCATGAGATCATGTAACTCACTGACACCGTAGGAGTGCTTTGTGTGTGCCAAACGTCACAACGTAACTGGGTGACTATAAAGGTACTCTACAGGTATCTCCGAAGGTGTCTGTTGAGTTGACATGGATCGAGACTGGGATTTGTCACTCCGTATGACGGAGAGGTATCTCCGGGCCCACTCGGTAATACGTCATCTCAATGAGCTCAAAGTGACTAAGTAGTTGGTCACGGGATTATGTATTACGGTAACGAGTAAAGAGACTTGCCGGTAACGAGATTGAACTAGGTATAGAGATACCGACGATCGAATCTCGGGCAAGTAACATACCGACGAGACAAAGGGAACTGTATACGGGATTGCCTGAATCCTTGACATCGTGGTTCATCCGATGAGATCATCGAGAAACATGTAGGGGCCAATATGGGTATCCAGATCCCGCTATTGGTTATTGACCTGGGAGTGTCTCGGTCATGTCTACATGGTTTCCGAACCCGCAGGGTCTACACACTTAACGTTCGGTGACGCTAGGGTTGTTAGTGAGAAGAGTGCATGGTTACCGAAGGTTGTTCGGAGTCCCGGATGAGATCCCGGACATGACGAGGGTCTCCGGAATGGTCCGGAGACGAAGATTGATATATAGGATGAAAGGTTTCGGAGTACCGGAAGTGTTCCGGGGAGCATCGGGAAATCGGCGGAGTACCGGGAAGGTTTTCGGGGGGTCCGGAAGGTGTTCTGGGCCTATTGGGCCACAAGGGGGGACACCACAGCCCTCAGGGGGCTGTGCGCCCCCCCTGGGCCCTCTCCCCATGCGGCTAAGGGGGTGGGACCCCCTAGGGCTGGCCGCACCCCTTGGGCTTGGGGGGCAAGGCACCTAGGGGGGAAACCCTAGGGCCTGGGCGCCTCCCCCTGCCCTGGCCGCCGCCCCTCCTCCCCTTGCCCTGGCCGCCGGCCCCTAGGGGGAAACCCTAGGGCGCCCTAGCCTCTCCACCCCCCCTATATATAGTGGGGCAAAGGGAGGGCAGCCAACACAGTTCGTGCCTCGGTGCTGCCCTCCCTCTCCCGTCATATCTTCTTCTCCCGCGGTGCTTAGGCGAAGCCCTGCTGGAGTTCTTCTCCACCATCACCACCACGCCGTCGTGCTGCCGGTTCTCCATCAACCTCTCCTCCACCCCTTGCTGGATCAAGAAGGAGGAGACGTCCCCGAGCCGTACGTGTGAAGAACGCGGAGGCACCGTTGCTTCGGTGCTAGGTCTTCGGCGATCTGAATCGCGACGAGTACGACTCCATCATCCGCGTTCATAACGCTTCCGCTTAGCGATCTACAAGGGTACGTAGATCACACTCCTTCCTCGTAGTTGCATCTACTAGATTGATCTTGGTGAACGGTAGGAAAAATTTTTGTTTCCCATGCAACGTTCCCCAACAATTACACCGCAAGGTGGCTCGAACCAGTATAATCCTCTGTGTCCCCTGTTCTTTGAGTTCATCGAGCTAGGCTGTGGAATTGTAGGGTGAGCGCGCTGGCGAGAGAGTGTTCTTCGTGCGCACCCCAGAGTTTGAACCCCTCAAGGGTTTGCGGAACCCGAAATCGAACATTTGGCGCGCCAGGTAGGGGTGTCTCGAAACCCCTCTTCTGTCGGTCGACATATCACCGCTCCACCGCTTCCATGGTTGACGCTCGCTGGGCTCGTGCTGAGTGACGGGCCGCCCTCGCCGCCTGCATCGCTCAGACAGCTCCCGCCGGCAGACCTTCGCGTCGTTCTCCATCGCTCGTTGCCAATGCAGCCACCGCCCTAGCGAGGCACAAGCAGCAGGCCATGTCGCTGCACCCCTCAGTGCAGCGGGATGGACGCACCGCAACCCCGTCGCTGACCCCAGCCGGCTCGTCGTCCCACGGTTGTCGCGGACCCACAGACACGCAGGCTACGCTGCTAATGGCGCGCGAGCTCCTGCGCTACCGCCCCATCGACCACCTCTACGAGGACTGGCTAGACCGCATCGTCAAGCTCGTTAGCGCCACTGGGGGCTCTCCTGCCCCATCGCTCTCGCTACCTCGCCCGCCTCCCTTTGCGGGCGACGTGGCCCATGAAGCTCCTCCGCCACCTCCACGTCAAGACGTCGTCTACGCTCCAAGGCATGCGGACCCGCGGCACGACCCATCGCGCGGGGCGCCCGTGCATGATGAAGGAAGGTGTCAAGAGGTCCAGCGACCGCAAGGAGGATCTCCTGCGCTCCCACCACCACCATGTCGAGACCATGCGTTCCCCGCGATGGTGGGGCATGAGAACCAAGACCAAGCCCGGCCTCCACGACAGGCTCCGGTGGCCATAGCAGGCTGCCAATCCTTCACCCCTGAGCTACGCAGCATCATCTGGCCCGTGAAGTTCAAGCCTAACCCGCCTCCACGCTACGACGGCACCCTCGACCCTACTGAGTTCCTGCAGCTTTACGAGCTGAGCATCGAGGCGGCCAATGACAATGAGAAGATTATGGCGAACTGGTTCCCCATGGATCTCAAGGACGGCGCGCGCTCGTGGCTCCTGAACCTGCCCACGGGATCGATCTCCTCTTCGGGTGAGATGCGCGAGCATTTCATCGCCAATTTCTAGGGCACTCACGACCGCTCGCCAGTCGTAGGTGACCTGCGGCGCATCAAGCAGCAACTAGGGGAAACCCTGCAGAAGTACATCCAGTCCTTCAACAGCGTCCGCTTCAAGATTCCCGAGGTGACGAACGAGGCCATCATCTCGTCATTCTCTGATGGCATCCGCGATGTCAAGATGGAGGAGGAGCTCACCATCCATGAGGATTTGTGCACAGCCCTGGAGCTGTTCAACCTAGCAACCAAGTGTGCCACAGCTGAGGAGGGGCGCCTTTCCCTTTTCGAGCTCCTCGCTACTGACCCAGAAGATAAGAAGGCCAAGGCTAAAGACGTGAAGCGCAAGGGGGTGGCCGCGCTCGCAGCAGAACCAGAGATGAAGCATGGCCATGACCACCGAGAGTCATCCAAGAGCAGTCGTCCATTGTGCACCTTCCACAACGTTCACAGCCACAACACCAATGACTGTCAGGAGCTTAGAGCCATTCGCGACGGGTGCTTCGGCCGACGCCCCGAGCGCAACAACCAAGGCTACAGCCGTGGAGGAAGCCGAACTGGGGGCGCTGGGACGACCACGGCCCCCGTCAGGAGTGGCGCGATCAGCATCGTGAGGAACGCTGGCATGACCAGCCTCACGAGGCCGCCTGGAGGGACCAGCCTCCCTTCGCTGCCACCACCACCAAGGAGGAATGATGACCAAGACGAAGGGGCTGGGGGCTTCCAGGAGCCTCACGCCATTGCTTGCATCATGGGCGGTGCGCAGGCTCCAGCCTCTCAACGCATCTTCAAGCAGTTCGCCCGAGAGGTGAGCAGCTCTTCCCAGGATAGAGGCCACGCGGACGCTCAAGTGGTCCAAGTGCACCATCACCTTCAGCTCAGCTGACCAGCTCAAGTGTGCGGCAACCTCCGGCGCTCTCCCAATGCTCCGCTCACCCATCATCAACAACGTCTAGGTTACCAAGACCCTCATCAATGGCGATGTTGAGCTCAATGTTCTCTCCGTCGACACGTTTGACCATCTCCAAGTGCCATATGACCAGTTGCAGCCCACCAGGCCCTTCTCGGGGGGTGACCGACAGCTCCACCACCCCAATCAGGAAGATCCGGCTCCCCATTACCTTCGGCACACGCGACAACTACCACACCGAGCTCATCGACTTTGACGTCGCTCACATCCGCCTCCCATACAACGCCATTCTCCGGTATCCAGCCCTGGCCAAGTTCATGGCAGTGACTCACCATGGCTACAACGTCCTCAAGATGCCTAGAAGCCGTGACATCATCACCATCGCGTGCGAGGAAAAGGACGATGTGTGCTCCCTCGAGTGCGCTTACTGATACGTCCAAAACGTATCTATAATTTCTGCTTGCTCCATGCCACTTTTGGGTGATATTGCTATGATATTCATACACTTCCATACACTTTTGATCATATTTGGACTAACTTACTAATCCAGTGCACCCCAGTGCCAGTTTTTGTTTTCGGCTGTTTTTGTATTTCAGGTTTTCACGTTTCGAGAACTGCCCAGAAAAATACAGAAAAATTATATAAAAAATCAGCGATCCGGGAACGACACTGCTTCCGAAGGGCAGCCTCGGGGGGGCACAGGGGCTCCAGGCGCCCTGTGGGCGCCCCTCCCTGGGCCGCGCCGGGGGGGCGCCTCGGCCCCCCGAGAGCCCCCCGATGCCCTACTTTGGCATATATTTAAAGGGTTCCCCGTAACCCTTGAAACCGGACTTCTTTTCATGATCCCATCTCTGTTTCGCCGCCGCCGCCGCTTCCAAGATCGGGAGCACCAGGAGAACTCTTCCCGGCACCCTGCCGGAGGGGAGGATCACCACCGGGAGCTTCTCCACCACCATGGACGCCTCCCAGACGACTCGTGAGTAGTCTCCCTTGGACCATGAGTCCATGACCAGTAGCTATGTGATGTTCTCCTCCCGTTCTTGTGCTTCACTAATTAGTCCTCGTGAGCTGCCCTACATGATCGAGGCACCTATGTAATCCTTATGCTGTTGCTATGTTGAGTTTGCTGGGATCCGATGGATTATGAGATTATGTTCAGATTGATCTTGAGTAATATATTTGATTCACCTCTTTTATATTTTAGTTCATAAGTAATTCTTGCATGTTCTCCGTTGTTATTTATTGCTTTGGCCGAGTAGTAAGTAGTGACTCCAAGAGGGAACGTTATGCTCGATTGTGGGTTCATGCCCCTCGATGACTAGCTTGAGTGACAGAAACATGAGTCTAGGGGATGTGATGTTGCCACAAGGGGGAAAACAACGGTGCTTGTGCCCGCGGGTGCAAGGATTGTTTACTTTACGCAAAGTTCTTTTAATGTAGTTGTCTGTTGCATTGAGTTTACACTATGGGTGGGACTCGCAACTTAATACCAACGAGATGTTCTGGATAGATATCTCAAGGTGGATGATTAGTAGTAGATATTGATGGATTTCGGTCTACTTACTTTGGCGTACCGCCCATGCTTTGAACCTCAACCTTTCTTGCAATGTAGTCAGCATTGGTTTGCGTTCGTGGTCCTGTCAATTGCCCAGCTATAATTTGTTTACCTCACATAGCTGTTTTATCGTCTTTTGGGAGAGAGACATCACTAGTGAACATCATGAGACTCCGGTCCATATTACCATCATTGATCACATACACTATTTACTTTTCGCTATTTTATTTACTATTGCAAAACACTATCTATCACTACTATTATATTGCTTTTAACCCTTTGTGAACTGCAAGGCCGGAGAGATTGACAACCTCTCTGTACTCGTTGGGAGCAAAGTTATTTGTATCTGTGTGCAGGTCCACGTTGATTGCTAATTGCGCCGTTAGCAGTTGACACCTACCTGTTGAACCTAGGAGTCTCTGGGGATTCGATCCTTGGCATCTTTGCTAGGGGAAAACACTTCTACTTACTGCATCTTACACCTTCCACTTGGGGTAACCAACGAGGGGTTCGAGGCCCATCACTTACCAGGCTGCGGTAGTCGAGGACCCAGACAACGAAAGCATCATCTACCCATTGAAGCCATCCCGAAGAAGAAGAAGAAGAAGAAGCTGCTCGCCCTGGAGCCTCATGAGGAAGCAGCACCCGACGGCCGCGCCTCAGGATCTGCGCCCATGGATGGGGCGCCTCCCTCCCTTGCACAGGAAGGCACGCTCGGCGCCCCTCTTAGGTTGGGCTCGGGGGCTCTCCTCTGGATGGCCTCCGACCTAGCCAATGTCATGAGGTAGGTGCTCGGGCACCATGTAGAGGCGTGCTTCACCGCACATTTCCCTCACGAGAGCGCAAGGCGCGAAGCGCCGAGTGCTCAGGAGTTCATCGACCAGACCATCAAAGACTTGTAGGTACCAAGGGCAATGCGGGGCGAGCGCCGCCCCGCACCGCCAAGTGCAGTTGTCGTTCAGGCTCGGTCGAGGGGTTGCGTGTCTGCGTCAACGTCCCAGGACTCAACAGAGTCGCATCTCAGGAGCTCTACTGGCCATCTCAGGTGGGCCAGTGCAAGGTCCCTTCTCACAGCTACGTCTGCATGCCCTTCGGCTTGCCGAACCAGACGCCCTGCACCAGCGCCACATGCGGGATGTCCTGGCAGCTTGTGAGACCAGGCATCAGGAGATCCTGGCAGAAGTGGCGTCGGTTCTTCGCGAGCTCTCGGAACCTCAGGAGCCTCACGAGGTCCCGTAGTCAGGCGGCTCATGAGGAGCAACATCTGCAGCGAGCGTCTTCAGATACATCAACATCTCTCCAGCAACGGTGCAGGTGACTCAGTTTCAGTTTGTTCAGTTGGGGGCTCCCCACGGGCTGCATCATTCCCAAGTCACACGGGCTTGCCTCTGCGACGTGTATACTTTTGCATATTTAGCTTACTCTGTTGGGGGTGCCCCTCGGGCTGCATCATCCCCAGGCCGCACGAGTCCGTCCCTGTGGCATGTATCTCATTCGCATTACCTGAATTAGCTCGTTTCCTCCTATGAATTGCCTTATGATCATCACATGCTGAAAGACCGTGGATGTTGCCTAGAGGGGGGTGAATAGGCGCTTTAAAATAATTACGGTTTAGGCTTGAACAAATGCGGAATAAACCTAGCGGTTAATTTTACAAGCACAAAACCTACAACAACTAGGCTCACCTATGTGCACCAACAACTTATGCTAAGCAAGATAAACAACTAGGTGATAGCTAGATATATGACAAGAAACAATATGGCTATCACAAAGTAAAGTGCATAAGTAAAGGGCTCGGGTAAGAGATAACCAAGGCACGCGGAGACGACGATGTATCCCGAAGTTCACACCCTTGCGGATGCTAATCTCCGTTTGGAGCGGTGTGGAGGCACAATGCTCCCCAAGACGCCACTAGGGCCACTGTAATCTCCTCACGCCCTCGCATAATGCAAGATGCCGTGATTCCACTAAGGGACCCTTGAGGGCGGTCACCGAACCCGTACAAATGGCAACCCTTGGGGCGGTCACCGAACCCGTACAAATTGCTCGGGGCGATCTCCACAACCTAATTGGAGACCCCGACGCTTGCCCGGAGCTTTACACCACAATGATTGAGCTCCGAACAACACCAAGGTTGGGGCTACCTCCACAACTTAATTGGAGGCTCCCAACAACACCACGAAGCTTCACCACAATGGAATATGGCTCCGCGGTGACCTCAACTTTCTAGGGCGCCCAAGCACCCAAGCGGAACAAGCTCAAGGGTACCAAGCACCCAAGATTAATAAGCTTCTCAACATGTAACTTCCACGTATCACCGTGGAGAACTCAAACCGATGCACCAAATGCAATGGCAAGGGCACACGGAGTGCCAAGTCCTTCTCTCTCAAATCCCACCAAAGCAACTAATGCTAGGAAGGGAAGAGAGAGGAAGAACAAGAAGGAGAACACCAAGAACTCCAAGATCTAGATCCAAGGGGTTCCCCTCACCTAGAGGAGAAAGTGATTGGTAGAAATGTGGATATAGATCTCCTCTTTCTTCTCCCCCAAAAACTAGCAAGAATCCATGGAGCGATTGAGAGATGGCAAGCTCGAAGAAGGTCAAAAATGGGGGAAGAACACGAGCTCAAAAGGATAAGGTTCAATGGGGAAGAAGGCCCCATTTTATAGGGGGGAGAAACTCCAGCCGTTATCCCCACCAACCAGCCCGCAGCGAGCGGTACTACCGCTCTAGGGAGCGGTACTACCGCCCGGCCCAGCGGTACTACCGCTGGGACCAAGCACAACGCCAACTATGGAAGAAACACGAGATAGAGCCCCCAAGCGGCACTACTAGCGGTGGTAGGGCGGTACTACCGCACCTACTACCGCTCCTACTGCCGTCCAACCCGACACGAGAAGCGACGGTCTCGAATCGAGGCGGCACTAGCGCGGAACCGGAGCGGTACCACCGCATATAGCCATGGGCGGTACTACCGTTGTGAACCAGCTGTACTACCGCTTGTGGATATAAGCGGTACTACCGCTCTGTCCCAATGGTACTACCGCAGGAGCAACAAGAAACCCTGAACTGCCATAACTTCTGCATACGAGCTCCGAATTGAACAAACTCAAGCTTGTTGGATAGAGGAAGACGAGTAGCATCAAAACATCGAGGCAGGGAGGTATGACTAAGATATAGAGGAGTGAACACTCCATCAGAGAAGAACCGGCATAACCTCGAACATCGAAAACATCATAGAAGATGCATGTGAACTCCGTGTTCGATGAACTCGAGCTTGTCATCAAGATGACCGAAAGCTATAAGACTCACAAAGAGAACCGACAAAAACCCCAACATCGAAAACATCATAGAAGATGCATGAGTGAACTCCGTTTTCGATGAACTCGAGCTTGTCATCAAGATGACCATAAGCTCAAAAACTGACAAGGAGAAGAACCAAACAAGAACCAATAAAGATGACGCAAGGATGCAATGTTATGAGCTCTCTATGAACGATACGATCAAGCTACTCATCGAGAGCCCCCCTTGATAGTACGGCAATCGATCCTATAACCCGGTCTCCCAACTACCACCATGTGACCGGTAAAATAGAAAACCTATCAAGGGCAAACCTTTGCCTTGCGCATAGTCCACTTGAGCTAGATGATGACGATCTTGACTCCCTCAAGCTGGGCCACCTTTCTTGATTGCACTGGCTCGGTGAAGACTAGTAGATTACTCCCCCATACTCCATTATGGGTGAGCGACTCTTCGGCACGTCTTCACAAGTCCATTGCCACCACAATGGACGGCAAGCTATCAAATGAGCCGAGACATGCTTGCAATACGCTCAACACCCACAAGATCAATCTTTGGTTTATTCCTTAATAGCACCTTGGTCATCACAAACTCTCCTTGAAACCAAAAAATGGACTCCAAGAAAAGCCTATGGACAAACCCTTAAAATATAACTCAAGGTAACCATTAGTCCATAGAGATTGTCATCAATAACCAAAACCAAACATGGGGGCACCGCATGTTCTTTCAATCTCCCCCATTTTGGTAATTGATGACAATCACTTTCAAGAGAGTTTATATAAGGAATTATGCATCACCATAGCATGCAACAATAATGTATGCGCATGAGATGCAAAAGCTTAGGAACAAAACCAAATCAAGATGAGAGGACTCTCTAAACTTCTCCACAAAACTCTCTGAAACTTCTCCCCCGTTGGCATCGATTGCCAAAATGGGTGAAAGGCTTAGAAGGCCAATATAACTTGTGTTCCTCAGTAAATTGTGTATTTCTCGACAAGAGAGTGGAATGCAATACATATATCCAATGGTAAATACTTGGAGGAAGACAAACTATATTGAGGCCCAAAGATTGCAAAAGAATGATGTGCCACAAAGACATAACAAAGAGAGAAACAAGCAATCAAGCAATTAAAGATACCAATTGACGCAAGCTATCAAAAGATACCAATTGAACCAACTAGACCAATGATCCTACATGCCACATGAATAAAAGATATTATGATATGAGGAAAGGAGTGTTCTAGAGAAACTAGAGAAGCTACCCATGATTTGTGCACAATTTAGTTTTGTATTTGGATACAACGAGCACAAAATAGGATCGTCGCTCCCCCAAGATCAATAGAACCTCACGACATAGCAACGGAGTGTTCTAAAGACACTAGTGAAGCTCCCCATATTTTGTGCACTCCTTAAAATATTTTCATTATGATACCAAGTGCACAAAATAGGATCATCACTCCCCCAAAATCGATAGAGACTCACACCAAGTGCAGGCAAGCATGAAGGAAACAAAGCCTAGCACTTGCAACAAACAAATGGTTGAGCAACATATAAAACAGACAACTTAAGTGTAGGCTCAACCAAAACAATGTGTGTGAGTCATGGCAAAGCACGTGAGAAGACTAATGTAAGGGTGAGCATTAAGCATCAACATAGTCTTGAATAGTGGAGACACAAGGTGCATGACATGTCCTTCCCACACACACCAAGCAAATGGGTTCACAAGCACACTCAAAATGCAAAAAGAATAACTGCCGCTTGTGACAACCCGTGGTGAAGAAGATAATGAAAGCTTCATTAAGAGGAGTGATACCAATGAAATGGCAACGCCTCATCAAGACAAGCTTGAGAAAAACAATCTTCACCACAAAATGAGTGCATAAAGATGCTATATGATAAGACCCGCACTCAAGATAAATCCTTTCACATAACCACCAAGGGAAGTAATATAAGAAAGACAAGGTGGATGTGAAAGAAAAGGATATCTACTAGATATGTAATTTCTCTCAAGTGTATAAGATTCTAGGTGGATGAAAATCATGATGATATCAATCCACAAGAAGGATGTACACACGAAATAATTACAAAACGGAAAAAAAAGGATATGCACAAGGAAGTCATAAAAATACCAATAAGATATTTGCTTGAATGCATAGCACATGGCTAGATATGGTCTTATTGTATACAAATGAATTCCGACCACACGAACATCAAAGACATCACACCTAGCAACAAGAGATCATTGTTGGGATGCTTTGAGAAAGGAAACAAGTATCACAAGAAAGAATGAATTACATGCCATGATACAACCTACACAAGGTTGATGCAAGAAATTTGTGTGTGAAGTAGATGATGATACTTGTTACCGATATACCATTGGAAGGATGTAGTAGATACCAATTGAAGGTAGATAGTAGTTCATTGATCATCCTGGCTTGAATCCAATAAGCACATGGTGACAACATCTTCCTTATGAGTGAGCCGAGCATCCAATGCATCTCCAATTGTTCCTAGAACAACAACACAAACAAAATGGTACCCAAACTCATTGGGACCACCGAGTTAGAAACATCAATACATAGGACAAACTCCACACACATATGTGCATTTATATATGAAAATGAATTTCATGCACATCTCATCCAAATTGAGACTAGTGGAGTTTCCCTTATATATTGGGTCAAAGAAAGAAAGCATGCTAAAGAAAATACATGTAGTAAATATGCATGCTCAAGACTTCCAAGAAATGAAACCAAATGAAAAATAAATACCAAGTGAAAATAGGATACCAAATGGAGAAATCACCACTTGGAAGATATCTATTTAGAAGATACATCAAGGAATGAGACATCCATTGATACACGCAAAAGGAAAGATATCGGACTCCCAAAAGAGAGGATGGTTCCAAACAAACCAACCAATCTACAAGGTTTCATGATGGCACAAAGTACCAAAAAGAAACGGCTTGCCTTCCATCATCACACACTTGAAATGGATCACAAGAAGAGTGTTCTATCGAAAATAGGATAGCTCCCCCAATAAATATCCATTAAAGAGAAATTGCATTTGAATACAAAATGCACAAGGTGGGATCACCACTTTCACTATATCTAGAAAACACTTGACAAAATCAATAAAATAACAAGATCCACAAATGGCACGGAAGGCAATGGGAGTTGACACAAACTTGGCAAGAGATAAGACAAATAAAACCAAAAGACAATGTAAAGATGATCAATTATTTCCACCACATAAATGATTATCAATTGTCAAAGACAAGAGGTATTTGGAAATAATTCCCGATGATAGATAACAATGATATCCAACATCATCTTCACACCAAACACAAAACCAAATTTGCAACTTGTAGAGCTAACATGCCACCTAGGAACAACATAATTTATACTATCGACTCTAGGTGACAATATCTCAAATTTACACATTTTTTAGGCTTGTAATATGCACATAGAATATTACTCGTGTGATACCAATAAAAACTTACCAAGATGCAATAGAGAACCAACAAGAGATAATTAATGGAACATTTAGAATTTGAATTTCTCATGAGAAGACATACCACATAGAGACTAGATAATCTTGTAATATCAATACTAGAAGGTATACCTCATGTACACACATTTATAGGATTGTGAGGTGCACAAAGCACATCACTCCCCCAAAATGGGATGTTCCATTAATCTCTCAAAAGAGCCAACTAAGATAAAAGCAAGATGCACAAAGGCTCAACGCACGATACACACATACATGATGTGCAAACCAATATACACATACTTGATTTCTCAAGATACGCAAATTGGACGCACAACATATACAAACACATGCAAGGAACAAAACCAAAACATGCAAAGGGGCAAGTAACTTTCAACGTAAACAATTTAAGCACGAGTTACCACAAGGAGGAACATTGGATATAAGATAGAAACTTGATAATCCGAATGACTTGGCTTGAGACAATATGAATGATGATGTAGCCAAGTCTCCAATGCCCTCCAAAACACCTATTGATCAAGTTTGAGCTAGTTGGTCCCCAACCAAGTTGGGTCCTAAGAGGTTAGTCATAATAGGTTTGGCTACCCAAATGGTTCTTTTCTTGACACCACTTTGAGTCCCAAGAAACTTGGCAAACACATTGCCAACCTTATCCTTCCCAAGAGAATAGACATCATCAATAATAATTGGGTTGGATAAGTTACCACTAGTGCATGAAGAAGCAAGGTGACCCTTCTCACGACATAAGTAGCAACATCTACTCTTCACTTTCATCTCATTTGATTTCTCAAAATGAGAAGCATTACCATGAGTCTTCTTGGGAAGCTGCCTTTCTCCAACTTGCGGTTGAGCACGAGATTGAACTTGTGGCCTCTTCCCTTGTTGCTTGTCAATAATGGCCTTCTTCTTCAATGGGCAAGATCTAACATGATGCCCTTCAATTTTCCACTTGAAGCAAATAATCTTGGCCGAATTCTTGAGTTGTTGTTGGCCCTTCTTCTTGTTGCTGTTGGACTTCTTCTTCTTATTGGAGTTGAATCCAAGTCCACCTTTGTTATTGGGGGATTTTTGCACACTCAAGATATTATTGAGTGTGGACTTCCCTTCATGACACTTTTCCAAGTCTTTCTTCAAGGAAGAGACTTGGGCCCTGAGCTCTTTGATTTCCTCTACATGGTTAGTATCAACACAAGTACTAGAGGAAGTATAGGCTTCATTGTTAGAGCAACAAGGCAAGGAAAGCAATTCATCACAAGATGTACCAATGTTATGCATAGATGAATTACGAGGACTAGCACATGGCAATATAGCATTTTGACTAGAAGTAGTGCTAGCGACCACATGAGACTCACTAGATGTTACCTTGATAATCATAGCCTCATGAGATATCTTTAGCACATTATGGGATACTAGAAGATCATCATGAGAGCTTGTGAGCTTTACATGACTTTCTTCCAATTTCCCATAATTGCTAGATAGCAACTCAAGTTGAACCCTTAGCTCAACATTCTCCTTCAAAATGGATGCTTCACTAGAGATAGAGTTAGTAGCACAAGCATCATCAATAATAGCACGAGGAGAAGGCAACTTGGCAAGCTCTTTAGAATATGAAGCTTTAAGTTGAGCATGAGACTCGGTGAGTTTGATGAGCTCACTCTTAATGACCCTTGAGCCATTTTCGAGGTGCTCAAAATCCTCAAGGAGTTTAGCATGTGCAACTTCAAGCTTCTCATTTTTAGTTTCAAAATCATTAGCCACCTCGAGAGCTCTATCACGGGATTCCTTTATTCTAGATAGTTCTAGAGCAAAAGTCTCCTCAAGAGATTCCTTGGTGGTTTGTTCAAGTTCAAGAGCTTGCGAGAGGTCGGCGATCTCATTAGCGTAATCATGCTCATGACCTTCCATTTTCTCAATGGTGACCTCGTGCTCCTCTAGATGAGATTTCAACTCATCAATATATTTCTTGCCCTCAATGGCAATAGACATGATTTCCATGAAGTTGGAACGAGCAATTTTATTCTTATGAAGATCTTTAAAAATCATTCCCCCCTTAATTTTTAAGGAGGCAACATTATCATTCTTTTCATCATTATCAACATCATCAGCATTGTCATCTTCACTATCATCACAAGATATATTGGGATTTAAAGTGGGAGATACCTTTGAAGCCTTAGCCATAAGGCAAAATGCAATAGATGATGATGTAGGATCCCTTGAAGCACCATTCAAGACTACATCTTGTTCCATGGGGTGTTGGGTTTCCTCTACATTGTTAGCACAACAATTCGAGGAAATAGATGCATTTTTATCATGGCAACAAGACATAGCAAGCATATCATCATGAGTTTTAGTCAAGCAATTTCTACATGATATGCAAGGACTATCAACACAAGCATGTGAAACATGTATGGTGCTCAAAGTGTTAAAGTCCAAAGAAGATGCATTGCAATAACATAGTGATGAAGGATCATCCACAATAAGCATACTATCATCATTACAATGACCAAAACTACTCACCATATAATTACCTTGTGGCAAACCACATGTAGGTGAAGTAGAAGAAGTTTAGAAGACAACACGACCGGAGGTGGAGGGAGAACAATCATTCCCACAATTCTTGGACACACCATATTTATCTTGAAGCTTTGTCCACAACTCATGAGCATCCCGGAACGGCATGAGTTGAAATATAACTACATTTCTCAAAGCATCGAAAAGCACATGAGAAGCTTCAGCATTGAGATAAGAGTTTTTCTCATCCTCTAAAGATAATCTTTGGGGATCCTTTGGAGGAGAAAACCCATATCTATAATTCGATCTAAATTTGGGTCCAAGACCCTAAAGAGATTAAGCATGCAAATTACCCAAACAGCAAAATTTGTGCCATCGAAACTAAGAGTGTCAGAGAATCCTAAGCCCCTAGTCGACATCCTTACTCTCTAGGCGCTTAAGCCCTATAAAGAGAGACGAGGCTCTGATACCAATTGAAAGACCGTGGATGTCTCCTAGAGGGGGGTGAATAGGCGCTTTAAAATAATTACAGTTTAGGCTTGAACAAATGCGGAATAAACCTAGCGATTAATTTGACAAGCACAAAACCTACAACAACTAGGCTCACCTATGTGCACCAACAACTTATGCTAAGCAAAATAAACAACTAGGTGATAGCTAGATATATGACAAGAAACAATATGGCTATCACAAAGTAAAGTGCATAAGTAAAGGGCTCAGGTAAGAGATAACCGAGGCACGCGGAGACGATGATGTATCCCGAAGTTCACACCCTTGCGGATGCTAATCTCCGTTTGGAGCAGTGTGGAGGCACAATGCTCCCCAAGATTCTACTAGGGCCACCATAATATCCTCGCGCCCTCGCACAATGCAAGATGCCGGGCTTCCACTAAGGGACCCTTGAGGGCGGTCACCGAACCCGTACAAATGGCAACCCTTGGGGGCGGTCACCGAACCCGTACAAATTGCTCGGGGCGATCTCCACAACCTAATTGGAGACCCCGACGCTTTCCCGGAGCTTTACACCATAATGATTGAGCTCCGAACACTACCAACGTTGGGGCTACCTCCACAACTTAATTGGGGGCTCCCAACAACACCACGAAGCTTCACCACAATGGAATATGGCTCCGCGGTGACCTCAACCGTCTAGGGCGCCCAAGCACCCAAGAGGAACAAGCTCAAGGGTACCAAGCACCCAAGAGTAATAAGCTTCTCAACTTGTAACTTCCACGTATCACCGTGGAGAACTCAAACCGATGCACCAAATGCAATGGCAAGGGCACACGGAGTGCCCAAGTCCTTCTCTCTCAAATCCCACCAAAGCAACTAATGCTAGGAAGGGAAGAGAGAGGAAGAACAAGAAGGACAACACCAAGAACTCCAAGATCTAGATCCAAGGGGTTCCCCTCACCTAGAGGAGAAAGTGATTGGTGGAAATGTGGATCTAGATCTCCTCTCTCTTCTCCCCCCAAAACTAGCAAGATTCCATGGAGGGATGGAGAGATGGAAAGCTCGAAGAAGGTCAACAATGGGGGAAGAACACGAGCTCAAAAGGATAAGGTTCAATGGGGAAGAAGACACCGTTTTATAGGGGGGAGAAAATCCAGCCGTTATCCCCACCAACCAGCCCACAGCGAGCGGTACTACCGCTCTAGGGAGCGGTACTACCGCTGGCTGCAGCGGTACTACCGCCTGGCCCAGCGGTACTACCGCTGGGACCACGCACAATGCCAACGAGGGAAGAAACACGAGATAGAGCCCCCGAGCGGCACTAGTAGCAGTGGTAGGGCGGTACTACCACACCTACTACCGCTCCTACTGACGCCCAACCCGACACGAGAAGCGACGGTCTCGAATCGAGGCGGCACTAGCGCGAAACCGGAGCGGTACCACCGCATATAGCCATGGGAGGTACTACCGCTGTGAACCAGCGGTACTACCGCTTGTGGCTATAAGCGGTACTACCGCTCTGTCCCAGCGGTACTACTGCAGGAGCAACAAGAAACCCTGAACTTTCATAACTTCTGCATATGAGCTTCGAATTGAGCAAACTCAATCTTGTTGTATAGAGGAAGACGAGTAGCGTCAAAACAGCGAACAAGCTTGCTGGTTATAGTAAGAAGAGGCAGGGAAGTATGCCTAAGATATAGAGGAGTGAACACTCCATCAGAGAAGAACCGGCATAACCTCCAACATCGAAAACATCATAGAAGATGTCGTGGAATTAACACGGCAGATGTCTGGTTTAACGGACTTGATGATGGAACCATCGCACGGGTTAGCTTGAAGGGGTTAAAAGCACACAAAGGACACAGCGGGTTTATACTAGTTCGGCCCCTTCGATGAAGGTAAAAGCCTACGTCTAGTTTGGTTTGGTATTGCTTGGGCGTCGATGAACAGGGAGCGATTTGCTTGCCTGTCTCGACGGGTTGTTTCTTGCTTGTCCCTGAACCGTCGCTGGGTTGTCCCTTTATATAGAGGCGACGCCCGGCCCGGTTTACATAGTCCCGAGGCCGGCTCATACTCGTGTCCGCCTCGGTCTCTGTTCTTTCTTCCTTATCTCTCAAGTTACATCATCGGGCGGTTTACAAGTCGTAACTCTATACATGGGCCCTAAGATCTCATGGGCCGTAGCCTTTACTAATATTACAACCAAACATATTATAATAATCCGGTTTACACTAGCCGGTTCATACCTGCTAGTCATATCCCTGACATTAGGCCCCAGAATGCTTTGAACTTGTTCACATCAATCTCCCCTGTCTTGCATAATTCTTCTTCTCGCATCTTCTCATTTTTGTAAACCGGCCCTGACGTCATCCTTGAAAATCATTTAATCTGACTGTGATATCACTTCTGCATTTAACGCCGCGAGCTGTCATTCGGCTTTGTTTAAGGGTTATCCCGAAAATCGAGGCGTCAGAAGATCTTTATCCGATCCTTTGCCTCCTCGAATCCCGCACCTGTCGCTTCGGACATGTCTTTCTTCTTATAAATATCGTTGTCCCCATTCATTATCTTCTTCCGCTCTTTCTTCCTCCTCCGTCGCCCGACTCCATCGTCGCCCGAGCTCGAACCGCCGTCGTCAACCGCCCGAATCCAAGTCCTCGCCGGCCGCTGCATCGACCTGAGCTTGACCAGAAAAAACTCCTCCGCCGTTTCTCAGGTACTCCATCTTCTTCCTCTTTGTAGATCCGTAACCTCTAGGGTTTTCCTTCGCATCTCCGCCATTAGAACCTCCATGAGAGCTTCACCTTGTTCATCTTATACGCCAAGTTCGCAGAAGTTTTGACCTTTACATCTTGCCCTTAGATCCTGCCTTTATTCTGCTGCCTTATGCTTTAGATCTCGTCATTTATACCCAACCTGTAGATCCATCTGCTCCGTATATTACCTTTGCAGTTCTTCCCGTAATATCCATGTACTTGTTGTTCTTTTTCTTGTGTGCTCAGATATGTTCCACTTTAATTATCTGCAAAAAACATGTTTCTTCTCCTCTGTAGATCTGTTAAGTATGCCCCGGTTTAAACTGTCATACACTGTTCTTGTAAAAAAAATCTCGATGAATGCGACGGTTTAGCTCTTTCTCTATTGCTGTCATGAACCGGAAGTAACATAGCTCCTGTTATTGCCGGGTTAGCCATATCATTAGTCCCTTGTCTAAACCGTTGCGTGATCTTCGTATGTATCTTCCGGTTTATGCCGCTGTACTTAAATAATACGATTTTATACTTTTACCTTTTCAGTACTTGTCCTTCTGTGGCTATGGCCAAACAGTTTGTCTCTTGTGACTGGGTTCCTTCCATCATTACGGAAGAAGACTTGGTTAATGCCGCTGCCATTGGTACTTTAGGCCCTCAATCCGTTTTAAAGTGGCGGGCTCCAGGGAATGAATGCCCTCCTACTCCCAGAGAGGGGGAGGTTATTGTTTTCTTGGACCACATAGCCCGAGGCTTCACACCTCCCGATTCAAGATTCTTCCGAGATGTGCTTGCTGCTTTCCTACTCCATCCTCAGGACATTGGTCCCAACTCCGTTTCCAATATCTATGACTTCCAAGTTTTCTCAGAGGTATATCTGCAAGAAGAGCCGTCTATTGACCTGTTCTGGGATTTCTTTCACCTGAACCGGCGTACTGAGTTCACCAGCGGACCGCATCAGGAACTTGGTGGGGTCAGTATCCAAAAAAGGAGAGATGCAGTCTTTCCCCATGCCGCTCTCCACACGCACCCAAAGAAATGGAACAAGTCTTGGTTTTACTGTATTGACACTTCTCCTAAAGGGGAGAACCCACTGCCGGGTTGTCGCGAGCACCATCTTCCGGAGGATCACCCTTTGCCACAGCGACTTAGCTCTGCCGAACGGCCCCGGTTTGCTTCTCGGCTTGCCAAACTGAAAGCTTTTATGGCCAACGGTTTAATTGGAACCGATTTTATGCGCTGTTGGCTCTCTTGGAGTATCCTTTCCTTGAGTCCGCGACCACATTTGATGTGCAAGTATTCTGGTAAACCGGACGACCCTCAACGGTTTACCAAGGATAAACTTTCTGAATCGGAGGTCATTGAATCGGCTAAGAAGATGCTCAACGTCTCCTTAGAGGATTGCAGCAAAATCGGATTGGCTCCGTATTACAAGAAGAACAAGCTGCCTGCAGTAAGCCTTGCTTTCTTATATATATTTTAATCCGTTTATATAAACCGTCCTCTAACTGTCTCTTTTTTGTCCGAATAGGCCGATGATCCTTTCTGGAAAAGAAAGCCTCAGGAGAAACCCGGAAAACAAACCCGTCGGAAAACCTTTGCTAGCAAGAAGAGAAAAGCGGCTGGTGGCTCTAGTTCTCACGCTGAGGATGACGATCCGGACTCTGAGGTATGAATTGATCCAGCTTTAACTTATTTGCTTTTACTCATATCTGTATCTAATGATAACTTTCTCACAGGAGTTGGCGGAAGGAGATAAACCGGCCGCTGTTGAGGTAACTATCATTTCTTCCGATTCAGAACCACTTCCACAAAAAAGTCGTCGGACAGTCCGGAAATATCAGTTTTCTCACCCTTATGCTCAATTGGATCCTAATTTTCTTTTGAAGAAACAACAACATGAAGCCCTTCGCCGGACTACTCGCCATAGTGGTCTTTCCGTGGAGTCATCCGGAATATCTCTTACCCCGGCTCGGAGGCGCCGCTCTGAGGTTATACTCTCTCCAACCCTCCTTCATCCCAAGGCCGGGCTTATACGCAAACCTCTTAAATCGTCTGATCCTGATTATCAGGAGACTCCACTGTCCTCTTCCGGTGAATCAACTGCAACGCAACTCCCACCCCTGAAAACTGTCCCAGGGTAAGTCTTTTAAATTTATCCGGTTTATGATTGCACTTTGTCTTACAGTTCTAACTTCTTTCTCCAACTTCCTTCAGCAAGCCGAAACCTAGTAAAAAACCAAAGGCCAACCAACCAACTGCTGAGACTGTTATCGATGATCCGGCGGCTGAACCGGACTCAACTGTTCCTCCAGAAGGCGAACCTACAATTCCAATTGAGGATCCTACTCCTGCCGATCACACTACTATGCCTGAGAATCCCAATGCTGAAGATGTTCATGAACCGGCAAGTCCTGCCTGGGCCAATCCTCCTCAGACCAATCCGGCTCCTCCCAGTCCGGTTCGCACTGCAACCCCTCCACCAACAACTGCTTCTCCGGAGGTGGAAATAACTCATACATCTTATACCGCTCCTGCTGAGCCCACTGTCCTAGCCAAACATACGGCTAAAGCGGAGAAACTGCACAAGGAAAAGGGTAAATGGAGTACCGAACTGTCCAGCTTTGCTGAGATGAGTGCCCAGGAGCTCTATTCCGGGTACTTGAACCGGCTCCACACTGGTCGAGATTATGAAGCGGGCCTGATTAACATGATGAAGGACAAGTATGAGGTAATCCCTTGCATCTTCTTTTAACTTTCAATGTACTTCTGTCCATATCATATCAGCCCCCAAGTTCCGGTTTAGCTGTGTTTAAAAGGTGAACCGGTACTTCCTGATAAATCGAATGATCTTACATTAGCCCCCAAGTGCTAGGGGCATAACCCGGTTTATGTGCCTGGGACTTGCTTTACTTTTCCTTTGATACTTCAATTAGCCATTAGTCCCCAAGTGTCAAGTAGACAACTTGTTTGTATGCTTGATACTTTGTCTTTGAATCGCTGCTGTTTAACACTTCAATTGCCCATTAGCCCCCAAGTGTCAAGTAGACAACTTGTTTGTGTGCTTGAGAATTTGTTTTTGATTTATGTCTGCTTATTATTTTATCATCCTTGCAGGCTGATTTAAGCCGGAGTGCTGACGAAATCAATGAACTTCGGAGCCGTCTTGCTGAAACGGAGGCTGCTGCTTCTAAAGCAAAGAAAGATCTGAAGCTGAGTTTGAAAACTACTGAACAGCTAAAGAAATTCTTTGAAGAAGAGCGGACCGCCTTTGAGGTTCAGAAGAAAGATTTAGAGAAAAGGGCCAAAGATGCTGAAGAGGCGCTTAATCCGTTGACTGAAGAGTTAACCGGTTTAAAGCGGCAAATAGAGTTGATGACTTCTGCAATCTTTGGTAAGTATAATCTGTATTCCTGCTTTATCCTTGTAATCTTCCATCTGTGCTGGTTTAATTGTGATACTCATATGCAGGGCGCCGTATCACCCATCTTGGGGATGACTTACGGAAGAAACTGAAGGCATGTTACACTTTGGTCGAGCAGCTGTATTCCGGCGCTCAAAGGATCATAAGTGCAACATCATTTAATAAACCGGCCCCCACTACCATCCAAGGCACGTTAGAAAAGCTGTCTGTTTTGCCAGTGCGTTTGGAGGAAGTAAAGAAATCTGCTGCTCGAGCTGGTGCCCTCGTGGCACTTACCAGAGCGAAAGCATGGGTTCCGGACTTTGATCCGGAAGAGGCTTTAAATGGGTGTCCAAGTACCAAGGAAGACGGATCATCATTTACTGCAAAGGATCTCTATGCCTTAACAAAAGAGATGCGTCCTCTTGCCAGCAAACTTGCAGCTGAAGCAGATTTATCCAGGTATCATCCGGGGTACGACTTGCAAAACGAGCAGGTGGAGCGGCCGGCTTATGAAACCGTCAATTTAATCCCACCAGTGCTTCCTCATACTTTCGCTCCAGATGTCGATCCGTCTGAACTCATCAATGAGGAGATGTATTTCCGTACCTTGACGAAAATCGACTGGTGCGCCCCAGACTTCCAGCCGCTTCAAGAGGAAGAGGAAACTCCGGATCAAGTCGATGCCCGACCGTCGCAGCAGGAGGAAGCATAGGTCATACTTTAGTGTTTGTGGTTGCAATCTCATTTATCAAACAATCTTTAGTCCGTCAGGCTTGCTATGCCTTGTAATAGGATAGCTGAAAACATTGTCCGCTTTGATCCGGATATTCCAACTTCTCGTCTTAATGTTTGCCGATTTAAAATTTGTCTGATGTCGCTTATCTTGCATATGACTTGTCCCTGCATAGATAATACTGACAATATGTCCTAACGGCTTATCGCCGGACAGATTAAATTGTTCTCACAATATATGTCAAACAAACGTATACTTATATCAGAAAATACTTTATACCTGTGACCAAGTATGCTTGATACTCTTAATCCGGCTAATATTGCCTTTTTGAAGGGAGTCTTTTAATAGACTCAATAATAATCCCTGGTCTTATATGAACTGTCGGTTTAAAGCATGCTTGGCTTCTTGTCTTGTTTCTGCGGGATGATTGTTCCAGGTTATGATAAACACCGGATTAACCCAAACTTTGTACTCATGCTGGTGCTCATGACCCAGACTTTTCAACTTTGTAGATGTGTGGTCAATTTCTTGAACTGTCCCACTTCGGATTAAAGAATCAGAACACATGAACATCAGAAAATGCAAATTTGCAAATAAAAAACATGTAGTCGAGGCTTTTTATGAGCTGCCAGGCTCAAAGCAAGATTCAGCCAATCACTGGATTTGGGTAGTGTCGTCTTTCCAGAGGGCCGGTCAATGGATGCAGGTACCATCCATAAGAACCATAAGAAAAAAAATTAGCCAATCACTGGATGCCCGTAGCCTTTCCAGAGGGCCTCCATGGTTCCATGAAACCATGGGTAAATATAAGCCAATCACTGGATGCCCGTAGCTTTTCCAGAGGGCCTCCATGGCTCCATGAAGCCATGGGAAAATATAAGTCAATCACTAGATGCCCGTAGCTTTTCCAGAGGGCCTCCATGGTTCCATGAAACCATGGGTAAATGTTGAACCAATCACTGGATGGATTACCATCCAGAGGGTTTTCATGAAGCGTTCTCTTTGAGCCGGATGTGACCTTACGCTCTTCAGGGAGTTTATTGCTTCTAAGTGCATATGTTCTGCAAAATCAGTTTAAACCGATCAATCTATTTGAAATATAACATATGGTAACACATGCATGGTTGTCCTCATAAGATATTTGTATTAGAAAAAAGGCTGAGCCCCCGGTTTACCGAGGGTGCCGGTTTATTCATTAATCATAATATATACATAGGATACAGTGGAGCTCTTGGCTCAGGTATAGTAGGGCCGTAGGTGGGCGATGTTCCATGGCCTCTTTGTCTCCTCTTCCAATGTCCATGAGTCCTTGTGTTCTCGAATGTCCACTAGGTAATATGAGCCGTTGTGCAGATTCTTGCTGACCACAAAGGGTCCTTCCCAAGGTGGGGATAATTTGTGCATATCTGTTTGATCTTGGATGAGCCGGAGTACTAAATCGCCCTCTTGGAACGTCCTTGTCTTGATCGGGCGGCTGTGATATCTGCGCAAGTCTTGTTGATAAATCGCAGACCGTGTAGCTGCTATATCACGCTCTTCATCCAGCCGGTCCAAACTGTCTTGTCTTGCCTTTTCGTTAGCCGCTTCAACATATGCTGTCACCCTTGGTGAATCATGACGAATATCACTTGGAAGGACCGCTTCAGCACCATACACCATAAAGAAAGGCGTATAACCTGTGGACCGGTTTGGCGTAGTGTTGATACTCCAAAGGACAGATGGTAACTCCTCAACCCAACATCCCGGGGTTCTTTGCAAGGGGGGTCATAAGCCGGGGCTTGATACCTCGCAAAATCTCCTGGTTTGCTCTTTCAGCTTGACCATTGGTTTGAGGGTGGGCCACAGAAGATACATCTAGGCGAATATGCTCTCGTTGACAAAATTCTTCCATCTCACCCTTAGATAAGTTGGTGCCGTTGTCTGTGATGATGCTGTGTGGAAAGCCAAACCGGAAAATTACTTTTTTGATGAATTTGACCGCTGTGGCTGCATCACACTTGCTCACAGGTTCTGCTTCAATCCACTTTGTAAACTTATCCACCGCCACCAGTAGATGAGTTTTCTGATCTTGGGACCACTTAAAAGGTCCAACCATATCAAGCCCCCAAGTCGCAAACGGCCAGGTTATTGGTATCATCCGGAGCTCCTGTGCCGGAACAAGAGCACGTCGTGAAAACTTCTGACAAGCATCACACTTCCGGACTAGATCCGCCGCATAAGCATGAGCTGTTAACCAATAGAAACCATGTCGAAAAGCTTTAGCCACCAATGATTTTGAACCGGCAAGATGACCACAATCCCCTTCATGGATCTCGCGAAGAATCTCGCAACCTTCCTCAGCTGACACACACCGCTGAAACGCTCCAGAAACGCTGCGATGATGAAGTTCCCCGTTTGCAATTGTCATAGACTTAGAACGCCGGATTATCTGCCGTGCGTCTATTTCATCGTCCGGTAATTCTCCACGGCTCAGATACGCCAAATAAGGCAGCGTCCAATCCGGAATAACATGAAGTGCTGCCACTAACTGTGCCTCCGGATCAGGAACAGCTAGGTCTTCCTCCGATGGTATTTGTACTGATGGACTATGCAGCTCATCCAAAAAAGTACTTGGTGGCACCGGTTTACGTTGAGAACTTAACCGGCTTAAAGCATCAGCCGCTTCGTTCCTTCGCCGGTCTATGTGGTCCACTTGATACCCTTTGAAATATCCAGCAACTGCTTCCACTTCTCGTCTGTAAGCCGCCATGAGGGGATCTCTTGAATCCCACTTGCCTGAAACTTGCTGTGCCACCAAATCTGAATCGCCGAAACACTTGACCCGGCTCAAATTCATCTCCTTTGCCATCCGTAAACCATGAAGTAATGCTTCATATTCCGCTGCGTTATTAGTACAGGGAAACAATAAACGGAGGACGTAACAAAACTTATCACCTCGCGGGGAAGTTAAGACAACTCCAGCCCCCGAGCCTTCTAACTGTCTTGAACCGTGAAAGTGAATCGTCCAATACGTAAGATCCGGTTTCTCCTCAGGAGTTTGTAACTCTGTCCAATCATTGATGAAATCCACCAATGCTTGAGATTTTATAGCGGTGCGTGGTACATACTTCAACTCATGCGGGTTGAGCTCAATGGCCCACTTCGCCACTCTACCTGTAGCTTCCCTGTTCTGGATTATGTCCCCCAACGGTGTTGAACTAACCACAGTTATTGGATGACCTTGAAAATAGTGCTTCAGCTTCCGGTTTGCCATGGACACACCATATACCAGCTTCTGCCAATGTGGGTATCTTTGCTTGGACTCAATGAGTACTTCACTCACGTAATAAACCGGACGCTGAACCGGGTATTCCTTTCCTGCTTCCTTGCGCTCAACCATGATTGCGACGCTGACTGCCCGTGCATTGGCGGCGACGTATAACAGCAACGGCTCATTATCAACAGGGGCAGCCAGGACCGGCGGTTTTGCCAGTTGCCGCTTCAGATCTTCAAACGCCGCGTTTGCCTCATCACTCCATATAAACCGGTATGTTTTCCTCAACATCTGATAAAGCGGGATCGCCTTCTCCCCCAAACGGCTAATAAACTGGCTCAATGCTGTGATTCGGCCAGCGATACGCTGAACATCATTAATGCAAACCGGCTTTGTTAAAGATGTGATTGCCTTGATTTTCTTCGGATTAGCTTCGATTCCTCTGTTTGACACTAAAAACCCAAGGAGCTTGCCCGCCGGAACACCAAAAGCACACTTCTCCGGATTAAGCATCATCTTATAGGCCCGAAGATTGTCGAAGGTCTCCTTGAGGTCCTCTATCAGTGTCTCCTCCTTCCTTGACTTCACCACAATATCATCCACATAGGCATGAACATTTCTCCCTATCTGCCCTTTAAGACAGTTCTGAACACAACGCTGATAAGTTGCTTGGGCACTCTTGAGCCCAAAAGGCATAGATACATAGCAAAAAGCACCAATAGGAGTTATGAAAGCTGTCTTCTCCTGGTCTTTAACTGCCATCTTGATCTGGTGATATCCTGAGTATGCATCCAAAAAACTTAGCCGCTCACATCCCGCTGTAGCATCGATAATCTGATCAATGCGAGGGAGAGCAAAAGGATCGGTTGGACAAGCTTTGTTGAGGTCTGTGTAATCCACACACATTCTCCACTTTCCATTCTTCTTTAACACCAGCACCGGATTAGCCAACCACTCCGGGTGAAATACTTCCACTATGAACCCTGCAGCCAAAAGTCTGGCCACTTCCTCTCCTATAGCCTTGCGCCTCTCTTCGTTGAAGCGGCGCAGATACTGTTTGACCGGTTTAAACTTCGGATCAATATTAAGACTGTGCTCAGCGAGTTCCCTCGGTATACCTGGCATGTCAGAAGGTTTCCACGCAAAGATATCCCGGTTCTCACGGATGAACTCGATGAGCGTGCTTTCCTATTTGGGATCAAGGTTAGCACTGATCGTGAACTTCTTGGATGAATCGCCTGGCACGAAATCAACTTGCTTGGTCTCCTCCGCTGATTTGAACTTCAATGCCGGATCATGCTCTGTGGTTGGCTTCTTCAACGGGGTCATATCTGCCGGATCAACATTATCCTTATAAAACTTTAACTCTTCTGTGGCGCACACTGCCTCCGCGTAAGCTGCGTCTCCCTCTTCACACTCCAGCGCAACCTTGCGACTCCCGTGAACCGTAATTGTACCTTTGTGACCCGGCATCTTGAGCTGCAGGTAAACATAACACGGTCTGGCCATAAACTTGGCATAAACCGTCCTCCCAAACAGAGCGTGATAAGGGCTCCGGATCTTGACGACTTCGAAAGTTATCATCTCTGACCTGGAATCATGCTCATCTCCAAAGGTAACTTCTAAGTCAATTTTCCCAACTGGATAAGCTGACTTACCTGGAACCACCCCATGGAACACCGCGTTTGATTGCCTTAGCTTCTTATCCGTCAGGCCCATACGACGGAAGGTCTCATAGTATAAGATATTGATGCTGCTGCCGCCATCCATAAGAACTTTAGTGAACTTGTAGCCACCCACCTGTGGTGCCACCACCAAGGCCAAGTGGCCCGGATTATCCACCCGCATCGGGTGATCCTCCCTGCTCCATACAATGGGCTGTTCTGACTAGCGTAGGAACTGCGGTGTCGCCGGTTCAACCGCGTGGACTGCCCGTTTTAAAACCTTCTGATCTCATTTACACAGACTCGTGGTGAACACATGATATTGTCCACTACTCAACTCCTTCGGATTACTCTGATATCCGGATTGTGGCTGCTGTTGCTGACGCTGCTGATTACCCTGGTTATTGTGATTACCTTGGCCCTGCTGTTGGCTGCCTTGGTTATTGTAGCCGCCCTGACCATGCGGCGGATTACCCTGGTTATTATAACCGCCTTGACCATATTGATTATTGCCCCGGCCATGATAACCATTGCCATTGCCCCGATATCCTGATCCGGAGCTGTTTCCCTGATGACCCGGACCATAGAACCCTGGGCCTGAACCACCATTTGGGGGTCTGTCATTGGGATTAAAGCGGCCCCTCATGGCTTCCATCAAGGGCCTGCATTCTCCTATAGTGTGTTTCGCCGGTCGTCCCCTCGAGCTATGCTTTGGACAAGGCTGATTTAACTCTTGGTCCCAATTGATACCCCCTCCACCGGTTTGTGGAGGTGGTCTTCCCCTGTTGTGCTGGAAACCCTCTTGAACTTGGGTATTGGCCACGAAATCAGAGCCACCTTCTGCCTTCCGCTTGCCTAAGAAACTTGCAGTAGCCGGGTTAACCTGCGCCGGTTTACCAGGCTTGTTAACTTTTCCTGCTTTGTCTCCCTCTGCTTCTGGGTACTTAGTGTTGTCCGAGTCCCCATACTTCACCAGAGCACTCATGAGAGTTCCCATATCATTACAATCTCGTTTGAGCCGTCCCAGTTTCAGCTTTAAAGACTCAAACCGGCAATTGTTCTCTAAAGTCACTATTGCCGTACTGGGATTGATACCGTTGGAGGAGTGCAAAATCTCTGATACTCGCCGCACCCATGCGCTTGTAGACTCCTGTTCTCCTTGTATACAGGCTGCCAGATCTACCACCGACATTGGCTGCTTGCACGTATCCTTGAAGTTTTTGATAAACTGGCGACGTAGCTCTCCCCATGACCCGATGGAATTAGGGGGTAGACCTTTTAGCTAGGTCCGGGTTGTACCTTCAAGCATCATAGTAAAGTACTTTACACAAGCCGCTTCATCTACATCCAGCATCTCCATGGCCATCTCGTAACTCTCCACCCAAACTTCGGGAGCCAGATCTGTGGTGTAATTAGGCACCTTACGTGGCCCTTTGAAATCCTTGGGTAGCTTCACGCTCCGTAAAGCGGGTATAAGACACTGTACCCCGAAGGAACTCGTTGTAACTCCTATCTCCACTGTGGTCGTGTGAACAGGCGTTGTCTGGCGGATTTCCTCCCGGGCTACCGACCTAACCCGGTTTACATCCTGAGCTTGTGCAGTTGCGCCTGCCGGATTATCCTGTCTGTGCCGATGCCGCCTGCGTTCACTGCTAGACACTTCTGGTTCCTCCCAATGCCTAGTGTAACTCTGGCTGGGACATGGTGTTGAATGTAACCTCTCCCTGCTATGAGAATATGCTTGCTGTTGTATCAACGCCGTGTTGAGTAGATCCCTGACCCTGCGCGCCTCCAATGCCACCGGAGACGTCCCCTCAATGGGTAAAGCGGCCAAGCGTGAAGCAGCTGCAACGATATTGTCCAAAGGATTCGAGTAATGACCCGGAGGGGTAGGAATGTGAGGTGTAGATGTGATCCGTCGATCTTGCTCTGCAGTAGGCTGCCGAACCGGCTTGTCCCTCGCTGGGGGTGCCCTCCGGTTTAAAGCTGGATCATTGCTAGTTCCTGCCCCTGGCGTCCTAAACAGATCCGTCGCTTCATAAACCGGCGGTATACGGGATTGGTACTTCCGACTTCTTACTCCCTGTGTAGAGGCCTGTTCCATCCTTAGGTGAAAAGCCTGATCATTCAATTTCGCTTGCCTTATTGCTATCATAGCCTTCTCCGCTTTCAGATCATCCCTTGTTTGATCAATCCGGCCCTTTAGCTGAAGGAGCTCTGCATCATGCTGCGCCTTGTCTGCTGGAGCTACCTCTGCCACAGCTTTGGCCGTAAATTCCTCGACTAAGGTGGATAGAACGTCAGTAGGTGAGAGGGCTGGGCCGCCCCCCC
>LR738715.1:181830213-181843896 GCA_902687465.1 Secale cereale | reverse complement strand
CCCCCCCCCCCTACACCAGCTTCTGCTGTCGCCCCGTTCACCGTGGGTTGTGAACCGGCCATAAAGACAGCCACCCGGTTTGGCGGGTAAAAGGGGTCCGGAATACTGTTCCCGTCGGACTCACCCTCAGACCGGCCGTCCTGCAACTGATACAGAGATTCAGTCTCTCCGGATGAGGATCCGTCGTCGGAGTAGACAACTGTTTCACCGCCGAATTCCGATCCGTCCTCGGTTTGGACCCCGTGAACTGCTCCAACGAAAACGTGCTTCATGGCGGGCTAAATCCGGGCCGATCTCGCACGCTGAGCCGGCTCGATGATGTTGGAGAGGATGTCCGGCTCAGGTCCTGGTTCGCCGATCTTGCCGATGAAGACATGAATGCCACAGAAGGGAACCCGGTACCCGTATTCGATTGAATCGGCCTCCGGTCCCCAACCCGCGTCGTCGATGTAGATCCGGCCGCGGCGACTCTTGGTCATCCGGCCGGCAACGTAGCCCTTGAGCCCTTCAAAGCTGCCCTTCAAGAACTCGAAACCATCGTGCGGAGGCCCCACTGTGGGCGCCAACTGTCGTGGAATTAACACAGCAGATGTCCGGTTTAACGGACTTGATGATGGAACCATCGCACGGGTTAGCTTGAAGGGGTTAAAAGCACACAAAGGACACAGAGGGTTTATACTAGTTCGGCCCCTTCGATGAAGGTAAAAGCCTACATCTAGTTTGGTTTGGTATTGCTTGGGCGTTGATGAACAGGGAGCGATTTGCTTGCCTGTCTCGACGGGTTGTTTCTTGCTTGTCCCTGAACCGTCGCCGGGTTGTCCCTTTATATAGAGGCGACGCCCGGCCCGGTTTACAGAGTCCCGAGGCCGGCTCATACTCGTGTCCGCCTCGGTCTCTGTTCTTTCTTCCTTATCTCTCAAGTTACATCATCGGGCGGTTTACAAGTCGTAACTCTATACATGGGCCCTAAGATCGCATGGGCCGTAGCCTTTACTAATATTACAACCAAACATATTATAATAATCCGGTTTACACTAGCCGGTTCATACCTGCTAGTCATATCCCTGACAGAAGATGCATGTGAACTCCGTTTTCGATGAACTCGAGCTTGTCATCAAGATGATCGAAAGCTCTAAGACTCACAAAGAGAACCAGCAAAAACCCCAACATGGAAACATCATAGAAGATGCATGAGTGAACTCCGTTTTCGATGAACTCGAGCTTGTCATCAAGATGACCATAAGCTCAAAAACTGACAAGGAGAAGAACCAAACAAGAACCAATAAATATGATGCAGGGATGCAACGGATTGAGCTCTCTATGAACGATATGATCAAGCTACTCATCGAGAGCCCCCCTTGATAGTACGACAATCGATCCTATAACCCGGTCTCCCAACTACCACCATGAGACCGGTAAAATAGAAAACCTATCAAGGGCAAACATTTGCCTTGCACATAGTCCACTTGAGCTGGATGATGACGATCTTGACTCCCTCAAGCTGGACCACCTTTCTTGATTGAGCTCGCTCGGTGAAGACTAGTAGATAGCTCCCCGATACTCCATTATGGGTGAGCCACTCTTCAGCATGTCTTCACAAGTCCATTGCCACCACAATGGATGGCAAGCTTCAAGGAAATGATATCTTCGTGATGATACACTTGAACTTGCACACCACAACCTAACCCCACAAAGAACTCTCACGAAGACCATGGGTTAGTACACAAAGCATGATTGACAATGCTTACCATACCATGGGATTGCTTGATCCCTCTTGGTACATACTACACTTTGTGTGTTGATCAACTTGATTCATTCGTTAACTTAGTCTTGATCAACCTTGAATCTTTCCAACTCTCTTCATTTGGATGATGTCTTGAAGGTAAACATGAATGATCACACACTCTTATTCTTCAAGACATGCTTGCAATAAGCTCAACACCCACAAGACCAATCTTTGGATAATTCCTTAATAGCACCTTGGTCATCACAAACTCTCCTTGAAACCAACAAATGGACTCCAAGAAAAGCCTATGGACAAACTCTTCAAATATAACTCAAGGCAACCATTAGTTCATAGAGATTGTCATCAATAACCAAAACCAAACATGGGGGCACCGCATGTTCTTTCACCTGCTCACTCACCACCTCTTTTGGCCTCCCGCGCTGCTGAACGGACTCCTGCTCATCCCGCAACAGGGGCTACACACGTTGGCATGGCGCTTGTGCTCGGGTCCGTCCCTGCAATGCTGACAAATCTGAGAGATCGAGCTCTGACTCGCGGCCCGCCTCGCGCACGTCACCTCACCAGGTCCTCAGTGCCTTCGTCTTCCGGCAGAAAGATCAGTGGCATGGCAGCAGATGTGATTTATGTTGTTTCATCTGGCTAACCCGCGGGAGTCTCCAGAGCCTAGTAACAGGCGGCCCTGCCGGCTATTCCCTTCTCACGTAATTCGCTTGCGCGTTAAAGGGGGGCTCCTGAGCATCGTGTCTCAGGAACTCCTACTGACTCTCCAGCCCTCATCCCCTGGCCTTGACAACGGCATCACGACATGGCATACCAGTGGCGACTGAGCTCTGCTCGAGGGTCGGGACCCGAGGATGCAGAGCCCCTAGAAGAGCGAGAGAAGGGGAAGCCGGCGCGGAACGCTAAGGCCTGGTTTCACATTTCCTCCCCGAGGGTCGTTCGTACGTCAAGGAGGACTCCTGAGAATCGTGACTCAGGAGCCTAACTGGTCACATAGCCCCTCACCCCCTGGCCTTGTCCCGGCGATCCGGACGAGCCAGCGGTGGCTGGGGTATGCGCGGGGCCGGGCTCTGCCGACGCAGAACACTAGAGCAAGCGGGAAGGAAATCGCGAAATCCTAGCCACGCTGCCGCTGAAGAACGGACCAGGAACACCTTGCGGAAAATCACCTCAGGCCTGTCAAGATAAGTCACGCATTCAAATTGGCATGACGCCGCGACTCGACAAGTTGATTTCCGTAGTCTTGCTCCGACAATGCCGCCTTCCTTATTAGCCTCCGGGAAGCTGCTTGCACGCAAAGGGGGGCCTCTTGAGCATCACGCCTCAGGAGCCCTTACCGGACCCCAGGCCACTCACCTCCTGGCCTTGACCACGACATCGCGACCTGGCATACCATCATCAATAGAGGGCTGCGAGAGGCCGGCACCAACCCCCCCTCAAGTCACCAACGTCGATGAGCTGATGCAGCTGTCGTGCTCCGGGCGCGGCGTGAGCTCGGTGGCTCATAGTTGTCGTTGCTCGTCTTCGGAGACTCGTCAGGCTTGGGAGAGCAGCTAGATTCCCAGAGGTCGTCGCTGCTGCTCGAGGAGCTGTCCGTAGGGCCGAGGGCAGGCACGGCGTCCGCCGCCGCGCCACCCTTGCGGCTCCCTCCAGGGCAGCAATCCAGGCGGCGGCCTTCCCCATCGAATACCTTGAAGAACAACATGGAGGCACCGTCGAACTCGAAGTGGATGATGGAGGCTCCATCAGGATGGCACACACGGGCGATTTCACCCCATTCTCGAGTCATGAAGACACCGGCCGGGGGGTACGACCTCGACCTCTGCCTCCGAAGCCTGGCTGCAGCACCCGGCGTGCTGCAACCACAACTCAGTAGGACCCCTCGCCAGCATCAGCTCCGCGAAGAACCTCGGAAGCCGGATCCAAGAAGGCGGTAGCATCGCTGTCCAGACCATGAACTCGCACGAGGAGCCCTCGGCGTGGATTCGGGAGCCAGTGGCTCATGCGACCCCAGCTGGACGACCTTGGCCACGACGCGAGCGGCGCGGGGCGCAACCCCCTCTTTCCGAACCTTGCGCTTGGGCGTACAAGGGCAGCGAGTAGCCGGGAGGAGGCCACTCGCACCAAGGCTTCGTTACCTCCAGCCTCTCATCGGCGCAACGAGGGCGGCAAAACCTTTTCTTCGGCGGAAGGGGTTCCCGCTCCTCGCAAGGGTTTTCCCTTTCTCGGTAGTGGAAAATCTCCTTATCGGCGCCATGGGCGTCACGGCAAGCCGGCACGACAAGAAGGAAGGAGAAGAGGCAGGCAGCGAGAAGAAGGAGATGAGGAACGGGGGCTTCTTCCCCGCCTCATTTATAGCCAGGAGGAGGCCAACCGCCGGCCTCCACGATCGCACGTAATGATGGTTTTTGTATGCGTGCAGCAGGGTCTCGTCAAGTTGGGCAGTTGCCAAGGCAGCATGGGGAAGCGAGATGCCCACGTCCGATCAGTCGCCACGCGTCGACCAAGGCCGCAGGCGATTGGGGCCCGCGATGCTCCGCACTTGCCCCTTGGCTTTGCCTCGAAGCCAAGTTCGAGCGTACCTTGGGCCCGGGGGCTACTATTGGCGTTCTGGGAGCGGAGGTACCCAGACTTGCCTACATGTGGCCCGTGACGTGGCTCCATCGACGGCCTGGTACGGCCCAGCTTCAGCAACCGCAGCTCAATACCCTCGCGAGCGGCCAAGCCTCGCGAGGTGGACGACGGCAAGACCTCCCTGGGGGCAGCCTCTCTAGGCTGGCTCCCAAGGAGCGGAGATATCTATGCAAGGCGCACCTCATGAGGTGCACGTGACGTGAGCCATGACGTTCAAGGCCAGGCGGGTGCCAGCGGGCGCAGTGTACCAGTTTCCCCTTTGGTGCTAAGGGGGGCAAACGCAGGCGCGGAGTCCCAAGGAATCAAGCAAAGGTTTCCATATTAGTGCAACAAGACCAAGGACTGTCAGGACGGCAGAATGGAGGTCATCATGGAGCCCGGTGCAGCATCACCACTACAACCTTTGGCAAGCGAAGACCACTTTTTTCAGGATAACTTGTACTAGTTGTTCCCCTTCAAATTTGGCCATTGTGGGATCCCTTCCCGTCGATATTTGGGAAGAGGACCAAGGCCACTATAAATAGGACCTAGCCACCACCATAGAGGGGGATCTGATCCCTCGGCTCATTTGGTTGAGAAGAGAGCCATTCCACCCTACACGCACCACAAGCTCATCCGAGCCCAACAACACCTCTCCTCCGGAGGTTGTTCATCCATTGTACTAGTTCATCCTCAGCCCCATGAGGCAATCCACCACACCCACTGGAGTAGGGTATTACACCGCATGGTGGCCCGAACCAGTATAATCCTCTGTGTCCCCAATTTTTTGAGTTCGTCGAGCTAGGCTGTGGAATCGTAGGGCGAGCGCGCTGGGGAGAGAGCGCACCCCGGAGTTCGAACCTCTCAAGGGTTTGCGGAACTCGAAATTCGACAAATGTACATTCTCGTTTTTCTTTGGCATCACTAATCCGTTAACATTTTTAGGGCATCTCTATCGCCGACCCTCAAACCACCCGCAACCGTCCGGACGGGGCGAGTCGGACGTGTTGTGTCATCCAACATGTTCCTATATTGGTCCGTTCATCGGTCCTGATACACTTTTCCTGACAAATAGGAGACAAATTAGGGGGGATTTGCGGTCGTCCAGACAGCTACCATGTTGGACTAAAGTGGCTCACCACTACCCCCTACTATGCCCATGCTCCAGAGCGTCGGTGCTGCACTCATGCCCAGCTAGAGCGGACCCGACCACTCACTGATGCCTGCATTGAAGCGACACGCTAGTCGAGAGAGTGCTACTCGTGTCGCCTCCCAATGCAGGCGACTAGTCCGTGTTCAAACGAAACCATGTCAGTCGGTTGCCCTACATTAATGATATGCGCCACCCGTCCGTCTGTCTACCACCCACCATTAACCTCACCGCTACGGCTCATTGCCATTCGCTCGCTACATAAACCCCAGCCCCGGCCATAGCCACAATCATCCTCCTCCGCTCCCTTTCTCCTCTCCGCACCACATCCGCCATGGCCTCCTCGCACTCCAAAGCCCTCTGCAAGACCCTCAATTTGAGTAGAAGAAGTTGATGGCTGCCATTGCTGCCGGCTGGCAGGCCGGCCAGCAGACGAAGGCTGATGATGCCCATTGGAGGACTAGCTGGCGCCACCCTCCTCGTTGGTGCGTCCGGGCCTCACCATCGGTGAGGTCCATGCACACTACATGTTCATGATGCGGTAGGAACCATAGGCCAAGTTTTGACAGGCGCAGTGTTGGGAACGTAGTATTTCAAAAAAAATCCTACGATCACACAAGAACTATCTACTATATGCATAGCAACGAGAGGGGAGAGTGTGTCTACGTACCCTCGTAGACCGAAAGCGGAAGCGTCTAGTGACGCGGTTGATGTTGTCGAACTTCTTCGCGATCCAACCGATCAAGCACCGAATGTACGGCACCTTCGTGTTCATCACATGTTTAGCTCGATGACATCCCACGAGCTCTTGATCCAGCTGAGCTTCACGGGAGAGTTTTGTCAGCACGATGGCGTGGTGACGGAGATGATGAAGTTACCGTCGTAGGGCTTCGCCTAAGCGCTACAACAATATGATCGAGGTGTGTTTCTGTGGAGGGAGGCACCGCACACGGTTGGGAGATATCAACTGATCAACTTGTGTGTCTTTGGGTGCCCCCTGACCCCGTATATAAAGGAGCAAGGGGGAGGTGCAGCCAGCCCCTATGGCGTGCCCTAGAGGGCCACTCCTACTAGGAATAGGATTCCAATCCTATTCCTAGTAGGAGTCCACCAACAGGGAGAGAAGGGGAAGGAAAGAGAGGGAGAGGGAGAGGGAAAGAGGGGGCCGCGCCCCCCTCCCCTAGTTCAATTTGGACTACCCTTGGGGGGCGCACCACCTCCTGGGCTACTGCCCTCTCTCTCCCCTAAAGCCCACTAGGGCCCAATACTTCCCCGGGGGGTTCCGGTAACCCCCCCGGCACTCCGGTTTTATCCGAAACCTTTCGGTGTCCGAACATAGTCGTCCAATATATCAATCTTTACGTCTCGGACATTCTGAGACTCCTCGTCATGTCCGTGATCTCATCCGGGACTCCGAACTACCTTTGGTACATCAAAACTCATAAACTCATAATACCGATCGTCATCAAACGTTAAGCGTGCGGACCCTATGGGTTCGAGAACTATGTAAACATGACCGAGATTCATCTCCGGTCAATAACCAATAGCGGAACCTGGATGCTTATATTGGCTCCTACATATTCTACGAAGATCTTTATCGGTCAAACCGCATAACAACATACGTTGTTCCTTTTGTCATCGGTATGTTACTTGCCCGAGATTCGATCATCGGTATCTTGATACCTAGTTCAATCTCGTTACCGGCAAGTCTCTTTACTCGTTCCGTAATGCATCATCTTGTGACTAACTCATTAGTCATTTGCTTGCAAGGCTTATTATGATGTGCATTACCGAGAGGGCCCAGAGATACCTCTTCGACACTCGGAGTGACAAATCCTATTCTTCATCTATGCCAACACCACGAACACTTTCGGAGACACCTTTAGAGCATCTTTATAATCACCCAGTTACGTTGTGACGTTTGATAGCACACAAGGTGTTCCTCCGGTATTCGGGAGTTGCATAGTCTCCTAGTCATAGGAACATGTATAAGTCATGAAGAAAGCAATAGCAGTAAAACTAAACGGTCATAGTGCTAAGCTAACGGATGGGTCTTGTCCATCACATCATTCTCCTAATGATGTGATCCCGTTGATCAAATGACAACTCATGTCTATTGTTAGGAAACATAACCATCTTTGATCAATGAGCTAGTCTAGTAGAGGCATACTAGGGACACTCTGTTTTGTCTATGTATTCACACTTGTACTAAGTTTCCAGTTAATACAATTCTAGCATGAATAATAAACATTTATCATGATATAAGGAAATAAATAATAACTTTATTATTGCCTCTAGGGTGTATTTCCTTCAGTCTCCCACTTGCACTAGAGTCAATAATCTAGTTCACATCGCCATGTGATTTAATACCGATAGTTCACATCGTTATGTGAATAACACCCATAGTTCACATCGCCATGTGACCAACACCCAAAGGGTTTACTAGAGTCAATAATCTAGTTCACATCGCTATGTGATTAACACCCAAGAGTAATAAGGTGTGATCATATTTTGCTTGTGAGAGAAGTTTAGTCAACGGGTCTGTCACATTCAGATCCGTATGTATTTCGCAAATTTCTATGTCTACAATGCTCTGCATGGAGCTACTCTAGCTAATTGCTCCCACTTCCAGTATGCATCCAGATTGATACTTAGAGTCATCTGGATTAGTGTAAAGATTGCATCGGTGTAACTCTTTACGACGAACTCTTTATCACCTCCATAATCGAGAAACATTTCCTTAGTCATCCAGTAACTAAGGATAATTTTGACCGCTGTCCAGTGATCTACTCCTGGATCACATTTGTACCTCCTTGCCAAACTCATGGTAAGGTACACAATAGGTTTGGTATATAGCATGGCATACTTTATAGAACCTATGGCTGAGGCATAGGGAATGACTATCATTCTTTCTCTATCTTCTGCCGAGGTCGGGCTTTGAGTCTTACTCAACTTCATACCTTACAACTCAGGCAAGAACTCCTTCTCTGACTGATCCATTTTGAACTACATCAAATACTTGTCAAGGTATGTACTCATTGAAAAAAGTTATCAAGCGTCTCGATCTATCTCTATAGATCTTGATGCTCAATATGTAAGCAGCTTCACCAAGGTCTTTCTTTGAAAAAAAAACTCCTTTCAAACACTCCTTTATGCTTTCCAGAAAATTCTACATTATTTCCGATCGACAATATGTCATTCACATATACTTATCAGAAAAGGATGTAGTGCTCCCACTCACTTTCTTGTAAATAAAGGCTTCTCCAAAAGTCTGTATAAAACCATATGCTTTGATCACCTCATCAAAGTGCATATTCCAACTCCGAGATGCTTGCACCAGTTCATAGATGGATCGTTGGAGCTTGCACACTTTGTTAGCACCTTTAGGATCGAGAAAACCTTCTGGTTGCATCATATACAACTCTTCCTTAAGATATCCATTCAGGAATGCAGTTTTGACATCCATTTGCTAGATTTCATAATCATAAAATGCGGCAATTGCTAACATGATTCAGACAGACTTAAGCATCGCTACGGGTGAGAAAGTCTTATCATAGTCAACTTCTTGAACTTGTCGAAAAACTTTTCGCAACAAGTCGAGTTTTGTAAACAGTAACATTATCGTCAGCGTCAGTCTTCCTCTTGAAGATCCATATATTTTCGATGGCTTGCCGATCATCGGGCAAGTCAACCAAAGTCCACACTTTGTTCTCATACATGGATCCCATCTCAGATTTCATGGCCTCAAGCCATTTTGCGGAATCTGGGCTCATCATCGCTTCATCATAGTTTGTAGGTTCATCATGGTCTAGTAACATGACTTCCAGAACCGGGTTGCCGTACCACTCTGGCGCGAAACATACTCTGGTTGATCTACGAAGTTTAGCAGTAACTTGATCCAAAGTTTCATGATCATCATCATTAGCTTCCTCACTAATTGGTGTAGGAATCACTGGAACCAGTTTCTGTGATGTAGTACTTTCCAATTCGGGAGAAGGTACAATTACATCCTCAAGTTCCACTTTCCTCCCACTCCCTTCTTTCGAGAGAAACTCCTTCTCTAGAAAGGATCCATTCTTAGCAACGAATATCTTGCCTTCGGATCTGTGATAGAAGGTGTACCCAACAGTCTCCTTTGGGTATCCTATGAAGACACATTTCTCCGACTTGGGTTCGAGCTTATCAGGTTGAAGCTTTTTCACATAAGCATCGCAGCCCCAAACTTTAAGAAACGACAACTTTGGTTTCTTGCCAAACCATAGTTCATAAGGCGGCGTCTCAACGGATTTAGATGTTGCCCTATTTAACATGAATGCAGCTGTCTCTGATGCATAACCCTAAAACGATAGTGGTAAATCGGTAAGAGACATCATAGATCACACCATATCTAATAAAGTACGGTTACGACGTTCGGACACACCATTACGATGTGGTGTTCCGGGTGGCGTGAGTTGTGAAACTATTCCACATTGTTTCAAATGAAGACCAAACTCGTAACTCAGATATTCACCTCCATGATCAGATTGTAGAAACTTTATTTTCTTGTTACGATGATTCTCTACTTCACTCTGAAATTATTTGAATTTTTCAAATGTTTCAGACTTGTTCTTCATCAAGTAGATATACCCATATCTGCTCAAATCATCAGTGGAGGTCAGAAAATAACGATACCCGCCGCGAGCTTCAACACTCATCGGTCCACATACATCAGTATGTATGATTTCCAACAAATCTGTTGCTCGTTCATTGTTCCAGATAACGGAGTTTTAGTCATCTTGCCCATGAGGCATGGTTCGCAAGCACCAAGTGATTCATAATCAAGTGATTCCAGAAGTCCATCACTATGGAGTTTCTTCATGTGCTTTACACCAATATGACCTAAATGGCAGTGCCACAAATAAGTTGCACTATCATTATTAACCTTGCATCTTTTGGCTTCAATATTATGAATATGTGTATCACTATGATCGAGATCCAACAAACTATTTTCATTGGGTGTATGACCATCAAAGGCTTTATTCATGTAAACAGAATAACAATTATTCTATGACTTTAAATAAATAACCGTATTGCAATAAACATGATCAAATCATATTATGCTCAATGCAAATGCCAAATAACATTTATTAAGATTCTACACTAATCCCGAAAGTACAGGGAGTGTGCGATGATGATCATATCAATCTTGGAACCACTTCCAACACACATTGTCACTTCACCTTTAACTAGTCTCTATTCATTCAGCAACTCTCGTTTCGAGTTACTAATTTTAGCAACTGAACCGGTATCAAATACCCAGGGGTTGCTATGAACACTAGTAAAGTACACATCAATAATTTGTATATCAAATATACCTTTGTTCACTTTGCCATCCTTCTTATCCGCCAAGTATCTAGGGCAGTTCCACTTCCAATGACCATTTCCTTTGTAGTAGAAGCAATTAGTTTTAGGCTTGAGTTTAGCTTTGGGTTTCTTCACGAGAGTGACAACTTGCTTGTCATTCTTCTTGAAGTTCCCCTTCTATCCCCTTGCCCTTTACTTGAAACAAGTGGTTTTGTTAACCATCAACACTTGATGCTCTTTCTTAATTTCTACTTTCGCCGATTTCAGCATCGCGAAGAGCTCGGGAATTACTTTCATCATCCCTTGCATATTATAGTTCATCAAGAAGTTCTACTAACTTGGTGATAGGAACTAGAGAACTTTGTCAATTACTATCTTATCTGGAAGATTAACTCCCACGTGATTCAAGTAATTGTAGTACACAGACAATCTGAGCACATGCTCACTGGTTGAGCTATTCTCCTCCATCTTGTAGGCAATGTACTATCAGAGGTCTTATACCTCTCGACACAGGCATGAGTATGAAATACTAATTTCAACTCCTGGAACATCTCATATGCTCCATGGCGTTCAAAACTTTTTTGAAGTCCTGGTTCTAAGCCGTAAAGCATGGTGCACTAAACTATCAAGTAGTCATCATACCGAGCTTTTGTCAAAACGTTCATAACGTCTGCATCTGCTCTTGCAATAGGTCGGTCACCTAGCGGTGCATCAAGTACATAATTCTTCTGTGCAGGAATGAGGAAAATCCTCAGATCACAGAACAAGTCTGCATCATTGCTACTAACATCTTTCAGTTTAGTTTTCTCTAGGAACATATAAAAACAATCGGGGAGCTACATCGCGAGCTATTGATCTACAACATAGATATGCTAATACTACCAGGACTAAGTTCATGATAAATTAAAGTTCAATTAATCATATTACTATAGAACTCCCACTTAGATAGACATCCCTCTGGTCATCTAAATGATCACGTGATCCAAATCAACTAAACCATGTCCGATCATCACGTGAGATGGAGTAGTTTTCAATGGTGAACATCTTGTGTTGATCATATCTACTATATGATTCACGCTTGACCTTTCGGTCTCCAGTGTTCCGAGGCCATATCTGCATATGCTAGGCTCGTCAAGTTTAACCCGAGTATTCTGCGTGTGCAAAACTGGCTTACACCCATTGAATGTGAACGTAGAGCTTATCACACCCGATCATCACATGGTGTCTCGGCACGACGAACTTTCGCAATGGTGAATACTCGGGGAGAACACTTATACCTTGAAATTTAGTGAGAGATCATCTTATAATGATACCGCCGTACTAAGCAAAATAAGAAGTATAACAAGATAAACATCACATTCAATCAAAATATATGACATGATATGGCCATCATCATCTTGTGCTTTTGATCTCCATCTCCAAGGCACCGTCATGATCACCATCATCACCGGCGCGACACTTTGATCTCCATCGTAGCATCGTTGTCGTCTCGCCAACTATTGCTTCCACGACTATCACTACTGCTTAGTGATAAAGTAAAGCAATTACATGGCGACTGTATTTCATACAATAAAGCGACAACCATATGGCTCCTGCCAGCCCGATAACTTTACAAAACATGATCAACTCATACAATAACGTATAACTCATCATATCTTAACCATATCACATCACAACATGCCCTGCAAAAATAAGTTAGACGTCCTCTACTTTGTTGTTGCAAGTTTTACGTCGCTGCTACGGGCTTAGCAAGAACCGTTCTTACCTACGCATACAAAAACCACAACGATTTCTCGTCAAGTATGTGTTGTTGTAACCTTCACAAGGATCGGGCGTAGTCACACTCGATTCAGCTAAAGTGAGAGAGACAGACACCCGCCAGTCACCTTTAAGCAACGAGTGTTCATAACGGTGAAACCAGTCTCGCGTAAGTCTACGCGTAATGTCGGTCCGGGCCGCTTCATCTCACAATACCGCCGAACCAAATTATGACATGCTGGTAAGCAGTATGACTATTATCGCCCACAACTCATTGTGTTCTACTCGTACATATCATCTACGCATAGACCTGGCTCATGATGCCACTGTTGGGAACGTAGTATTTCAAAAATAATCCTACGATCACGCAAGATCTATCTACCAGATGCATAGCAATGAGAGGCGGGAGTGTGTCTACGTACCCTCCTAGACCGAAAGCGGAAGCGTCTAGTGACGCGGTTGATGTAGTAGAACTTCTTCGCGATCCAATCGATCAAGCACCGAACGTACGACACCTCCGCGTTCAGCACACGTTCAGATTGATGGCGTCCCACGAGCTCTTGATCCAGTTGAGCTTCACGGGAGAGTTTCGTCAGCACGACGGCGTGGTGACGGAGATGATCAAGTTACTATCGCAGGGCTTCGCCTAAGCGCTACAACAATATGACCGAGGTGTGTTTCTGTCGAGGGGGGCACCTCACACGGTTGGGACAGATCAACTGATCAACTTGTGTGTCTTTGGGTGCCCCTTGCCCCCGTATATAAAGGAGCAAGGGGGGAGGTGCGGCCATCCTCTATGGCGCGCCCTAGAGGGCCACTCCTGCTAGGAATAGGATTCCAATCCTATTCCTAGTAGAAGTCCACCAAGAGGGAGAGAAGGGGAAGGAAAGAGAGGGACAGGGAGAGGGAGAGAGGGGGCCGTGCCCCCCTCCCCTAGTCCAATTCGGACTCCCCTTGGGGGGAGCGCCCCACCTCCTGGGCTGCTGCCCTCTCTCTCCCCTAAAGCCCACTAGGGCCCAATACCTTCCCCGGGGGGTTCCGGTAACCCCCCCCCCCCCCCCCCCCCCCCCCC
>LR738715.1:181752995-181830126 GCA_902687465.1 Secale cereale | reverse complement strand
GGCACTCCGATTTTATCCGAAACCTTCCGGAACACTTCCTGTGTCCGAATATAGTCGTCCAATATATAAATCTTTACGTCTCGGACATTCCGAGACTCCTCGTCATGTACGTGATCTCATCCGGGACTCAGAACTACCTTCGGTACATCAAAACTCATAAACTCATAATACCGATCGTCATCAAACGTTAAGCATGCGGACCCTACGGGTTCGAGAACTATGTAGACATGACCAAGACTCATCTCCGGTCAATAACCAATAGCGGAACCTGGATGCTCATATTGCCTCCCACATATTCTACGAAGATCTTTATCGGTCAAACCGCATAACAACATATGTTGTTCCTTTTGTCATCGGTATGTTACTTGCCCGAGATTCGATCGTTGGTATCTCGATACCTAGTTCAATCTCGTTACCGGCAAGTCTCTTTACTTGTTCCGTAATGCATCATCTCGTGACTAACTCATTAGTCATTTGGTTGCAAGGCTTATTATGATGTGCATTACTGAGAGGGCCCAGAGATACTTCTCCAACACTCGGAGTGACAAATCCTATTCTTGATCTATGCCAACACCACGAACACTTTCGGAGACACCTGTAGAGCATCTTTATAATCACCCAGTTACATTGTGACGTTTGATAGCACACAAGGTGTTCCTCCGTTATTTGGGAGTTGAATAATCTCATAGTCATAGGAACATGTATAAGTCATGAAGAAAGCAATAGCAGTAAAACTAAACGATCATAGTGCTAAGCTAACGGATGGGTCTTGTCCATCACATCATTCTCCTAATGATGTGATCCCGTTGATCAAATGATAACTCATGTCTATGGTTAGGAAACATAACCATCTTTGATCAATGAGCTAGTCTAGTAGAGGCATACTAGGGACACTCTGTTTTGTCTATGTATTCACACATGTACTAAGTTTTCGGTTAATACAATTCTAGCATGAATAATAAACATTTATCATGATATAAGGAAATAAATAATAACTTTATTATTTCCTCTGGGGCATATTTCCTTCACGTAGGCCGACCAGGCCTACAACCTCGGCCTCAACGAGGAGCACCGACATATGGAGGAGCAACTTCCTGACGACACAGACACCGTGCCGGACGTGGATGTGGCGGCGTAGGAGGCGTTGGTCGACTCCTACCGCACCACCCGCGCAATCAGCCGACACCATTGGTGGTACAACCTTCATCAGGCAGAATTGGCAGCCGCCTACGTGGAGTTTGGCGAGGCGGTGGATGAGGTGTGGGACAAGAGCGATGAAGAGGAGGACATCACCAGCTCCGCCTCGACCGTGCCCCACCACCACAAGCACGAAGTCGGCACGTCTGCGAGCGCCGCCGGTGATTAGGAAGAATATTGCATGGTAAGCTGCCGCCGCTTGGGTCCCTAGAAGTCCAGCGCTCTTCTCCTCCATTGAAGCCAAGCTTTGTGGGTTCAAGATTATCAGCTAATTAGCCGCTTAGCGGCGACGTGCAGGTAGAAAACTTCACTTTCGGGGCTACGGAGGTGGCGGTTACGGAGACGGAACTGGAGAACGTTGAGGCAAAACTGGAGAAGGTGAAGGCAATAGCCGAAGCTTTAGTTCTCGAGGCTCATGGCGGGACATGGAGAATAGGGCCCGACAATCATTTGCATTAGGTTCACAATAGGGTTTAGTCTGGTTTATATGAAAAATGTAATGAATTTCGTCTCGTTTATATGAAAATTGTTCGAAATGTATGAATTTGTCCGGTTTATATGAAATTGGCCGTGTTTGCATGAATTCCATCCGTTTAGTTCAAACTATGGTTGAAATGCATGTGGATAGCGGTGGATGGCTGGTTCTCCAAAGGTGTCCGTGGACTGGTCCCGCACTGTTCGGGAACGGATGCCGGAACCAATTCTCGGGCGAGCGTTGAAGATGCCCTTATACTGCCTAAAAATAACTGTAGCACATAGATGTGTGGGAGGCTCCATCCCCTTGTCTCGGTGATGGAGTGTCATACTGTAGATGCTTATTCTCACTCATTGTATATGTGCACGCAGTGTCTTATTCATTTCTGAAGCACAAAAAACAAGTGGCAAATTCTTTCTCTAATTGCAAGATTCCCCACATTAGCATGCATACACCCATTAAAAGGCATGGATCCAATCAAAAATGGGTAAACTAATTTATCATACTGAATCTTTGTCGAGTAATCGGCGTGTCACCTAAACTAGTGGACATGACATGCGAGGGGATATTGTAGGTGTAGGGTTGGACCTGTAGTTGTAGCTAGTTGTAGTTCAAGGGTCATGACATCATGAGTTTATCAGTTCAAGGTCTCACCCAAGGTTCCCATAGTCCCGTGGCGGTGCCCACCAGAGTTTCCCATAGATCACCATTCTCTGGTGATTCCACATGTTTGATTGGTGACCTTTAGATCTAGGCGTGCGCGTTAGATCGTCCACGCCTTCCACGGCGGTTAGCATGGCGAAGAATGGGTCGTAGGACGGCCCAGTGAGGACTGCATCTGGTGCCGCTGGTGGTAGTAGGGATCGCCGCTTGAAGCTAATCTGGAATACCGCTTCCAATGACTGAATCTCCACGAGGAAGAGGAAGAGGAACTCGACCTGTAGGGAGAGATTGAGGTGTTTATTGAGGAATCACATTGGATTAGCATATTTAGGGTTCATACCCAAAAACCCTTTAGCCAAGTGGCCTTGTTCAAGGGGATGTGTAATGCATGGGCCTCGGTGGAGGGGTCACCTTCAAAGCTATGGAACCTAACTCCTAACATCTTCCTGGCTCAATTCAAGTGTTTGAAAGATTGGAACAGAGTAATGAAAGGGAGTTCTTGGGACTTCCGTGGTGCAGCAGTGCTTATGGAGGAATATGCCGGGATAACAAATGTCAAGGACTACAAGCTAGGCGAATCCATGATTCGGCTCTAATCATGGGGATACCTGAGGGGTTGATGAAGAAAACAAAGTTAGCAACTAAAATAGCCAAGAAAGTTGGGATTCCCTCAATTAAGGTGATTGTCAATGAAGGAAGGTTACACCCTATCAAGTACTTATGAGCAAGGGTGCTCATCATGCTAGACACTCCGTTCATTCGCTTTGTTCCTCTAACTTTGAAAGAGAGCAAAAAAAATCCGGTTGAGTACGAAAAACTACGAGAGTTGTATGGATTGGTAGGTCATATTGCTACTGAATGTAGGGATGGCATACACAAACTGGAGGAGTGTGAATGAGGGTGCTAGCTCCTTGTTAATTTTGACAGAGATGGAGGTAACCAAGCCCAAGGGCATGGTGCCTCTCATGGTGGCAGAGCAGTTGGCAGGGGCGGTGGCCTCGGGAGAGGACATGGCAACCCAGGTGAACCAAACCCCAAGGAGGAGTTGGATATGGAAATCGATGGCAATGGCCTGCAACGTGAGATTATTCCTTCTACTCGCAAATGGCTCATAGGTCAAGACGGGACAATGGTAGGGGCGCCCATGGCTGCCTTACGGAGACCACCACCCGTGGGTTCCTCTTCCCGCTAGAGGTTACCACCCAGTCAATGCTCTACTCATGTGTTTTAAGTGAAATAATAACATAGTTGAAACACAACTACTCTCAATTATTGTGTTGTATTCAGGTTCTTTAGTTCTTAACTATAGCATAGGTTCTACAGAATGGTTTTATGAACTAGTTCAAATCCTTGGAGTTCTCAAGGATTGGATGAAACCCATTCAAATCCTTGGAGGTTTATGCTATGTATGTCTATACATTTTCTTTACAAGTCATGCTCTCGGTTAAATAGTTACAAAATATAAACCAAAACTTCCTGAGCTATACGAGAATCTTCCAAGAAAAAATAGATATGATCTTAATTTTTAGTACCGACTATTGCCGATAAATAATATTTGTGGATATTTTGGTGGCATCAAAATTATTATTTTCCTTGACTCCTTGCACTCAAAGCAGCCACACACTATACACTTTTTGAGGGAACTTAGGTCGTTTCATTAGCTTTTGTCATGTATTTACGAAGGTTGCTTATATGTGGAATTTCCTCTTATAATCTAAAATGAAGTATGGGAATCATCTAGAAATTCTTTCCTGTTCGCAACCTGATTAGCATTGTATTGATTAGCACTTACAATTCTTTTTTGAATTGATAGTAGTTACAATTATAAAAGTGACCTTCTCTAGTCCGCATATCATTTACTAGACTTTTATATATTTCCCTTTGCTTTTTCATAAAATTGTCTTTATTGCCTGATTGACATGGTAGGCACTAATGCAACCAATACTCGCTGCTTTATAAATTGTATTTTACCAGGCTTTCTGTTTCGAGTTTCCTTTTGGCTTTCTATTAAAAATTTGAATTTTTTGTGTCACAATAAATATTTGAAGATTACAGGATAAGGAGCTTGCCATTGTTGTTGTGCTTGCAATAAAAAAAGCTTTACGTTTATGTGATTGCCACTATGTACGAACTTTTCAGATTAGGTATACACTGCAGAAGGAAGTATCTAAATACTACTTAAAAATCATGAGTCCTTAACAATTTTAGATTTATGCGATTGTCATTGCTCTATAGGTTTGTCTGTTGGTATGATTTAACACTTCATGTAAAACACATAACTTTCATGTTTGACTCTTAGAAGAAATACCCAACCGTTGCAAAACAATTAGTAGCTTCATCAAAATTTGAGAAAGATGTGTGTCTACTTCAAGATTGGAAAAAATGGTCAGCCTTTTCAAAGTTTCTTATTTTTGAATTATGATAGTACACTATGTTGAGTTATATCTTTTGCGGTGCAGGTTCAAAGACGTGAGGCCATTACGGTCAAACTAGCTCCGATTTGCTTACAAAAGATAGCAGTGACCGTACCATTTTAAGCGATATGCATTCTTCACATGTGCATATTTTTACTATCATGTGAAAAAATTCAGGTATTCATATTTCTTACTGTCCATGATGCTTACTTTCCACATGCGCATATTGTTGCAATCAAATAGATTGCATAAATCTTGCCATGTTGGAGGAGATGGCTCATTTTGAAATCGCACCATTGGGGCGCTTGGGTGGTGCGGAGGGCGCATCCCTACCCGCCGCCGGGCTCCTTGCCGGGGAGGAGGGTGCCTCCCTGCTTGCCGTCGTCGAGGGGCCTGGGGCGGCCGGTGCCCCACGTTGCGCGGCGTCGACGGACTCCGCCCCGTGCTGGGTTGGGCCCTCGGTCGCCGGGGTGCGGGGGTTGGTGCGGTCCTCGCCGCGGCCTGGGGCATGGACGGTGGTGAGCCACGGGGGTGGCTCTCCACGCGGTGGACTGCGACGGTCGGGGGCTGGGACGCCGGAGTCTCCTCGACGCTCCGCCGCTCCATGTTCCAATCGTTTCTGGGCGCTGGAGGGGGATGTTTCCGACGAGGAGGACGACGCGGTGGTCGCGCAGCCTGGATCGTCGGACGTGCCTAATCCTCGGAAGGTGCCGGCGGGTCCTACGGTGGGGGATTTTGTGGCCTTCGCGGTGAGCAAGAGGGCGTTAGGATCGGGTCGTCGTTTCGCTCCTGGGGGTAAAGGTCCCCGGGCCATGGCGCGATGGATTTGGTCGCCGGCGGGGCTTGCCTGCGCCGGTGGGGTGGCTCCGTCGGTCCCCCTGGCCCGGGCCCCGTCACCGGTGGGTGCTCGGCTGCAGGGGTGCTCCTCCTTGGCTTGGCCGGCGCTGCAGGCCCCGGCGTCCTCCTCTCCGGCGTCGTCTCCTCGTGCGGCGGCGCGGTCTAGAGGGGGGACGGAGACGACGACCGCGCCTGGCTCTAGGGTTGGGACAGGTGCCCGGTCTGGGCCGGGCGGCCAGGATGGGCCTGGCGGTCTTTCTGGGCTGGGCGGCCCGGCTGGGCTGGTGGTTGGACCGGGGGTGGATGCTGGGACGATGGGCCCATCCGCTCAGGCGTCTGGTCCGTCTCGCGACCGGGCCCTGGGGGTGGTGGCGCCTGGGCCTGGTGGCCTTCCCCCGCGTGGGCCCCCTCGGCCCATCTCGCAAAAGCCTACGACGGCCTCGGGGTCCAGGTATTTATGGCTCCGTCGCGGATGCCTCGACCCACTCTTAGGGTTTCCTGCCACTCCCAGTGAGGTGCGGCGCCTCGCTCACTCCGCCCGCTCCCTCTTCCCTCTCGCCCCCCCTCCCCCTCTTCTCAAGTCCTTCGCGGCGGTGGTCATGGGTGACCGCCGCGCGGAGAAGCGCCCGCTCGAGGCCCTGGAGCCGGCGGGCGAGCGGCGTTTGGAGATGGATCTCCGTGCCAAGGCCAAACGCACCCAGCGGGATCGATCTGATGGCCGTGAGGGCCGTGGGTGGTCCGACGGGCAGCGTGACCACGGCGGGCGCGAGGGGGACTGGGGTCCCCCTCCCCCATGGTGGATCCACCAACAGGCCAAGAAGAATAAGAAGAATCAGCTCCAGCGCCGGCGCGCGTTGGAGAAGAAGTCCGAGGGGGACATCTTTGCTGAGGGCAGCGGGGTCGCTCCTCTCCCTCCGAAAAATCGGGCCACTCCAGATCCGGCGGGTCCGGGGCTCCACGCTGCCTCCAAGGGCACGGCGGCGGAGCCGATTCCGGTGGAGGAGGTGCCCGAGGTGGAGTGTTTCAAGTGCGGTAGACTTGGACACTACCAATCGAAGTGCAAGTACAAGCCACTATGTGTGCTGTGCAAGGAGGAGGGCCATGCTTCGGCCAACTGCCCGACACGGGGTCGGCAGCTCCATCTGCAGATCATGGGGAGTGCGATCTCCGGTGAAGGTTTTTTCTGTTTGGAGTACGATGACGACGATACACTGGAGGTTCCCATCGACGAACGCATCAAGAACGCGGCGATCCTATCGACCGAACCGGGGAAGCTGACGCTCCGCATACTCAAGCAAGAACTCAAACACATGGTGGCGAATGATTGGGACTAACAGGTTACGCAAGTTAGCGATGATGAATTTCTGGTGGTTTTCCCCTCTGCTGATCTTCTACACATGGCTAAGTCCAGTGGAAAACTCTTTCTGTCTATCCATGACATAACCGCAAGGGTGCGGGATATGCTCCATGAAGAAATTCAACCTATGCTCATGCCTGAGACGTGGGTTCGTCTATACGGCATCCCTAAGAAACACCGTCGTGAGGATCGGATCAAGGAGGGCTTACGAATGCTGGGGCGGCCTATCGTGGTGGACGAACTTTCCCTGATTAGGTTGGGGCCTGTCAGGATGAAGATTGCATGCCGAGCTCCTGAAAAGCTTAACGGGGTGGTGGAAGTTTGGTTTAATAGCGAGGGGTACCAAATCAAGGTCGAAAGGGAGGTGTTACCTAAGCGCGGTGGTGACCGTGCCCCTCTGGCGGTGACCGCCCCTCCAACGGCCAAGGCTCCACCCGCGGGGCTGAATGCTCCAACGCCCAAGCTCTCTGGTGCGGCCCCGTGCGGTCCGGGCGGTGCCGGCGCTCGGGGACACCAGTCTTCTGCAGCCCCCCCTCTGCCTGTCACCGCGGACGATCCGGATGAGAGCCTCCACGATACTTCAATCGACACTGAGACTTGGGAAAAGCTGGGAGCTTTGACCTCTGATGTGGGTACCATGGGAACAGCGACCCAGGACACTGCGGTTAGCGTGCCTCCGCTAGCCCGGTCCCTCGATACTTCCTTCAATGAATATGGGTCCAACCTTGACGCTCTCCCTCTGGCCTGCCAAGGCGGATCTGGGGGGCCCAAGGAGCCTTCCTCCCTCAACAACCCTCTGCCCGAAGAGCAAGAACTGGTGGTGCTTGGCGACACTGATCACACTCCGGGTCCTAAGCGGGGATCCAACAGCGCGGGACGTCAACCTAAGAAGACGGCGGGGCGAAAACCGACGTCCAAGGCCCCTCCTGCGTCGGGGCCTGGGATTTCGGTGGAGCTGGGAGGCGAACTGGGAGCTGCCTTGGGTGCAAACGGAAACAACAGCAAGGCCAAGCGATCGCGGGCGACCCCGGTGGCACAGCGGGCTCCTAGTGCGCGTGCCAAGGCCAAGTTGGGGGAGTTATCTTCCATGGAAAGCGCCCAGCTTCGCATCGCCGACAAGAACATGGAGGCCTCAGGTAATCCCCCCTCCTTCCGCATTCTCAATGCCTTCTCCGATAATCATCTTGCTTCTATCTTGGACGACGCTGGTGTGTTTGTGCCTAATCCCCCCGGGGAGGTTATATCTTTAATTAGAGCGCGAGAAGAGGCGCAGGCATCTCTTGCCGAGGCGGCTGCCAGGTGTGCAGAGCCGGACATACCCGTGACTATCCCAGTCGGGGCTGGCGATAGCGTGGTGCCCATTGAGGTTGCATCGAACGTTGGGGCTGATGCACCTCCTTCTTCCCCGAGGGACTCGCAGGGGCGGGGACGGACGAAGAAGAAAGTGGCTAAGGTGATCACCTCTAGGGGAGTGCGCCTCCGAAATCGTATTCTTTAGATGCGGTTCCTCTTCTGGAATATTAGGGGCTGCGGCCATGTTGGCCGCCGCACTCAGCTTCGCGAACTCATTGCTAAGGAACGCATAGATTTTATTGCTCTTCAGGAAATGATCAAGTTAGACTTTTCGCATAGAGTTTTACTTGCCTTGGACCCTCTCCAACGTTTTGAATGGCATTGTCTCCCCTCTTCGGGTCACTCCGGAGGCATCCTCATGGGATGTAATCGGGATATCTGTGAGGTGTTAACCTGGGAGGTTGGACTGTTTTGCGTTTATGTGACCACCAAACACAAGGGCTCGGGTCTTACCTGGGTTACTATGTGCGTGTACGGCCCGTCTAACCACGACCGTTCTCAAGAGTTCCTCCATGAGTTATCTTTAGTTGTGAGTACCAAACGCAATCTTAATCTCCCCGTCGTGGTTGGGGGTGATTTTAACTTGATCCGCTCGGGTGCGGACAAGAACAACAGCAATATTAACTGGACAAGGGTGTCCATGTTCAATCAGGCAATCGCTGCGGCTGTTCTTAGGGAAGCGGCTAGGACAGGAGCCAGGTATACCTGGACCAACAAACAAACTAACCCTGTCCGCAGCGTCCTTGACCGGGTGTTTTTCACCCCGGAGTGGGAGGCCCTTTTCCCCCTATGCTCTCTAGTGGCTGAGACGCGCATAGGGTCGGATCACATACCGCTAATCTTCTCCTCAGGGGAGGATTCGATTAGACGTAGCCAACGTTTCTACTTTGAAACGACTTGGTTTGAGTATGAGGGCTTCAAGCTTATGGTTCGCAATCGTTGGAACGACATTTCCTCAACGATTGGACCTCAAAGATCCCCAGCGAATCTTTGGACCGCCGCGGCGAGTAAGCTTCGGGCCTTTCTACGTGGCTGGGGAGCAAACCAAGGTAGCGCGTCCAAAAAAGAGCGGGCTCGGCTGGTGGACGAAATTGCTCGCCTTGACTTGGAAGCGGACCTTCGCCCCTTTTCGGAGGACGAATGGTCGCATCGTTATTCCTTGGAAGACCAAGTCCTGGCCTTGCTCCGGGCAGAAGAGGAATACTGGCGCCGTAGGGGCAGCGTCAAATGGGTCACGAAGGGCGATGCGAATACTGGCTATTTTCACGCTTTTGCGAATGGGAGAAAACGGAAAAGCACTATTCTCCGCCTTCAATCCGACTCGGGCTTGCTGCTCACACAGGAGCAAATCTCGGCCCACATATATGAGTTTTTCATTGGCCTTCTGGGGACGGCCAGTGAAAAACCTCTGCGACTCCGCACGGATTTGTGGAATCCGGCGGAGCAGGTGTCGCAGGAGGAAAATGATCGCCTGGTGCTCTCTTTCCTTCCGGAAGAGATCGATAAGGCTCTGTTGGATATGAAGAACGACACGGCGCCCGGACCAGATGGTTGGCCCGTGGAATTTTTCAAGCATTTCTGGCCCATGTTGAAACACCTTTTCTACGACATTATTAACGGCTTTGCCCTAGGGACGTTAGATCTTTCGAGCCTGAACTACGATGCCATTAGTCTTATTCCCAAGGTCAAAGGGGCGGACAATATTCGCCTTTTCAGACCTATCACTCTCATCAACGTCCCCTTCAAGATCTGCGCTAAAGCCTATGCTTCTCGTCTCGCTCCAATAGCGCAGTGAGTTATAAGTCATAGCCAAACGGGCTTCCTGAAACATAGAAATATCTTAGAGGGCCCGATCGCTTTGTTGGAAATAGTCCATGAGCTCAAAAGGAATAAAACTAAGGGAGTTTTACTCAAGCTAGATTTCGAGAAGGCTTACGACCGTGTGAATTGGGACTTTGTCCAGGAAGTCTTCCTCAAAAAGGGTTTTGAGGCAGGTTTTGTTCATCGCATCATGCACCTTGTGTCTAGTGGACACACGGCGGTCACCATTAACGGAGAAATGGGCAATTTCTTCCGCAACAAGAGGGGACTCAGACAAGGGGGTCCGAGCTCTCCTTTAATCTTCAACTTTGTTGCGGACGCACTTGCCGCGATGATTAAACGTGCGTGTGCAGCAGGCCACATTTCTGGTCTTCTTCCGCATCTTATCCCGGGCAGCGTGTCTCACCTCCAATACGCTGATGATACGCTGCTCCTCTTCGAGCCCAATGATAGTAGTGTTGCCTCTATCAAACTCATTCTCCTGGCCTTTGAACTCATGTCGGGACTGAAGATCAATTTCCTCAAGAGTGAAGTCATCACCATAGGGATGGATGACCTCTCGAGCTCCAACGTGGCAAACCTACTCAATTGTAGGCGTGGTACCTTCCCGATCAAGTACTTAGGCCTACCCATATCTTACCGCGGACTTACCATCGCTGAGTGGGAACCTCTTTACGGGAAAGTAGCCAATCGTGTTAGTCCTTGGCGTGGACGATTCATGTCGTCTGCGGCCAGACTCATCCTGACCAATTCGAGTCTATCCTCTCTCCCTATCTTTATCATGGGTATGTACCTCCTGGCGGATGGGGTTCACGCCAAACTCGACACCCCCAGATCTCGTTTCTTTTGGGAAGGAACGGGAGCCAAAAAGAAATACCATTTGGTCAAATGGGCGGCAATTTGTCGGCCAAAAAAACTTGGGGGGCTTGGGGTTACCAACTCCAAGTTTATGAACGTTGCACTATTAACCAAGTGGTGGTGGCGACTAGCGCAAAACGAGTCTGGGCTCTGGGCCCGCATTCTAAAAGCCAAATATTTCCCGGACGGAACGGTTTTTCAAGCTAAATCCTCGGGATCAACGTTCTGGAAAGGGATCCAGGCCGTTCGGCCGGCCTTCGCTCTTGGGGCGCATTTCTCTATTAAGAACGGCGGCTCTACCCGTTTTTGGCTTGACCATTGGTGGGAGCATGCCCCTTTGTGGCAATCTCATCCAGAACTTTACCACCTTGCCACCGATCCCAACCTTATGGTTGCCGATGCCCTAAGAGTTAGCCCCCCGGCGATTACCTTCATCCGTGCTCTAGGGCCGGTGGAAGCTGCCAACTGGGATAATCTGGTGGTGGCTTGGAGAAATATCGATCTCTCCTCTGAGTCTGACGCCGTATCTTGGAAACTGACGTCCTCTAAACTGTTCACGGTCAAATCCTTGTACTCCAAAATGTCCGAGGGCCCGGTGCTTTCCATGGTTAGGGGATTATGGAAAGCGGGGCTGCCTCTGAAGATCAAAATCTTCATATGGCAGATGGTGAGAAATAGGCTACCATCCTCTGATAACGTGGCCAAACGGCACGGCCCGGCTGATGGCACTTGTACTCTGTGTGGGCTGGCCGAAGATGCCAACCATATTTTTTTCCAATGTGTGCTGGCCCGGTTTGCGTGGAGTGCGGTGAGGGAAACTTTCGACAAAAAATGGCAACCTCATACTTCGAAAGACCTCTTAGACATTCTCTCGGCCCAGAAAGGATCCTCTGCTAGAATTCTGTGGCGTTGCGTTGGGGCGCTGTTATGGTCCCTGTGGACGGTGCGCAACAAATTCACGATCGAACACAAGTTCCCAAAACACCCAGCTAACATATTATTCAAATGCCACATTTTTCTCCAGGTGTGGATGCCGTTGGGGAAAGCGCTTGATGAACAAGACATGATTGCTGTTATGGAGAAGATCAAAGTGATGTCATGCCAAGTTCGAAGAGACGGCGAGACAGCTTAAGCAAGATTGCCATCCTACCTATCGTCTCTTCATCATGTTTCTTTTGTTGCGAGTGTTGGTGTTGGAAGTTTAAACTATGAGCTATGCTTTGGTCTGTAACCTAAACTTGTGTGTTTGTCGATTGCCCTTTTGGCTTTATTAATTTAAAGCCGGACGCAGCCAGCGTCTTCGTTCCAAAAAAAAAAATCTTGCCATGTTTATCATCTTTGTGAGCAAATGAAGCATTATTACTTGGAATTTTTCCTCCAAATTCATTGATATGTTTATCTTCCTTCAAAATTATCAAACTATTTATGGCACTGGAACTACTTTTATTCTGTTTCATTTTTTTCTACCTTCAGTTGACATAGCTTCAATAACATCATGTATAGGGTGTTCTACATGACACATCTTGCCATGATGTAAATGATGTTGTTGAAACGAAGCACACATGATAATTCTGGATGACCTTTTACTCATCTCTGTTATATGGAGAAGAATATTTTCATGATTGATTTAATTGGATTTCTATGTAATGGACATGGTATGCACACGTTTCATTTCCCTTTTAGCCAATAATAAGTTCCAGCTAAACAAATAAAAAATTACTATTATAAGTGGAAGAAGTTTGAGGAACATTGGACAAAAGAACAATAGAGATAAAATGTGTCTATCAATCCAGTTTGTTACGAGATCCAGTGATGTACTCAAAATGGCGCTTATCAAATGTGTCATTGCATCATTATATACCTATCATCTCAACATTGAAGAACAATAGGTTAAACACAAGAGAATTATTGGCATGCCTAAACACAATAGATTAAGACACAAGAGAATCATCAACACACTTAAACATGGGCGCGGAGTGGCGCGACGCCTCCGCCTCCTAGTATATCAAAAGTAATTACATAGCACACTGAAACTGCAGTTCCGGACATGTACGTCGGTGTAGACTGATATTTTCAAGAAGCGCCTCATAGGTGATTTCTCTTCTTTTATTTTATTTTTTAGGTACATTCTTCATCTGGTTTTTCTTTTCGGTTTAGGGGATATTCATCCTTTTCTTCATTTTACAGATATTTCCTTGTTTCGTTTTTTTTTTCTTCTGGTTTCATTTTCTATATCCCTTTTTAGCAATTTTCATCAGGTTTTCTATTTTTTTCCTTTTTCTTCAATGATTTTTTCATGGGTTTTAAATTCACAAACATTGTTAAATTTCCATGAACAATTTTAAATAGAGCAGGAACAAAAATATGGCACCTTTTTAACTACCCATATTTTTTCAATCCATGAATATTTTTACAAATTCAAAATTATATTAAAATTTATGTACTATTGTTAAGTTGTCAAAAAATCGTTCAGGTCTTTTGTAGCTAGTTTTCTCACATGGCTTTAACTTTCGTGAGAACAACTTACGTGAGGGTTGGGGTGGGTGGAGGGGAGGGGGTAAGGTGGTGGACCCACTTCGTTTGCTGATCAAGAGGAGTTATTGGGCTGGCCCATATGTACAATTTAGCGCATATTCTTCGCAATGAGCTCTCGAGGAGTAATTAGGTTGGCCTATCCTTTCGATCCTCCTAAACTAGACCTTCTATATAGCAAACGACACGTTCGAAAAGAAGGCAACGCGCGCCCCCGCTCTCACACACGCGACCTTGGTCCGCCAAGGTGCGTGACGGGGCTCCCCTGTGTTTTTTGTTACTTTTTCTTTTGTTTTCTTTTTTCTATATTTTTGCTTCTGTAAAATGTTTGGGATTTATAAAAATGTTTAGGATTTCAAAAAAATTTCACTACTTTAATAAAATGTTCACGAATTCAAAAACAACATTCATGATTTCTTATTTTTTATACACAAAAATTGAATTTCTTATCAACCTTTTTGAAATTTTGATGAACATTTTTGTATTTTGATGTACAAAATCTCTTTTTTTAATGAAAATTTTCTCAATTTCCATTAACATTTCCTGCATTTGATGAATGCATTCAAATTCAACGTTTTTTAAAAATTGATTAACAAAATATAAATTAAATGAACATTATTTTGAAATTGATAAAAAAAATTAAACAATAATGAATGTTTTTTGAAATTGGTAAACAAATTTTAACTTCAACAACATTTTTTATATTCTTTGAATAAGATGAACAATGATTAAAAATAAATGAACATTTTTTGATTTTAATGAACAAAAATTGAATTTCAACAAACAATTCGCTGTTTTGAAAAAAATGTTCCCAGATTTCAGAAAATGTTTGTGAATTTGGAAAGTAAAATTAAAAAGGAAATAAATAAATAGATAAATAAAGGGAAAAAAGAAAGTTAAAAAGGAAGGGGAGATAAAAAATACGGTTCAGGAAGGTTCACAAAACCGAAAATGGCTTCTATGCCGGCCCAAACCTACGCAGCGTGAATCGGGGGGGTGCGCGCAGTCGTTAGGCAGCGACTTTGACACCCTTGTGCGTCAAGAAGCACTTGCTTCGCACACGGACCATCCAACTGAGTCAGCCCATTTGCAGCCGAATAGAAAAACGTAATAGTGGAACACTGTAGCGGGATGGTAGTGTGCCATTCAGTTCACTGTAGCTCCAAACCAAAACACCTCGGAGGTTTGGGCTTTCGAGATGTAGAGATCTTCAATCTTGCATTACTAGCAAGGCAAGCATGGAGGCTACTGGACGATCCCCACTCCCTCAGTGCAAGAATTTTGAAAGCAACTTATTACCCTGACCGGACGGTTTTAGAAGCTGAACTTGGTAACCAACCTTCTCAAATTTGGCGAGCAATAATAGGCGGAAGAGATATAGTCAAACAAGGTATCATCCGAAGGATTGGCAATGGCCAAACTATAGATATAAGGGAAAGCAACTGGATACCGAGGGTTGGCCCGATGCGTCCAATAACTGCGCTTATTGAAGACGCACCTACGCTGGTCTCTGAGCTGATCGGCATCATTTCGGCATCATGGAAGGAGGACCTGATCCGGACGGTCTTCATACCTTTTGATGCGGATGCCATCATGGCTATCCCTCTATGTACATGGAACGTGGATGATTTATGGTCATGGAGTGGTAATAGAAGGGGGAAGTTTACAGTCATATTAGCTTACCAAATCATCTTGAATAATAAGGAGCATAGAGAGAACTGGCTAGAGGAGAATGCGGGAGCATCGAATATGAACATGTGTACCAATGCATGGACATCTCTGTGGCATATAAAGGTCCCGTCTAAGCTCAAGGTATTTGCATGGCGGCTAGCACATGAATCTATCCCGACGGCGGCATTACTACATCACCGTAACATGTCCACATCACCGGCGTGCATGCTTTGTAGAGGATAAGATTCATGGAGGCACGCCCTCCTAGACTGCATAATGTCTAGGTGTATATGGGCATTATCTGATGAGTGCATGGTGGAGAAGATGAATCTGAACCAGAACACCAATGCAAAAAAACTGGTTGTTTGAATTAGTTGATGATCTTTCGCAGAATGAGTTTGTGCTTTTGGTGGTAACACTCTAGGCGGTGTGGAGATCAAGGAGGAAAGCTATATATGAGGATTTGTTTCAAAGTCCGGCGTCTACAAATATGTTCATGCAATTTTTTATCGCTGATTTGAAAGCCAGTACAATGCCAAGGGGGACTACAGTGAAGGAACCAGCGGCGCGCCCAACCCACTGGATACAACCGCCAGAAATGTTTTTCAAGATAAATGTTGATGCCTCTATGGCCAGGAACCGGGAGCGAGCGGACTTTGCTGCGGTATGCCGCAATCATGAAGGTAATACCCAAGGTGCTTCGGCAATGATGTTCAGAGGGGTCTATGATCCTCCATCTCTAGAAGCATTGGCAGTTCGGGAGGCTCTAGCCCTCGCCGATGATCTAATCCTGCAGAGAATTCACGTAGCATCTGATTGCAAGGTGGTGGTGGACGACATCAAGCATCGGAACATGGCTAGCTATGGAGATATCATACATGAAATAATAGTTCATAGTTCTTCTTTTAATTCTTGCAATTTTGTCCATGAGTTTAGGAGCTCGAACTTCGAGGCTCACAATCTAGCGAAGCGAGGTCTGAAGTTAGGGGTGGGCCGCCATGTTTGGTTAGGGCACCCATGTGATCTTGGTTTTATCCTTGTAAACATTATGGCACTTTGAATAAAAGCTTTGTTGGATTGTCTCAAAAAAAGTTCACTGTAGCTCCATGTTTTTTTGCTCGTTTGTTATTTTCGAATTTTCTGAACATATAAATATGTACACGGAAAAAAAACTTTGAATATACGTTGAACATTATTTAATGTATGTTGAACAATTTTCAAATATGCCTTGAACATTTTATAATATATGGTGAACAATTTTTGAATACGCGTTGAACACTCGTATAATGTACGTTGAACAATTTTCGAATATACATTTAAAATTCCGTGTAATATACATTGATTTTTTTATATACACAGTGGAAATTTGTCTTATTCATTGAACAAACTAGATGATTCCCCGCGCGTTGCTGCGGGAATGTATGGTAAAAAAATAAACATTGATGATCATGTAAAATGATAATTTTGATGATCAGATTACTCTTTCAGTTACATGGAATAATGTTATGAGTTAATGGGGAAAGAGCAAATTACTTTTCACTCTCCAGTACAGTTCTATGTGTAGGTGCTACTGCTAACAACGGGAATCTTGCATCAACCAATGTTTGGAAGTACATAATCAAAGAATTGGTCGTTACATACTTTCCAAATGCACCCGTCTCCAAATAGCAATTTCCATGACAAATAGTTTGTTGATCTATTCGTTAACAATCTCTATCACTCGAATAATTTTGTTGCCTTTTCTCCATTAGCATTGCAAGGAAAATGAAAAATCCAAGAAAAATACAACTATATTCCTTGACATGAGCACTTGAGCTAGCAGAAGATTTCCAAAGCAAATTGAAATGGAACAAAAGATCCTTCAACTTTAAATATGCCCGCCGAAAGACTAAGGCACGCCATGGAATCAGGAGCCCTGCTGGATTAGTAACAATAGATGTTAATAAGGAAGCTCATGGTTATACAAAATAGCAATAGATATCATTATATTGACGAATAGATCAACGAAAAGATAAAAAGCAATATATATATATTAGTATTCCCAACAAAAAGATTGACCGCATGACAGTTATGACATGGGAGGAAAACAGACATGTGCATCAAGTAGCAGAATGGAGCAAGAACACAACCCACTTTATTTTTTGCATGTATTCTCAGCATAGATAAAATATACAATTAGAAGAAAAAAATACTACCATGAGACGATACATAAAAGGTCCCTTGCCAGACCACAAGTAAAAGGCAACAAATTTTAAGTGAGAGTAATAAACATGGTCACAAAGCTGATGGCACCTAGATTGGTAATGGCCTAGTTCTCTGTAGTATTTCATGAAGATTTTGCCCCATGTTACTCACATAAGGGAACATTACTTGCAGATGCCAAATCATTTTAAAGCAGCCGAAAGATGAAGATTTGAGCACCCACTCCACTACTCCTTTGGCAAATTTTGGGTCATTCCCACAATCAAATTGACAAAAAAATGGAATAATCCAATGAGTCTACACCACCAACAAAAATGAAATCATGTACATTAGCTAGAAATGTACATATGAATATAGCAACAAAATTCAACGATTTGATATACTGAACCCTTTACAACCGGTGATGCACAAATATTGAACTATACATAACCGGTGATTATTTGCTAGATTTAGGTGGGAATTATTACAATGAAGGTAAAGATAATGGGAATGAACAATGAAGAAAGCATTGTGAATGAAAAATCAGAATATGATTTGGAATCCCATACGCTCAAAAGAAGTCTACAATGCTGCAAAAATAAAACCGTGTTTGAATTATGAAGTTTCCGAAAACAAAACATATCTTACCATCATATTGCAGCGATGAAGTATTTTTCAACCATAAAAAACCATTGGTTGTCAATGATATACCCACACATGGTGTTAAACGACAGAACATTGATGCGCTTTTAATATGTAATCCATGTCTTCATCTGTTGGGATGGCAATATAGATCTCAAAGTTTGTTCGTCCAGTGATGAAACATGAGTGGTATGACATCAAATTCACTGATTTATATATTCTACATTTCAACTGAAAGTTTTCATGTGGCCAAAGCACCCAGCCAACTTCATGAAAAAGAGAACAGATCTGTGACGACACTGAAATAATCATAATGGTATGGGTCAGTAATAATCCTATAATTATGATACAACACATGTGCTTTTGAGACCAATATAATGCAAGAGGGAACGTCAGATTAACTTTGCATGAACTGGGTGGCATGACACAATTTTGGAGCAAAGGTGCAGATACCAACCTGATGCTCAAGACTATGGGAGCGACGCCACTCCACTATCGGAAGGGGAATTTCCGCGGGAACACAGGAAGTTGCCGAGAGGCGGCGGCCTCGTAACTTCTGGGCGGCAGGGAGGGGGTGGAGGTCATCCTTCAGGAGGCAGAGTCGTCGAGGTGACCGTGGTTGGGTACCTCAATTCTGTAGCATGTTACTCCTGCAGCGGATCTCCCTCTCCATCTCCCCTTACTCCGCCGCCCCCACCCCTCACCATCTCTCATAGTGTAACATCCCAAATTTTCAATTTGAAATGTTATACATAGATCATAATTGCATTTGCATATTTTTACACTTTTGTTCGTGGAGTTCCTCGAAATTCTAAGCAACTCAAGGACCTACGGAGAGAGTTGGGATTTTACCGTTTTCGTATTTGAGTTCGCTCGAATACCGGTACGAGGACAGTGTGATTCTAATTATTTTTCTCTTCTAAAAATATTTCTAAATAAAATAAATGAGCGGAGATAATATGACTTCTCCAAAATAACAGAAATATTGGAGGAAAAATATTAAAATCACTTTTGGTATTTATCTGGATTTATTTTCGGATTTATTTGCATAGGAAAAATACGCGTTTTTCAAAATTGCATATAGGTCCGGGAAAAATGTTCATCTTGTCCTAAATATTATTAGAGGACGGTGAAAATTTATTTCGGAATTTTTGGAGTCCGTTTGATATTTAGTTCGTTAGTTTTATTGCACCGGGAATCTATTTAAAAAAAACGGAAACCGATTTAGCATCGTACCGGACCGGGACTCTGGGCTTTATATAGCGCCAGGCCGGCCCGACACCGCAGCCCGCCCCACGCCGGAAACCCTAGCAGCCGCCCCGCCCTAGCTGCCGCCCCACCCTAGCCGCCGCCGCAGCCGCCGCCGCCGCTGCTGCCGCGCCCGCCGCCGCCGCCCGCCGCCGCCATCGCCGGAACCCGCCGCCGCCGCCCCTCGCTGGAATCGCCGCCGCCGGACTCGAGGTAGCCGCCTCGTTTTTTTTATTTTTCTTCAAAGGATCAGATCGGTTTTATAAAAAAAAGAAACCCTAGATCTGGTTTTTTTCGGTTTAGATCGGTTTTTCGTCGGTTTAGTTAAATAGCGGACGTTCGTCCGTACGTTCGTTTTTACGAACGGTTTTCGTTAGTTAACCACAGACAGCGAACGTTCGTTCGTTAGTCTGTTCGTCGTTTTTCTTTTTCGGGGTATTTTATCCGCGATTTTTCCGATCGCGATTTCTGCCCTGATCTTGTTTTTCGTTTTTCTTTTCGCTCGAGAGTCGGAATCAGGTGATTCAAAATCCCAGATCTTCGTCTCGAAGCCCTATTTACGTTTAACCAACTTGAACAAAGTTTTGGCTACTGTAAAATTTGACTTTAGGCCAACTAGTAATTCGGAGCTCGTTTCTTTTGCAGTTTGAGTTTCGTTGCTTCTTTCGAGTTGATTCTTTTTGCAAACCGGAGTTCTTAAGTTGAACTTTCTGGTTAGATCTCTTATTTGAGTTTTACTCGTGCATTAGTTAAGTACTTATTGTATGCTTGTTGTTTGATTGCGATAGAGTACCCGGAGTGCGCCGCTTGCTACTTTGAGTCTCTAGGTTTTGCGGATCATCAGCAAGGCAAGTAACACTTTGATCATGCTTTCCAATTACCCAGTTTTCATTGCATTAGACAAACCCCTCACACATTGCATGAATAGGATCAATTAACTTGTGGGATTGGGAAGTAGATTGAGGTAGAACCTATTACCTGCATTACATTCAAACCCTTGGGAGTTACATCTATGTTTGCTGCTAGGACATGCTATGCTCGTAGACGTGGATTGGGTGAGTGAAATCCATGACAGATGTGAGTTATTAATTAATGGTTCAACTTAAGGTGGCAACTTTAATACACATCTGGTGGATTGAGGCACCTGGGTATTCCAGGATTGTCTGTTTTTCTTTTGGACCGCCACCCAGGCTCAAAGGGATCATGAGATTATTCATACTAGAAACTTCCGTGTGCAACCACAATGCTATTATGGGCTCTAGCATAGTATGAGTAAGTTGTGCGAACTCTTACAGTGGTGGACTAGCAGATGTAGGGGATGTAGGTTGGTACGGTCCGCCCGATCGTAAGGTGCTAGCGCTTCTGAAAGACTATGTCTCGGTCATCCGTTTCTCAAACACCATGCAGTGCGAGAAACCAAACGGAGGCGATCGAGTCTTGTGGGAAAAGTGCACAAACCTCTGCAGAGTGTACAAACTGATCATGATTAGCCGTGTCCCCGGTTATGGACATCTTGAGTATTTGGTATTTGGATTTTCATGTGCATCTCAACATGTTACTTTAATTTAATTTTGTTGGGTTTAATTATTACATTTAATTGGGGTTGAGAGGATGTCTATCTTCTCAACGATGTTTCAACTACCATGATAGTTAATTAAAATACATTCCTTTGAAGTAGGGAAAAATTGGCTTTACACAAAAACTTAACCATAGAGCTTTCCACCAGCCATATTGCATATAGTATAGCCTTACTTTCATTGCATCTCTTGTGTTACCTTGCCAGCATATTCCATGTGCTGACCCGTTTTTCGGGCTGCAACGTTTCATGTTGCAGACTTTTCAGACGACGAGTAAGATGCCCTTTTAGGTCGTGGTTCTATACTCAGTGATGCCGCTGGAGTTGATGGACTCACTTATCTTCCAAGCCTTCCGCTGTTATCTTGTTAGATGGCCTTCAGCCATGATTTTTTTGTAATAAATTCATCGTTGAACTATCGATGTAATAAGTGTGTGATTGCCACTCTGTTATAAATCCTTCGAGTACCATGCCTGTCAGCATTACTGATCCAAGGATGACACTGATGCATGGAGATCAGACTGTTTGAGGTCTGGTCGCTACAAAGATGGTATCAGAGCACACGCTGACTGTAGGACACGACCACTAAGACAAGCCCTAGAACACATTCCACTCTTTTCTCTTCTGACTCCTCATCTTTTCTATTCTTTAGGATGGTGGAAGCAAAGCACAAGTTCATGCAACCGGATGATGATACACCTTTTGGACGACACCTGAAGGAAGTCACCAGATATCTACACATTGGATTACCAAGTTTCACTGGGACCTACAATGCCACTCTACCTGAGGAGGAGCGTTGGTTGATTCAAGCTCAAGTTCCCGGAAGGACGTATGCACCCGTCACCCCACTCATAGCATTTTCCTTCAATGCACCTACATGGAGCCTAGGAAGGAGTATGGCAGTCCACATTGCTATGGGAAGGATTGGAGAAGTCTACAAGCAAGAGCTAAAGGACACCATCTACCAGATTTGTGGACGCCGAGACGAGAATTGGGATATGATCAGCACTAGGAAGGGTATATCCATAGCAGCATTCATCCAGGAGTTGAACCACCACATTCGTCGCCAAGAGCACCAGATGTGTGCTGGGATGATAGATTTGAAGAAGGCCCTAAATAGGAATTTGGAACTAGAAGAAGAACTCAAGTCTACACGTGACGGATATGAGGAGGAGATGAAGATACTTGTGGAGAAGAATGATGATTTGACCCGGAAGTTAGGGATACTCATGGGAGAAGAAGACGAGGAAGAAGAACCCAAGGAGATTCCACCGGAGGACTATATCATCATAGATGACACGGATTCGGAAGCTGAGGATAGCAAAGATGAAGACTATGAAGATGAAGCTGGGGCAGATATTATGGAATCCTCTGCCGACCAATATTTTTAGATGACCACCCTATGACTAGTAGTTTACCCCAAGTATTAGATTTAGAGCACTTTTGTAACGAACGTTAGATTTGTAAGACCTTGTTTGAAATTGATTGGTGTGATATGATTGTGTGTTTGTCTCATGAGCATATGGGTAGTGATTTTTCCCTTAGACCTCTATTCTATTCTAATCTTTTCCCTCTACACCCATCAGATGCCTCCAAGACGTGAATTCGAGTTTCCCCCTGAGCTCACCCAATTGATCCAACAGCAGAACACCCTGATGCAACTCCTTGTCCAGAACACCCAGAACAACCAGAACAACAACAACAACCCTCCACCACCACCACCCGTGGACAACCTGACACGTTTCTTAAGGTTGCAACCACCTGTGTTTGCTAGCAGCATCGAACCAATTGTGGCTGATGGCTGGCTACGCAAGATTGGAAGGGATTTGACCACCGCCAATTGCTCCGAGGCTGAGAAGGTGCAATTTGCCGCACACCAGTTGTCTGGACCAGCCGCAGCATGGTGGGAGAACTACACAACCACTTACCCCGTAGACAATGTCACTTGGGATCAGTTCCAGCAAGCTTTTCGTATCGCCCATGTCTCAACTGGAGCCATGAGTATGAAGAAGCAGGAGTTTCGCAACTTGCGCCAAGGAAATCGTACTGTAGCTCAGTACGTGGATGAGTTTAGTACCCTATCTCGTTATGCCCCAGATGATGTGGCTACAGATGCCAAGAAGCAGGAGAGATTTATGGAAGGGCTGAATGATGAGATGAGTGTACAGCTGATGGTGGCAACTTTCAATAACTATCAGGAGTTGGTTGTCCGAGCCCTGATGATTGAAAGGAAGCATCAACAGATTGAGAGTCGCAAGAGGAAGTATGGGCAAGGGAAGTATAATTATGGAGCTCAGCAGAAGCCTCGCTTTACCCCTAAAGCAGTAGGACAGTTTCAGCATACCCATGGAAGAAGTAGCTCACACAACCACAATGGCACCAAGAATGGCAATGGTAATGGGAGTGGGAATGGATCCAATGGAAACCAGAACCGCCCTGCACCGTCCACACCCACCAAGAGGGATTTTAGCCATGTCACTTGTTACAAGTGCGGGAAGACCGGACATTATGCTAATGAATGCCCAGAAGTTAAGAATGGGAACGGCAATGGAAGCGCCGGGAAGAAGCCCAACCCGTTCAACAAAGGACAAGTGAACCACGTGACCGTGGAAGAAGTAGAAGAGCAACCAGATGCAGTCATAGGTAAGTTCTTAGTTAAGTCCTTTACTGCACTCGTTCTTTTCGATACTGGCGCATCGCATTCATACATTTCAAGGTGATTCGTGGATAAGTATAAACTGCCGACCCAAGCCCTTAGATCACCCATGTTAGTAACCTCACCAGGAGCGGAGTATATGGCCAAGTCATGGTGTGATCAGTTGCCCTTAAGGATTGGTAATGACATATTCCCTTCGGACCTAATAGTATTGGAATCTCAAGGACTGAATGTGATATTAGGAATGGATTGGTTATCTAAGTATGAAGGGAATATTGAATGTGCCAGTAAGACAATTTTACTTACTACGCCGGAAGGAAGAAGGATCAAGTATGTATCCCGGCATGAGTCAAAGAGGAGTAGATTAAATTCCTTGTTGGGAGTTGTTCAGGAGGAAGTGCCTGTAGTGAAGGATTATCCGGATGTGTTTCCAGAGGAATTACCTGGCATGCCACCGGATAGAGATATAGAGTTTTTGATTGAACTTTTGCCAGGCACCGGGCCAATTTCTAAGAGACCCTATAGGATGCCCGCAAAGGATTTGGAGGAAATTAAGAAGCAGATTAAGGAGTTACTGGATAAAGGATTTATACGCCCAAGTTCTTCGCCTTGGGGTTCGCTAGTACTTCTAGTGGAAAAGAAGGATGGATCGTTAAGAATGGTTGTTGATTACCGAGGATTGAATGAAGTAACGATCAAGAACAAGTACCCATTGCCAATGATCAATGATCTGTTCGATAGATTGCAAGGATCTAAAGTATTTTCTAAGATCGATCTGCGATCAGGGTACCATCAATTGAAGATTCGAGAGCAAGATATCCCTAAGACGGCCTTTACCACTAGGTATGGGTTGTATGAGTGTACCATTATGTCGCTTGGTCTGACAAACGCACCGGCTTACTGTATGAACCTGATGAACAAAGTGTTTATGGAGTATTTGGATAAGTTCGTCGTAGTGTTCATAGATGATATTTTGATCTTCTCGAAGGATGAAGAGGAGCATGAGGAACATTTGCACTTGGTATTAGAGAAGCTCAGAGAGCATCAACTGTATGCCAAGTTTAGCAAATGTGAGTTTTGGTTGAAGGAAGTCGGATTCCTCGGACATGTTATATCCGGAGAAGGAATAGCAGTAGATCCCGCCAAGGTGGAGACTGTGACCAATTGGGAAGCACCGACGACCGTTGGAGAGATCCGGAGTTTTCTTGGACTCGCAGGATACTACCGAAGATTTATCGAGAATTTCTCGAAGATTTCAAAGCCAATGACGGAGTTGTTGAAGAAGGAAACCAAGTTCAGTTGGACCGAAGAATGTGAGACTAGTTTCCAGGAGTTGAAGAAAAGGTTGGTATCATCCCCTGTGTTGATCCTGCCAGATCAACATAAGGATTATGAGGTGTACTGCGATGCTTCACGTTGAGGACTTGGAGCAGTTCTTATGCAGGAAGGAAGAGTTGTTTCGTATGCTTCACGACAACTGAAACCTCATGAGATGAACTATGCCACCCACGATTTGGAATTAGCAGCCGTTGTGCATGCATTGAAGACGTGGAGACATTTTCTCATAGGAAACCATTGCGAAGTATATACGGACCACAAGAGTCTGAAGTATATATTCACTCAGAAGGAGTTGAATCTTAGGCAAAGGAGATGGCTGGAACTCATTAAGGATTATGACATGAGATTGCATTACCACCCCGAAAAGGCTAACGTAGTAGCTGATGCGCTAAGCCGTAAGAGCCATGTCAATACCCTAATGATGGAAGAGTTTCCAAAGGAGTTAGCCGAGGACCTACGAGAACTACGTTTGGAGATAGTTCTGAGAGGTTATGTAGCAACACTAGAAATCCAGTCTACCTTGATAGATAAAATCAGAGAAGCTCAGAAAGCTGACAAGGAGATTGTCACTATAAAGGAGAGGATGAGCGAAGGAAAAGCTAAAGGTTTTTGTGAGGATGAGCACGACACCTTATTGTTTGAGGATCGAATCTATGTGCCCAATGACCCAGAAATTAGGAAGTTGATTTTGCAGGAGGCCCATGATTCACCATACTCGATTCACCCAGGAAATACTAAGATGTATTTGGATTTAAAGGATAATTTCTGGTGGACCGGTATGAAGAAGGATATTGCGGAGTATGTAGCAGTTTGTGATGTGTGTCAGAAAGTAAAGGCCGAACATCAGAAGCCAGCAGGATTGCTACAACCTATGCCAATTCCCGAATGGAAGTGGGAGAAGCTTGGTATGGATTTTATCACCGGATTGCCCAGGACTAAGGCAGGGTATGATTCAATCTGGGTAGTAGTAGACCGATTGACGAAGGTAGCCCACTTTATCCCGATGAAAACCACATATACCAGTGCAAAGTTGGCTAAGATATACATGACCAAAATTGTATGTCTGCATGGAGTTCTGAGGAGTATTGTATCTGATAGAGGAACTCAGTTTACCTCGAAGTTCTGGAATCAGTTACATGAAACTTTGGGTACCAGGCTAGAGTTTAGCACAACGTTTCATCCGCAGACAGATGGACAAACGGAGAGAGTCAATCAGATTCTGGAGGATATGTTGAGAGCTTGTGCATTTGATTATGGATCTAGTTGGGATGACAACTTGCCTTACGCGGAGTTCTCATACAACAATAGTTACCAGGCTAGTTTGAAGATGGCGCCGTTTGAGGCATTATATGGAAGGAGATGCCGAACACCGTTGTCATGGGACGAAGTTGGAGACCGACAGTTGTTTGGACCAGACTTAATCAAAGAGTCTGAGGAGAAAGTGAAGTTAATTCGAGATAGACTAAAGGTAGCTCAGTACAGGCAGAAGAGTTACGCCGACTCGAAACGCAAGGAGATAGACTATGAGATCGGAGACAGAGCGTACTTGAGGGTATCGCCTCTGCGAGGAGTTAAACGTTTCGGAGTTAAAGGGAAGTTAGCCCCTAGATTTGTTGGACCTTACCGTGTTTTGGAATGCATGGGAGAGGTTGCCTATAAGTTGGAGTTGCCCGAAGGATTGTCAGGAGTACACGACGTGTTTCACGTTTCGCAACTAAAGAAGTGCCACGCGGAGATGGTCGATATACCACTTAGAGACACAGTACCCCTGGAAGCAATTCAGTTGGACAGTGACCTGACCTATGAGGAGAAGCCCGTTAAGATTCTCGAATTTTCGAGTAGAGTTACCCGTAGCAAGGTTATCAAGTTTTGCAAAGTTCAGTGAAGTCATCACACCGAGGAAGAAGCCACCTGGGAGCGAGAAGATGATCTACGCAAGGACCACCCACACCTATTCTCTAGCCAAGCCGAATCTCGAGGGCGAGATTCATTCTAAGGGGGTAGGTTTGTAACATCCCAAATTTTCAATTTGGAATATTATACATAGATCATAATTGCATTTGCATATTTTTGCATTTTTGTTCATGGAGTTCCTCAAAATTCTAAGCAACTCAAGGACCTACGGAGAGAGTTGGGATTTTACTGTTTTCGTATTTGAGTTCGCTCGAATACCGGTACGAGGACAGTGTGATTCTAATTATTTTTCTCTCCTAAAAATATTTCTAAATAAAATAAATGAGCGGAGATAATATGAATTCTCCAAAATAACAGAAATTTTGGAGGAAAAATATTAAAATTACTTTTGGTATTTTTCTGGATTTATTTTCGGATTTATTTGCATAGGAAAAATACGGGTTTTTCAAAATTGCATTTAGGTCCGGGAAAAATGTTCATCTTGTCCTAAATATTATTAGAGGACGGTGAAAATTTATTTCGGGATTTTTGGAGTCCGTTTGATATTTATTTCGTTAGTTTTATTGCACCGGAAATCTATTTAAAAAAAACGGAAACCGACTTAGCATCGTACCAGACCGGGACTCTGGGCTTTACATAGCGCCAGGCCGGCCCGACACCGCAGCCCGCCCCGCGCCGGAAACCCTAGCCGCCGCCCCGCCCTACCCGCCGCCCCGCCCTAGCCGCCGCCGCTGCTGCCGCGCCCGCCGCCGCCGCCGCCGCCCGCCGCCGCCGCCCTCACCGGACCCCGCCGCCACCGCCGACGCCGCCCTCGCCGGAACCCGTCGCCGCTGCCCCTCGCCGGAATCGCCGCCGCCGGACTCGAGGTAGCCGCCTCGTTTTTTTTCTTTTTCTTCAAAGGATCAGATCGGTTTTATATATAAAAAAAGAAACCCTAGATCTGGGTTTTTTCGGTATAGATCGGTTTTTCGTCGGTTTAGTTAAATAGCGGACGTTCGTCCGTACGTTCGTTTTTACGAACGGTTTTCGTTAGTTAATCGCAGACAGCGAACGTTCGTTCGTTAGTCTATTCGTCATTTTTCTTTTTCGGGATATTTTATCCGCGATTTTTTCGGTCGTGATTTCTGCCCTGATCTTATTTTTCGTTTTTCTTTTCGCTCGAGAGTCGGAATCAGGTGATTCAAAATCCCAGATCTTCGTCTCGAAGCCCTCTTTAAGTTTAACCAACTTGAACAAAGTTTTGGCTACTGTAAAATTTGACTTTAGGCCAACTAGTAATTCGGAGCTCGTTTCTTTTGCAGTTTGAGTTTCGTTGCTTCTTTCGAGTTGATTCTGTTTGCAAACCGGAGTTCTTAAGTTGAACTTTCTGGTTAGATCTCTTATTTGAGTTTTACCCGTGCATTAGTTAAGTACTTAATGTATGCTTGTTGTTTGATTGCGATAGAGTACCCGGAGTGCGCCGCTTGCTACTTTGAGTCTCTAGGTTTTGCGGATCATCAGCAAGGCAAGTAACACTTTGATCATGCTTTCCAATTACCCAGTTTTCATTGCATTAGACAAACCCCTCACACATTGCATGAATAGGATCAATTAACTTGTGGAATTGGGAAGTAGATTGAGGTAGTACCTATTACCTGCATTTACATTTAAACCCTTGGGAGTTACATCTACGTTTGCTGCTAGGACATGCTATGCTCGTAGACGTTGATTGGGTGAGTGAAATCCATGACAGATGTGAGTTGTTAATTAATGGTTCAACTTAAGGTGGCAACTTTAATACACATCTGGGTGGATTGAGGCACCTGAGTATTCCAGGATTGTCTGTTTTCTTTTGGACCGCCACCCAGGCTCAAAGGGATCATGAGATTATTCATACTAGAAACTTCCGTGTGCAACCACAATGCTATTATGGGCTCTAGCATAGTATGAGTAAGTTGTGCGAACTCTTACAGTGGTGGACTAGCAGATGTAGGGGATGTAGGTTGGTACGGTCCGCCCGATCGTAATGTGCTAGCGCTTCTGAAAGACTATGTCTCGGTCATCCGTTTCTCAAACACCATGCAGTGCGAGAAACCAAACGGAGGCGATCGAGTCTTGTGGGAAAAGTGCACAAACCTCTGCATAGTGTACAAACTGATCATGATTAGTCGTGTCCCCGTTTATGGACATCTTGAGTATCTGGTATTTGGATTTTCATGTGCATCTCAACATGTTACTTTAATTTAATTTTGTTGGGTTTAATGATTACTCTTAATTGGGGTTGAGAGGATGTCTATCTTCTCAACGATGTTTCAACTACCATGATAGTTAATTAAAATACATTCCTTTGAAGCAGGGAAAAATTGGCTTTACGCAAAAACTTAACCATAGAGCTTTCCACCAGCCATATTGCATATAGTATAGCCTTACTTTCATTGCATCTCTCGTGTTACCTTGCCAGCATATTCCATGTGCTGACCCGTTTTTCGGGCTGCAACGTTTCATGTTGCAGACTTTTCAGACGACGAGTAAGATGCCCTTTTAGGTCGTGGTTCTATACTCAGTGATGCCGCTGGAGTTGATGGACTCACTTATCTTCCAAGCCTTCCGCTGTTATCTTGTTAGATGGCCTTCAGCCATGATTTTTTTGTAATAAATTCATCGTTGAACTATCGATGTAATAAGTGTGTGATTGCCACTCTGTTATAAATCCTTCGAGTACCATGCGTGTCAGCATTACTTATCCAGGGATGACACTGATGCATGGAGATCAGACTGTTTGAGGTCTGGTCGCTACACATAGATCAGATCCAGCCGCAGGTGAGGCAGCGGCCAGATCGATGACGCGATGGAGGTCGCTCCGTCGAGGTCTTACTGCGCCAGGAGAAGGAGAGGAGGAGGCGCCATGGGGTGCTTCTGCTCGCCCACGTGGAAGAACGCCGAAGCAGTCGTTTTTTAGAATCCATCGATGGTGTGTGGGTGGCATCGTCTGTTCTGCTGCCAGGAAGAGTAAGGGATAAGAGATCCACTGGTGGGCTTCTCTTGGGCTTCTCTTTATTGGTTATTACTCCGCCTCATCTGTTATGGAAGCCCAAAGAGGCACGCTTTGGCTACCGCCTCATCTGGTGCCCATTTTGTGAGAGCAACTAGTTAACGAGCGCTTCTTCGGGAGGCTCGCAGCGATCAGCACCACTTGGCGCGCTCTCAGCCATTCGCCACGTGTCGCGCTCTGAACACTCCCTCCATATTTTATTTTATTTTATTTTTTCACACGTGTTTTCGGCTTATTGAACGGGTTTTTTCCCGGGTTTTTTTCGATGTTTTGGTTTTCCACCGATCTTCCTTAACTTTTTGACGAAAAAAAATTCGAAAAAAAATTGTGCGAAAAAACACGAATTTCATTTCGCGAAAGTCACGGTTTTTCTTCCGCGAGAGGCACGGTTGTGCTTTCGGGAGAGTCACGGCCGTGCCTCTCAGAAAGGGAAAAAAGTGTGTTTTCTGTTTTTTTTTCTTTCGCGAGAGTAATGGTTTTGCTTCCGCGAGAGGCACGGTTGTGCTTTCGCGAGAGTCACGGCCATGCCTTTCTCGGAAAAGGAAAAACACGTTTTCTGTTTTCTTTTCTTTCGCGAGAGTCACGGTTTTGCTTCCGCGAGAGGCACGGTTGTGCTTTCGCGAGAGTCACGGTCGTGCCTCTCGGAAAGGAAAAAAACGCATTTTCTGTTTTTTTTTCTTCTTTCGCGAGAGTCACGGCTTTGCTTCCGCAAGAGGCACGGTTGTGCTTTCGCGAGAGTCACGGCCGTGCCTCTTTCGAAAAGGAAAAAACGCGTTTTCTGTTTTTTCTTTCTTTCACGAGAGTCATGGTTTTGCTTCCGCGAGAGGCACGGTTGTGCTTTCGTGAGAGTCACGGCCATGCCTCTTTCGGAAAGGGAAAAAACCAGTACGCCCGTTTCGGTTTTTTCGTCCGGTTTTTTTCGTGCAAAAAAAGTTCATCAAAACCTATCAACACAGGATCTTCGTTTTGAAGATCTCGACGCGAGGAATTCAACGGTGAAAATGGTTCGAGATTTGGACGCACGGTTTAAGAGATAAAACGTTTTAAATAAACGAATCTACGACAAAAGGGAAAACGCGTGGGTGATCTTTACAACGGTTGCTCCTCAAGGATCCGGCTTGCCTACTCCCTTTCCATGCTCCCATCCGTGCTCCCACTTCATCATATGGTTGTCTTTTTTTCCTTTTTTCTTTCTAATCTAATCATCTCCGCCCCTGATTTTAAGGAGGTGGGGCCGGTTCTTATTTTGTTTCAATCAAATCAAGCCACGTACGTGGGAGCACGGATGGGCACACGTGCGGGGAGCAGGCAAGTCTTGTCCGCTCCTCAATTAGTGATTTCGCCATTTTGTTATCCCTGAAACAAATGACAACACGGCTTGTTGAGTTTTTTTGCTGATGTGGCAAGCTGAACAGTGAAGATAAATAAGAGTTATTGCTGATGTGGCAAGGCTGCTGAATTGGATAGCTTGCATGTTGTGAGAAATAGGGTAGTGGGGATGAACTATTTAGGTATTATAGATTCTTAATATACAATTAACATTTTATAATGCACAATGAACCTTTTTGTTATATACCGTAAACATTTTCTTAGTACATGATGAACATTTGTAATATACAATAAAATGTAGTGTAATTCACGAAAAAAGACAAGGAAAGAAAAAGGGAAAACAAAGAAAATAAACAGAAATAGGAAAAAACATACAAAAGAGAGAAACAGTAAAGGCGACAATGGGTCGGCCCAACCTGGGGCATCTGCTGGGATATCTCCAGCGAAACCTCGGCTCTATGATGCCTGCGGGCGTCATATAGGATTCGGCACGGGCGTCAGACAGGGACTCTCGTTTGGTTCCCTTAATCATTTGATCGAAAACAAAATGTGTTGATTTGCTTGTTTATTTATTTCTCTCTAGTTCACACAGCTTAGTTCAATTCCCAATTGATCGTTTCATTGTTGACCATTGACCAGTGCCCACAATGACCATTGACTTTTTTGAAAAAGTTCACAATTTTTTTTGAAAACTAAAATTCCGTGAATTTGGTCAAAACACATTAAATTCCGTGAATTAAAGTTCACAAAAAAGTTTATTGATTTTTCGAAATAAATTCGCAAAATTGAAAAAGTTCATCAAATATTATAAAAGTTCACGATTTTTTTTAAAAGTCTGTTCCTTTACCAATGTAAGTTTCACTTATTTGGGAAAAAATATCGACTTAAAAAATTCGTAATTTAGAAAAAAAAATCATCGATCTCCAAAATAATGTTGATGAATTCAAAAAAAAGTTCATCAATTTCTAAGTTATAATCTATTTGCAAATAAGTTGTTGAGTTTTCAAAACTTTCATCGATTTCTAAAAGACGATCATCAATTTTGAAAAACAATGTTTAGGTTTGAAAAAATGAAAAGAAAAAAAGACAGAAAAAGAAGAAAAAATAAAATGAAATAAAAAATTGTCGTTTAAAAAATAACAAAAAAAGAAAAGAAAAATGCCCGGGAACTTCTAGAAGCTTCCCAAAATCGGCCTAGGAAGCTTCTAGGAGCTTCCCAAAACCTAGAGGAAGAGGTTCGCCTGGTGCGTTAAAATGGTCCGACCTAGTTTGATTGAGAGAGGAGAGGGGTATGTGTGCCATTTGCAAATAAGGAAGACACATACACTTTAAGACTCCGTTTCCTTGCTTGCTTTCAGGCGTTACCCCATCTATTTACCGCTCATGGGCAGCTAATTGGATCCATCAGACATGGCGGTACAACCTACCTATGATACTGCAACCGTGCATGAGAGAGGTAGTGTGCATTCCACAATTCACATCCAATTTTGTAGATATTAACTTCGAATGACATCGATGAAGCAAATGATATAATTCAATGGTGATTTGTTTTTATTGTACAAAATACGGATGGATACTTCTCGTATGCATAGCGGTGCTCTTTTGTTATCCGGTGATTCCATCGAAGGGTGAACTAGTGTCTTAAATATCATGTAGGTGGCAATTTTTTCCTCTATATCCATAGTGTCATGCAAACTTTTTGTTGCATAAATATTATTTTTATAAACTCTTAAATCTGTTAAATTACCCCCGCCCCTCACTTGGCAAAAATATGGTTTTAGCATACGTGGTGAATATTTGGCTTAATTCACCAAAAAATCAAAATGACAATTTTTTTAAAACATTCTCCAAAATCAAAACTACCATACCGACAATTTTTTGGCTAACAAATATGTGAAAAATTCATAGTTTTTTTAAAAACATATTTAAAAATACAAGAGAAATTCAAATTCAGCCCCTCATGTCAAAATTTCACCAAATTCGAAGTGTCTAGAAAAAGTAATTTTTTATTACAAAACAACACTGCCATGCTGACCAATCTATGGAAATTTCTATCATTTTTGACAAAAATATTTTCATACAATAGAATTCACTCAAAAAAGTTATTTTTATTGTATTTTTAAATTTGCTTGTCAAAAGAGTATGAAAATAGCTTGTACCTGTTAGCATGGCAGTGTTGATTTTCCACTTTTTATGGACACTTTGAATATTTAGTCAAAATTTGACCAAAAGGGTTTTAGATTGAATTTCTAATGTACTTTTAAATTTGTTTATCAGAAAGGGGTGAAACTTGCCCAGATCGGTAAGCATGATAGTTTTGATTTTAGAAAAAAACAAATATTTCTAGATATTTTGAGTTATTTGGTCAATTCTGTCAAATACCTGTGACATATGCGAAAACTACCTTTAGGTCAAGTGAGGAGGTAATTCATACAAATTTGAGAGTCGAGCGTTGGGGTTTAACTAGTATTGAAGTTTGAATTGTAAATTAAACTAGGGCGTGAATTCGGGGCGGAAATATGTACCTCTCTATGCCGTGGTTCATGGTACCTTTGTTTTCTCAGAGCCCCGCAGCTCTCGCTTGGGATACCGTTATTGTTACCTCCCAGTATTTCAGGCTCCTGCAACCAGCTTACAACTTGGAAGAATGTATTGTGGTGTCGCGCGGTGCCTCCATGCTAATCCCCTTAACGATCTGCTGATGAAATTGCTTCGGCCCTCGCATTGCCCTGTTTTGGCGACTCGAGGGTGGCCAGATGTTTTGCCGCGCCACCAACCCCTTCCCATCTTCTCTCTCTGTCACCAGTGGTAGTCGCAGGGCCAGACCGTCGTTTGTCGATGCACATGGCAGCGAGGTCTTGGTTGCTTTGTTTTTCTTGGGCCTTGGGTACGCTGGGGCGACGACCTCAATAGGTGAGGTTGCGTCCCCAGTTCGCCAGGGGCAGCAACATATGTTGGCTGGCATCCTCGACCGCGTGGGTTGCGATGTGACGCTAGTTGAGGAGCTTCATTTGTGGTGCTCCCTGGCGCACGATCCCTACCCCTGTGCCGGATCTGAAGTTGGATTATCCTCCCTTTCGGTCCGCTCACCTACAGGATATAGCCACGAGGGACACCATGTTGTCGATATGCTACTTGATGGGGTTGATGGTGGGAGATCCACGATGAATCCCTCGGCCGACTCTGTAAACCTAGCCGGTGGTGACGCTTGCGGGCGTCACGTCCCGTCCCTTTCGGAAGACATCGTCAGGGTCTATTTCTCCCTATTCCCTGCTAAATTCCGAGCGAAAGTCTTGTATCCTTCTGGATCAGGTGGTGTTGGTGCTCGTCGCTATGTCCTTCCTGGGGGTGTCGTCGAGGAATCATGAAGGGGGGTGCAGGTGTGTGGTGTTCTAGGAAGTTGATACCTTTCGGTAGTGTTCATTTAGGTGGCGACTTTTTTGGTTGAGCTTCCCTACTTGGCTATCTATTGTTACAGCACTCGAACACCCATGTACGCTTGCTTGTCAGCGAGTCATCTCCCTCGATCCTGGGCAGGAGGAGAAAGGGTTCTCCCTCATATCAGCAATCTCGCGGCGGTGCGTTGTGTTCATACGATTCATCGGCGATGGCAGACCTCTCTCATGACGTATGTCGTTCCAATGACAATCTTCCTGCAGATTATACACTCTTTGCTAGATCTATTATGGGCAATGTCCTTGGCTGAATTTTAGGTGTGCCCGGCGTGATGAGGCAAGCATGTGAGGCTGGATATTGCTAGTGTTTCTGTAGTACCATGTTGCTCTTCACTCTAGGTTAGCGTGTCCTTCTGCCCGACGGTGTGGCGTCCTCGAGTCTGGACAAGGGGGTAGGGTCCTCCTTGGGCAAAGGGCGAGAATTGTGAGTTATTTCCTACCCTGCCAATGTCGCCGACAATTTTTACTTCAGAGGAATGGGTTACTTCTCAATGTTGCTCCGGTCTCTTTCTTCAATCTCTTTTTTTGTGTGGGTGTTCGGTCTCTTTCTTCAGTATTCTAGTATGTAGGGTAACATCATGGTCTAGCTGCTCTTGTTTTATTTCAGTCTCTTAAGCTTCCATGTGTGTTGTGTTGTAATTTTGCTTCCAGCATCCATATTTACCTTGTAATTCCTGACTGGTTGATGGTTTGGTTAATTCAAAGCCGGGCTCTACCTAAAAGATGATATGCAGATGAGGACTTGGTTTTCTAGAGGACCCCGATAACTCCCAAACGTTTTGTCTCAGAGTTCCCAAACCAAACGAAGCGTTTGATCTAGGGAGGGCCCTCTAGCGAACAAAACGTTTGATGCAAAAATAATCCAACTCGACCCCCTCCCTCACGAGCTACCTTGTTGCTACATCCAGGTTAAAGAAAGTGGGCAAAAAAGAGAGGCCCAGCTTACGAACACAAAACCCAAGTATTGAAAACCTAGCATTAGGTCATATACTAGAAAATAAAAAACCGAAAATTTGCCATCCTTTTGGAAAACTATCATGCCAATTGAGTGTGAACCAAAATGAGATGCGTTAAAGTTCTTTTCCATGGTATACATAATTAAATTGCCATGTTACCTAGAAATGAAACTACCATCATGTAATTAATAAATATTGTTGTGATATAAAACAAATTAATGGCCATGGTTAAAATAATATATATTTTTCTATAATGCAAAAAGGTAAATTTGCCATGGTCCAAAATAAAATTTTTAGATGGTAAAAAAAAGTTGGACATGTAAATAAAAAAATTTCTACGGGCCAAAATAAATAAATTTTCCATATTGCAACAAAAAGAATTTCCTTGTTTCATACTCCCTCCATTCCGGTTTATGCGGCTTGTCTCAAAATTTTATATTTTCCGTTTTATAAGGCTTAATTTGATTGTTCCCCATCACATGTTCAAATGTTAAGGTGCATTAAATCATTGCATGCAAAGATTAATAGATAATTGACCAATGCATGTATGTATGCATGCATTGCAATTAATGCATTGGTAAACATAAAATTTTGAGGAAAATGAGTGCATTAATTGTGTGCCTTTGCAAACTACAAAAATTGTTCCACCACTTGCCGTCTACCTTGGTTGGTGAGATTTTTGAATTGAGCCCTATAAACAGGAAAGGAGCTAGTAAAGTACATTTGCCATGTTACATAAAGGAAACTGTAGGAGATATGTCCTATAGACAATAATAAATGCTATTATTTATCACCGTGTTCATAATTATGTTTATGTTCCATGCTATAACTGATATGGTTCTTGCGTCTGCAATAACACGATGCTTGGAGGAAGACTCATATGCACGTGTGGAATAATAAACGGTAAAATATATTCCTAGTATCGCCTCCAAGACTAGCTCAAGTGTTGCATGATAGTTCCGTTTTCTTGGTCATGGGCATGACTATGCCGGCAACTTTGAGGGCACAATGTTGGGAGAACACTTTTGTTGGATTGACCCGATTGATGTTATGCTATGAGATACATTCGTCATAAGTTTGTGGTTAATAACACTAAGATAGTTATTGTTTGCATAATTCCTTGGACCATGAGAGTATCAAGTTTCTTCATGCTTGCTTCATGAACTTTGGGGTTATTAAACGTCATCCGTAAATGGGTGGCTATTACGACGGCTTGCGGGTTCATGGAAAAGTATGTCAAGGGACTTGATAGCTCAAGATTGGGGTTTGATCCTCCAATAATGGATAGATATCTCTGGGCCCTCTCGGTGATAATGTATCCATCATCGTCTGGCCAGACATAGGGTGATTTGATCACAGGGATATCGGAACACGAAAACGAGAAAAGAGAACAAAACCAGTAACGAGGTAACTGGCATAGTGTACAAGATGTTCATCCACGGGGATGCAGAAAATCTCACCTTGGGTTTTTGTAACATATCACGAAGCAACAGGAATAGCATACGACAACTTGAGGTTCACTCCAATATTTATTCGTGTGGATATAGAGGTCAATATGGGTGTCCACGGCTTCGATGTTGATCATTGATCGGAAAGTGTTTCGGTCATGTCTATACTTCACCGAACCTATAGGATCACACGCTTAAGGGTCATCTATGTGCTGAATACTAGACATGGAGTCTGAGAGAAAGTCACCGAAAAAGTTTTGGAGACAACGGAAGAGTTCCGGAGAGAGAACACCGGAATAGTTTTGGTAAAACTGAAAAGTTGTTTCAGGGTATACCATTAAGTTAAATTGGTATCGGCACATGTGTGGAAATTCGTAGAGCCGAAAGATTGTCTGTGTTTCGGTGGGAACTAGTTCTGGATGGTGAAGCCCTGCCGGAGAGTTGACACGTATGTGTGCAACCCCGTAGAGAGGTCGTAGTTTCAATATTTTTCTCGAGGGGATGTTCGAGTGTCATCTCGAAGGGCTGACTGAGTTACCGTTCGAGTTCCAAGGATCGTCTCGAAAACTGTCAGTGACATCGTCCGACCGCCTCCCGAAGGGCAGTCCAACGAGGGAGTACATCCTCGCGGTTGGGAGGTTGTAAATCCTACCTGCGAGGATCTACACTGAAGATCTACATCGACTCTATTTCCGCTGCACTACGAGTCGGTAATGATCGTATCAAAACATTGTATGCAATATTCATAGTGGTCCTACGCTGGTGCATATGTCGATTTTTTTTCTTCTCTCACGTACCCTAACAGAAACTTTACATAATAAAATAAAGTTAACTTTCCATGGTCCAGAAAATGAAATTGCCATAGTTAGAAAGTAAAGTTTGCCATGCTTCAAAAAATTAGCATTGGGAAAACAAATTTGCGATGCTTCAATTTTTTTTATGGTGCAACAAGAAGAATTTCCATGGTCTATAAAGTAAATTTGCCATGGTCCATGAAATGAATTTGCCATGATCCAAAAACAAAGAAAGTCCACATGGTCCAAAACAAGAAAAATTCCATGTTCTAAGAAACATCATGGCAAATTAACTTCTTAGATCATGACAAATGTGGAGTGCATGTTTTTTTCTGGAATTTTTAATGGTCGCATTGGTAATTTTTAAACAAAATTTGTTTTAAAAACTCACATGCCAACATTTTGAAGGAAATTTTAAGGGGCACATGGCAGAAAGATAAGGAATTTTCCATCAAACACATGGCAACTTTTAGGAATTTAGTTCTCTAGAAACGACATGGCGAGATTTCAAAAAAATGTAAATGGTTTCATGAAAAATTTAGGATAATACTTTGAGAGAGAGAGAATATTGCCATGGGTTGTGGGAAATTTTGGATATTGGTCTGTAAAAACGCATGGCAACTATACAAAATAATTAGTAATGAAACATGGTAAAATTTAGGGATTTGTAATTTATTAAAAAGGATGAAAAATTTATCTCTCAAGTTTGGCACGTGACAAAAGCAAAAACAGAAAAAGAAATTGACCATGGTGAATGTTTCACCTCTAAAATTCATGTTGAGAAGATATATCCATAGCAAATGAAAAGTTGCCACGGCAAAAAAAATCCAGATACCTATGTGTAGTAATCAAAGTTGCCATGGCAAAAATATAGGTGGCTAGTTGAGAATATTGACATGGGTCGTGGCAAATTTAGTATATTGTTCTCTAAAAAACAGATGGAAAATTTACAATTTTTTAGTAATGAAACAAGGAAAATTTAGGGATTTGTAATTCTTGAAAAAGGATGCCAAGTTTATCTCTTGAGTTTTCCTTGTACCAAAAGCATAAAAGAAAATAAGTTGAGAATAGTGAAGGTTTCGCTAATAAAATTCATGTTGAGAACATTTGCATGGCGAATGAAAAGTTTCCATGGCAAAAAATATTTTTGGATACTTGTGCGTAGTAATGAAAGTTTTCAAGGAAAAAAACTTTCTAAAAAATACTTGTGCATTGTACTAAAAGAATTGCCACATTTTCAAAATGTTATGATTTTTTTACATTTCAGAAATGTTGATTGCACGGTACACACACACAATTGTTACATGGCGCACATGGTGAACATGAAAAGGGAAAAAGGGTGAGCGATAAATTCACAAGAAAAAAAGCATATGGTACATAGTCAATATTTCTACCATAGTCCATTGATTAAATTTTCCATGCTAGCAAAAACGAAATTGCCATTGTGCATGAATTAAATTTGCCTATATTATGCATAAAACCACTACAAACAAATAACTAAAACTTGCTATGATTTTCAAGACACAAATGTTTCCAAAACATGCCATGTAAATGAACTAAAAAGAATGCAAATTTTCCATGACGTTCAAAGTGTTGACATGGCAAAACCTATTTTGGTGACATGGCAAAAAAAAATCATAAATTGCCATGGCAAGAAAGTATATGTTAGTTTCCATGTTGAAACACATTGTGAAAACTCCATACTTGTCATGGCAACACATCTTGAAGTTGCCCTCGCAATGGTTAAAAATGTCGTGTGAAAGAAAGCTGAAAACTTGCGGTGAAAACACATTTTAAATTGACGTGAAAAAACACCTCCTAAAATTACCATAAACTCCAAACTTGTTGTGGCAACACAACTTAATTTTCCATGGAAAAAACACATCTCAAATTGCCATGGCAAATGTATATTGTATTTTTCATGTCAAAATGGTGGGAGGAGAATGGGTTCTCCTTCATGCCAGCAATCTCGCGGTGGTGTGTTGTGTTCCTATGCTTCATCAGCGATGTTGCTCTTTGCTCTAGGTGAGCTTGTCCTTTTGCCAGACAGTGCGACGTCCTCGAGCATGGACAAGGGGGTACAGTCCTCCTTCTGCAAAGGGCGAGAAAATTGTGGGCTATATCCTACCCTACCAATGTCGATGACAAGTTTGACCTCAGGGGAATGGGTTACTTCTCAAGGTTGCTCCGGTCTCTTTCTTCAATATCTTTTTTGTGGGTGTTCAGTCTCTTTCTTCAGTATTCTAGTATGTAGGGTAACATCATGGTCTAACTGCTCTTATTTTTTCAGTCTCTTAAGCTTCCATGTGTGTTGTGCTGTAATTTTGCTTTCATCATCCATATTTATCTTGTAATTCCTGACCGGTGATGGTTTGGTTAATTCAGAGCCGAGCTCTGCCTAAAATATGATCAATAGATGAGGACTTAGTTTTTCTATAGGACCCCGATAACTCCCAAACATTTTGTCTTGGGAGTTCCTGGACCAAACAAAACATTCGATCTCGGGAGGGCCCTCTAGCGAACATGACGTTAGATGCCGAAACACTCCAGCTCGAGCGCCCTCCCTCACGAGATACCCTGCCGCTACGTCCAGGTTAAAGAATGTGGGCAAAAAAATAAGGCCCAACTTACAAACACAAAAACCCAAATATTAAAAAGCTAGCAATAGCACATAGACTAGAAAATCAAATACAGAATTTTTGCCCTGCTTTTGTAAAAACATCATGCCAATTGAGTGTGAACCAAAATGACATGAGCTGAAGTTTTTTTTTGCCATGGTATAGATAATTGAATTGCCATGTTACCTACAAATGAAACTACCATGATGTACTTAATAAAAATTGTTGTGATGTAAAACAAATTAATGACCATGGTTAAAATAATAATTTTTCCATAATGCAAAAGGTAGATTTGCCACGGTCCAAAAGAAAATTTTCAAATGGTAAAAAAAGTTGGACATGTAACAATTTTTTTTATGGGCCATAATAAACAAATTGCCATGTTGAAACAAAAAGAATTGCCATGTTTGATAAAGTACATTTGCCATGTTACATAAAGGAAACTTGCCATAATGCAATAAAGTTAACTTTCCGTGGTCCAAAAAATGAAATTTCCATAGTTAGAAAGTAAAGTTTGCCATGCTTAAAAAATTAGAATTGGGAAAACAAATTTGTCATGCCCCAATTGTTTTGTCATGGTGCAACAAGAAGAGTTGCCATGGTCCATAAAGTTGCCATGGTTCATCAAATAAATTTGTCATCATCCAAAAACAAAGAAAGTTCACATGGTCCAAAAAACAAATTGCCATGTTCTAAGAAACATCATGGCAAATTAACTTCTTTGATCATGACAAATGTGGAGTGCAAGATTAGTTTTCAGAATTTTCAATGTCCAGATTGGTAAGTTTAAAGAATATTTGTTCTACAAACTCACATGCCAACATTTTGAAGGAAATTGTAAGGGGGCACATGGCAAAAAGATAAGGAATTTTCCATCAAAATGGCAACTTTTAGGAATTTCATTCTCGAAAAATGACATGGCAATATTTTGAAAAAAATGTAAATGATTTCATGGAAAATTTAGGATATTTCTTTTGTAGAACAAAAATATATATGATAAGTTTAGAATATTGCCATGGGCCATGTCAACTTTGGGATATTGTTCTCTAAAAACGCATGGCAACTTTACAAAAAATTAGTACTGAAACATGACAAAATTTAGGGATTTGTAATATATAAAAATATATGAAGTAATTATCTCTCAAGTTTGCCACGTACCAAAAGCAAAAACAGAAAAAAAATTGACGTTGGTGAATGTTTCATTTATAAATTCATGTTGAGAACATATATGCATAGAAAACTGAAAAGTTGCCATGGGAAAAAAGTTCGGGATACCTATGTGTAGTATCGAAGATACCATGGCAAGTAGAGAATATTGATATGGGTCGTGGCAAAATTACTGTATTGTTTTCTAAAAAACACATGGGAAATACAAAATAGTAATGAAACAAGGCAAATTTAGGGATTTGTAATTTTTAGAAATGGATGGCAAGTTTATATCTCAAGTTTGCAATGTGACAAAAGCAACGGAAAATAAGTTGAGAATGCCGAAGGTTTCGCTAATAAAATTCATGTTGAGAACATATGCATGGAGAATGAGAAGTTGCCATGGAAAAAAAATACTTTCGATACTTGTGCGTAGTAATGAAAGTTGCCATCGCAAAAATCTATCTACTAACACTTGTGCATTGTACTAAAAGAATTGCCACATTTTCAAACTATTTTGATTTTTTAACATTTCAGAAATGTTGATTGCAATGGTACACACACACACACACAATTGTTATATTATTATACACATGGTGAACTTGAAAAGGGAAAAAGGGTGATCGATAAATTCACAAGCAAAAAATCACATGGTACATCGTTAGTATTTCTACCATAGTCCATTAGTTAAATTTGCCATGCTAGGAAAAACAAAATTGCCATGGTGCATGAATTAAATTTGCCTACATAACACATAAGACCACTACAAAAAAATTAACTAACACTTGTGATGATCGTTAAGACACAAATGTGTCCAAAACTTGCCATGTAAATGAACTGAAAAGAATGCAAATTTTCCATGATGTAAAAGAGTTCCATGAAGTTCAAAGCGTTACAAAAAATGTCTTTTGACATGGCAAAACCTATGTTGGTGACATGGCATAAAACATCATAAATTGCCATGGCAAGAAAGTATATGTTAGTTTCCATGTTGAAACATACCGTGAAAATTCCACACGTGCCATGGCAACATATCTTGAAGTTCCTCTGGTAATTGATAAAAATGTTGTGTGAAAGAAAACTCTAAACTTGCCATGAAGACACATTTTAAATTGCCGTGATAAAACACATATTACAATGAGCATAAACTCCAAACTTGTTGTGGCAAGACAACTTAATTTTCCATGGAAAAAACACATCTCAAATTGCCATGGCATATGGTATATTGTATTTTCTATGTCAAAACCCACAGTAAGAAACATCTAAAAATTGCCATCTCAACACATCTTAAAGTTGCCATGGCAAGTGTTAAATGGCATGTAAAAAGTACAAAACTTGTCGTGAAAACACAACTTAATTTGTGTTTGACCATAAGTTCTCGTATGAAAAAAACACATGTTAAGTTTGCCATGGAAAACCAACTAAAAGTCGTCATGGCAAACACATAGTTTACATGTCAAAACATCAAACAAACTATTACCGACAACATGGAAATAGGCTGAACCTAAATTCATGTACACACAAAATGCCATGATAATTAAAAAACCCGCCACCTATGCACATACAAAGATTAGCATGAACATGAAAATGATACTAGATCTAAAAATTCATGTAGAAAAGAATTTGGCAGATACATGTTGATCACCTCATTTGACGAAAATGATGACACTGTTATTGAAAATTGAAGAACCGCCATCACTAAGTTGTTATGAAAACTACTCCTGGTCATCATGTTCACTACTCCTGGTCCTTAGAGGGCGCCAAAGATCATCTTTATATATGGTCATAAACTAAGTACACACATAATGTGTAGTTTTCCCGGAGCAAAAGCATAGTAAAAAGTACCATCAACTCCTACCTATGAGTTTAACTGAACTAAAATGACCACAAAAATCACAACAAAAGGCCACTAGACATCCATCGGTAGCAACAGGTAGAGAGAAATTGGGGGAGGAAATATGCTCGTTGGGCGATTCACTATCAGATCTGACGAAGGCCATGGACACCGAGTCGTGTTCCTACTCTCATATTCCTCTGTTATACGCCTCAAAGCACCAAGGAGAAGGTATGTGACAACAACTCTATGATGGGAGTCAAGCACAAGACGACAAGGAGGGTCGCCATGGGCAGCAGGTCTGAGCACCACACATATACCAGTCAACGACGGGGCCAACTGGTCCCCGACGTCCCCTAAAAGTCTCGACAAAGTCGATGCGGTTGGCGAGGGTTGGGGAACGTAGTATTTCAAAAAAAATCCTACGATCACGCAAGATATGTCTACTAGATGCATAGCAATGAGAAGGGAGAGTGTGTCTACATATCCTCGTAGACTAAAAGCGGAAGCGTCTAGTGACACGGTTGATGTAGTCGAACGTCTTCACGATCCAACCGATCCAAGCACCACACGTACGGCACCTCCGCGTTCAGCACACGTTCAGCTCGATGACGTCCCACGAGCCCTTGATCCAGTTGAGCTTCACAGGAGAGTTTCATCAGCACGACGGCGTGGTGATGGAGATGATGAAGCTACCGACGCAGGGCTTCGCCTAAGCACTGCACGATATGACCGAGGTGTGTTTCTGTGGAGGGGGGCACCGCACACGGCTAAAACAATGTTGCTTGTGTGTCCTTGGGTTCCCTCTGCCCCCGTATATAAAAGAGCACTGGGATAGGGCCGGCCGACCCTATAGGGCGCGCCAGGAGTAGGTTTCCTACTCCTAGTAGGAGTAGGAATCCCCCTTTCCTATTCCAACTAGGAGTAGGAAAGGAAGAAGAAGAGGAGAAGGAAGGAGAGGGGCGCCTCCACACCCCCACTCATAGTCCAACTAGGATTCCCTTGGGGGGGGGCACGGCCAGCCCCAGTGGGCTGCCTCTCTCTTTCCCTCATGGCTCATTATGGCCCATACTCCTCCGGGGGGGGGGGTTCCGGTAACACCTTCGGCACTCCGGTTTTATCCAATAACACCCAGAACACTTCCGGTGTCCGAATATAGTCGTCCAATATATCAGTTTTTATGTCTCGGACATTCTAAGACTCCTCGTGATGTCTGTGATCACATCCGGGACTCTGATCTACCTTTGGTACATCAATACTCATAAACTCATAATATTGATCGTCATTGAACATTAAGCGTGCGGACCCTACGGGTTCGAGAGGTATGTAGACATGACCGGGACTCATCTCCGGTCAATAACCAATAGCGGAACCTAGATGCCCATATTGGCTCCTACATATTCTACGAAGATCTTTATCGGTCAAACCGCATAACAACATACGTCGTTCCCTTTGTCGTCGATATGTTACTTGCCCGAGATTCGATTGTCGGTATCACTATACCTTGTTAATCTCATTACCGGCAAGTCTCTTTACTCGTTCTGTAATACATCATCTCGTGACTAACTCATTAGTCATTTGCTTGCAAGGCTTATTATGATGTAGGGCCCAGAGGTACCTCTCCGACACTCGGAGTGACAAATCATATTCTTGATCTATGACAACACCGCAAACACCTTCGGATACACCTGTAGAGCATCTTTATAATCACCCAGTTATGTTGTGACGTTTGATAGCACACAACGTGTTCCTCTGGTATTCGGGAGTTGCACAATCTCATAGTCATAGGAACATGTATAAGTTATGAAGAAAGCAATAACAGTAAAACTAAATGATCAAGTTGCTAAGCTAACGGATGGGTCTTGTCCATCACATCATTCTCCTAATGATGTGATCCTGTCGATCAAATGACAACTCATGTCTATGGCTAGGAAACATAACCATCTTTGATCAATGAGCTAGTCTAGTAGAGGCATACTAGGGACACTTTGTTTTTGTCTATGTATTCACACATGTACTAAGTTTCCGATTAATACAATTCTAGCATGAATAATAAACATTTATCATGATATAAGGAAATACAAATATCAACTTTATTATTGCCTCTAGGGCATATTTCCTTCAGTCTCCCACTTGAACTAGAGTCAATAATCCAGATTACATAGCAATGATTCTAACACCCAGGGAGTCTTGGTGCTGATCATGTTTTGCTCGTGGAAGAGGCTTAGTCAACGGGTCTGCAACATTCAAATCCGTATGTATCTTGCAAATTTCTATGTCTCCCTCCTTGACTTGATCGCGGATGGAATTGAAGTGTCTCTTGATGTGCTTTGTTTTCTTGTGAAACCTGGATTCCCTCGCCAAGGCTATTGCTGCAGTGTTGTCACAAAAGATTTTCATTGGACCCGATGCATTAGGTATAACACCTAGATCGGATATGAAATCCTTCATCGAGACTCCTTCATTTGCTGCTTCCGAAGTAGCTATGTACTCCACTTCACACGTAGATCCCGCCACGACGCTCTGCTTGGAATTGCACCAACTGACGACTCCACCGTTCAATAAAAATACATATCCGGTTTGTTACTTAGAGTCATCCGGATCAGTGTCAAAGCTTGAATCGACATAACCGTTTACGACGAGCTCTTTGTCACCTCCATAAACGAGAAACATATCCTTTGTCCTTTTCAGGTACTTCAGGATGTTCTTGACCGCTGTCCAGTGATCCACTCCTGGATTACTTTGGTACCTCCCTGCTAAACTTATAGCAAGGCACACATCAGGTCTGGTACACAACATTGCATACTTGATACATCCTATGGCTGAGGCATAGGGAATGACATTCATTTTCTCTCTATATTCTGCACTGGTCGGGCATTGAGTCTTACTCAACTTCACACCTTGTAACATAGGCAAGAACCCTTTCTTCGACTAATCCATTTTGATCTTCTTCAAAACTTTATCAAGGTACGTGCTTTGTGAAAGTCCTATTAAGCGTCTTGATCTATCTCTATAGATCTTGATGCCTAATATATAAGCAGCTTCACCAAGGTCTTTCATTGAAAATTTCTTATTTAAGTATCCTTTTATGCCATCCAGAAATTCTATATCATTTTCAATCAACAATATGCCATCTACATATAATATCAGAAATGCTACAGAGCTCCCACTCACTTTCTTGTAAATACAGGCTTCTCCAAAAGTATGTATAAAACCATATGCTTTGATCACCTCATCAAAGCGTATATTCCAACTCCGAGATGCTTGCACCAATCCATAGATGGATCGCTGGAGCTTGCACACTTTGTTAGCACCTTTAGAATCGACAAAACCTTCTAGTTGCATCATATAAAAATCCTCTTCGAGGTATCCATTTAGGAATGCAGTTTTGACATCCATTTGCCAGATTTCATGATCATAAAATGCGGCAATTGCTAACATGATTCAGACAGACTTAAGCATCGCTACGGGTGAGAAAGTCTCATCGTAGTCAACTCCTTGAACTTGTCGAAAACCTTTCGCAACAAGTCGAGCTTTGTAGACAGTAACATTACCGTCAGCATCGGTTTTCCTCTTGAAAGATCCATTTATTCTCAATGGCTTGCCGATCATCGGGCAAGTCAACCAAAGTCCACACTTTGTTCTCATACATGGACCCCATCTCAGATTTCATGGCCTCAAGCCATTTTGCGGAATCTGGGCTCGTCATTGCTTCCTCGTAGTTCGTAGGTTCATCATGGTCTAGTAACATGACTTCCAGAACTGGGTTATCGTACCACTCTGGTGCGGAATGTACTCTGGTTGACCTACGAGGTTCAGTAGTAACTTGATCCAAAGTTTCATGATCATCATCATTATCTTCCTCACTAATTGGTGTAGGAATCACTGGAACTAGTTTACGTGATGTGCTACTTTCCAATTTGGGAGAAGGTACAATTACCTCATCAAGTTCTACTTTCTTCCCACTCACTTCTTTCGAGAGAAACTCCTTCTCTAGAAAGGATCCATTCTTAGCAACAAATATTTTGCCTTCGGATCTGTGATAGAAGGTGTACCCAACAGTTTCCTTTGGGTATCCTATGAAGACACATTTCTCCAACTTGGGTTCAAGCTTATCAGGTTGAAGCTTTTTCACATAAGCATCACAGCCCCAAACTTTAAGAAATGACAACTTTGGTTTCTTGCCAAACCACAGTTCATAAGGCGTCGTCTCGACGGATTTAGATGGTGCCCTATTTAATGTGAATGCAGCTGTCTCTAAAGCATAACCCCAAAACGATAGTGGTAAATCGGTAAGAGACATCATAGATCGCACCATATCTAATAAATTACGGTTACGACGTTCGGACACACCATTACGCTGTGGTGTTCCGGGTGGCGTGAGTTGTGAAACTATTCCACATTATTTCAAATGAAGACCAAACTCGTAACTCAAATATTCGCCTCCACGATCAAATCGTAGAAACTTTATTTTCTTGTTACGATGATTCTCTACTTCACTCTGAAATTCTTTGAACTTTTCAAATGTTTCAGACTTGTGTTTCATTCAGTAGATATACCCATATCTGCTCAAAACATCAGTGAAGGTCAGAAAATAACGATACCCGCCGCGAGCCTAAACACTCATCGGTCCACATACATCAGTATGTATGATTTCCAACAAATCTGTTGCTCGCTCCATTCTTCCGAAGAACGGAGTTTTAGTCATCTTACCCATGAGGCATGGTTTGCAAGCACCAAGTGATTCCAAAAGTCCATCAGTATGGAGTTTCTTCATGTGCTTGACACCAATATGACCTAAACGGCAGTGCCACAAATAAGTTGCACTTTCATTATCAACCTTGCATCTTTTGGCTTCAATATTATGAATATGTGTATCACTACGATCGAGATCTAACAAGAATAGACCACTCTTCAAGGGTGCATGACCATAAAAGATATTATTCATATAAATAGAAAAACCATTATTCTCTGATTTAAATGAATAACCGTCTCACAACAAACAAGATCCAGATATAATGTTCATGCTCAACGCTGGCACCAAATAACAATTATTCAGGTCTAAAACTAACCCCGCAGGTAGATGTAGAGTTAGCGTGCCGACGACGATTATATCGACTTTGGAATCATTTCCCACGCGCATCATCACCTCATCCTTAGCTAATCTTCGTTTAATCTGTAGCCCCTGTTTCGAGTTACAAATATTAGCAACCGAACCACTATCAAATACCCAGGTGCTACTACGAGCATTAGTAAGGTACACATCGATAACATGTATATCAAATATACATTTGTTCACTTTGCTATCCTTCTTATCCGCCAAATACTTGGGGTAGTTCCGCTTCCAGTGTCCAGTCCCTTTGCAGTAGAAGCACTCAGTTTCAGGCTTGGCTCTAGATTTGGGTTTCTTTGTGGGAGTAGCAACTGTCTTGCTATTCTTCTTGAAGTTCCCCTTCTTTCCCTTTCTATTTTTCTTAAAACTAGTGGGCTTGTTAACCATCAACACTTGATGCTCCTTTTTTATTTCTACCTCCCCAGCTTTGAGCATAGCGAAGAGCTCAGGAATTGTCTTCTGTATCCCTTGCATGTTATAGTTCATCACGAAGCCTTTATAGCTTGTTGGCAGTGATTGAAGAACTCTATCAATAACACTATCTTCGTCAACTTTGCAACCAAGTTGAGTCATATGATTGTAGTACCCAGACATTCTGAGCAAGTGTTCACTGATAGAACTGTTCTCCTCCATCTTGTAGCTATAGAACTTATTGGAGACTTCATATCTCTCAATCCAGGCATTTGCTTGAAATATTAACTTCAACTCCTGGAACATCTCATATGATCCATGACGTTCAAAACGTCGTTGAAGTCCCGGTTCTAAGCCGTAAAGCATGGCACACTGAACTATCGAGTAGTCATCAGACCGCGTCTGCCAGGCATTCAAAGCATCTACATTAGCGGGAGGGGGCTTGTTACCTAGTGGTGCTTCAAGGACATAATTCTTCTGTGCAGCAATGAGGATAATCCTTAAGTTACGGACCCAGTCCATGTAATTGCTACCATCATCTTTCAACTTAGCTTTCTCTAGGAACGCATTAAATTTCAAGGGAACGGTAGCACGGGCCATTGATCTACAACAGCATAGATATGCAAAAACTATCAAGACTAAGTTCATGATAAATTAAAGTTCAATTAATCATATTACTACAGAACTCCCACTTAGATAGACCTCCCTCTAGTCATCTAAATGATCACGTGATCCAAGTCAACTAAACCATGTCCGATCATCACGTGGGATGGAGTAGTTTTCAATGGTGAACATTTTATGTTGATCATATCTACTATATGATTCACGCTCGACCTTTCGGTCTCTAGTGTTCCGAGGCCATGTATGTACATGCTAGGCTTGTCAAGTTTAACCCGAGTATTCTGCATGTGCAAAACTGTCTTACACCCATTGTACTTGACTGTAGAGCTTATCACACCCGATCATCACGTGGTGTCTTGGCACGACGAACTTTCACAATGGTGCATACTCAGGGAGAACACTTGTACCTTGAAATTTTGTAGGGGATCATCTTATAATGCTATCGCCGTTCTAAGCAAAATAAGAAGCATAATAAGATAAAAATCACATGCAATCAAAATATGTGACATGATATGGCCATCATCATCTTGTGATTTTGATCTCCATCTCCAAAGCATCGTCATGATCTCCATCATCACCGGCTAGACACCATGATCTTTATCGTAGCATCGTGGTCGTCTCGCCAACTATTGCTACTACTACTATCGCTAACTCATAGTGATAAAGTAAAGCAATTACATGGCCTTCGCAATTCATAAAATAAAGAGACAACCATAAGGCTCATGTCGGTTGCCGATAACTTTACAAAACATGATCATCTCATACAATAAAGTATAACTCATCACGTCTTGACCATATCACATCACAACATGCCCTGCAAAAACAAGTTAGATGTCCTCTACTTTGTTGTTGCAAGTTTTACGTGGCTGCTACAGGCTTAGCAAGAACCGTTCTTACCTACGCATACAAAAACCACAAGGATTTTTCGTCAAGTATGTGTTGTTTTAACCTTCACAAGGACCGGGCGTAGTCACACTCGATTCAACTAAAGTGGGAGAGACAGACACCCGCCAGTCACCTTTAAGCAACGAGTGCTCGTAACGGTGAAACCAGTCTCGCGTAAGCGTACGCGTAATGTTGGTCCGGGCCGCTTCATCTCACAATACCGCCGAATCAAAGTATGACATGATGGTAAGCAGTATGACTATTATCGCCCACAACTCATTGTGTTCTACTCATGCATATCATCTACGCATAGACCTGGCTCATGATGCCACTGTTGGGGAATGTAGTATTTCAAAAAAAAATCATACGATCACGCAAGATCTATCTACTAGATGCATAGCAACGATAAGGGAGAGTGTGTCTACGTACCCACGTTGACCGAAAGCGGAAGCGTCTAGTGACGCGGTTGATGTAGTCGAACCTCTTCGCGATCCAACCGATCCAAGCATCGAACGTACGACACCTCCGCATTCAGCACACGTTCAGCTCGATGACGTCCCACGAGCTCTTGATCCAGTTGACCTTCACGGGAGAGTTTCGTCAGCACGACGGCGTGGTGACGGAGATGATGAAGCTACCGACGCAGGGCTTCGCCTAAGCACTGCAACGATATGAACGAGGTATGTTTCTGTGGAAGGGGGCACCACACACGGCTAAATAAAGTTGCTTGTGTGTCCTTGGGTGCCCCATGCCCCCGTATATAAAGGAGCAAGGGGGTAGGGCCGGCCGGCCCTATAGGCCACGCCAGGAGTAGGTTTCCTACTCCTAGTAGGAGTAGGAATCCCCCCTTCCTATTCCTACTAGAAGTAGGAAAGGAAGAAGAAGAGGAGAATGAAGGAGAGGGGCGCCTCCCCCCACTCCTAGTACAACTAGGATTCCCTTGGGGGGGGGGGGGAAGCCCTAGTGGGCTGCCTCTCTCTTTCCCTCATGGCCCATTATGGCCCATACTACCCCCCGGGGGGGGGTCTTGTTGGAAATATGCCCTAGAGGCAATAATAAAAGTATTATTATTATATTTCCTTGTTCATGATAATTGTCTGTTATTCATGCTTGAATTGTATTGTACGGAAACAGCGATACATGTGTGAATATATAGACCACAATGTGTCTCTGGTAAGCCTCTAGTTACCAGCTCGTTGATCAACAGATGGTCACGGTTTCCTGACCATGGACATAGGATGTCAGTGATAACGGGATCACATCATTAGGAGAATGATGTGATGGACAAGACCCAATCCTGAGCCTAGCACGAGATCGTTTAGTTCGTAATGCTTAAGTTTTTCCGGTGTCATGTATTTATTCCTTAGACCATGAGGTTGTGCAACTCCCGGATACCGTAGGAATACTTTGGGTGTGCCAAACGTCACAACGTAACTGGGTGGCTATAAAGGTATGCAACGGGTATCTCCAAAAGTGTCTGTTGAGTTGGTACGAACCGAGACTGGGATATTGTCACTCCGTATGACGGAGAGGTACCTCTGGGCCCACTCGGTAAGACATCATCATAATGAGCTCAAAGTGACTAAGGAGTTAGTCACGTGATGATGGATTACGGAACGAGTAAAGAGACTTGCCATGACGAGATTGAACAAGGTAGCGGGTATACCGACGATCGAATCTCGGGCAAGTACCGTACCGATGGACAAAGGGAATAACATACGGGATTGAGTGAATCCTTGACACAGTGGTTCATCCGATGAGATCATCGAGGAACATGTGGGAACCAACATGGGTATCCAGATCCCGCTGTTGGTTATTGACCGGAGAGTCGTCTCGGTCATGTCTACGTGTCTCCCGAACCCGTAGGGTCTACACACTTAAGGTTCGGTGACGCTAGGGTTGTAGAGATACATGCACATGGAAACCCGAATGTTGTTCGGAGTCCCGGATGAGATCCCGGACGTCACGAGGAGTTCCGGAATGGTCCGGAGGTAAAGAATGATATATAGGAAGTCCAGTTTCGGCCATCGGGTGAACTCCGGGGGTCACCGAGAGTGTCCCGGGACCACCGGAGGGGTCCCGGGGGTCCACCGGGTGGGGCCACCGATCCTGGTGGGTCCCCTAGGCCGCAAGGGGAAGGGGGCCAGCCCCTGGTGGGCTGGCGCACCCATATGGGCCCCCCTCCATGCGCCTAGGGTTGAAACCCTAGGGGGAGGGGGCGCCCCTATGCCTTGGGGGCAAGTTTCCCCGCTTGGCCGCCGCCCCACCCTGGAGATCTGATCTCCTAGGGCCGGCGCCCCCCTGGCCCCTATATATAGTGGGGGGGGGGGGGGGGGGGGGGAGAGGGCAGCCGCACCCCAATCCTCTGGCACCTCTCCCCCCTCCCGTCACACTTCCTACTCCTCCGCAGGGCGCCGACGAAGCCCTGCAGGTTTTCCTGTTGCATCCACCACCACGCCATCGTGCTGCTGGATCTCCGACAATCTCTCCTCCACCCTTGCTGGATCAAGAAGGAGGAGACGTCGCTGTACAGTACGTGTGTTGAACGCGGAGGTGCCGTCCTTTCGGCGCTGGGATCATCGGTGACGAGGAACGCGAAGAGTACGACTACTTCATCCACGTTCCTTCGAACGCTTCCGCACGCGATCTACAAAGGGTATGTAGATGCACTCCATTATGCTCGTTGCTAGATGACTCCTTAGATCGATCTTGGTGAAGCGTAGGAAATTTTTTGAATTCTGCTACGTTCCCCAACAGTGGCATCTGAGCTAGGTCTTTGCGTAGCATCTTGCACGAGTAGAACACAAACAAGTTGTGGGCGTTGAGTTTGCTCAATTTTCTTGCCGTTACTAGTCCAATCTTGATTCGGCGGTATTGTGGGATGAAGCGGCCCGGACCGACCTTACATGTACGCTTACGTGAGACTGGTTCCACCGACAGACATGCACTAGATGCATAAGGTGGCTGGCGGGTGTCTGTCTCTCCCACTTTAGTCGGATCGGATTCGATGAACAGGGTCCTCATGAAGGGTAAATAGAAATTGACAAATCACGTTGCGGTTTTGGTGTAGGTAAGAAACGTTCTTGCTAGAGAACCTATAGAAGCCACGTAAAACTTGCAACAACAATTAGAGGTCGTCTAACTTGTTCTTGCAGCATGTGCTATGTGATATGGTATGGCCAAGAAGATGTGATGAATGATATATGTGATGTATGAGATTGATCATGTTCTTGTAATAGGGAATCACGACTTGCATGTCGATGAATTTGACAACCGGCAGGAGCCATAGGAGTTGTCTTAATTATTGTATGACCTGCGTGTCACTGAATAATGCCATGTAATTACTTTACTTTATTGCTAAACGTTAGCCATAGTAGTAGAAGTAATAGTTGGCGTGACGACTTCATGAAGACACAATGATGCAGATCATGATGATGGAGATCATGGTGTCGAGCCGGTGACAAAGATGATCATGGTGCCCCGAAGATGGAGATCGAAGGAGCAATATGATATTGGCCATATCATGTCACTTTATTTGATTGCATGTGATGTTTATCATGTTTATGCATCTTGTTTACTTAGAACGACGGTAGTAAATAAGATGATCTCTCACTAAAATTTCAAGAATTGTGTTCCCCCTAACTGTGCACCGTTGCTAAGGATCGTTGTTCCGAAGCACCACGTGATGATCGGGTGTGATAGGCTCTAACGTTCGCATACAACGGGTGTAAGCCAGATTTACACACGCAATACACTTAGGGTTCACTTGACGAGCCTAGCATGTACAAACATGGCCTCGGAACACGGAAGACCGAAAGGTCGAACATGAGTCGTATAGAAGATACGATCAACATGAAAGATGTTCACCGTTGATGACTAGTCCGTCTCACATGATGATCGGACGCGGGCTAGTCGATTCGGATCATGTATCACTTAGATGACTAGAGAGATGTCAATCTGAGTGGGAGTTCATTAAAATTTGATTAAGATGAACTTAATTATCATGAACTTAGTCTAAATTCTTTACAACATGTCTTGTAGATCAAATGGTCCACGCTCATGTCACCCTCAACTTCAACGCGTTCCTAGAGAAATCCAAGCTGAAAGACGATGGTAGCAACTATACGGACTGGGTCCGTAACCTGAGGATCATCCTCATAGCTGCCAAGAAAACTTATGTCCTAGAAGCACTGCTAGGTGACGCTCCCGCCCCGGCAAACCAAGATGTTATGAACGCTTGGCAGTCGCGTTGTGATGAGTACTCCCTGGTTCAGTGCGGCATGCTCTACAGCTTAGAATCGGGGCTCCAAAAGCGTTTTGAGCACCACGGGGCATATGAGATGTTCCAAGAGCTGAAAATGGTTTTCCAGGCTCATGCCCGAGTTGAGAGATATGATGTCTCCAACGCATTCTACAGCTGTAAGATGGAGGAAAACAGTTCTGTCAGTGAGCACATCCTCAAGATTTCTGGGTTGCACAACCGCTTGTCTCAGTTGGGAATGAATCTCCCAGACGAAGCGGCCGTTGACAGAATCCTCCAGTCGCTCCCTCCAAGCTACAAGAGCTTCGTGTTGAACTTCAATATGCAGGGGATGGAGAAGTCCATTCCCGAGGTGTATTCAATGCTGAAATCAGCGAAGGTGGAGATCAAGAAAGAGCATCAAGTGTTGATGGTCAATAAAACCACTAAGTTCAAGAAGGGCAAGGGTAATAAGAACTTCAAGAAGGACGGCAAGGGAGTTGCCGCGCCCGGTAAGCCAGTTGCCGGGAAGAAGCCAAATATGGACCCAAGCCTGAGACCGAGTGCTTTTATTGCAAGGGAACGGGTCACTGGAAGCGGAACTGCCCTAAGTACTTAGCGGACAAGAAGGCCGGCAACGTCAAAGGTATATGTGATATACATGTTATTGATGTGTACCTTACCAGCGCTCGTAGTAGCTCCTGGGTATTTGATACCGGTGCAGTTGCTCATATTTGTAACTCTAAGCAGGAGTTGCGAAATAAGCGGAGACTGGCGAAGGACGAGGTGACGATGCGCGTCGGGAATGGTTCCAAGGTCGATGTGATCGCCGTCGGCACGCTGCCTCTACATCTACCCTCGGGATTAGTTTTAAACCTTAATAATTGTTATTTAGTACCAGCTTTGAGCATGAACATTGTATCTGGATCTCGTCTTATGCGAGATGGCTACTCATTTAAATCTGAGAATAATGGTTGTTCTATTTATTTGAGAGATATGTTTTATGGTCATGCCCCGCTGGTCAATGGTTTATTTTTGATGAATCTCGACCGTGATGATACACATATTCATAGTGTGAATGCCAAAAGATGTAAAGTTGACAATGATAGTCCCACATACTTGTGGCATTGCCGCCTTGGTCATATTGGTGTCAAACGTATGAAGAAGCTTCATGCTGATGGACTTCTGGAGTCTCTTGATTATGAATCATTTGACACGTGCGAACCATGCCTCTTAGGCAAGATGACCAAGACTCCGTTCTCCGGAACAATGGAGCGAGCAACCAACTTATTGGAAATCATACATACCAATGTGTGCGGTCCAATGAGTGTTGAGGCTCGCGGAGGCTATCGTTATGTTCTCACCCTCACAGATGACTTGAGTAGATATGGGTATATCTACTTGATGAAACACAAGTCTGAGACCTTTGAAAAGTTCAAGGAATTTCAGAATTAGGTTGAGAAGTTACGTAACAGAAAAATAAAGTTCTTGCGATCGGATCGTGGGGGTGAATATTTAAGTCATGAGTTTGGCACACACCTTAGGAGCTGTGGAATTGTTTCACAATTGACACCGCCCGGAACACCTCAGCGTAACGGTGTGTCCGAACGTCGAAATCGTACTCTGTTCGACATGGTGCGATCTATGATGTCCCTCACCGATTTACCGCTATCTTTTTGGGGTTATGCTTTAGAGACTGCCGCATTCACTTTAAATAGGGCTCCGTCGAAATCCGTTGAGACGACACCATATGAACTTTGGTTTGGCAAGAAACCGAAGCTGTCGTTTCTGAAAGTTTGGGGTTGCGATGCTTATGTCAAGAAACTTCAACCTGAGAAGCTCGAACCCAAATCGGAAAAATGCATCTTCATAGGATACCCAAAGGAAACGATTGGGTACACCTTCTACCACAGATCCGAAGGCAAAGTCTTTGTTGCCAAGAATGGATCCTTTTTGGAGAAAGAGTTTCTCTCAAAAGAAGCGAGTGGGAGGAAAGTAGAACTTGATGAGATGACAGTCACCCCCCCGAACCGGAAAGTAGCACAGCGCAGGAAATTGTTCCTGAGGTGCCTGCACCGATAAGGGAGGAAGTTAATGATGATGATCATGAAGAAACAGATCAAGTTACTACTGAACTTCGAAGGTCCACAAGGGCACGTTCCGCACCAGAGTGGTACGGCAACCCTGTCATGGAAATCATGTTGTTAGACAACGGTGAACCTTCGAACTATGAAGAAGCGATGGCGGGCCCGGATTCCAATAAATGGCTTGGAGCCATGAAATCCGAGATAGAATCCATGTATGAAAACAAAGTATGGACTTTGGTGGACTTGCCTGATGAGAGGCACGCCATAGAAAACAAATGGATATTTAAGAAGAAGACAGACGCGAATGGTAATGTGACCATCTATAAGGCTCGGCTTGTCGCTAAGGGTTATCGACAAGTTCAAGGGATTGACTACGACGAGACTTTCTCTCCCGTAGCGATGCTGAAGTTAGTCCGAATAATGTTAGCAATTGCCGCATTCTATGATTATGAGATATGGCAAATGGACGTCAAAACGGCATTCCTTAATGGCTTCCTCAAGGAAGAGCTGTATATGATGCAGCCAGAAGGTTTTGTCGATCCAGAGAATGCTAACAAGGTATGCAAGCTCCAGCGCTCGATTTACGGGCTGGTTCAAGCATCTCGGAGTTGGAATATTCGCTTTAATGATGTGATCAAAGCGTTTGGCTTTATGCAGACTTGGGGAGAAGCCTGTATCTACAAGAAAGTGAGTGGGAGCTCTGTAGCATTTCTCATATTATATGTGGATGACATATTGCTGATGGGAAATGATATAGAATTCTTGGAAAGTGTAAAGGCCTACTTGAATAAGAGTTTTTCAATGAAGGACCTTGGAGAAGCTGCTTACATATTAGGCATCAAAATCTATAGAGATAGATCAAGACGCCTCATTGGTCTTTCACAAAGTACATACCTTGACAAGATATTGAAGAAGTTCAATATGGATCAGTCCAAGAAGGGGTTCTTGCCTGTTTTGCAAGGTATGAGATTGAGCAAGGCTCAGTCCCCGACCACGGCAGAATATAGAGAAAAGATGAGTGTCATTCCCTATGCCTCGGCCATAGGTTCTATCATGTATGCCATGCTGTGTACCAGACCTGATGCGAACCTTGCCATAAGTTTGGTAGGGAGGTACCAAAGTGATCCCGGTATGGAACACTGGACAGCGGTCAAGAACATCCTAAAGTACCTGAAGAGGACTAAGGATATGTTTCTCGTCTATGGAGGTGACGAAGAGCTCATCGTAAAGGGTTATGTCGATGCTAGCTTCGACACAGATCTGGATGACTCGAAGTCACAAACCGGATACGTGTATATTTTGAATGGTGATGCAGTCAGCTGGTGCAGTTGCAAGCAGAGCGTCGTGGCGCATTCTACATGTGAAGCGGAGTACATAGCTGCTTGCGAAGCAGCACAAGAAGGAGTCTGGATGAAGGAGTTCATCACCAACCTAGGAGTCATTCCAAGCGCGTCAAGCCCGATGACTCTCTTCTGTGACAACACTGGTGCTATTGCCATTACCAAGGAGCCCAGGTTTCACAAGAAGACCAAGCACATCAAGCGCCGTTTCAACTCCATCCGGAATTATGTTCAAGATGGAGACATAGATATTTGTAAAGTGCATACGGATCTGAATGTCGCACACCCATTGACTAAACCTCTTCCACGGGCAAAACATGATCAACACCAGAACTCTATGGGTGTTCGATTCATCACAATGTAACTAGATTATTGACTCTAGTGCAAGTGGAAGACTGTTGGAAATTATGCCCTAGAGGCAATAATAAAAGTATTATTATTATATTTCCTTGTTCATGATAATTGTCTGTTATTCATGCTTGAATTGTATTGTACGGAAACAGCGATACATGTGTGAATATATAGACCACAATGTGTCTTTGGTAAGCCTCTAGTTACCAGCTCGTTGATCAACAGATGGTCCCGGTTTCCTGACCATGGACATAGGATGTCAGTGATAACGGAATCACATCATTAGGAGAATGATGTGATGGACAAGACCCAATCCTGAGCCTAGCACGAGATCGTTTAGTTCGTAATGCTTAAGTTTTTCCGGTGTCAAGTATTTATTCCTTAGACCATGAGGTTGTGCAACTCCCGGATACCGTAGGAATACTTTGGGTGTGCCAAACGTCACAACGTAACTGGGTGGCTATAAAGGTACGCAACGGGTATCTCCGAAAGTGTCTGTTGAGTTGGTACGAACCGAGACTGGGATATTGTCACTCCGTATGACGGAGAGGTACCTCCGGGCCCACTCGGTAAGACATCATCATAATGAGCTCAAAGTGACTAAGGAGTTAGTCACGGGATGATGGATTACGGAACGAGTAAAGAGACTTGCCATGACGAGATTGAACAAGGTATCGGGTATACCGACGATCGAATCTCGGGCAAGTATCGTATCGATGGACAAAGGGAATAACATACGGGATTGAGTGAATCCTTGACACAGTGGTTCATACGATGAGATCATCGAGGAACACGTGGGAACTAACATGGGTATCTAGATCCCGCTGTTGGTTATTGACCGGAGAGTCATCTCGGTCATGTCTACGTGTCTCCCGAACCCGTAGGGTCTACACACTTAAGGTTCGGTGACGCTAGGGTTGTAGAGATACATGCACATGGAAACCCGAATGTTGTTCGGAGTCCCGGATGAGATCCCGAACGTCACGAGGAGTTCCGGAATGGTCCGGAGGTAAAGAATGATATATAGGAAGTCCAGTTTCGGCCATCGGGTGAACTCCGGGGGTCACCAGGAGTGTCCCGGGACCACCGGAGGGGTCCCGGGGGTCCACCGGGTGGGGCCACCCATCCTGGTGGGTCTCCTAGGCCGCAAGGGGAAGGGGGGCAGCCCCTGGTGGGCTGGCGCACCCATATGGGCCCCCCTCCATGCGCCTAGGGTTGAAACCCTAGGGGGAGGGGGCGCCCCCTATGCCTTGGGGGGCAAGTTTCCCCCCTTGGCCGCCGCCCCACCCTGGAGATCTGATCTCCCAGGGCCGGCGCCCCCCTGGCTCCTATATATAGTGGGGGGGGGAAGGGCAGCCGCACCCCAAGCCTCTGGCGCCTCTCCCCCCTCCCGTCACACTTCCTACTCCTCCGCAGGGCGCCGGCGAAGCCCTGCAGGTTTTCCTGTTGCATCCACCACCGCGCCGGCGAAGCCCTGCAGGTTTTCCTGTTGCATCCACCACCACGCCGTCGTGCTGCTGGATCTCCGACAACCTCTCCTCCACCCTTGCTGGATCAAGAAGGAGTAGACATCGTTGTACCGTACGTGTGTTGAACGCGGAGGTGCCGTCCGTTCGGCGCTGGGATCATCGGTGACGAGGAACGCGAAGAGTACGACTACTTCATCCATGTTCCTTTGAATGCTTCCGCACGCGATCTACAAAGGGTATGTAGATGCACTCCATTATGCTCGTTGCTAGATGACTCCTTAGATTGATCTTGGTGAAGCGTAGGAATTTTTTTGAATTCTGCTACGTTCCCCAACAGGTCTGGTAACCCCTCCGGCACTCCGGTTTTATCCGATAACACCCGGAACACTTACGGTGTCCGAATATAGTCGTCCAATATATAAATCTTTATGTCTCAAACATTCCGAGACTCCTCATCATGTACGTGATCACATTTGGGACTCCGAACTACCTTCGGTACATCAAAACTCATAAACTCATAATACCGATCGTCATCGAACGTTAAGCGTGCGGACCCTACGGGTTCGAGAACTATGTAGACATGACCGAGACTCATCTCTGGTCAATAACCAATAGCAGAACCTGGATGCTCATATTGGCTCCTACATATTCTACGAAGATCTTTATCGGTCAAACTGCATAACAACATACATCGTTCCCTTTCTCATCGGTATGTTACTTGCCCGAGATTCGATCGTCGGTATCACTATAACTAGTTAATCTCGTTACCGTCAAGTCTCTTTACTCGTTCTGTAATACATCATCTCATGACTAACTCATTAGTCATTTGCTTGCAAGGCTTATTATGATGTGTATTACCGAGAGGGCCCAGAGATACCTCTCCGACACTCGGAGTGACAAATCCTATTCTTGATCTATGACAACACCACAAACACCTTCGGAGACACCTGTAGAGCATATTTATAATCACCCAGTTACGTTGTGATGTTTGATAGCACACAAGGTGTTCCTCCGGTATTCGGGAGTTGCACAATCTCATAGTCATAGGAACATGTATAAGTTATGAAGAAAGCAATAACAGTAAAACTAAGCAATCAAGTTGCTGAGCTAACGGATGGGTCTTGTCCATCACATCATTCTCCTAATGATGTGATCCCGTTGATCAAATGACAACTCATGTCTATGGCTAGGAAACATAACCATGTTTGATCAATGAGCTAGTCTAGTATAGGCATACTAGGGACACTCTGTTTTTGTATATGTATTCACACATGTACTAAGTTTCTGGTTAATACAATTCTAGCATGAATAATAAACATTTATCATGATATAAGGAAATACAAATAACAACTTTATTATTGCCTCTAGGGCATATTTCCTTCAGCGAGGTGCCAACTCCCGTCCTGCAGCGTGGCGGCCGTGGGGTGTTCCTCCTCGAGGTCGCGCTCGCCTGACCAGCGCTTCAGCCCAATAATTGGACACCTCGGAGCACAGCCTCCGCTCTTGGACATCGCCATCTCGAAGAATGACAACGGGATCCTTCCTCCCCCGCCAGCCTCATCGACGCGAAGGAGGTCAACGGGGCGTCGATACCCAACCCGGAGAGTGGTGACCGTGGCGCGTTGCTTCTCATGGTGTCGCGCGCCTGACTGTTGCACCGCACTCGTGCGCCGCCACCACACCACTTCGACTGCCAGATGGCCATCTCCTCTGTCCCACGTGCACAACACCGGCCGTATCATCTTCATATCGGTAACGAAGGAGAGAAATGACTACTAAGGGAATGTGGTAGGGAAATGGGTGGATGATGAAAGCTGTGGAGCTGCCTGCGAGTGGATAAGGCGTTCGGGGCGACCGTGGCTTGACGTGGCCAAATTTGGTGTTTTAACGCTTTGGACAATGTTTAGCCAGATTTGACCCCCATTCGAAAGTATTTCGAAATCTGGCCCTTTTGCCTACTTCGAAAGTCCTCGAGTGAACTAGCTACCACCGTATATGTTGGCGGTAGGCATGACAGAAGGCCAGTGATGACTGTTTGCGCATGCTGACATGGCAAATGGCCCTACCGCAAGGGGTCTTGGTGGTAGGGTGCTCGAGCCTATCACAAAGCACCCCGACGGTAGGGTTATGTAGTGGATAATGTGGTGGTGGGGCCCCCACCCATCCATTCACCCCCAATCTTCTTCTTCCTCCTGAGCTCACCCTCTTTCCCCCCTCTCTCCCTACCAAAACACCCATTAAATCTCTCTCCATTTCTAGAGATTTGTCCGGTGGATCCGGAGCATTTGCATCACTCAAGGTACATCTCCCAATCCCCTTTATTTTGGTTGGTTGGAATCATCTACTTTGGTGGCATTGCTCAAATTGTTGCAACCCTAGTTATTGCTCTTGTTGTGCATTTATGGCTATGTTTGTGCTTGCCTATGTATTGTGTGCCTAGCATTGTTGTGGATAGCAAGATCTTGTGCAATGGTTGGTGCCTTTGTTTGGGATAAGGCTATGGATGTATTTTGACCATTTTTGTCTTGTTGTTTTAATGCAATGCATAGAAGTTCCTTGCTTCAATCTATGCATATTGTGGATAGTTCATCCATACGAATTGGCTGGCCCATGGATGACTTGATTATTTTTCATTGTTCTTAGATGGATAGACTTTTTAATTTTCATTACCTGGACAAGGCGACATTTTGGAATGCATATGCCAATGAAGGGGATGAGCCCATGGTTTTTGACACTAGCCCGAACTATGATGATGTTGTAGTGAAAGTGAGAAGCTTGTTACATTGGATAAACCCAAGTGATGAGGTTGGAACTTGTAAAAGGATAAAGTTGAGGGATCACAAGACAATTCACTTGAATTGTTTGCCACAAATGTTGAAGTTCCTCGCTTACAACTCGACTTGAACCAGAATGTGTCATCCCCAATACATGGTGGTAGTGTCGAGTGTATGTCCACAATCCTTGTAGCCAACCACCAAGTAGCCAACCAAATGAAGAGGAGATCAATGATAGAGCCATAGTAGTTCGAGGTGAACCTATTTCTCATGTGGATGATCATGCTATTGCTCGAGATGATTCTTACGCGGAACAAGAAGAGATCCATTACCACCCCATTGGTGACTTGGATGTCATTGTGTACCAACAAGACATGGACCGTAACCCCCCATATAGCCGTATGTGTGGGTATGACTCAGATGACGAGGGTCTGAAGTAAGAATTGGAGGATGATGGATTCACGGCACAAGAAAATCAAGTCTACAAGAAGGTAAATGGCAAGGAAAGAGGACCCTCTTTGTTTCATGATCTTAACATTGCCGACAAGGCCGTTGTTGATGGTGGCATGAGATTGGGGTTAGTTAGACCATCACCTTGCTTGAAGGTTGGGGATCCAAGGCCCCCAGATGAGGACGGGAATGGCCATTTGAAGAAAGGCATCAAGTTTGGGTGCTTGCAAGAGTTCAAGATTTGGTTGAGTGACTATGCCATTAGGAACCATAGGCTGTATGTTGTTGGTCATCCCAATCAAAATGTGCATTACGCCATCAAATGTGACAAAGAAGGTTTCCCATGGAAGGTTCGTGGAAGAAAAATTCATGAAACCGGGCAATGGGAGCTGAAGAGTTGTGTGGCCACTCACATGTGCATAGCGTCGGCCCAAGGCAACTGAAGCAAGGGACACCATCAACTCATCTTTGATTTCCTAGGCTACAAATTTTTGAATGAGATATCCCATGATCCAACCGTGAAGGTGATGTTACTTGTGAGTTTGGTCTTCAAACGATTTGGGTACGAGGTCAAGTATGGGAAGGTGTGGATGGCCAATGATAACACTATTAGGATGTTGCATGGTGATTATGTGGCTACTTACAACATTCTACCCAGGATGTTGGGATCCATTGCTCATCGGAACCCGGGCATGCAACATACGGCCGAGTCAATTGACAGAGTGTTCAACCGAGCTTTCTAGAGCTTTGGATAATGCATCAAGGCATTTAGGAATTGTTGACATGTCTTGTATATTGGTGGCACATTCTTCATCGGCAAATATAAGGGCACATTGATGGTGGTAATGGCCCACTTGTCCAATGGCAACGTGTTGCCGGTGGCATTTGCCTTGGTGCCTTCCGAGCACGATGACAATTGGGAGTGGTTTATGGACCATGTAAGGACGAAGTGATTGGCAAGAGAGAGGTGTGCATCATATCGGATAGGAATCATGGGATTCTCAAAGCAATAGATGTTGATATTCCTGGCTTTCCAAAGCTCCAACATTGTTGGTTCATGAGGCACTTCGTGGTAAAATTTTACCGAGAATGCATGAGCAAAGAGTTTTGCAAAGACCTTACCCATGTTTGCGTGGCATTCAACATCGACACATTCAAAAACAATATGATAAACTCTTCTTGGCATTGGAAAAGAACAAAGGGGGGAGAGAATTCTTGACAAGGCATCTTCCGGAGAAGCATAAGTGGTCACGCGCTTACCAGAAAGGTGGTTTGAGATACAGGGACATGACAAGTAACATGGTGGAATTCTTCAACAATGTGCGCAAGGGTGTCCGTTCATTGCTGGTGACTGCCATTGTGAAATATACATTTTCAAGCTCAATGAGTATTCCCTAAGCCATTCCCGAATCACCGCCAAATGGATAGGCGAAAAGAAAGACTATCCCTTCAAGGTTGGTGACTGCTTGAAGTATCAACATCGCAAGCCTTCGCATCAACAAATCATTAGATTCAATGAAAAAGAAATGATCTACCAAGTCAACGAGCCGGGTGGCACAACAAGGTACGGTGTCACGTACGGTGGTGCTTCATACGAGGTGCACCTCAAGAACCAGTGGTGTCAGTGCGAGAGGCCTCATAAGTACCATTGACCTTGCTTAGATTTGATGATCACGGCTAGGGTGAGAAACTTGCGTGTTTCAGATGGAACCATCATGCGGCTTCATGAGTTCACATTGAAAAAATCGAGGTTGACATGTGCGCCTTGATTCCATCCCTTTCTAAATCCTTCACAATGGCCTGATTTTGATGGGCCGCATATCGTTCCCAATCCCGAACTCATGGTGCCTACAAAGGGAATAAGAAGAAGAAGAAGAAGAAAGAGGTTCAGGAAATCAGTTAATCCCCTATGTAAAATCTTTGTATAGTTAACCCCTAACATATTTTAATAAAGAAATTAAACTCATGGGAGCCTTTCCCGCTGTCATTGGCCCTCAAAAAAAGAAAGAGGTTCAGGAGTGACATGGATGATCTAGTTGGATACACCACAATGAAACAATTTGGTTGCAGCCATTTCATGGAACCACCAGACATCAACAATTGTGGAAAATGTGACAACCCGAGATAGAATGCTAGGAAATGCACCAAAAGGCCAAGGACCGATGCCAACACTACCAATAGTCAAACGGGTGGCCGAAGAGGAGGTTCCCATGGCACACGGGCCATGGAGGACGGACAAGTATTAGAGGTAGTGCACTTTGAGGTAGTATAGGTGGGCATGGAAGACGGACGAGTCCTAGAGGAGCCCGTGGAGGTGGTCGTAGTTCTAGTGGTACTAGGATGCGAAGGATTGATAGAGGAAGGCCTATTGACGTCTTGCTTAACCCCGATGGTTGAAATAATATGAATCATAGTTGTTTTTTTGCTTATTGTTTTATTGTTTTAACTTCTATACACATTTATTTACTTTACTAACAACCAATCTTTTCTTTGTAGGTATGGCTTCATTTGGTTCCATGACGAGGCCCTCGTGTGCTAACTGTGAAGACATGCCGAACAAGTGGGGTGACTCCAAATTTGACAAGGTGAAGGAAAAAGACATGAAAACTCCATCATGTTGGTGTGGAGATGTTTGCAAAGTGAAGGTATCCACCGACCACAAGAAGTCATGGACTGAAGGAAGAATATTTTGTGTGTGTCCCAACTATGCACATGATCGCGCGTGTCCAACTAAGGCCTATGAGTTGTCGTCGGTATGTTCAAAGGGTATTCTCAATCTTGCTTCATCTTGAACTAATGTTATTAACAACCAATTTGTCTTGCCTATGTAGTCACTGCCTCCACTTTGCAAATACTTCACATGGATAAATCAAGATGTTCCAAAAGATGTCAAAAGGGATCAACATTAAGATTGTCTTAGGAGGCAAAGGTTGTTTGAAGAAGCATTCCAAAGAGCCAAGGAAGAAGAGCGTTGTGAGAAGGAGAAGATGGAGCAGAAGAAGCGTGAGGAGGAGAAGGCATGCAAAGAGAAGGTTGCTCATTAAGAGGAGAGGGCAAGAGCCAAGAGGGGAATGAGGCACGTGATAAGAGAGGGAAATGGCCTCGTGTGACCCAATATGTCCTTGTAAAGCACTATGCCTTTAATTCGCGCACTTGTCACGAACTATGTCTTTCATTCACGCATTTTTCATGAACTTTGTCTTTCATTCGCGCACTTGTCATGAACTATGAACTATATATTTTATTTCCGAATCATGAACTATTTTTAGACCTATATTTCCATGTTTATGATGTTGTTGTAGCTGTGATGTGCATGATGTTAACAACAACAACAAAAAACAAAGGACACTCTATTTTCTATTTTCTTCCCTTACCGCTGCAGTGTTTGGCGGTTGGTGAAACAAGGCTACCACCATGGTCCTCGGCGATAGGCTTGGCGCCGTGCACTGGAAGAGTTCTGTGATGAGAAAACTTGTTTTTTACGGTAGCCACCCTACCGCCATAGACAACAACGATAGGCCTACCGCCATTGACCTCGGTAGTAGGGTAGGCCGTCGTGCATTGAAAGTGTTCCATTACAAAAAAACATGTTTTTTACGGTAGCCACCCTACCACCATAGACCTCGGTGGTAGGGCTACCGCCATGGACGTCGGTGGTAGGGTAGTCCCCGTGAAGTGAAACCATTATACGATGGCAATACTGTTTTTTTCTGCAGTATGGTTCACTACCCTACCGCCAAAGTCCCTGGTGGTAGGGTATTATGCAAATCCACTTGTTTGATTTTAATTCATTACATCAACAACAAATGACATAAGTTCAAATACGAACGACATACATAACTCATGACTTCAGCAAATGACAAATGTTTAAATAACATAAAACATTCTCGAGTAATTCAAATGACTTAGATCATTACTACAATAACATGAGTTCAAATGACATGAGCATTCATCCAATTACATGAGTTCAAATTGAAGGAAATATGCCCTAGAGGCAATAATAAAGTTGTTATTTTATATTTCCATATTCATGATAAATGTTTATTATTCATGCTAGAATTGTATTGATCGGAAACCTTGATACATGTGTGAATACATAGACAAACACTATGTCCCTAGTGAGCCTCTACCTGAATAGCTCGTTGATCAAAGATGGTTAAGGTTTCCTAACCATGGACATGAGTTGTCATTTGATAAAGGGATCACATCATTAGGAGAATGATGTGATGGATAAGACCCATTCGTTAGCTTAACATAATGATTGTTTAGTTTATTGCTATTGCTTTCTTCATGTCAAATACATATTCCTCCGACTATGAGATTATGCAACTCCCGAATACCGGAGGAATACCTTGTGTGCTATCAAATGTCACAACGTAACTGGGTGATTATAAAGATGCTCTACAGGTATCACCGAAGGTGTTTGTTGAGTTGGCATAGATCGAGATTAGGATTTGTCACTCCGAGTATCGGAGAGGTATCTCTGGGCTCTCAGTAATACACATCATAAACCTTAAAAGCAAAAGACTAATGAGTTAGTCTCAGGATGATGTATTACGGAACGAGTAAAGAGACTTGCCGGTAACAAGATTGTACTAGGTATGAAGATACCAACGATCGAATCTCGTGCAAGTAACATACCGATGGACAAAGGGAATTACGTATGTTGTCATAATGGGTTGACCGATAAAGATCTTCGTAGAATATGTAGGAGCCAATATGAGCATCCAGGTTCCGCTCTTGGTTATTGACCGGAGAAGTGTCTCGGTCATGTCTACATAGGTCTCGAACCCGTAGGGTCCGCACGCTTAACGTTCAATGATGATATTGTATTATATGACTTATGTGATTTGGTAACCGAATGTTGTTCTGAGTCCCGGATGAGATCACGAACATGACGAGGAGTCTCAGAATGGTCGAGAGGTAAAGATTGATATATAGGACGATGATATTCAGACACCGGAAGTGTTTTGGAGGGTACCGGGTAGATATCGGGTCGCCCGAAGGGGTTCCGGGCGCCCCCACAAAAGATATGGGCTTAATGGGCCAAGGGAGGGACAGACCAGCCCACGAGGGGCTGGTGCGCCGCTCCACCAGGCCGTCCAGCCCTAGGGAAGGAAATGGGGGAGGGCAAGTCCCTCCTTCCTTCCCCTTCTCAAGGGAGAAAGGAAGGGGGGGACACCACCTCCTCCTTCTTTCCCCTGGCGCCTATACAAGCAAGGGGGGCCGAATTTGGGGAGGAACCCCAAGTAGGATTCGACCTACTTGGGGCGCCCTCCTGGCTGCCTCTTCCCCCTCCAACCTATATATATATATGAGGAGGGGGGCCTAAGACACACAACAACATCTGTTAGCCGTGTGCGGTGCCCCCCTTCACAGTTTACCCCCACGGTCATATCTTTGTAGTGCTTAGGCGAAGCACTGCGCGAATCACGTCACCGTCCCTGTCACCATGCCGTCGTGCCGGCGAAACTCATCTACCTCCTTGACATCTTGCTAGATCAAGAGGACGAAGGACGCCATCGAGCTGAATGTGTGTAGAACTCGGAGGTGCCGTACGTTTAGTGCTTGATCGGTCGGAGCTAGAAAAAGTTCGACTACATCAACAGCGTTGTCTAAAACGCTTCCGCTTTCGGTCTACGAGGGTACATACACACACTCTCCCCTTCTCGTTGCTATGCATCTCCGTGATAAATCTTGCGTGAGCGTAGGAATTTTTTTGAAATTGCTTGCTACGTTTCCCAACAGTGGCATCATGAGCCAGGTCTATGCGTAGATGATATGCACAAGTAGAACACAAAAGGTTCTGGGCGGTGATAGTCATACTTCTTACCACGAATGTCTTATTTTTATTCGGCGGTATTGTGGGATGAAGCGGCTCGGACCAACCTTACATGACCGTGTTCATGAGACTAGTTCCACCGAAAGACATGCAACTAGTTTTGCATAAAGGTGGCTTGCAGGTGTCTGTTTATCCTAATTTAGCTGAATCAAATTTTACTGCGGCCGGTCCTTAAAGAAGGTTAAAACAACAAACTAGACGAAACACCATTGTGGTTTTTGTGCCGTAGGTAAGAACGGTTCTTGCTAGAAGACCGTAGCAGCCATGTAAAACTTGCAACAACAAAGTAGAGGACGTCTAACTTGTTTTTGTAGGGCATGTCGTGATGTGATATGGTCAAGACGTGATGAGTTATACGTTATTGTATGAGATGATCATGTTTTGTAAATTATCGGCAACCACCAAGAGTCTTATGGTTGTCGCTTTATTGTATGAATTGCAAGCGCCATGTAACTGATTTACTTTATCGCTATGAGTTAGCAATAGTCGTAGAAGCAATAGTTGGCGAGACGACCACAACGCTACGATGGAGATCAAGGTGTCAAGCCGGTGATGATGGAGATCATGACGATGCTTTGGAGATGGAGAACAAAAGCACAAGATGATGATGGCCATATCATGTCACATATTTTGATTGCACGTGATGTTTATCTTTTATGCATCTTATTTTGCTTAGTACGGCGGCAACAATATAATATGATCACTTTACTAAATTTCAAGGTAAAAGTGTTCTCCTTGAGTATGCACCGTTGCTATAGTTCTTCGTGTTGAGACACCACGTGATGATCGGGTGTGATAGACTCTACATGCACATACAACGGGTGCAAGGCAGTTTTGCACATGCGGAATACTCGAGTTAAACTTGACGAGCCTAGCATGTACAGACATGGCCTCGAAACACTGGAGACCGAAAGGTCGAACGTGAATCATATTGTAAATATTATCAACATCGAGATGTTCACCATTGAAGACTACTCCATCTCACGTGATGATCAAACATGGTTTAGTTGATTTAGATCACGTATCATTTATATGACTTGAGGGATGTCTATCTAAGTGGGAGTTCTTAAGTAATTTTATTAATTGAACTTAATTTATCATGATCTTAGTCCTGATAGTATTTGCATATCTATGTTGTAGATCAATGGCCCGTGCTACCGTTCCCCTGAATTTTAATGCGTTCCTAGAGAAAGCTAAGTTTAAATATGATGGTATAAACTACATGGACTGGGTCCGTAACTTGAGGATTATCCTCATTGCCGCACAGAAGAATTATGTCCTTGATGCACCGCTAGGTGAAAGGCCTGCTGCAGGAGCAGATGCTAATGTTTTGAACGTCTGGAAAACTAGATCTGATGACTACTCAATAATTCAGTGTGCCATGCTTTATGGCTTATAATCGCGACTTCGAAGACATTCTGAATGTCATGGAGCATATGAGATGTTCCAAGAGTTGAAGTTAATATTTCAAGCAAATTCCCGAGTTGAGAGATATGAAGTCTCCAGCAAGTTCTATAGCTGCAAGATGGAGGAGAACAATTCTGTCAGTGAACACATACTCAGAATGTCTGGATATCATAATCACTTGACTCACTTGGGTATTAATCTTCCATATGATAGTGTTATTGACAGAGTTCTCCAATCACTGCCACCAAGCTACAAAGGCTTCGTGATGAACTATAATATGCAAGGTATGGATAAGAAAATTCCCTAGCTCTTCGCAATGGTCAAAGCTGCGGAGGTAAAAATCAAGAAGGAGCATTAAGTGTTGATGGTTAACAAGACCACTAGTTTCAAGAAAAAGGGCAAGGGAAAGAAAGGGAACTTCAAAAAGAATGGCAAGCAAGTTGCCATTCCCGGGAAGAAGCCCAAAGTTGGACCCAAGCCTGAAACAGAGTGCTTCTACTGCAAAGGGACTAGTCACTGGAAGCGGAACTGCCCCAAGTATTTGGCGAATAAGAAGGATGGCAAAGTGAACAAAGGTATATTTGATATACATGTTATTGATGTGTACCTTACTAATGCCCGTAGTAGCGACTGGGTATTTGATACTGGTTCGGTTGCTCATATTTGTAACTCGAAACAGGAGCTACAGATTAAACAAAGATTGGCTAAGGACGAGGTGACGATGCACGTGGGAAATGGTTCCAAGGTCGATGTGATCGCGGTCGGCACACTACCTCTACATCTACCTTCGGGGTTAGTTTTAGACCTCAATAATTTTTATTTGGTGCCAGCGTTGAGCATGAACATTATATTTGGATCTTGTTTAGTGCGAGACATTTATTCATTTAAATCAGAGAATAACGGTTGTTCTATTTATATGAGTAATATCTTTTATGGTCATGCACTCTTGAAGAGTGGTCTATTTTTGTTGAATCTCGATTGTAGTGATACACATATTCATAGTATTGATGCCAAAAGATGCAAAGTTGATAATGATAGTGCAACATATTTGTGGCACTCCTGTTTAGGTCATATTGGTGTAAACCGCATGAATAAACTCCATGCAGATGGACTTTTGGAATCACTTGATTATGAATCATTTGATACTTGCGAACCATGCCTCATGGGAAAGATGACTAAAACTCCGTTCTCTGGAACAATGGAGCGAGCCAATGACTTATTGGTAATAATACATACCGATGTATGCGGTCCGATGAGTGTTGAGGCTTGCGGCGAGTATCATTATTTTCTGACCTTCACAGATGATTTGAGTAGATATGGGTATATCTACTTAATGAAACACAAGTCTGAAACATTTGAAAAGTTCAAATAATTTCAAAGTGAAGTAGAGAATCATCATAACAAGAAAATAAAGTTTCTATGATCTGATCGTGGAGGCGAATATTTGAGTTACGATTTTGGCCTTCATTTCAAACAATGTGGAATAGTTTCACAACTCACGCCCCTGGAACACCACAGCGTAATGGTATGTCCGAACGTCGTAACCGTACCTATTAGATATGGTGCGATCTATGATGTCTCTTATCGATTTACCACTATCGTTTTGGGGTTATGCATTAGCGACAGCTGCATTCACGCTAAATAGGACACCGTCTAAATCAGTTGAGACGACACCGTATGAACTGTGGTTTGGCAAGAAACCTAAGCTATTGTTTCTTAAAGTTTGGGGTTGCGACACTTATGTCAAAAGGCTTTAGCTTGATAAGCTCAAACCCAAATCGGAGAAGTGCGTCTTCATAGGATACCCTAAGGAAACAATTGGGTACACCTTCTACCACAGATCCGAAGGAAAGATTTTTGTTGCCAAGAATGGAACATTCCTAGAGAAGGAGTTTCTCCTAAAAGAAGTGAGTGGGAGGAAAGTAGAACTTGATGATGTAATTGTACCTCCTCTCAAATTGGAAAGTAGCTCATCATAGAAAACCATTCCCGTGATGCCTATACCAACTAGAGAGGAAGCTACTGATGATGATCATGAAACTTCAGATCAAGTTACTACCAAACCACGTAGGTCAACCAGAGCACGATCCGCACCGGAGTGGTACGGTAATCCCGTTCTGGAAGTCATGTTACTAGACCATGACGAACCTATGAACTATGAAGAAGCTATGATGAGCCTAGATTCCGATAAATGGCTTGAGGCCATGAAATCTGAGATAGGATCCATGTATGAGAACAAAGTGTGGACTTTGGTGGACTTGCCCGATGATCGGCGAGCCATAGAGAATAAATGGATCTTCAAGAAGAAGACTGACGCTAATGGTAATGTTACTGTCTACAAATCTCGACTTGTCGCGAAAGGTTTTCGACAAGTTCAAGGAGTTGACTACGATGAGACTTCTCTCACCCGTAGTGATGCTTAAGTCTGTCCGACTCATGTTAGCAATTGCCGCATTTTATGATTATGAAATCTGGCGAATGGACGTCAAAACTACATTCCTTAAAAAAGAGTTGTATATGATGCAACCAGAAGGTTTTGTCCATCCTAAAGGTGCTAACAAAGTGTGCAAGCTTCAGCGATCCATCTATGGACTGGTGCAAGCATCTCAGAGCTGGAATATACGCTTTGATGGAGTGATCAAAGCATATGGTTTTGTACAGACTTTCGGAGAAGCATGTATTTACAAGAAAGTGAGTGGGAGCTCTGTAGCATTTCTGATATTATATGTGGATGACATATTATTGATTGGAAATGATGTAGAATTTCTGGATAGCATAAAAGGATACTTGAATAAGAATTTTCCAATGAAAGACCTCGGTGAAGCTGCTTACATATTGGGCATCAAGATCTATAGAGATAGATCAAGACGCTTGATAGGACTTTCACAAAGCACATACCTTGATAAAATTTAGAAGAAGTTCAAAATGGACCAGTCAAAGAAAGGGTTCTTGCCTGTGTTACAAGGTGTGAAATTGAGTCAGACTCAATGCCCGACCATTGCAGAAGATAGAAAGAAAATGAAAGTCATTCCCTATGCCTCAGCCATAGGATCTATCATGTATGCTATGATGTGTAACTAAACTAATGTGTGCCTTGCCATAAGTCTGGCAGGGAGGTACCAAAGTAATCCAGGAGTGGATCTCTGGACAAAAGTCAAGAACATCCTGAAGTACTTGAAAAGGACCAAGGATGTGTTTCTCGTTTATGGAGGTGACAAAGAGCTCGTCGTAAATGGTTACGTTGATGCCAGCTTTAACACTGATCCGGATGACTCTAAGTCACAAACTGGATACATATTTTTATTGATAGATGGAGCCGTCATTCGGTGCAGCTCCAAGCAGAGCGTCATGGCGGGATCTACGTGTGAAGCGGAGTACATAGCTGCTTCGGAAGCAGCAAATAAAGGAGTCTGGATGAAGGAGTTCATATCCGATCTAGGTGTAATACCTAGTGCATCGGATCCGATGAAAATCTTGTGTGACAATACTTGAGCAATTGCCTTAGCGAAGGAATTTAGATTTCACAAAAGAACCAACACGTCAAGAGACGCTTCAACTCCATCCATGATCAAGCCAAGGAGGGAGAGATAGAGATTTGCAAAATACATACAGATCTGAATGTAGTAGACCCATTGACTAAGCCTCTTCCACGAGCAAAACAAGATCGGCACCAATACTCCATAGGTGTTAGAATCATTACAATGTAATCTAGATTATTGACTCTAGTGCAAGTGGGAGACTGAAGGAAATATGTCCTAAAGTCAATAATAAAGTTGTTATTTTATATTTCCTTATTCATGATAAATGTTTATTATTCATGCTAGAATTGTATTGATCGGAAACCTTGATACATGTGTGAATACATAGACAAACACTATTTCCCTAGAGAGCCTCTATTTCACTAGCTCGTGGATCAAAGATGGTTAAGGTTTCCTAACCATGGACATGAGTTGTCATTACAAAATGGGATCACATCATTAGGAAAATTATGTGATGGACAAGACCCATTTGTTAGATTAGCATAATGATCGTTCAGTTTTTTGCTATTGCTTTCTTCATGTCAAATACATATTCCTCCGACTATGAGATTATGAAACTCCCGGATACCGGAGGAATACCATGTGTGCTATCAACGTCACAACATAACTGGGTGATTATAAAGATGCTCTATAGGTATCACCGAAGGTGTTTATTGAGTTGGCATAGATCGAGATTAGGATTTGTCACTCCGGGTATCGGAGAGGTATCTCTGGGCCTTCTCGTTAATACACATCATAAGCCTTGCAAGCAAATGACTAATGAGTTAGTCTCGAGATGATGTATTATGGAATGAGTAAAGAGACTTTCCGGTAACTAGATTGAACTAGGTATGAAGATACCGACGATCAAATCTCGGGCAAGTGACATACCGATGGACAAAGGGAATTACGTATGTTGTCATAATGGTTCAGCCGATAAAGATCTTCGTAAAATATGTAGGATCCAATATGAGCATCTAGGTTCTGCTATTGGTTATTGACCGGAGAAGTGTCTCGGTCATGTCTACATAGTTCTCGAACCCGTAGGGTCCGCACGCTTAACGTTCGATGACGATATTGTATTATATGAGTTATGTGATTTGGTGACCGAATGTTGTTCGGTGTCCTGGATGAGATCATGGAGACGACGAGGAGTCTCGAAATGGTTGAGAGGTAAATATGGATATATAGGACGATGGTATTCGGACACCAAAAGTGTTTCGGAGGGTACCAGGTACATATCGGGTCACTGGAAGGGGTTTCGGGCGCCCCTGGCAAAAGATATGGGCTTAATGGGCCAAGGGAGGGACAGACCAGCCCACGAGGGGCTGGTGCGCCCCTCCACAAGGCCTGCCAGCCCTAGGGAAGGAAAGGAGGAAGGGCAAGTCCCTCCCCCCCTTTCTCAAGGGAGAAAGGAACGGGGTGGGGGCACCTCCTCCTTCCTTCCCATGGCGCCTATACAAGGAAGGGGGACGAACTGGGGAGGAACCCCAAGTAGGATTCGGCCTACTTGGGGCGCCCTCCTGGCTGCCTCTTCCCCCTCCAACATATATATATATATGTGAGGAGGTGGGCGCCTAAGACACACAATAACATCTGTTAGCCGTGTGCGGAGCCCCCCTCCACAGATTACTCCCACGGTCATATCTTTGTAGTGCTTAGGCGAAGCCCTGCACGGATCACATCACCGTTACCACACCATCGTGTTGACGGAACTCATCTAATTCCTCGACATCTTGGTGGATCAAGAGGATGAGGGACGTCATCGAGCTGAACGTGTGCACAACTCGGAGGTGCCATGCGTTCGGTGCTTGATCGGTCGGAGCTAGAAGAAGTTCAACTACATCAACCGCATTGTCAAAAATGCTTCCGCTTTCGATCTACGAGGGTACGTAGACACACTCTTCCCTTCTCGTTGCTATGCATCTCCTAGATAGATCTTGCGTGAGCGTAGATTTTTTTTAAAAATTGCATGCTACGTTTCGCAACACAAATGACATGATTTCAAACTTGAGAAGCGCAAGCATAAATGTTCTACCCCAGAAAGTAACCCTAATAAGCCGGAAAGTACCTCCTAATAACCCTAATACATTCGGCTTGTGCATCATGCTCTGGATTAGGCTTTGGTCGAAACACGGCGGATCACGACAATGGATCGTCGCACCCTTTACCTTGCAGAACCAGGCCCATCGAGCACGTCGGTTTGGATTCTCCGACACTCCTTGTTTGATTGCCCATCCAATGACTGTTGGAAATATGCCCTAGAGGCAATAATAAAGTGGTTATTATTATATTTCCTTGTTCATGATAATCGCTTTTTGTCCATGTTATAATTGTATTGGCTGGAAACTCAAATACATGTGTGGATACATAGACAACAACATGTCCCTAGTAAGCCTCTAGCGGATTAGCTCGTTTTCCAAAGATGGTTGTGGTTTCCTAACCATGGACATGAGTTTTCATTTGATAACGGGATCACATCATTAGGAGAATGATGTGATGGACAAGACCCAAACTATAAACGTAGCATATGATCGAGTCAAGTTTATTGCTATCATTTTCTGCATGTCAAGTATATGTTCCTATGACCATGAGATCATGGAACTCACTAACACCAGAGGTGTACCTTGTATGTACCAAATGTCACAACGTAACTGGGTGACTATGAATGGTCTCAACAGGTATATCTGAGTGTGTCTATTGAGTTGGCATGGATCAAGACTGGGATTTGTCACTCCGTGTGACTAAGAGGTATCTCAGGGCCCACTAGGTAATACAACATCACAACAAGCTTGCAAGCAATGTGACTAAATAGTTAGCCACGAGATCTTGTATTACAGAATGAGTAAAGAGACTTGCTGGTAATGAGATTGAACTATGTATGGAGATACCGACGATCGAATCTCGGGCAAGTAACATACCGATGGACAAAGGGAACTACATACAGGATTAGCTGAATCCTTGACATCGAGGTTAAGCTGATAAAGATATTTGTAGAATATGTAGGAACCATTATGGGCATCCAGATCCCGCTATTGGTTATTGACCGTGGAGGTGTGTCGGTCATGTCTGCATAGTTCTTGAACCCACATGGTCTACACACTTAACGTTTGGTGACGATATAAGTATAGTTGAGTCATTATGGTGGTTACCTAAGATTATGTGGAGCCCCGGATGAGATGTCGGATGTGACGAGGAACTCCGGAATGGTCCGGGGGTGAAGATTGATATATTGGACGAAGGGTATTGGATTACGGAAGTGTTCCGGGGGTACCGGGT
>LR738715.1:181736382-181752821 GCA_902687465.1 Secale cereale | reverse complement strand
GGGGCCTCATGGGCCTAGAGGAGGGGGCACACCAGCGCACTAAGGGGTTGTGCGCCCCCCTGTAAGGGCATATTTCTCCCTATGTAGTTTTGGTGATTGATGACAGTGCTTTTGCGGACTAATCATTTGTGTTGAGTATTTCAGATATCTCATGTCTAGGCACAAGACAATTCGGTGCCCCTCGGAGCCTATCGAAGACGGCGGTTCTCTAGGTTTCTTTTCGATGGATTTGTGTCGTAGGAAAGCCGTACTATTAAGAGGGGGTCCGCTTCGGAAAGGTTAGGGTGGAACCAACACGTACAAATCTGTTCCTTTGCACCACCTTTCCTTTGCTTCACCATCTGTTTATCCTTGTCTCTGCAATATGAAGGCTGCCAAGTGCTATAATGTCTGTGGCGTGCGGTAGTACTGCTCAAGGGAGCAGTAGTACCGCAGGGGCCTGCGGTAGTACCGCTCCGGCAAGCAGCAATATCGCAGGGGCTTGCAGTAGTACCGCTCCTAGGGAGTGGTAGTACCGCTGCCTCCAGCCCTGACGCTGGCACACACGGCAGTAGGCGCCAAAGTAATTTTTCACTTCCGCCCCTACGCGGTAGTACCGTTTCCTGTGAGCAGTAGTACCGTGCCAAATTTTCGCACAGTCCTAAACTCAACGGAAGTAGTCACAGACGTAATTTATTTAGTCTGTGCCTTTTCCAGTCCAGTAGAGCCCTGCCTTGCGGTAGTACAACTCCGGCGGTTCTACCACTCACTGCCATGTGCAATAGTGCCTCGCCTGGTCACTGCCGCACTAACGGTAGTACCGCACCGGCCTGCGGTAGTACCGCGACCCGTTATGGTAGTACCGCTACTGTGTGCGGTAGTACCGCTTCTCGCGGGCTGAGTAAGTGGGTAACGGTTGGATATTTTCTTCCACTGTATAAAGGGGGTCTTCTTCCCCAAGAAGACCACCTCTTCCCTCCCCAAGCTCCATTGTTGCTCAAAGCTCCATTTTTGCCCGTTCTCTCTCCCTAGCCAATCAAACTTGTTGATTTTATAGGGATTTGTTGAGAAGGCCCCGATCTACACTTCCACCAAGAGAAATTTGATCCCCCCCACTAATCCCTTGCGGATCTTGTTACTCTTGGGTGTTTGAGCACCCTAGACGGTTGAGGTCACCTTGGAGCCATATTCCATTGTGGTGAAGCTTCGTGGTGTCGTTGGGAGCCTCCAATTAAGTTGTGGAGATAGCCCCAACCTTGTACGTAAAGGTTCGGTCGCCGCCTTCAAGGGCACCAATAGTGGAATCACGGCATCTCGCATTGTGTGAGGGCGTGAGGAGAATACGGTGGCCCTAGTGGCTTCTTGGGGAGCATTGTGCCTCCACCGCTCTCCAACGGAGACGTACTTCCTCTCAAAGGGAAGGAACTTCGGTAACACATCCTTGTATCCACCGGTTCCACTCTTGGTTATCTCTTACCTTTACTTGTGCAAGCTTTATTGTGTTGTTTCCCTTGCTTGCTTGTGTGCTTATTGTTGTTGCATCATATAGGTTGCTCACCTAGTTGCATATCTAGAGAACCTATTTTGATGCTAAGTTTAATTTGGTAAAGAAGAGCTAAAAAAATTTAGTTGCCTATTCACCCCTTTAGTCAACCATATCGATCCTTTCACCCCCAGGGATGCCTCCCCTTTGCTTGGGGGGCAAGGCACCTAAGGGGGCACCCAAAACCCATCTAGGGTTTCCTTGTGGCCGTTGGCCCCCTGAGGGAAACCCTAGGGGCGCCCCCTCCTCCCTTCCCCCTATATATAGATGAGGAGAGGGAGGGCAGCCGCACCCTCGAGTGCATCTCCACGCCACGGTGCTTCCCTTCCTTTCCCTCGTAGTCCATCTTCTTCTCCGTAGTGCTTAGCGAAGCTGTGCTGAGATTTCTCCACCACCACCGCCACCATGCCATCGTGCTGCCGGAGGACTCGAGCTACTACTTCACCATCGCTCGCCGAATCGAGGAGGGGAAGGCATCATGAAGCCGTACGTGTGTTGAACATGGAAGTCTCGTCCATTCGGCACTAGATCGGAGTTCGTGGGATGGTTCATGATTGGATAGCGAAGACGTTCGACTACATCAACCATGTTTCTTAACGATTCCGCTAGCGATCTACAAGGGTATGTAGATCCAATCTCTCCTCTCGTAGATGGTCATCTCCTAGATTGGATCTTGGTGAACGTAGGAATTTTTTTGCTTCCCATGCAATGTTCCCCAATAGTGGTATCGGAGCTAGGTCCATGCGTAGATGACATCACGAGTAAAACACAAAGGAGTTTGTGGGCATTGATATTCAGATTGTTTCCTTCCCTAGTCTTATTTTGATTCTGTGGTATTGTGGGATGAAACGGCTTGGACCAACTTTATATTTCCACGTACATGAGACCGGTTCCATCGACAAACATGCAACTTGTTGCATAAAGATGGCTGGCGGGTGTCTGTCTCTCCCACCTTAGTTGAATCGGATTTGACGAAGGCGGTCCTTGTAGAAGGTTGAATAACAATTTTCATATCACCGTTGTGGCTTTGGGTAGCTAAGAATTGTTCTTGCTTGATACCCATAGCAGCCACGTAAAACATGCAACAACAATTAAAGGACGTCTAACTTGCTTTTGCAGGGTAATTTGTGATATGATATGGCAAATGACATGATGAGATATATTTGATGTATGAGATGATCATGTTTGTATAGATTATCACGACTTGCATATCAATGAACACAGCAACCGACAGGAGCCATAGGGTTGTCTTTAATTATTGTATGACCTGCGTGTCAATCATTAAGCGCTATGTAATGCTTTACTTTATCGCTAAGCGGTAGCAATAGTTGTAGAAGCATGGTTGGTGTGACAACCCCGATGGTGACACGATGATGGAGATCATGGTGTCTTGCCGGTGACGGTGGATATCATGCCAGTGCTTTGGAGATGGATATCAAAAGCACAAGATGATGGCCATACCATGTCACTTATGATTTGCATGTGATGTTAATCCTTTTATGCATCTTATTTTGCTTAGGACGACGGTAGCATTATAAGGTGACCCCTCACTAAAATTTCAAGATAAAATTGTGTTCTCCCCAAGTGTGCACCGTTGCGAAATTTGTCATTTTGAAGCACCACGTAATGATCGGGTGTGATAGACTCTACGTTCACATACAACGAGTGCAAGCCAGTTTTGCACATGCGGAACACTTGGGTTAAACTTGACGAGCCTAGCATGTACAGACATGGCCTCGGAACACAAGAGATCGAAAGGTCGAACATGAGTCATATAGTAGATATGATCAACATGGAGATGTTCACCATTGAAACCACCTCATCTCACGTGATGATCAGACTTGGGTTGGTGAATTTGGATCATGTTACACTCGGACAACTGGAGGGATGTTGATTTGAGGGGGAGTTCTTAAGTAATATGATTAATTGAGCTCATTATTATGAACAATAGTCTAAGTTCTCTTTGAAAATTATGTTGTAGATCAATAGCTCGCGCTGTAGCTCCTTGTTTTAATATGTTCCTAGAGAAGGACCAAGTTGAATTATATTGTGATCAATTATGTGGACGGGCCATAGTCTGAGGATTGTCCTCACTGCTACACATAAGGCTTATGTCCCTGATGCACCGCTCAGTGTGCTAACCCCTCTAGCGTCGTCTGTGGATGTTGTGAACATCTTGCAGACACGTTCTGATGACTACTTGATAGTTTTAGCGCACCATGATTTACGGCTTAGAATTGGGGCTCCAAAGACGTTTTGAACGCCATCGAACATATGAGATGTTCTGAGAGCTGAAATTAGTATTTTAGGCTCATGCCCGTGTTGAGTGGTATGATTCCTCTGACAAGTTCTTTGCCTACAAGATGGAGGAGAGTAGCTCAGCCAGTGAACAAGTGCTCACAATGTCTAGGTGCTACAATCGCTTGAATCAAGTGGGAGTTAATCTTCCACATAAGATAGTGATTGACAGAGTTCTCCAGTTACTATCACCAAGCTGCTAGAACTTCGTGATGAACTACAACATGAAAGGGATGGAGATGATCCCGGAGCTGTTTGTGGCAGGCCCCGAACGTAGAAATCAAGAAGGAGATTCAAGTGTTGATGGTTAACAAGACTACTGGTTTCAAGATGGGCAATGGCAAGAAGGGAAACTTCATGAATTGAAAGCCAGTTGTCGCTCCAATGAAGAAATCCAAGGTTGAACCCAAACCCTAGACTAAGTGCTTCTATTGTAAGGGGAACAATCACTAGTAACATAACTACCAAAATACTTGGTAGCTAAGAAGGCTGGCGACTTCAACAAAATTATATTTGATATACATGTTATTGATGTGTACCTTACTAGTACTCCTAGTAGCACCTGGGTATGAGATACCTGCTCAGTTGCTAATATTGGTAAATCGAAACAAAAGCTGTGGAATAAATGGATACTATCTAAGGGTGAGGTGACGATGTGTGTTGGAAGTGTTTCCAAGGTTGATGTGATTACCATTGCACACTCCCTCTACCTTCAAGATTAGCATTGAACCTAGATAAATGTTATTTGGTGTCTGCATTGAGTATGAACATGATTAGATCATGTTTATTGCAATATTGTTATTCATTTAAGTCAGAGAATAATGGTTATCTGTTTACATGAATAATACCTTCTATGGTCATGCACCCAATGTGAACGGTTTATTGAATCTCGATTGTAATGATACACATGTTCATTATATTGATGCCAAAAGATGTAGAGTTGATAATGATAGTACCACTTTCTTGTGGCACTGCCGCTTAGGTCATATTGGTTCAAGCGCATGAAGAAACTCCATGCTGATGGACTTTTGGGGTCACTTAATTTTGAATCACTTGACACATGTGAACCATGCCTCATGGGCAAGATGACCAAAACCCCGTTTTCCAGAACAATGGAACGGGCAAGTGATTTGTTGGAAATCATACATGCTCATGCTGTCCAATGAGTGTTGACGCACGCGATGGGTGTCGTTATTTCCTCAACTTCACCGATGACTTGAGTAGTTATGAGTATATTTACTTAATGAAGCATAAGTCTGAAATGTTTGAAAAGTTCAAGCAATTTCAGAGTGAAGTTGAGAATCATCATAATAAGAAGATTAAATTCCTATGATTCGACCGAGGAGGAGAATATCTGAGTTATGAGTTTGGCAATCACTTAAGACAATGTGGAATTGTTTCACAGTTGACGCCACCTGGAACACCACGTTGTAATGGTGCGTCAGAATGTCGTAATCGTACCTTATTGGATATGGTGTGTTCTGTGATGTCTCTTGCCGATCTGCCACTATTGTTTTGGGGTTATGCATTAGAAACAACTGCATTCACTTTAAATAGTTCACCATCTAAGTCCTTAGATACGATATTGTATGAACTATGGTTTGGCAAGAAACCTAAGCTGTCATTTCTTAAGGTTTGGGGTTGCGATGCTTATGTCAAAAGGCTTCAGCCCGAAAAGCTCGAACCCAAAGCGGACAAATGTGTCTTCGTAGGATACCTGAAAGAGACGGTTGCATATACATTCTATCTCAGATCCGAGGGCAAAGTGTTTGTCGCTAAGAACAAGTCCTTTGAAAGCGTTTCTCTCGAAAGAATTGAGTGGGAGGAAGATATAACTTGATGAGGTTATCGAACCTTTACTTCAACCAGAGAGTAGCGCGGCACACAAAGATGTTTCTATGGAACCTACGACAATTGAAGAGGAAGCTAATGATAGTGATCATGAAGTTTCAGATCAAGTTACTATAGAACCTCGTAGGTCAACAAGGATATGTACTACTCCTGAGTGGTACGACAACCTTGTCTTGGAGGTCATGTTGTTGGACAACGATGAACCTGCAAGCTGTGGAGAAGCGATGGTGCGCCCGGATTCCAACAAATGGTTAGAGGCCATGAAATCCAAGATGGGATCCATGCATCAAACCAAAGTCTGGACTTTGGAAATATTACTTGGAGGGCGAAAAGCCATTCAGAATAAATGGATCTTCAAGAAGAAGACGGACGCAAATGGTAGTGTCGCCGTCTATAAAGCTCGACTTGTGGCAAATGGGTTTTCACGAGTTCAAGGAGTTGACTACGTGATATTTTCTCACCCGTAGCAATGCTTGAGTCCATCAGAATTATGTTTGCAGATGCTACATTTTTTGATTACGAAATTTGGTAGATGGATGTCAAAATAGAGTTTCCTTAGCGGTTTTCGTGAGGAAAGGTTGTATGTGATACAACTGGAGGGTTTTGTCAATCCTAAGGATGCTAAAAGAAGCTCCAGCGATCCTTCTATGGACTGGAGCAAGAGTCTCGGAGTTGGAATAAACGCTTTGATGAGGTGATCAAAGCTTTTGGGATTATACAAAGTTTGCCAGAAATCTGTATTTACAAGAAAGTGAGTGGGAGCACTACAACATTTCTGAAGTATATGTGGATGGCATATTGTTGATCAGAAATGATATAGAATTTCTGGAAAGCATAAAGGGTTGTTTGAAAGGAGTTTTTCAAAGGAAGATATGGGTAAAGCTGCTTACAAATTGGGCATCAAGATCTATAGAGATAGATCAAGATGCCTGGTAAGACTTTCACAAAGCACACACATTGACATGATTTTGAAGGAGTTCAAAATGGATCATTCAAAGAAGGAGTTCTTGCCTGAGTGGTAAGGTGTGAAGTTGAGTAAGACTCAAAGCTCGACCACGACAGAAGAAAGAGAAAGGACGAAGGTCGTCCCCTATGACTTAGTCATAGGCTCTATATGGTATGCCATACTGTGTACCGCACCTGATGTGTGCCTTTCCATGTGTCTGGCAAGGGGGTAGAAGAGTGATCCAAGAGTGGATCACTGGACAACGGTCAAAAAATATCATTAGAGGAATAAGGAAATGTTTCTCGATTATGGAGGTGATAAAGAGTTCGACATAAAGGGTTATGTTGATGCAAGCTTTAACACCAACCCGGATGACTCTGAGTAGCCAATCGGATACATGTAGTGAAGTAGCCATTTGGAATAGCTCCAAGTGGAGCGTGGTAGTAGCATCTACAATATGACATAAAGATTTTCAAAGTACACGCGGATCTGATGTTGCAGACCCGATGACTAAGTACTCTCTCACAAGCATAACATGATCAAACCCCATAACTCATTGGGTGTTAATCACATGGTGATGTGAAATAGATTATTGACTATGGTGGAAGTGAGAGACTGTTGGAAAAATGCCCTAGAGGCAATAATAAAGTGGTTATTATTATATTTCCTTCTTCATGATAATCATTTATTATCCATGTTATAATTGTATTGAATGGAAACTAAAATTCATGTGTGGATACATAGACAACAACATGGCCCTAGTAAGCCTCTACCGGACTTGCTCGTTGAACAAAGATGGATGTGGTTTCCTAGCCATGGACATGAGTTATGATTAGATAATAGGATCACATCATTAGGAGAATGATGTGATGGACAAGACCCAAACTATAAACGTTGCATATGATCGTGTCAAGTTTATTGCTATCGTTTTCTACATGCCAATATATGTTCCTATGACCATGAGATCATGGAACTCACTGACACCGGAGGAGTACCTTGTGAACCAAACAACGCAACGTAACTGGGTGACTATAAATGCGCTCTACATGTATCTCCAAGGGTGTTTGTTGAGTTGGCATGGATCAAGACTGGGATTTGTCACTCCGTGTGATGGAGAGGTATCTCAGGGACCACTCGGTAATACAACATCACAACAAGTTTGCAAGCAATGTGACTAAAGAGTTAGCCACGGGATCTTGTATTATGGAACGAGTAAAGAGACTTGCTGGTAACGAGATTGAACTAGGTATGGAGATACCGACGATCGAATCTCGGGCAAGTAACATACCGATGGACAAAGGGAACTACATATGGGATTAGCTGAATCCTTGACATCGAGGTTCGACTGATAAAGATCTTCGTAGAATATGTAGGATAAATTATGGGCATCCAGGTCCCGCTATTGGTTATTGACTGTGGAGGTGTCTCGGTCATGTCTGCATAGTTCTCGAACCCGCATGTTCTACACACTACGGTTGGTGACGATATAAGTATAGTTGAGTCATTATGGTGGTTACCGAAGATTGTTCGAGTCCCGACTAAGACCCTGAACGTGACGAGGAACTCAGGAATGGTTCGGAGGTGAAGGTTGATATATTGGACGAAGGGTATTGGAGTCCAGAAGTGTTTTGGGGGTACCGGGTGATGGCCAGCATGACCTAAAGGGGTTTCGGGGGCCTCCAGAAGTGTTGGAAGGCCTCATGGGCCTAGAGGAGAGGGCACACCAACCCACCAAGGGGTTGTGCACCCCCTCTCCCCATCCTAAGATGCCAGGAGGGTTGGTGCGCCCCCCCAGGGCTGCCTCCCCCTTGCTTGGGGGCAAGGCACCTAGGAGGGAACCCAAAACCCATCTAGGGTTCACTTGTGGCCGCCGGCCCTCTGAGGGAAACCCTAGGGCCGCCGCCCTCCTCCCTTACCCCTATATATAGAAGAGGAGAGGGAGGGCAGTCGCACCCTTGAGTGCATCTCCATGCCACAGTGATGCCCTTCCTCTCCCTCGTAGTCCATCTTCTCTATAGTGCTTAGCGAAGCTCTGCTGAGATTTCTCCACCACCACCACCACCACGCCACCGTGCTGCTGGAGGACTCGAGCTACTACTTCACCATCGCTCACTGGACTGAGGAGGCGAAGGCGTCATCAAGCCGTATGTGTGTTTAACATGCAGGTGCCGTCCGTTCGGCACTAGATCGGAGTTTGCGGGACGGATCGTGATTGGATCACGAAGACGTTCGACTACATCAACCGCGTTTCTTAAAGCTTTCGCTTAGCGATCTGCAAAGGTATGCAGATCCAATCTCTCCTCTCGTAGATGGTCATCTCCTAGATTGGATCTTTGTGAGCGTAGGAAATGTTTTTTTCCATGCAACGTTCCCCAACAATGACCTGCCCGGGCATTGCCCAGTACAACCCGCAGAATTCATCAATGCTTACGGAGAAGCTTATCTCCATTGCCAAACTGTATCTACCACAACACAATAATGAACTAGGGTTTCAAAGAATGTGAGCAAATCCAAAAAGACACATGATTCCAACCAACAAAAATGAGAAGCGAGAGAGGTACCTTGGGTGATGAAAGTGCTCCGGATCCGCTGGACAAATCTCAAGCAAATGAGAGAGATTTGGGAGGCACTTGAGTGAGCAAGAGAGGGGGAGAGGGCTTGAGATCGAGTGAGTGGAGGAGAATGGGATGAATGGTTGTGTGGGGTGGGGGCACAACCCCCACCACACAATCTTATCCACTGCAGCACCCTACCGCCAGGGGTCCCGGTGCTAGCCTAACAGAGCTACCACCGGGGTCCGTGGTGGTAGGCCCCTTTGCCAGGCCAGCTTAGGGAGATGGCTATCGGTGCCTGCCGTTACACCTACCGTCGGTGTCCTTCATGGTAGGGTGTGTTAAACTACCGCCGAGGACCGTGGCAGTAGCAAAAGGGTAAGATCTCGAAATTTTTTCTGACGGGGTCATATCCGGCTAAACTTTGTCCAATGGGTCAATACACCAAATCCGGCCACTTGACGCGAACGAAACACTTGTGATGACATGGCATGGGAAGGGAGTCAAGATTCGGGCGATGTCTGTGAGGGCATTCGGGACGATAATCTAGGAATATGACGTTCGGGAGTTATAGATTCCGTTTCTAGATGTATTGTGCAATCTTACCGGCACAAGCTGTCAATTTGTTATCGGTAATATGCCCATTTTCTCATCATAAGAGCATTTACAGCCGGACTTGGCAAATCTAGCAACCCATGTTGCATCGCACATCCACTTACCGCAAATTCTGATCCCCAAATCCATGCAACCCATGCACGTCGATCATACGTTAGAAATTGTATGAATTCCAAAGTTTGAAGAAAAGCAAAGCAAATCATAGGTCAACAAACCATATATGGAAAATGAAATCAATGTCCAAGCGTGATGGATGGCCTCGGACCTAGTGCCGGGCGCCGGCTCCGAGCGAAATGAGTCGTGCTCCATACGGAATGCGTCTTGCTCGTCTTGCTCTGCCTGCATCGAGGCTGCCTCCTCCGCTTGCATCCGAGCCTTGTGCTCCGCCTACATCCGGGCTGCCTCGTCTGCCCGCATCCGAGCCGCAACCACCCTCGCGCCTCGTACTTCCTACAGTTGTTGATCTCCATCTTCTTGTCCGCAAGCCACTTCTTTGCTTGCATGCTCATCTAAGAGAGTTTTGTCTGCCAATATGATCCTCGCATCTTCCGCGCCCCGTGCGAGTTGCAATCACTCCTTCTCAAGCTCTATGTTGCCAAATGTCTTGGCCTTTTCGATTTCCCGTTTGATCGTCGCTTGTTGCTTCTCCAACTCGATCTTCTCCCTCTCAATTTCGAGCTTCTTCTCCGCCCTCTTCCCATCCCACTCCATCCTTTCTTTTGCGCATCCAACATGAGCTTGTACCCCTCCTCGTTCTTGTTCTCCCTCACCGAAAAAATGCCCGTCCATGTGGACGACATTTTGGTAGCCGCGGCATCATGGGCGGCACGTGCCTTCTCCCACTTCTTTCCCACGTCTTGGCGGTTATCCTTTGGAACGATGGATTTTCCATTCATGATGACAACATCGTCTAATCCAATTGATTGGTTGGAGCTTGAGCCATCATTCCTCTTCTTGCGGACTTGAGGTCGGCCGCATGTTGGTTCCACTTTGCCAAACCAAGCTTCAACCAACAAGATGTCCTCAAATCTTGAGATGCCAGACATCTTTCCTTCGGCGTCTTGGTCTTATTCTTATTCTTGCTCGGATTGGGATTGGATGTTGTCCCAACGTCAAGTGCGATGGTGGCCTCCAATTCATACTCCATTTTCAGTTGGATCTATTGTCATTGATCTTGTTTGACAAAACGCCTCCTACATGATTATGGTTTGCAAGCATTCATCATGTGCGAAATGAAGTAGTGATCTATGCAAAAATCTGATCGGACAGGAGCAAAGAAAAGGCACCGACTCTTGTTCGGTCATTCCGAAGAACATGTGGAGGACAGCCTGGCCACTGTGGGTTCCCGCGCTCATCCGCACACGAACGAGCTGCGGCGAGTCACATACGTCGTCTGCCAGCATCTACAGCCTGGGCACAGTCGGTTCCCGCGCTCATCCGCGCATGAACGAGCTGCGGCGAGTCACATACGTCGACTGCCGGCATCTACGTGGATGGAAAGCTCTCCGGAATGGCTCATGCGGCCGTCGAGACATCCTCTGCCCCAATGGGGTTGGACAGCATAATCTGCGTCGGCGCTCGGAGGGAAGGGGTGTGGGGATCCAGGCGCGGCGGAGGAGACAACTGCTCCACCATGTCCGAACCTCCCTGCGCCGCCGCCGCCTCCCTCTCTCGCTGCCGCGTCGCCGCAACTTCCGGGCGATGTCCTCCGCCTTGCAGGTCGCAGCCAACGAAGTGACCCCGCCGACGGACGAGGCGGACCGCATCTCCGTCGCGGCGGTGTGGGTCGGGCTGGACGACATCTCCGGCGGTGGATCGGGACCGGTAGTGAGGATTGAGAGAAAAGGTGGAGGGCGGCGAGGGTCCAGGCGCGAAAAAGGTTGGAGGGCGGCAGAAGGAGGGGAAAGGGTTGATGAATTTGGTGCATTTTAGGGTGAGGTCGGGCTGTCAGGTCCGACGTGGTGGGTGCGTCCGGGCGCCACCATATCCACCCCATATTTGAGATGCATATGAGGGTGTCGGTCAGCTCGGGCGTTTGAGATGGCTTGTCTGAATATATGAGACGGGTTTGAGACGTCTGACGATAGATGTTGTAATAAGGCTATTGCATCACCCCTCAAACAAAACATAAAACAAACTACTCCACACGAGTATTATGCAAACGCTGGTTACAGGCTAGCATGCAAAAACAATTTGTGCGGCGGAGGCAGCGGACGCATCGCCTCGTCACGAGAAGCCATCGCGATCCAGAAACCAAAAGCTGCACCGATCCATACGTGGCGTGCCGGCGGCCGGTCTCGGTCGGTCAGGTGCTGGAAAGTTGTGGGCGAGGATATTCCATGGGGCCATCTGCATCATCGAGCCAACAGGCAGCAGCTTTAGCACGCCACAACAGCGCACGGGTGATCTTAATCGGCTCGTCGCGACGCACAGAACCGTTGTTAATCCTGCCTTTTGTCCGGTTACAGCATGGTTCGGGAATAAAGGGTTCGTCATGCAATCCCGCTCACGGTGTGATTGTCGTCCCTTCTATCGCTAGCTGCAGTTGTTCCTTTTGTTCCTGTGATCCGACAATCGGTAAAGGGGCCGTCACAACACAGCGTGCCACGCACAATAACACACCTCAAATCATTTTAGGTACACGTGGACACATCTGGGTTGTTGGACAAAGATATCATCAACCTGCTTGTTGGATCTGAGTTGACTGTTCTCCGCCTGAAGCTGAGCCTATGACCCTGTTTGTTTGGTCTTTTGCTTATACTTTTGCAGTTGTCTTACTTTGTTTAAAAATCATAAAAGCTCCTAAATAGGTGTTTTTGGAGCTTTTACAGCTTTTTGAGCTAAATATTGTTATATGTTATATTGATTCATCAAAAGCTATAAAAACTCTAAAAGCACCTATTTAGGAGCTTTTATGGCTTTGTCAAAGTAAAAAAGCTGCAAAAGCAGAAGCAAAAGCAAATACAAATAAGAGGATCCGGCTTGCCTGCTACCTCCTCATGCTCTCATCCGTGCTCCCACTTCATCATACGGCTGTCTTTTATTCTTTTTCCTTTCTAATCTAATCATCCTCTGATTATAAAGGGTGAGGCCGGACTTTATTTTGTTCCAATCAAATCAAGCCACGTACACGATAGTATGGATGGGCACACGCGCGGGGAGAAGGCAAGTCTCGTCCCAAATAAGGCATGTCTCGTAATGTATCTAAGTGAGACAATAACAAAAGAGTTTGGCCTCCGAGACACACTCGACCAACACGTACGAGTCCATGATGCTGAAATGCGAAGATAAGCTGCCACCTTGTTCAGAAAACATGCTTTAATTGTGTATACGACGTGAGGTCATCACCAACTCGTGGTCTCTTATTGTTGAAGAATAGACGAAGTACTAACATATTTTTATTTTTATTTTTGCGGGTGAAGTACTAACATCACATAAATACATAACTTGCACAAGAGAGTTAACATTCATTTTATACTAAGCAATCCAAAGCAATTGAAGCTCTAGTGGTTTACCGCATCTCTCAACCATTAGCTTTTCTTTCCCCTCTCGCAAGGTGACTAGGGAAAGCCTTCTTTCCTTCGATATCCGTCGGCAAGTCCATGGATTCGTCTCCCCTCCGCCTGTTGTTTCGGGTACGGTTTTGGTTCTCGCAAGGGCGGTGTTCGGGGCTTTCATCCTCCTCAAGTTCGTCGTCCGGACGGATTAGACGGAGCTCCGACATAGATTCCTGCCAGCTCCTCGGAGTGGCGAGATTAGGGTTTCTCGTCGTTGGTACTCATGAGCGAGATTTAGTGTCAGGTTCTTCAGATCGATTCAAGGATTCAATGGCAACGACTGCGGCTCCCGAACGCTGGACCTTAGGGGCACGTGCACGAAGACTTCCGGGTTGTCATCGACAAGGTCAAGCCGGCTCGAGTATGAGAGTGGCGACAACGGCGCAGTCGACGGCTCATTCTGGCAGTGGCAATGGTTGTTCGGTTGTCCATGAACCTCGATGTAATTTTTATTATGTTTGAGGTGCCTTATACTTCCGCTGAATCTTTATAATAGATCTGATATTTTTGCAAAAAAAGTCATTTTATATATAAAAAAATACAATGTCATTATGACCAAGTCGTAGACCAACATCAAGCAATTGATGGCCATAACCTATTTAAGAGCTCACTCAATTTGTTACTAATATTAGCAACACCTCGAGGAAGCGATGAGTTGTTGCCACCTAAACTATACTACATCATATGGCTCTAGCAAGATGAGAATACCAAAAATGATGGGTTGATTCGTTGTGACTACAGAATTTACACTTCGAGCTCTCTTGCAAATTCCATTTGAGAAGATTATGTTGGTTTGTAAGATGGTCATTTGAATTGGAATATCTAAATGTTGCAATGTGTATATATTGGTTTGGTGGAATATTGGCCATTTTTTGTGCAAACTTCATCTATAAGTATCCCAATCATCTTGTAACTATTCTAAAGATGATCACATAAGTTGTTCTAGGTAATAAAATTTTAACCAATCAAGACCGAGGAAAAACAATCTTCGGCTCACTGAATCAAAGTAGTTGAGGAATTTTTTCCTCGTATTGTCATATGTAGGTGAATATTGAAGTTTATATGTAAAATTTCCGGACCAAACAGCCTGCAAAACCCTCACTTGAGACCCATCTTGAAATGGGAATCTCTCAAAACTGTTGTAGCAATGGCTTCAAGCCTACTCAAGGTCCCACCACCTATCATACGGGGCACGCCACATGGGCGGTCAACAAAGGTCAGTGCCGACCAACACAAGTTAAGGAGGTCAACAATAGTCCAGACTCGTGGTCTCCAAGCTAGCCACCCCGGTCAGTGAAAGTCCAGGCAAGGTTTCATCATCAACAAGCCAAAAAATAAGTACTAAACAAAGATTAAGTCAAAAATGAAGTCAAATGAGCAAAGAACCCAAGTCCAAGCAAAGAAGCCTTCGAATAGTGTAGAGATTCTCTCCTTAGTAGGCTACAACCCATCTCCGAGTCCAACAAGAGGCCTATGGGCCAAAGGGCACTAAATTATCTTGTTCTACCCTTCCACTTCCTCTCTTCAACGGTAGCTTGGATCATTTTCCAAGGACCCTTGGGCTATATAAGCCCCCACTACCATGTAACTCATTCACTCCTAGGTGAATAAAGTCAGGAGGAGTCACTCTCCTCCTCCCTAGAGAAACATTCAACTAGAGGCTGGAAACTGGAGTCTGAGGGACCTAGTTAGGCTCTGACTAGTTGAGGGTTCTCAGACTTTGGAAGCACATGCACTACAAGTGTCCCATTCACCGAACACTACCCTCAACGACTCGAGAGTCTTGGGACTTTGGAAGCAGCTGTCGGGTTTCGGGTTCCGCAAACCCTAGAGAGGTTCGAACTCTAGGCCGCGCACGAAGAACACTCTCCACCCAGCGCGCTCGCCCTATGATTCCACGGCCTAACTCGACGAACTCAAGGAACAAGAGACACAGGGGTTTATATTGGTTCGGGCCACCTTGCGGTGTAATATCCTACTCTAGTGTGGGTGGTGGATTGGCTCGTGGGGCTGAGGATGAAATAGTACAATGGATGAACAACCTCAGGAGGAGAGGTGTTCCTGGGCTCGGATGAGCTTGTGGTATGGTCAGGGTGGAATGGATCCAATCCCTTCTATGGTGGGGCTAGGTCGTATTAATAGTGGCCTTGGTCCTCTTCCCAAATGTAGGCGGGAAGGGATCTCACAACGCCCAAATTTGAAGGGGAACAACTGGTACAAGCTATCCTGACAAAAGCGGTCTTCGCCTGCCAAAGGCTCTGGTGGTGATGCCGCGGCGGGCTCCATGATGACCTCCATTCTGTCATCCTGGCGGTCCTTGGTCTTGTTGGACCGATATGGAAACCTTTGCTTGATTCCTCGGGACTCCGCGCCTGCGCTTGCCCCCTTGGCACCAAAGGGGAATCTGGTACGCTGCGCCCGCTGGCGCCCGCCTAGCCTTGGTCGTCATGGCTCACGTCACGTGAACCTTGCGATGTGCGCCTTGCATAGATACCTCCGCTCCTCGGGAGCCAGCCTAGAGAGGATGCCCCCAGGGAGGTCTTGCCGTCGTCCGCCTCGCGAGGCTTGGCCCCTTGCGAGGGTCTTGAGCTGTGGTTGCTGAAGCTGAGTCGTACCAGGCCGCCAATGGAGCCACGTCACGGGCCGCTGGCAGGCAAGTCTGGGTACCCCCGTTCCCAGGACGCCGACAGTAGCCCCGGGCCCAAGGCGCGCTCGAACTTGGCTTCGAGGCGAAGCCAAGGGGCAAGTGCGGAGCGCCATGGGCCCCAATCGCCTGCGGCCTTGATCAATGCGTGGCGACTGATTGGACGTGGGCGTCTTTGCTTCCCCACGCTGCCTTGGCAACTTCCCGACTTGACGAGTCCCTGCTGCATGCATAGAAAAAAACCATCATTACGTGTGATCGTGGAGACCGGTGGTTGGCCTCCTCCTGGCTATAAATGAGGAGAGGGCGAAGCCCCCGTTGCTTATCTCCTTCTTCTCGTCACCTGCCCTTTCTTCTCCTTCCTTGCCGTGCTAGCTTGCCGTGACGCCCATGGCGCCGATAAGGAGATTCTCCACCGTTGAGAAGGGAACCCCCTCCCCCCCCCCCGCGCGCG
>LR738715.1:181715457-181736291 GCA_902687465.1 Secale cereale | reverse complement strand
CCCCGCGCGCGAGGAGCAAGGACCACTTCTGCTGAAGAAGAGGTTCGGCCGCCCCCGCGACGCCGACACGAGGTTGGATGTGACGAGGCCATGGTACGAGCGGCCTCCTCTCGGCTACCCGTTGCCCTTGTACGCCCAAGCGCAAGGCTCCAGAAGATGGGGCGGCACCCCGCGCCGCTCGCATCGTGGCCGAGGTGGCCAAGCTGTGGTCGAACGAGCCATCGGCCCACAAACCCACATCGAGGACTCCTTGCGCGAGTTCTTGGTGTGGACAGTTATGCCCCCGCCTTCTTGGATCCAGCTTCCGAGGTTCTTTGCGGAGCTAATGCCGGCGAGGAGTCCTGCTGAGCTGTGGTTGCAGCACATTGGGTGCTGCAGCCAGGCTTCCGAGGCGGAGGTCGAGGTCGTCTCCCCAGCCGGTGTCTTCATGACTCAAGGATGGGGCAAAATCGCCCGCGCGTGCGGTCATGATGGAGCGTCCGTCATCCACTTCGAGTTCGACGGCGCCTCCATGTTGTTCTTCAAGGTCTTTGACGGGGAAGGCCGCCACCTGGAGTGTGGCGCGGCAGCAGGCGCCGGGCCTGCCCCCGGCCGTGTCGGTAGCTCCCCCAGCAGCAACGACGGGCCCTGGCAATCCAACAGCTCTCCCAAGCCTGACGAGTCTCCGGAGACGAGCGACGACAGCTATGCGCCATCGAGCTCACACCGCGCCCGGAGCGCAGCAGCGACATCAGCCTGTCGTCGTCGATGACCTGGGTGGGGTTGGTGCTGGCCTCTCGTGGCCCTCTGTTGATGATGGCGTCGGCGGCAGCAGCCGCGGTTAGGGCCCCTTGAGATCTCCTTCTTTTGTTCCCTGCGAGGAATCAAAACGAACCCCGTGGGGGCGTGTAAAGAACCTGTAATGCTTTTGCTCCGATGTTTATTATTCTTGCTATGAAACCGTGGTTGCACGTCTTGCTTCAGCACTGTTCCCCCTTTTCATCCTTACAGTAGCTTTGCGCTCTACGCCGGCGGGTCCTAGTCCCAAGGCAAGCTTCAGCCATCGCTGGTATGCCAGGTCGCGATGCCGTGGTCAAGGCCAGGAGGTGAGCGGCCTGAGGTCCGGTAAGAGCTCCAGAGGCGTGATGCTCAAGAGGTCCCCCTTGGCGTGCAAGCAGCTTCCCGGAGGCTAAAAAGGGAGGTGGCATTGCCAGAGCAAGACCGCAGAAACCGAAAATTTGTCGGCTTGTGGCGTCCCACTAATTTGAATACGTGACTTATCTTGACGGGCCTGAGGTGGTTCTCCGCGTGGCGTGCCCGATACGTGCTTTGGTGGCTGCGTAGCTAGACCAGGTCTGCGCCGGTCTCCTCCCTTTTCGCTCTTCTAAATGCTCTGCGTCCTCGGGTCCCGTCCCTCAAGCGATGCTCAGCCGCCGCTGGTATGCCAGGTCACAATGCCGTGGTCAGGGCCAAGGGGTGAGGGCTGGAGAGTCCGCAGGATTTCCTGAGACGTGATGCTCGGGAGCCCCCCTTTAATGTGCAAGCGAATTACATGAGAAGAGGATATCCAGCAGTGCCGCCTGTAGCTAGGCTCCGGAGACTCCTGCGGGTTAGTTTGATGAAATAGTATAGTTCACAATCACATTTGCTGCCATGCCACTGATCTTTCTGCAGGAAGACGAAGGCACTGAGGATCTGTGAGGTGACGTGCGCGAGGTGGGCCGCGAGTCAGAGCTCGATCTCTCAGATTTATCAGCGTTGCAGTGACAGACCCGAGCACAAGCGTCGTGCCAACGTGTGTAGCCCCTGTTGCGGGATGAGCAGGGGGCGGCCAGCAGCGCGCCAGCCACAAAAGGTGGTGGGTAAGCAGGTGATGAACATAAGGTAACTCATAGGAGGAAACGAGCTAGTTCAGGTAATGTAAGTGCGATACGTGCCACAGGGACGAACCCATGCAGTCTGGGGATGATGCGGCCCGAGGGGCGCCCCCAACAGAGTAAGCTAAAGATGCAAAAGGATACACGTCGCAGGGACAAACCCGTGCGACTTGGGGATGATGCAGCCCGAGGGGCGCCCCCAACTGAACAAACTGAAACAGGGTCACTTGGCACTGTTGCTGGAGAGATGTTGATGTAGCTGAGGATGCTCGATGCAGATGTCACTCCTCGTGAGCCGCCTGACTCCGGGACCTCGCGAGGCACCTGAGGTTCTGAGAGCTCACGAAGAACCGTCGCCACCTTCGCCAGGATCTCCTGATGCCTGGCCTCGCGAGCCGCCAGGTTGTCCCGCACGTGGCGCTGGTGAAGGGCTGCCTGGTTCGGTTAGCCGCAGGGCATGCAAATGTAGCTATGAGGAGGGCCCTCGCACTGGCCCATCTGAGATGACCATTAGAGCTCCTGAGACGCGGCTTTGTTGAGTCGTGGGATGTTGACGCAGATGCGCAGCCCGCCGCCCGAGCCTGGGACGGTGATACGTCTCCAACGTATCTATAATTTTTTATTGTTCCATGCTATTATATATGACTAGATCATCGGTGGTGCGCGTTGCCGCGCCTGTCTATTTTGGCAATATTATATACAAACAAGCGACATTGAGAGTTAAATTTTCATAAACTGTCATATATTGGTTAGCAACATAGGAGGTTAAGTTTGACTATTTTTTTATATATACATATGGTGTATCTCATAAACTACAGGGAACTACTAAGCAATATCTTACTTGGTAATGTAAGAAATTTCACTGCTTTGCAGCTGGATATCCATCCAGTCAAAGATTTATCTGAAATATTTGAAAATTAGTATGCCTGAATAATGATGAACAAATGTTTTTGCTGACAGCCAGAAAAACAATATTTGGTAATCAAATTCACAATGCGTAATTTACGGAACGACATGCTCTGAGTTAAAATTGGCTAGTAGTAGGAAATTGTGCCTTAACTCAAAGGTAAATATTTTTTAGGAAAAGTAAACTGAACCAATTCCCACCAATCCTTTTCAAAGAATCATCAAGCACTCCATGCTTTGGTGCTTAGAAAATGATAATTGTGTCTATAGTTCTAATTCTAAACATGTCAACACAACATTCAATTGATGGGAAACCGTCTATATTATTCACATAAAATCCAGTATCCATTTGTCTATATTATTCACATATAATACAGTACAAAATGTACATGATATTGTATAGCATTGTCTATCCTTTCATGTGACAAGTTATTCCAATCCATATAATATCATACCATGAAACTGGGAGTGAACGAATTGTCCATTAAAACTGATTATTGTTGACTTGGAAGAGGACAAGAATATAGATAAGTGTATTATTTTTGGCTTGTTGGTGCTTACTTCCAAGTCCAATTAGGCACCGTAAGAAATTTACAAGTAGCTAACAAACCAAAAATAAAATCTGACCAAACCATCGATATAGATAACTCAGGACAAAAACAATTCAATTTAAAATGGGGTGTCTAGCTAAATAGGTAAGAAAATAGAGAAATATCATGTTACATCGGTGTGAGCTTTAGAAAAGAAGGAACAATGAAGATCTCCGTAAACTTAACATCTCAACACTTCAAAGGAAAAGAAGACACCCAATACAGTGTCATAAAACCAAGGTAAGTTAGTCTCTGAATAGAAAAAGAAATAAAACCTAAACAATAATTTGGCTTCAAATTAAAGCTTACCATGATCTTAATCAAGAACATCAAGTTGATAAAACAGTACTTACAAACAGGGCAGGACACGTCCTCTAACTTTATATATTGTGGATGAAATTAATGCTCGTTGATAGTACTTTCATCAACTGAAACAACTCCTGAAGGTCTCTTTTTGCCATCTTCAAACTTTCTATCACCATATTGTCCATATTCTGTATAGCTTTAAACTGATTGTTTTTACACACGAGGATAACACGTTTCGCCTGATAGAACAAATCAAACCAAGTTATAACTGAATTTGTAATCGTGAAAAAACATGAAAAATTAAGGGAAAGAGTGTCAGCTTGACATGAACATGGAATCAAATTAGATGCCTGATGCAACAAATCAAGCTAAAAAACGCTTTGAGAACCAATATGTAGTATTGACCTTGCATCGTATTGAATTTGTTTTTGATATCATTAAGCAAAAAAAATACATACATACATGTAGATGACCGCCGTTATCCTACTCGTCCTCCTGATTTCTCCTCCTCACATACCTAGGGGAAGATATGAATGATGCAGGGCCGAAGCACAAAATGCTGTATTGGACAGCAACATGCCTGAGAAATAGATTTAATCAGCCTATAGCCGGCAAGCAAGCTGACGAGCTGCCCTGAGCGGCGTCGCCCGAGGTAAGATCATGCAAGGTCCCTATTCTTCAAGGACAAGATTGGGGGATACCTAACGATAAGGACAATAGATTGCAACTGGCTAGCCTCCGCCTTTCCCCACTTTCCGAAATCTGATCCTCTGCTCCGCATCCCCTCATCTCCTCTTCCACCAACATGGACATCAGCGAGTAAGTGGATCAATCAAAAATAGGGGATGCGCCGAAGGGGGAAGGACACATACCTACTCCTCATCCTCTCATCTCCTCTTCCACCATCATGGATCTAACAATTCTGGTGAGATTTGTGCCTTGATCAGAGGGACATGCATGACCGGAGGAAGTGTCCTCCGATGCCGTCAACGCCTTCCTCTGATCCGGGCGATCCACACAAAAAAGGAGATGTAGCGATCCGGGCGCTCCAACCCATGGTTGTTATTTTCCATCTTCTCTCTATGGCGGCGGCCTCACCGGCAATCCAACTAGGTTTAGTTTGAGATCCGTAGGGTTGTGGGGGCATGGAGCGAGGCGGGGAGGGGAGGCGGCGACGAGCAGGGTGTGCCAGAGAAGAGGAGGCATCGGATCAGCTGTGTTTGCTTGACAGAAAGGAATCAGCTAGTTGGGCCGTTGTGCACAAAGCCCAATCAACCAGCGCGCTCAGATTTTGCCACCAGAATAGCGTCCCTGGACGAGCGGGAGACATTGTGGTAAAAGAGATCAAACGGCCAAGATTAGCTAGATCATAAAACGGACGTCTCCCGATGCTAATAGCCTGAGAGGGCTGGGAGGGTGCTCAGTTTTAATGTATCTAAATGTTTTGGATGTTTAATGGGCTTTGTTATACACTTTTATATTATTTTTGGGACTAACCTACTAACCCAAAGGCTCAATCCAGATTGTTGTTTTTGCCTGTTTTAGGGTTTTACAGAAAAGGAATATCAAACAGAGCTCAATTGACCTAAAAATCTACGGAGATCATTTTTGGACCAGAAGAAGCCCACGGAGTGCCGGAGGGGGACAAGAGGATCCACAAGATGCCCACGAGGGTGCCCCCCCCCTACTGGGTGCGCCCCCTGCCTCGTGGACAGCCTGTAGCCCCCCTTTGCTTGGCCCCGACTCTAACACCTCCTATATATACAAAAACCTCCAGAAAATAACCTAGATCGGGAGTTCCGCTGCCGAAAGCCTCTGTAGCCATCGAAAACCAATCTAGACCCCGTTCCGGCACCCTGCTGGAGGGGGGGGGGGTCCCTCTCCGGTGGTCATCTTCATCATCCCGGCGCTCTCCATGACGAGGAGGGAGTAGTCCACCCTCGGGGCTGAGGGTATGTACCATTAGCTATGTGTTTGATCTCTCTCTCTCGTGTTCTTGAGATGGCACGATCTTGATGTATCGCGAGCTTTGCTATTTTAGTTGGATCTTATGATGCTTCTCCCCCTCTACTCTCTTGTATTGGATTGAGTTTTCCCTTTGAAGTTATCCTCTCGGATTGAGTCCTTAAGGATTTGAGAACACTTGATGTATGTCTTGCACATGCTTATCTGTGGTGACAATGGGATATCATGTGATCTACTTGATGTAGGTTTTGGTTATCAATTTGCGGGTTCCGTGACCTTGGGAATCTATGCATAGGGGTTTGCACACGTTTTCGTACTGACTTTACGGTAGAAACTTTGGGGCACTCTTGGAAGTTCTATGTGTTGGTTGAATAGATGTTTCTGAGATTGTGTGATGCATATCGTATAATCATGCCCACGGATACTTGAGGTGAGAATGGAGTATCTGGGTGACATTAGGGTCTTGGTTGATTTGTATCTTAAGGTGTTATTCTAGTACAAACTCTATGATAGATTGAACGTTACTACAGACTCTTGAATAGATCGACCAGAAAGAATAAGTTTGAGGTGGTTTCGTACCCTACCATAATCTCTTCGTTTGTTCTCCGCTATTAGTTACTTTGGAGTGACTCTTTGTTGCATGTTGAGGGCTAGTAAGATGATCCAATTATGTTATCCTTGTTATGAGAACTTGCACTAGTGAAAGTATGAACCCTAGGCCTTGTCTCCTATCATTGCAATACCGTTTATGCTACATTTATCACTTGCTACCTTGCTGTTTTTATATTTTCCTATTAAAAAATCTATATCTACTATACATATTGCACTTGTATCACCATCTCTTCACCGAACTAGGGGACCTATACAATTTACCATTGTATTGGGTGTGTTGGGGACACAAGAGATTCTTTGTTATTTGGTTGCAGGGTTGCTTGGGAGAGACCATCTTCATCCTACGCCTCCCACGGATTGATAAACCTTAGGTCATCCACTTGAGGGAAATTTGCTACTGTCCTACAAACCTCTGCACTTGGAGGCCCAACAACGTCTACAATAAGAAGGTTGTGTAGTAGACATCAAGCTCTTTTCTGGCGCCGTTGCCGGGGAGGTTAGTTCTTGAAGGTATATATTTAGATCTTGCAATCAAATCTTTTAGTTTCTTGTTTTATCACTAGTTTAGTTTATAAAAGAAAACTACAAAAAAATGGAATTAAGGTTACTTCATATGCTTCATCTTTTTAATATCTTTCGTGTTAATGATGGAAAGGAAAATTGTGCTCAAGTACTAGAAGAAGAATTACATTGAATGTTTGGCATAAAATATGTGCATGATGAGCATGATTGCAATGTTGTTAGTATGAATTCTTTGAATACCCATGATGCTAATGATATGCAAAGCCACGAGCTTGGGGATGCTATGTTTGATGAAGATGATATGTTTAGTCCCCCAAGTTTTGATGAGCAAATTTATTATGATGAAAGCATGCCTCCTATTTATGATGATTACTGTGATAACACATATGCTATAAAGAATAAAGATAACCATGAAACTTGTCATCGTGATTTTAATTTTCAATTGGATTATGCTTCACATGATAGTTATTTCATTGAGTTTCCTCCCACTACTATGAATGAGAAGAATTTTGCTTATGATGGGAGTAGTAAAATTTCTATGCAAGTAGATCATGAAAAGAATGCTTTATGGGCTGGTTATATGGTTGAATTCATTCATGATGCTACTGAAAATTGTTATGAGAGAGGATCATATGCTTCTACATATTGCAATAATATCAAGTTTCCTCTCTATGTGCTTAAAATCTTGAAGTTATGCTCGTTTTCCCTTCCTATGCTAGTTGATTATTGTTCCCATAAGTTGTTTGCTTACAAAATCCCTATGCATAGGAAGTGGGTTAGGCTTAAATGTGCTAGTCATATTCTTCATGATGCTCTCTTTATGTTTTAATTCTTATCTTTTATGCGAGCATCATTGGAATCATCATGCCTAGCTAGGGGCGTTAAACGATAGCGCTTGTTGGGAGGCAACCCAATTTTATTTTCTTTGTTTTTGCTTCTGTTTAGTAATAAATATTGCATCTAGATTCTGTTTAGATGTGTTTTGAGTTTTATTTGGTGTTTGTGCCAAGTAGAACCTTTGGGAAGACTTGTGTGAAAGTTTATGTGATCATGCTGTAAAAAACAGAATCGTTAGCGCTCGCTAGAATAGTCACCAGATTTTACTAGAGTGTGCTATGCAGTTGATTCTTTTTGCAGATGATAAATAGACAAATTCCTCACGTTTAAAAATATATTTCAATTTTTTTGGAGTTACAGAAGTATGTGAAAGTTACAGATTACTACACACTGTTCTGTTTTTCACAGATTCTATTTTTCATGTGTTGTTTGCTTATTTCAATGCATCTATGAGTAGTATTGGGAAGTATGAATCATAGAGAAGTAGTAATACAGTAGGTTTAACACCAATATAAACAAAGAATGAATTCATTACAGTACCTTTGAGTAGTGGTTTGTTTTCTTATACTAACGGAGCTCATGAGATTTTTGTCTAAGTTTTGTGTTGTGAAGTTTTCAAGTTTTGAGTATTGGTTTGATGGACTATGGAACAAAGAGTGGAAAGAGCCTAAGCTTGGGGATGCCCAAGGCACCCCAAGGTAAAATTCAAGGACAACTAAAAGCCTAAGCTTGGGATGCCCCGGGAAGGCATCCCCTCTTTCGTCTTCATCTATCGGTAACTATACTCGGAGCTATATTTTTATTCACCACATGATATGTGTTTTGCTTGGAGCGTCAATTTAGTTTATTTTGTTTTGCTTGCTGTTTGAATAATATCCCAAGATCTGAAGTTCTTAAATGTTAGAGAGTCTTCACATAGTTACATAATTATTCAACTACTCGTTGTTCTTCACTTGTATCTTTTGGAGTAGTTTGTCATTTGCTCTAGTGCTTCACTTATATCTTTTAGAGCACGACGGTGGTTTTATTTTGAAGAAATAGATGAACTCTCATGCTTCACTTATATCCTTTTGAGAGTCTATTAGAACAGCATGGTAATGTGCTTTGGCTATATAACTAGCCTTCACATGATAGGCATCCAAGATCAATGTAGTAAAAACTTTCATACTAAGTGCATTGAATATGATGAGAAATTGGATGCTTGATAATTGTTTTGAGATATGACGATAGTGATATTAGAGTCATGCTAGTGGAGTTATTATGAAATTTAGAAATACTTGTGTTAAAGTTAGTGATTCCCGTAGCATGCACGTATGGTGAACTGCTATGTGACGAAGTTAGAGCATGAGGTATTTGTAGAGTGTCAACCTTTGTGTGGAGGTAGGGGGCGCGTGATGGTTAACTCCTACCAACCTCCCCCCTAGGAGCATGCGTTGATTGCTTTGTTTTGATGACTCATAGATTTTTGCAATAAGTATATGAGTTCTTTATGACTAATGTTGAGTCCATGGATTATACGCACTCTCACCCTTCCATCATTGCTAGCCTCTCTTGTATCGAGCAACTTTCGCCGGTACCATACACCCACTATATATCCTTCCTCAAAATAGCCACCATATATATTCCTCAAAACAGCCACCATACCTACCTATTATGGCATTTCTATAGCCATTCGGAGATATATTGCCATGCAACTTTCCACCGTTCCGTTCATATGACACGCATCATATTGTTATATTGCCATGCATGATCATGTAGTTGACATCGTATTTGTGGCAAAGCCACAATGCATAATTTTTCATACATGTCACTCTTGATTCATTGCACATCCCGGTACACCACCGGAGGCATTCATATAGAGTCATACTTTGTTCTAGTATCGAGTTGTAATATCGAGTTGTAATTCAATAAAAGTGTGATGATCATCATTATTAGAGCATTGTCCCATGTAAGGAAAGGCTAAATCAATAAAGCCCCTCCGAAAAAAAGAAAAAAAAGAAAGGCCAAAGAAAAAAGAAAGGCCCAAAAAAAAGAAGGGACAATTGCTACTATCTTTTTCCACACTTGTGCTTCAAAGTAGCACCATGTTCTTCATGATAGAGAGTCTCATGTTTAGTCACTTTCATATACTAGTGGGAATTTTCATTATAGAACTTGGCTTGTATATTCCAACGATGGACTTCCTCAAATGCCCTAGGTCTTCATGAGCAAGCAAGTTGGATGCACACCCACTAGTTTCTTTCGTTGAGCTTTCATACATTTTTAGCTCTAGTGCATCCGTTGCATGCCAATCCCTACTCACTCACATTGATATCTATTGATGGTCATCTCCATAGCCCGTTGATACGCCTAGTCGATGTGAGACTATCTCCCTCCTTTTTGTCTTCTCCACAACCACCTCTCTATTCCACCCATAGTGCTATGTCCATGGCTCACGCTCATGTATTGCGTGAAAGTTGAAAGATTTGAAAGAATAGAGTATGAAAACAAGTGATTGGCTGAAATCGGGGTTGTGCATGATATGAATATTTTGTGTGATGAAGAGGGAGCATAGCCAGACTATATGATTTTGTGGGATAACTTTCTTTAGCCATAGTATTTTGAGAAGACATGATTGCTTTGTTAGTATGCTTGAAGTATTATTATTTCTTATGTCAATATAGACTTTTGTCTTGAATCTTTCAGATCTGAACATTCATGCCACAATTAAGAGAATTACATTGAAAAACTATGTTGGTTAGCATTCCACATCAAAAACTCTGTCTTTATCATTTACCTACTCGAGGACGAGCAAGAATTAAGCTTGGAGATGCTTGATACGTCTCCAACGTATCTATAATTTTTTATTGTTCCATGCTATTATATATGATGTTTTGGATGCTTAATGGGCTTTGTTATACACTTTTATATTATTTTTGGGACTAACCTACTAACCCAAAGGCCCAGTCCGGATTGTTGTTTTTTGCCTGTTTTAGGGTTTTACTGAAAAGGAATATCAAACGGAGCCCAATTGACCTGAAAATCAACGGAGATCATTTTTGGACCAGAAGAAGCCCACGGAGTGCCGGAGGGGGACGAGAGGACCCACGGGCTGCCCACGAGGGTGGGGGGCGCGCCCCCCACTGCTGGGCGCCCCCCTGCCTCGTGGACAGCCCGTAGACCCCCTTTGCTTGGCACTGACTCCAACACCTCCTATATATATACATAAACCTCCGGAAAATAACCTAGATCGGGAGTTCCAGCGCCGAAAGCCTCTGTAGCCACCGAAAACCAATCTAGACCCTGTTCCGGCACCCTGTCGGAGGGGGGATCCCTCTCCGGTGGTCATCTTCATCATCCCAGCGCTCTCTATGATGAGGAGGGAGTAGTCCACCCTCGGGGCTGAGGGTATGTACCATTAGCTATGTGTTTGATCTCTCTCTCTCTCTCTCTCTCTCTCTCTCTCTCTCTCGTGTTCTTGAGATGGCAGGATCTTGATGTATCGTGAGCTTTGCTAGTTTAGTTGGATCTTATGATGCTTCTCCCCCTCTACTCTCTTGTAATGGATTGAGTTTTCCAAGTGAAGTTATCCTATCGGATTGAGTCTTTAAGGATTTGAGAACACTTGATGTATGTCTTGCACGTGCTTATCTGTGGTGACAATGGGATATCATGTGATCTACTTGATGTATGTTTTGGTGATCAACTTGCGGGTTCCGTGACCTTGGGATTCTATGCATAGGGGTTGGCTCACGTTTTCGTCTTGACTTTCCGGTAGAAACTCTGGGGCACTCTTTGAAGTTCTATGTGTTGGTTGAATAGATGTTTCTGAGATTTTGTGATGCATATCGTATAATCATGCCGATGGATACTTGAGGTGACAATGGAGTATCTAGGTGACATTAGGGTTTTGGTTGATTTGTATCTTAAGGTGTTATTCTAGTACGAACTCTATGATAGATTGAACATTACTACGGACTCTTGAATAGATCGATGAGAAAGAATAACTTTGAGGTGGTTTCGTACCCTACCATAATCTCTTCGTTTGTTCTCCGCTATTAGTTACTTCGGAGTGACTCTTTGTTGCATGTTGTGTGTTAGTAATATGATCCAATTATGTTATCCTTGTTGAGAGAACTTGCACTAGTGAAAGTATGAACCCTAGGCCTTGTCTCCTATCATTGCAATACTATTTATGCTCACGTTTACCACTTGCTAACTTTCTGTTTTTATATTTTCCTATTACAAAAACCTATATCTACTATCCATATTGCACTTGTATCACCATCTCTTCGCCGAACTAGTGCACCTATACAATTTACTATTGTATTGGGTGTGTTGGGGACACAAGAGACTCTTTGTTATTTGGTTGCAGAGTTGCTTGAGAGAGACCATCTTCATCCTACGCCTCCCACGGATTGATAAACCTTAGGTCATCCACTTGAGGAAAATTTGCTACTGTCCTACAAACCTCTGCACTTGGAGGCCCAACAACGTCTGCAAGAAGAAGGTTGTGTAGTAGACATCAGACGGCTGCCGCACTCGGTGGTGTGGGCCGGCGCTCTCCTCGCATTGCTCTTCGTACCTGCAAGTCTTTGATGGTCTGGTCGATGAACTCCTGAGCACTTGGTGCTTCGTGCCTTGTGCTCTCGTGAGAGAAACATGTGGTGAAGCACGCCTCCACATGGTTCCCAAGCGCCTCCCTCCTGACATTGGCCAGGTTGGAGGCCCTCTATAGGAGCGCCCCCGAGCCCAACCTGAGAGGGGCGCCGGGCGCGCCTCCCTATGCGAGGAAGGGAGGCGCCCCATTCGTGGGCGCAGGTCTTGAGGTGGTGCCGCTGGAGACGCCGCTCTGCTGAAGCTCTTGGCGGGGCAACAACTTATTCTTCTTGGGGAGGGCTTCAGAGGGGTAGATGGTGCCTTCGTTGTCTGGTCCTCAACTGCTCCAGCGTGGTAGGCACGCTCAAGGGAGCACACCGCGTCCTTTTCCTCGAACGCGATAGTGATGATGTCGCGGCTCCCTAGCATCTCGAGGACATTGTAGCCATGGCGAGTCACTGCCATGAACTTGGCCAGGGTCGGATACCCAAGAATGGCCTTGTATGGGAGGCGGATGTGGGCGACGTCGAAGTCGATGAGCTCGGTGTGGTAGTTGTCGCACTGGCCGAAGGTGACCGGGAGGCAAATCTGCCCTATTGGGGTGGTGGAGGCGTCGGTCACTCCCGAGAAAGGCTTGGTGGGCTGCAGCTGGTCATATGGCACTTGGAGACGGTCAAACATGTCGACGGAGAGAACATTGAGCCTTGTACCGCCATTGATGAGTGTTTTGGTGACTTGGGCATTGCTGATGACAAGTGAGCAGAGCATCAGGAGTGCACTGGTGGTTGCCGCGCACTTGAGCTGGTCAGCTGAGCTGAAGGTGATAGTGCACTTGGACCACTTGAGCGGCCGCGTGGCTTCTAGCCTGGGAAGAGCCGCGCTCACTTCTCGGGCAAACTTCTTGAAGATGCGCTGCGAGGCTAGAGCCTGTGCACCACCCAAGATGCAGGCGATGGCGCGAGGCTCCTGGAAGCCCCCAGCCCCTTCGTCCTGACCGTCATTCCTCCTTGGTGATGGTGGTAGTGGAGGGAGGCCGACCTTGCCCTAAGGGCGGTCCTCACGAGGCTGGTCCCTCCAGGCGCCCTCGCGAGGCTGGTCGTGCCAACAGTCCTCATGAGGCTTACCGCGCCAATCCTGACGGGGGCCGCGATCGTCCCAGTGCCCTCCAGTTCGGCTTCCTCCACAGCCGTAGCCTCGGTCGTTGCGCTCGGGGCGTCGGCCGAAGCGCCCATCGCGGATGGCCCTGAGCTCCTGATAGTCGTTGGTGTTGTGGCTGTCTACATTGTGGAATGCGCAGAATGGGCGACTGCTTTTGGATGACTCTGGGTGCTCGCGGCCGCGCTTCATCTCCAGTTCCGCCACGAGCTCGGCCACCCCCTTGCGCTTCACGTCTTTAGCCCTGTTCTTCTTATCTTCTGGGTCAGCAATGGGGAGCTCGACGAGGGAAAGGCGCCCTTCCTCAGCTCTCGCACACTTGGTCGCTATGTTGAATAGCTCCAAAGCGGTGCACATGTCGTCGTGGATGGCGAGCTCCTCCTTCATCTTGACATCGCGAACGCCATCGGGGAACACTGAGATGATGGCCTCGTCTATGACCTTGGGAATCTTGAGGCGCACACTGTTGAAGCACTGGATGTACTTCTGGAGGGTCTCCCCCAGCTGCTGCTTGACGCGCCGCAGGTCACCCAAGGCTGGCGGGCAGTCACGAGTGCCCTGGAAATTGGCGATGAAACGTCACGCATCTCACCCCAGGAGGAGATCAATCCCGCGGGTAGGTTCAGGATCCACGAGCGCGCGCCGTCTTTGAGAGCCATGGGGAACCAGTTCGCCATAATTTTCTCGTCGCCGTTGGCCACCTCGATGCTCAGCTCGTAAAGCTACATGAACTCAGCAGGGTCGGGGTGCCGTCGTAGTGTGGAGGCAGGTCGGGCTTAAACTTCCTGGGCCAGATGACCCTGCATAGCTCAGGAGTGAAGGCTCGACAACCTGCTGTGGCCATCGGATCCCGTCGTGGAGGCGGAGCTTGGTCTTGGTTCTCATGTGCCGCCATTGTAGGGGGCGCACGATCTCAGTGTGGTGGAGGTGGGAGCGCAGGAGCTCCTCCTCGCGGCCAATGGACCTCTTGACAGCTTCCTTCTTCATGCGCGGGCGCAACATGCGGTGGGTCACGCCGTGGGGCTGCATGCCTTGGAGCGAGGGCAACGTCTTGACATGGAGGTGGCGGAGGTGCTTCATGGGCCACGTAGCCCGCAAAGGGAGGCGGGCGAGGTAGTTAGAGGGACGGTGCTGGAGAGCCCCCAGCGGCGCTGACGAGTTCGGTGATGCGGTCTGGCCATTCCTCGTAGAAGTCGTCGATGGGGCGGCAGCGCAGGAGCTCGTGCGCCATGAGCAGCGTAGCCTACGCGTCCGCGGGCCCGTGACAACCGTGGGACGATGAGCCGGCTAGAGGCAGCGACAGGGTAGTGGTGCGTCCATCCTGCCGCACCGAGGGATGCAGCGACGAGGCTTGCTGCTCGAGCCTCGCTAGGCCGGTGGCTGCATTGGCGACAAGTGATGGAGAACGGCGGGAGGGTCCACCGGCGGGAGCCGTCTGAGTGACGCGGGCGGCGAGTGAGGCCCGTCGCTTAGCACGAGCTCGATGAGCGTCAGCAATGGAAGCGGTGGAGAAGTGATGCGTCAACTGACGGAAGAGAGGCTTCGGCGCACCCCTACCTGGCGCGCCAAATGTCGGATTTTGGATTCCGCAAACTCTGGAGAGGTTCGAACTCTGGGGTGCGCACGAAGAACACCCTCTACCCAGTGCGCTCTCCCTATAATTCCATGGCCTAGCTCGACGAACTCAAGGAACATGAGACACAAGGGTTTATACTGGTTCGGGCCACCTTGCGGTTTAATACCCTACTCTAGTGTGGGTGGTGGATTGCCTCGTGGGGCTGAGGATGAACTAGTACAATGAATTGATAGCCTCAGGAGGAGAGGTGTTCTCGGGCTCGGATGAGCTTGTGGTATGGTCAGGGTGGAATGGATCCGATCCCTTCTATGGTGGTTGCTAGGTCCTATTTATAGTGGCCTTGGTCCTCTTCCCAAATGTAGGCGGGAAGGGATCTCACAGCGGCCAAATTTGAAGGAGAACAACTAGTACAAGCTATCCTGAAAAAAGTGGTCTTTGCCTGCCAAAGGCTCTGGTGGTGACGCTGCGCGTGGCTCCACGATGACCTCCATTATGTCGTCCTGGCAGTCCTTGGTCTTGTTGCACCGATATGCAAACCTTTGCTTGATTCCTCGGGACTCCGCGCCTGCGATTGCCCCCTTGGCACCAATGTGGAAACTGGTACATTGCGCCCGCTGGCGCCCGCCTAGCCTTGATCATCATGGCTCACATCACATGAACCTCGCGATTTGCGCCTTGCATAGATTTCTCCGCTCCTCGGGAGCCAGCCTAGAGAGGCTGACCCCAGTTAGGTCTTGCCGTCTTCCACCTCGCGAGGCTTGGCCCCTTGTGAGGGTCTTGAGCTGTGGTTGCTGAAGCTGGGCCGTACGAGGCCGCCGATGGAGCCACGTCACCGGCTACGGGCAGGCAAGTCTGGGTACCCCCGTTCCCAGGACGCCGACATCAGCACCACTCTCGATGACTCATCTCATAGGACGTAGGCTGCGCTCGAACCAGGCAATAGAACATATTCCAAAAACATTGTTATCACTTTGTCAAGTGTACGGCGATATTCGCTATGAGGTCGGCGTACACACCCTTGCCTACTCATCACTAACCACGTTGCTAAGGACGCCCCGGGGGTCGATGAATAATTTATGTTCATGAGACCAACCCAAAACTGGAATCCCTGACCTTGTTTGGCCAGGCGATATTCTTTATATTCTTTCTCCTGATCATCACTTTGCCATTAGAATGTAGAACTTGTGGCAGCTAACCATTTTAGCACCCCCTTAGGGACTTGGAAAAATCAGTAAAGGATAACATATGCACCGACAAACTATTCGAACCTAAAAAACCCCCGAGGATAAATTCTTCCCTTTCTAGATACTTGTTCTTCGAAAGGCTCCTCTATATTCTCGGCATAATTCTTATTGCAAAGATGGTGTAAATAAATTGGAATACCATGGTGTTGAAATTGAAGTGAGCTTTGCTCGCATCCAAAAAGTCTAGTGCATTGATCTGCTACTTTCTACGCTTCTTCAAAGCAAAAACATCTCCTTGTTATGGAAGTTTAGTTGTAAACCCGACAATTGCACACATGTACCAAGCAAAAGCTTCAGATTTTTTTCGATACAATCATCGTTTTTATATGCTACACTAGATCTTGTAATACTCGTACACTGCCAGAGCATTCATATAGAATTACACTCGGTTGAAGTGTGTCAAAAAATTAGTGCATTATAAATGTTGCTTTTACCCAAAAGAGAGAGAGGGGGAGAGACCAAATAAAAGATGGACCACAAAGGTACCATAGGAAAGAAGAAGAAGACGAAGAAGAAGAAGGAGAGAGAGAGAGAGATAGAGAGAGAGAGTGACACCATTATCCTTTCCTCAAATGCTACAAGTCTTCATGAGTAAGCTAGTTGGATGCACTATCACTTAGCACATATGAGATCTTTCATATATCCATAGCTATGTGTGCATCCTAGTTGTTTGGCGATTGCTACTCCTTGCATTAACAACGATAATATGGCCTTCTCCATTGCCTAATGATCAACTGTGTTGCTGCAAGATTTTTTTATTTTGATTTCTTAAAACACTAATTCAGAAAAGACTCGCTATGGCGTGCCAAAAACAGCCTTACTGACGTGGAAGCTCCATGCCATCAATATGACGCCATTGTTAAGAAATCGTGGTGTCGTTGGAGGCTACACCACGTGTTGCTGGCATGCCATGCTTGCAATGCCACCACTATATTCACTCACTTAGCGGAGTGCAATGTAATTTGCATGCCATGAACGTTTTGTGCACCCAAAAAATATATTTCTTCGACACCATGTAACATTTAACATTTCACATTAAAACTAAGCACATATATAACATTACACAGTAGAACAATACCAGATAATAGAACATTACGAGTTAATAATTAAGTGGTAATCTCACAAACAATACGTACTAGCTAGATCTCACAAACATTACCAGTTAATAGAATATTACGATATAAAACATTAATAGATAGCGCTAATACATAAGAAGTTCATTTAGCATTTATGGCCCCGCACACACATAGTTCTAAATGAGGTCGATGACGATCATCACCCTCAACTCATGGCGCCGGGTGTTCTTGATGGTGACAAAGATGTCCTATCCAACTTGGAGATTCTTGCTAGCAAGGAAGTTGTTCCACCCCGCAGTGCTGAAGACAGTGTGACCGTCCATGTCCACTACGTAAGCATAGTTGGTGATGGATCCCCTTGCGGTAAGTGATGACCCACGAGTGTACGAGAGCAATCGTAGTCCTTTCGATAAGTAAGAGTGTCAAACCCAATGAGGAGCAGAAGGAAATGACAAGCAGTTTTGAGCAAGGTAATGCCTGAAAGCACTGAAATTGTCGATAACAGGTAGTTTGATAGGAAGGTAATTTGTAACGAGCAAGTAACGGTAACGGTAGATAAAGTGCAGCAAGGTAGCCCAATCCTTTTGTGGCAAAGGAAAGGCCAAAAAGGTTTCTTATAATAGGCAAAGCGTTCTTGAGGGCACACGGGAATTTCATCTAGTCACTTTCATCATGTTCGTTTGATTCACGTTCGCTACTTTGATGATTTTATATGTGGGTGGACCAGTGCTTGGGTGTTGTTCTTACTTGAACAAACCTCCCACTTATGATTAACCCCCTCGCAAGCATCCACAACTACAAGACAAGTACTAAGATAAAATCCAACCATAGCATTAAACATATGGACCCAAATCATCCCATTACGAAGTAGTGCATAAACTAGGGTTTACGCTTCTATCACTCTAGCAACCCATCATCTAATAACTACTCCACAATGCATTCCCTTAGTCCCAAAAATGGTGAAGTGCCATGTAGTCGACGTTCACATGACACCACTAAGGGAATTTCAACATACATATCATCAAAATATCACACATATCAAATTCACATGATTACTTGCAACATGGTTTCTCTCGTGGCCTCAAGAACAAAGGTAACTACTCACAAATAATATTCATGCTCAAGATCAGAGGGGTATTAAATAGCATAATGGATCTGAACATGTAATCTTCCACCAAATAAACCATATAGTAATCAACTACAAGATATAATCAACACTACTAGTCACCCATAGGTACCAATCTGAGGTTCCGGTACGAATATTGAACACAAGAGATGAACTAGGGTTTGAGAGGAAATGGTGATGTTGAAGATGTTGATGGAGATTGGCCTCCCAAAGATTAGTGGGTTGTTGGTGATGAAAACGGCTTTAGTTTCCCCCTCCGGGAGGGAAGTTCCCTCGGCGCTTCATCCCAAAAGTCCCCAAATAGTTTTTTTCTAGGTCAAAAGATCTTATGTATAAGAAGATGGGCACCGGAGGTGGGCCGGGCTGGCCACAACCCACCAGGGCGCGCCTGGGGGGCCTGGCGTGCCTTGGTGTCTTGTGGTAACCAGGTGACCCCCGTCCGGTAGTTATTTGGTCCAGTATTTTTTATATATCCCAAAATAATTCTCCATAAATTTTCAACTCATTTGTAGATGTGTAGAATAGGTGTCTTGGCGTAGCCTTTTCAGGTCCAGAATTCCAGCTGCCGGTATTCTCCCTCTTTGTGTAAACCTTGCATATTATGAGAGAAAAGGCATTATAATTACTCATTATTATGCATAAAAACATTATAAGTGATAGTAGGAAAACATGATGCAAAATGGACGTATCAGTAAGGCGTAGTCCATTAATGCCTGCTTCATCCGGCTTGATACCACAACTCTCACTTAGCCTCATAGGTAATTTCTGGAAAAAATATATGATAAATGAGCATGTCACATTACTACACACTAAGCATATCATCAAATTATACACTAAGCATATCACAACACATTACTACACTAAACATATCACATCACTACACACTAAGCATATCACAACATTAGTACACTAAGCATATCATATAACTACACATTAAGTATATCACAACATTACTAATTAAACATACCAAATTTCTACACTAACTAACATATCATGACATGGCAGTTAACTTTTGTCCTTGTCAGGCAGGTCACGAATGGCATGCCGACATAGTCATCACGTGGAGGAGTATGTACTTTAGGAGTGTCTAAGATCGCATTGTCTTTGTTAGTGAGCTCATTGAACTCCAATTTCACATTGCAAGGGACGATCTATGTAAGAAAAAAAAACAAACACATTGCATTACCGCTGCAGGAACAAAGCACGGCTAAAAGTAGATGCCAAACAGCGTGCCACTTGCAAGGTTGGTTGCGCACCTTACAAACAAGGCCTATGGTTCGTACTTTTGCTAGTGCAATCTCTCAACAATGCTAATATAATTGGATCATATAACCATCCCTCAACGTGCTATAAAGAATCACTCCAAAGTTCTTATCTAGCGGAGACCATAAGAAGAAATTGTTTGTAGGGTACGAAACCACCTCAAAGTTATTCTTTTCGGTCAATCTTTTGAGCTATCCCTATAAGTGTCATAAATAGCCCTAGAGTTTGTACTAAAATAACACCATATGATACACATCAACCAACTCTAATGTCACCTAGATACTCCAATGTCACCGCAAGTATCCATGAGTTGATTATACGATATGCATCAAACAATTTCAGATTCATAATACTCAATCCAACACAAAGAACCTCAAAGAGTGCCCCAAGATTTCTATCGAAGATACAAGGATGAGAACGTGCATCAACCCTATGCTTAGGTTACCCCAATGTCACTCCGGGAATCCACGAGTTGAGTGCCAACACATACATCAAGTGTTCTCAAATCCATAAAAGTATTAAATCCGATAACAACGGAATCTCAAAGGGAAAAATCAATCCATCACAACAAGATAGAGAGGGAGAAACACCATATGATCCAACTATATTAACAAAGCTCGTGGTACATCAACATCGTACCAAATCAAGAACATGAGAGAGAGAGATTAGACACATAGCTACTAGCACAAAACCTCAGCCCCGAGGGTGGACTACTCCCTCATCATCATGGTGGCTGCAGGGATGGTGAAGATGGCTTCAGGTGATGATTTCTCCCTCCGACAGGGTGCCAGAATGGGCTCCCGATTGATTTTTGTGGATACAGAGCCTTGCGGTGGCAGAACTTCCGATCTAGGGTTATTTCTGTATTTATAGGATTTTTTTGGCATCGGTCTCACGTTGAGATGGGCCTCGAGGGGCCAACTACCCACCAGGATGTGCAAGAGGGAGGTGGTGCACCCTCGTGCCTAGTGGGTAACAGCCCCCATCAAGTGGTTTTTTGCTCCAATATTCCTCATTTGTTCCCAAAAAATGTCGAAAAAGTTTTGTCTGATTCGGAGAACTTTTATTTGTGCACAAAAAACTAAACCATGGTAGTTCTGCTGAAAACATCGCCAGTCTGGGTTAGTTCCATTCAAATCATACCAAAACCATATAAAATTGTTGTAAACATGGCATGAATAGTTCATAAATTGTAGATATGTTGGAGACGTAGCAGCCCACC
>LR738715.1:181612040-181715376 GCA_902687465.1 Secale cereale | reverse complement strand
GGGGGGGGGGGGGCGTCGAAGTAGAAGCTAGCACCAGGGTTGGGCCCTACGCCAGAGTTGGAGCCCGGGATGGAGTTGGAGCGCGTCGCCGCTCCTGTGCTGGAGTCGGCGTCGGTGCCGGGGAACAGCGCCCTGGGGCAGAAACCTCCCATGGAGAGCCTTGCGGTCTTTAGCTTTCTCACCATGGCGGCTGAACTAGATTTGGGTTTCTCAGCGTGTAGAAGCAATGGAATGAGGCGTCGGTAGAATGATGCCGGACGCCGATATTTAACTAGGTGAGTGGAGGGAGTGGAGCATCAGCGGCGGCATATAGTTTCTGAGGCATCTAGAGTTGGCGGGACTGCCTGGTAGTGGGAAGGGCGGTGGTGGTGACAATGGGGAACCTCCGCGTGCATCTGTCCTCTTGATGGCCAGAGGTAGGCCTATAGGCGGCGGCTGGAGCATAGAGGGAGATGCATTTTTTGCATAAAAATACCGTTGTTGACCGAACAGTATATAACCAAAGCCCAAGTGTCGGTGTACTAAGGTAGGGGTACCTCAGTACCCCAACTTGTGCACGGACGGTAGCAGCTTCCCGTGGCAGGGCCTACCACGTGCTCGCCGGAGACCTTCCTGCTCCATATAAAACCATTCAAAAACAAAGTATACAAGACAGAAGATCGAGACCCCGGCAAGTGGAGCTTGCCGGGAAGGCCGTTCCAGGCTCAAGATTACCTCACTCACGCGAGGCCCTGGCAAGAGGAGTTTGCCAGGAGGACTAGAAGATTATATTACAGAAGGCATGCCTCGGCGCTATATGCGCCCCGGCAGGGTCCGGGGAGCGACAAGCTTCAGAGCCCGGCAAGATCCCGGGCCCGGCAAGGTCAAGACCCCGGCAAGATGCTTGCCGGGGAGAGTTATGCTGTGTGCCCGCGCTCCAGCTCATCGAACCACGCGTCGCCCTGGGGCCATTCCAGGGACGCGTGGCGGACGGCTGTGCAGCCTGGGGGACACGGTGGCACTCCGCGGTGGTGAAACCATCGCCGTGGCAAACGGAGACGCAAGGGCGGGCGCTTTTGGGGTCAACGGCGACGGGCATTAAATGCCTTTGTCCCCCACTGTCAAAGTAGGTAGCGACCACTGTTCATCCACTGTAGCTCCACTATTCCCGCACTGTGACAACTACCACCTCTTTTACATTTTACCCCTTCTCCTACGTTGACACCTGTCGGTGACCCCTTGCACTATAAAAGGAGGCCCATGCACAACGTGGAGGGGGTTCGGAACTTAGATCGCTCACTCGCTCGGTGTAGCTAGTTCTGCAAGCTCCCGAGCTCTCCAACTCAATACAAACTAAGCAGGAGTAGGGTTTTACGCGTCCATCGCGGCCCGAACCTGGGTAAAACTGCCCGCGTGTTCGCTACGATCTGCTCTTCGTGCTCCCTCTGCCCTCTTACCGCACAAGCAAGGGGCTCCGGTCCCATAGGTGCTCGTGGTGGACAGTTTCCCCCGACATCTTTGGCGCGCCAGGTAGGGGGCGTCGAGGTTGTGCGAACCTGATCCGGCGTTCACGCGGGCGCATTCTTCATCAACCTCTCCGAATTTGTCAGCTTCATCAACAACAGCACCATGGCCCCGAAGAAGAAGGCTTCGGAGGTCGGAGGCCCGTCTGCGTCTCATCCGCCGCCACCGGAACCAACGGTGGGCGGGGGAGACGCCATCGGAAGGGTGGTCGCCGGCGAGGACACTCGCGGCGCCACCAAATCCAAGGACAGGACGGACGACCGAGCCTCGGTCTCCGTGGACGCGCCGCGTCCATCTCAGCATACGACAACCCAACAGCGCCATACCACATGAGGTGGTATCCGCTTGCTGGGACAAGGGCAAACCGGAGGTTCGCGGGACGCTCCGGGCCATCGTCCTGGCACGAGCAAGGCGCGGTCGCCGGGGCGGGACCCTACTCCTTCTAACGCTGTTAGAAGTCCGAGCATATCCCGCTCCTCGCGCCGCTCGCCCCCGCTCCCCTCCACTCCAGCAGAAGCGCTCGCAAGGGCGCAACTGCTCCTCGACTTCCCTCCAGCGGCAGACAAGGCCGAAGACTGGAGGGCCACCATCCAGAGCCTAATCGCCTTCGCCAACAACGACTCTCCACTGCAGCCGGCGACCTCGCGGCCGTGGCAAGCTGAGAAGACGAAGGCCGACGGCGACAAGACCGCTGGGGGTGCAACCACCGTGCACTCCCCGCCGCAGAAGCAGAAGACGCCGCCCCGCCGGAACAACGCCGATGACGGCTCTACGGCGTCGTCGGATCCGCGGGCTCGTCGGGACCAGCGCCAAGTCCTTGACGACAGGCGACAAGAAGACGCTCGAACAACAATCGAGCGCCGCCGAGAAGCTCGGCGACAATCAGACCAGAGAGCTGGGAACGCTGTCGACGCGCGCGCGCCCGGTGAACCAGGCGACTTGCCGTACGCGGCAGGTTGCCCTGCGTTTACCCGCGAGCTGCGGCGCGTCCAGTGGCCCAGCATGAAGAATTTCAAGCCCGACGTACCGGAGAAGTACGATGGCAAGACGCACCCCTCGGAATTCCTCAGCATCTACACCATCGCGGTGCAGGCTGCCGGGGGGCGCGACGAGAAGATTTTGGCGAATTACTTCCCGCTCGTGCTTAAGCCGAACGTTCGTTCCTGGCTTATGCACTTGCCGGAAGGTTCCATTTCTTCTTGGGCAGACCTTTGCCACCAGTTTGTTGGCGCCTTCACAGGCGGCCACAAACCCCACGGCCGGGAGAGTGATCTCCATATTCTGGCCCAGAAGGAAGGAGAGTCCCTGCGCAAGTACATCCAACGCTTCAGCCGTGTACAGCACAACATCCCCGACGTCCACCCTGCCGCGGTTATCAGCGCGTTCCACCAGAACGTGCGTAACCGCCGCATGCGTGAAGAAATGGCCATGACCAAGATTCGGGATGTCAGCGAGCTCTACGCTCTGGCTGATAAGTGCGCACGCGCAGAAGAGGGGAGGAGACTCCCCGGGGAGGATGCTGGCGCAGGAGGAAGCGACAGCGACGACGCCGCCCCGGCAAAGAAGAGCCGGCGGCGGAATAACAGAAGGAAGAACAAGAAGGAAGTGCTTGCTGTTGAAAAGTCCGGCAAGGAGGCCCCCGCCAAGCAAACACAGGTTGGCGGCTCCGGCAAGGAGCCTGCCCCTGTAGCGGCGGCCGACAAGCAGGACGGCTCCGACAAGCAATACTGCAAAATCCACCGCACCAAGGGCCACGACCTCTCCAACTGCAAACGCGTCAAGTATCTCGTCGAGCAGCAGAAAGCTGAGTACGAGAGGCGCGACAAGGAGAAGGCCCAAGGTGGCGGGGGAGAACCAAGCAAGAAGCGGCCATTCAATGGCCGGGGAGGACGCCGCGGCAAGGCCAAGCAGCGGCAAGGTGATCGACCTCCCCGGGGCCGCGACAAGGATGAAGAGGACGACGACGAAGATATGGAGGATGAGGATAACAGCGAGCAGGAGTTCCAGAAGGCCACGGAGGTCCTGTGCGTCGACGGTGGCGCCTCTCTGCACACCTCCCACCGCCAGCTCAAGCAGTGGGTGCGCGAGGTGAATGCAGCAGAGCCGCCCGTGGAGTCGCGCAGGCTCCTCAAATGGTCCAGCACGCCCATCATTTTTGATCTTGAGGATCACCCTGACCGCACCACTGCGGTCGGGTGCTTGCCGATGCTGGTCTCACCCACCATCCGCAACCTCAAGGTCACCAAAATGTTGGTTGACGGCGGGGCCGGGCTCAACTTGATCTCCTCTGCTGTGATCAAGAAACTCCAAATCCCAGATGGCGAGCTCGAAGAGACCGGTTCTTTCCAAGGAATCAACTCGGGAAGGAGCAAGCCCAAGGGGAAGATCACTCTGCCGGTGACCTTTGGCGGGGAGCTCAACTTCAGAACTGAGCGCATCACATTCGACGTCGCCGATATTCCATTACCGTATAATGGAATACTCGGCCGTCCCGCCCTCGCCAAGTTCATGGCAGCTGCCCACCATGCCTACAACGTACTCAAGATGCCGGGGCCGATAAGCGTCATCACTGTCCATGGCGACAAGAAAGATGCGCTTGTCTGCGCCGAGAAGATCTACCGGGATGCAGCAGCCGTAGCAGAAAAAGACACACTTGCCGCTGAAGCTCCCGGGGGGAAGAAGACCAAGACCAAGTCCGGCAAGTGCTCTGGGGCCCACTCCGGCAACCGCACCTCTTCGGAGTGCTGCGCTGCCGTCGAGGACGTCCCATTGAGCTCCACCGGCAAGTGTAAGAAGGGGATGGCCGCTCCTCCGGCAACCAAGAAGGTGTCCGCCAAGGAGGACGGCACTGGTGGTACCTTCACCATCAGTGCCACGCTTGACAGCAAATAGGAAAGCGCGCTCGTTGCCTTCCTGCGGGCGAATGTAGATGTGTTTGCTTGGCAACCATCTGACATCCCCGGTGTTCCCAGGAAGGTAATTGAGCACAAGCTTTCTGTTTGTCCTCATGCGCGGCCCGTCAAGCAGAAAGTGAGGAAGCAAGCCGTGGAGCGCCAAGAATTCATCAACGAAGAAATCAAGAAGCTAGAGGCAGCTGGCCTAGTGAGAGGTGTGATCCATCCGACGTGGTTAGCAAACCCAGTCGTCGTGCGCAAGGCCAACGGGAAGTGGAGACTGTGTATAGACTTCACCGATGTGAATAAAGCATGTCCCAAGGATCCATTCCCTTTGCCGCGCATTGACCAGATCGTTGACTCCACTGCCGGATGTGAGCTACTCTCTTTTCTTGATGCGTATTCAGGCTACCACCAGATCTTTATGGCCAAAGAAGATGAAGAGAAGACTGCATTTATCACTCCATGTGGCACTTATTGCTTCATACGCATGCCATTTGGACTGAAGAATGCAGGATCAACATTTGCAAGGGTAGTGCACACTGCTTTCGAGCCACAGATCCACAGAAATGTAGAGGCTTACATGGATGACATCGTGGTGAAGAGCAAGAGCAAAGATACCCTGGTCCAAGATTTGGAAGAGACATTTCAGAACTTGCGCAAGATACAGCTCAAGTTGAACCCCGAGAAGTGCGTCTTTGGAGTCCCCTCCGGCAAGCTTCTCGGGTTCTTTGTGTCACAAAGGGGGATTGAAGCTAACCCCGACAAGATTAAAGCCATTGAGCAGATCGAGGCCCCGAAGCGCGTCAAGGATGTCAGAAGGCTTGCAGGTTGTGTGGCTGCTCTCAGTAGGTTCATTTCGAAGTCTGCAGAACGCGCCCTACCTTTCTTCAAAATCCTGAAGAAGGCAGGTCCCATGAAGTGGACTCCGGAAGCGGAGGCAGCGCTGCAAGATTTGAAAAGGTACCTATCCTCCACTCCAATACTTGTCGCACCTAGACCACAGGAAAAGTTGTTGCTGTACCTAGCGGCAACCAACCAGGTGGTTAGTGCTGCGTTAGTAGCGGAGAGGGAGGCCGACGAGGAGTCCGCACCACCGGCAAGCGAATCCAGCGACAAGCAGGGGGCTGCTCCGGCAAGCTCTGGCCCCGACAAGGACAACTCTGCGCAGGAACAGGAAGAAGTGCGGAAGAAGATGGTGCAGCGCCCAGTGTATTTTGTAAGTTCCCTTCTCCAGGGGGCTAGATCAAGATACTCTGGTGTGCAAAAGTTGCTTTTCGGCCTCCTCATGGCCTCGAGAAAGCTGCGCCATTACTTCCAGGCACATGAGATAACAGTGGTCACTCGCTTTCCGCTGAAGAGGATATTGCACAACCCAGAAGCAACAGGCAGGATCGTTGAGTGGGCACTGGAGCTGTCGAGCTTTGGACTCAAGTTTGAAAGTACTTCAACCATACAGAGTCGAGCTTTGGCAGAATTCATAGCTGAGTGGACCCCAACGCCCGATGAAGAAGCCCAAGAAACAAGTGCACCCGTACAAGAAGCGACAAGTGAATGGGTAATGTATTTTGATGGTGCCTTCTCGCTGCAAGGCGCCGGTGCTGGCGCGGTACTCATCGCGCCCACCGGGGAGCACCTCAAGTATGTTATCCAGATGCACTTCCCAAGAGAGCAAGCGACAAACAACACTGCTGAATATGAAGGCTTGCTCGCCGGCCTCAGGATTGCGGCCGAACTTGGGATCAGAAAGCTGATTGTGCGGGGAGACTCTCAGTTGGTGGTCCGACAAGTCAACAAGAATTATCAGAGCCCTTTGATGGAAGCTTATGTAGATGAAGTAAGGAAGCTTGAGGAGCACTTTGAAGGTCTGCAAATGGAGCACGTCCCGAGAGCTCAGAATGAAATAGCAGATGGCCTTTCAAAGTGTGCTTCGATGAAGTTACCTGTGGAACCAGGGACCTTTTTGCTCAAGCTGACTCAACCATCCGTTACACCATCAATTGGGCAGTCCAAGAAGAGAAAGTTGGTCTCCGGCGACTACTTGCCGGCGGATCTTCCTGAAACCGCCGCCAAGGTCCCAAAGATCAACGACCAGAACGCTGAGGAACAGTTTGCTCCCGCAGACCCGAGGGTCTGTGCAGTCGAAGCAAGTGTTCCCGACAAGCCTCGCCCCGGCGAGCTTGCCGGGGGACCATCAGCTCCGGCGGAACCAGAGGTTCTTGCCGTAGAAGCTGAGGTCCCCGCAGCGGCCCTCATGCCTTTGGTCCTTGCCGTTGAGCCTCGGGCTCCGGCATGGGCGCAGCAGATCGTCCGTTTTCTGCAAACTGGAACTTCCCGACGACCCAGAAGAAATAGAGAAGATAACCAGGCAGTCAAGTATGTACCAGTTCGTAGATAACGAGCTGTACAGAAGAAGGCTCAATGGTGTCAGACTGAAGTGCATCTCCAGGGAAGATGGACAGAAGTTGTTGGCAGAAATACACGGAGGCGTATGCGGCCACCACATTGGCGCAAGGGCGCTTGCCGGGAAAGCTTTCCGGCAAGGGTTCTTTTGGCAAGAAGCCCTCCAAGATGCAACTACACTAGTAACCAAGTGTGAAGCATGCCAGTTCCATGCGAAGCAGATTCATCAACCAGCTCAAGCTCTCCAAACAATCCCTTTGTCCTGGCCCTTCTCGGTCTGGGGGCTCGATATCCTCGGCCCTTTCCCCCGAGCCGTCGGGGGCTTTGAGTACTTGTACGTTGCAATCGACAAGTTCACAAAGTGGCCAGAAGTGGAACCAGTGAGAAAGGTGACAGCACAGTCAGCGGTCAGGTTCTTCAGGTCGATTGTTTGTCGTTTCGGAATCCCTAACAGGATCATCACCGACAACGGTACACAATTTACTAGTCGCACCTTCATGCAGTACGTCCAAGACCTTGGCGCCAAGGTCTGTTTCGCTTCTGTTGCTCACCCGAGGAGCAACGGTCAAGCGGAGAGGGCAAATGCTGAAGTGCTGCGCGGACTCAAGACAAGGACCTTTGACAGGCTGCGCAAGTGCGGAAGGAATTGGATAGAGGAGCTACCGGCGGCTCTTTGGTCAATCAGAACGACACCAAGTCGAGCCACCGGACAGACACCCTTTGCTCTAGTCTATGGAGCAGAGGCAGTTCTCCCCACGGAACTCGTATACAGATCTCCTCGAGTGCTCGCTTATGATGAGCTCGAGCAAGAGCAACTGCGGCAAGATGATGCATTGCTCCTCGAGGAGGAACGTCTCCAGGCTGCTGTACGAGCTGCTCGATACCAGCAAGCCTTGCGTCGCTATCATAGCCGCAAGGTCAAGGCCAGGAGTCTCGAGGAAGGCGACCTTGTTCTTCGGCGTGTTCAGTCCGCCAAGAATTCCAACAAGTTGACGCCGAAGTGGGAAGGCCCTTATCGGGTGAGACAAGTCACAAGGCCCGGCGCTGTCCGCCTTGAGACCGAAGAAGGCTTACCGGTGAGCAACTCCTGGAACATAGAGCATCTTCGCAAGTTTCACCCATAAGGCGCGGTTGCCGTGATCCGCTCTGGCAACCACCTTTTGTACAAGCTTTGCCGCTGTTGCATGTAACCCTTTGTACAAAGCCGGGCGCAGACCCCGTGCATCAGTAAAGTTTTTGTGTTTTGCGCTATTTGCCTTCTGCATGCTTTTCTTTGCTATTTGCATGTGTTATTCGGCATATTGTGCAACATACACATCCGGTAAGCATTAGCACGCCGAAAGGCCATATACTTGTTTCCCTCTTCTTTTTCCTTACCTCATAAGCAGAAAGAATGTTCCTCGCGCACAAGTTTGCCGGGGGGGAAGGAGATGGAAGAGGAACCAAGTGCTGTTCAAGAAAGAGGAGCCTTACCAAGAAGCAAGCAAGATATGAAAGCTAAGTTATTAGAATTTGATCAGTTCAAATTTTTAAATTTTAGTTGTCTTCCTTGAACAAATCACACTTTGTATGGAAAACCTGTGCGCGGAGGAACCTACCCGTAGCTAACCGCACCCTTGTCTTGTTTTCGAGTACGCTCAACGACTTAAGTGAGCTGCGACAAGTGTTGCGCCCTTGCTTCGTTTTCGAGTTCACTCAGCAAGCTAAGTGCGTTGCGACTAGCTGCGGCAAGGTTGCTTGCCGGTGAGACCTTGGCCAGCAGGCTGCTCAGAGTCCAGCACTCAGCGCTCGCGGCAAAGGACCCTTGCCGGCAAGCTCCCCGGGAGCGTAGGGTGAAAAACGTACAAAGTAGATGACCAAGACAAGGAAGATAACATTGCACTGATTGATCAAAATAAGATAAATATCTTACAAGGGATAACTTGTCGCAATGATTAATGAGTTCATAACACCCTATGCAGCAACAAAAAGAGATAAAGATAAAGGAGGCCTAATCTACGCGGTCGCCCTCAATCCTGGAGATCTTGTTCACCTTGGCGATGATGTGGGCGACCTGCTCCTTCAGCGCCTCCATGTTCGCGTCGGCCGGCAAGCTGCGGAGAACGTTGGTGAGGTTTATGCCGGGATTGCGGTATACAATCTTCGTCAGCACACGCTCCAAGGTTCCCGTGCAGAGCCGGCGAGACTCCTCGGCCAGTTGCGCGGGAATCTTCTTCCGAAGATCTGCAAGAGCCGGCGCGATCCCCCTGAAGAAGAGGCTGAGCTTGGCGCTGTGAGGGAGATTTGGGTCCGGAGAGTAGATGAGGTGCTCCAACTTCAGCGCCAGCAGCTCCTGGTCGATGTTGGACGCAGAAGATACCAAGTCCTCGGTCCATACCTCGACGGTACGGCGGAAGTTCTCGGCCGCAGTGTTGGCGCTCGCCACCAAGCCTCGCTCCTTGCGGAGCTCTTCCTTCAGCTTGGTTTCCCGGGCTCCGGCGGCGTCGAGCGAGTCCTTCAACGTGGAGACCTTCAGCTCCAGATCCTCGATGGAGTCCTTGGCGGCCTTCAGCTCGTCGCCCTTCTTAGAAAGACGCACCTGGAGTTCGGAGTTGGTGTGGGCGTCCTTCTCGCGCTCTGTGTTGAGCGCGGTGACCCTCTCCACGCTCGCCTTCAACGACTCCTCCAGCTGCGCGACCTTGGCGGCAAGCTCCTCCTTGGCGGTCTCCGCGGCGGTCGCGGCGGCTTTCGCCTCCTTCAGCTCTCCGCCAAGGGCCTGTTCCCGAGCGGCAAGGTCTTCCTCGTGGGAGTCGAGGTTGACTTTCCGCTGGGTCAGCTCTCCTTCTCGTCGGGACAGCTCCTCCCCGGCGAGCCGCTGCTGCTCTTCGGCCTCGGCCTTCTCCAGCAGCCATTCTTGATATTCCCCGGCGAGCCTCTCGCGCTTCTCCGCCACCTCGCGGAGGGCAGCCTGGTTGGCGGCGCGGAGCTCCGCCACACGCTTCTCCATATCCGCGGCGGCCTTGGCGGCAAGGGCCTCCCGAGACGCCAGCTTCGCCTGCCTGGCCCGGTAAAGGGCCAGGAGCTGGTGAAGCAGCTTCTCCTCTTCGGGCCCTTCGCTTCCGCTGGGCGCCTCGACGATCTTCAAACCCGCGGAGGCGAGGACCTCTCCATCAAAGGCCTCGCCCTCCGCGGGGGCTCGCGAAGAAGAACCCCACGGCACCTGGATGAAGATGCCGTTGGGAGCTTCAAGATAATAGCCCGCCTGCTCCTTCTCGGCGGAGGGGTCGGCGGCCGGTGCAGCACTTGATGCTCTTGCCGCCCCCGGGCCGGCAGTGCGGTCGCCGTCCCCCTCCCCGGCCGCTGCGTCCGCAGCCGGAGCGGTCTCCTCCGCGGCCGGCTCGACGGCTCCCGCCGTATCCTCGGCGACAGGAACGTCGCCGCCGCCGCCCTGCGCGCCCTCCTCCTCGATGACGATGACTTCCGTCTCCATCTGCTCGGGGGGAGGAGGATCTAGAAGAAGAAGAAAAAGCAAAAGAAGTTCAAGCAAATATCCAAAAAGAGACGAGTCCAAGAAGACGAAGTCACGGAACTTACCTTGGCGGACGTCGTCAGCGGCGGGCTCCCTCGTCGGAGTGCTCTGCCTTGGCGGAGTGGCCGCCCTCGCCGGGCTACTCGCCCTTGGCGGGGTACTCGCCCTTGGCGGACTACCCGCCCTTGGCGGAACGCTCTCCCTTGCCGGGGAGTTCGGCCTTGGCGGGGACGGCGGGGCCCGCGGCTCCTCGGGAGCGACCTCCGGACGCTCCTGGGCTTGCGGCTCCACCTCTGCAGAAGACAAAAATAATCAGGATATTAGCACAAGGACTAATCCTCAAGCGCGCCCGACGAGCGGAAGTATAGAACCCACACTTACGCTGGGGGCTGCGCTGGGGGCTGCTCCTCGGAGCAGCACTTGGGTCCGGCAGGCTTGGCTCCGGCACGTCTCCAGTCGCCGCGATGGGCGAGTCATCCGCGACCTCAACTACAGGCACCTTGGCCTTCTTTGCCACTCGCTCCGCCAAGGTCCTGGAGTTCAAACAAAAAGCAAGATCAGAATCTGCAATAATCAAGACGAAATTTAAGAAGATGCAAGATCTCGAATACTTACTCCTGTTCCTCCTCGTCGTCGTCGTCGCTCAGGGCGGAGAAGTCAAACTCCACCTGAGGCGCGTCCGCGCGGGGAGCAGGAGGCGAAGACTCCCTCGGGCGCTTGGCGGTCCCCGGGGCTGGGGGCTGCGAAGACCCAGCCCCTGTGGCAGCCGGGGCCCGGGGAGCGGGCGGAGCCGCCGCTCCGCTCTGTGAAGACTCCCTTCCGCTCGGCGCTGGCTTGCGGGGCGCTTCTGATGTGGCCTGCTTGCGGGGTGCCTCTGCCGTGGCCTGCGCGCGGGCCGCCTCCGCCGTGGCTGGTGCGCCGGGCGCCCCCGTCACAGCTTGACTCCCTCGGGGAGCTCGCGCTGCCCGGCGAGTTGGCTGTTGCCGGGGCGCATGTGCCCTTGTCCCCGTCGTCGCCTTGCGGAGACGTTTCATCGGAGACCGCCTAGGGCTTGCCCGTGGCGGGGAGGTCTCCGACGACGAGGAGATGTCGTCGGCGTAGAGCCCCAGAGACCCGTCGGAGTCCTCGGCGGCCTCGGCGTCGTCCTCCTCCTCCTCCTCCCCGGCAGGCTTGCTGGGCCCAGCGCCCTGCGCTGCGGCCTCTTTCCCTCCGGCGCCTCCGCTCCCTCCGGCGCCTCCGCTCCCTGCGGCGCCCCTGTTCCCTCCGGCGGCGTTGCCTCTCGCCGCGGCCTCCGTCTGGATTCCAAGGATCCCGGAGTGCCTCAAGGATGGGACCCCGGCGAGCTCGTCGGGAGGAAGCTTCAGTAGCCTGCGGATCTCCGCCTCCTCTGCTTGGCAGGACGCTTCCACAGCCTCTGCCTCCTCGGGCGTGAAGCCGAATTCTCCTGCCGCTGCGGCTACAGCGGCCTCTTCAACTCGAGATGCTATGTACGCTATCTCCTGGTCGGTGGTGTCCCGTGTCAGCTCCCGGACCTCGTTCTTGTTCTTCGCCACCTCCGTCAAGTTGTCGAAGAAGTTCAAGACGACGTCTGGCTTGGGCGGAATCCACGTGCGGTCGACGCCGTGCGAGTCGCACGCGGGCATCATGGCGCGAAGGGAATCCCGGGCCGTGCTGTTGCAGAGAGGCACCACTCCCCGGGGGCCCCTGAACCATTCTGGGTGGGCCGGGTCATGCTTAAATAGTTCCCGGACCATCCCCTTCAGCTCCAGCGATGTGAAGTTGAAGTTGAGCCCGGGGCGCAGCCTCATTATGTCCGCCGAGTTGCCGTACTCCCAGGACGGCCTCTTCCTGTCTTGGAGAGGGGCGATGCGGCGGCGGAGGAAGTCTGTGCCTACTTCTCCGACGGACAACCTTGCTACCCGGAGACGAAGAATCCTGATGAGGGCGACGTCGAGCTTGCTGTCGTCCGAATCCAGCTCGCTCCAGTCCCTGCCGCGCACGATAGGTGTTGTGCGCGGCGCGGTGAAAGATTGCGGCTGGTCCTCGACAATCCAACACCAGTCAGCACGCCACTCCTCCCACTTGCCGCGGAGCTCCCCCGGCAAGTAGGACTCCTTGTTCAGACGAAAAACCCAAGATATTCCTCCGGAGAGGGGGGCGCCGGCCTCTGCTCTAGGGGTGAAGAAGTGCCTAAACAGCGCTACGTTTGGGTATATCCCAATATAGTTTTCGCACATATGTGCGAAAACCGCCATCGTGAGGATGGCGTTGGGGGTGAAGTCGAGAAGATGGAGGCCGTAGGTGTGCATTATGTCACAGAAGAATTCGGAAAAAGGAGGGCAAAGACCGCAGTGGAAGAAGGCTGCGAAGAAATAGTACCCGCCGGGGTAGTTGTCCTTGGCGGCGGCCGGATAGGCTCGGGTGCGGGGGTGCGCCTTGGTCTTCTTGGACCAGAACAAGTAATAGTTGTTCCAGAGCTCCCGCGCGCTGAGCCTCGGCGAGAAGACGAGGTTCCACTTCCGCAGCAAGGTAAGCCTCGCCGCTTGCTCCGATTTCTCCTTCTTGGTCTTCTCCGCCTTCGCCTTCTCGGTCTTCGGGGCCATGGCGGAGGCGGCTAGGGAAGGGGGACGAAGAGTCCGGCGGCGCCGCAGATGCGGTAGGCGACGGCGGAGGTGTGGAGGCGGAGCGCAAAGGGGACCTCTGGAGATGGAAGAAGATGCAATGAAGGCGTAGGAGGGGAACCGCTCCTGCTTCCTCTGCTTTTATGGGGAAGTGGGGGGCGTTTTGCTCTTTCCATTAAAAGAACGTGGCCACGTCCCATCCCACGACGCCGCAATCGACGCGTGCCGTTACGGGGGGACGCGGCGGATGCGGAAGTGGATTCGGCGTGCCGTGGGCCGCGCGGGTCCGTGCACTGTTTTGGGCCTGGCCCAACAGCGCTCGGCACCGTGTGTGGCCTAGGCCCGGGGGCTCCTGTCGGTGTACTAAGGTAGGGGTACCTCAGTACCCCAACTTGTGCACGGACGGTAGCAGCTTCCCGTGGCAGGGCCTACCACGTGCTCGCCGTAGACCTTCCTGCTGCATATAAAACCATTCAAAAACAAAGTATACAAGACAGAAGATCGAGACCCCGGCAAGTGGAGCTTGCCGGGAAGGCCGTTCCAGGCTCAAGATTACCTCACTCACGCGAGGCCCTGGCAAGAGGAGTTTGCCAGGAGGACTAGAAGATTATATTACAGAAGGCATGCCTCGGCGCTATATGCGCCCCGGCAGGGTCCGGGGAGCGACAAGCTTCAGAGCCCGGCAAGATCCCGGGCCCGGCAAGGTCAAGACCCCGGCAAGGTGCTTGCCGGGGAGAGTTATGCTGTGTGCCCGCGCTCCAGCTCATCGAACCACGCGTCGCCCTGGGGCCATTCTAGGGACGCGTGGCGGACGGCTGTGCAGCCTGGGGGACACGGTGGCACTCCGCGGTGGTGAAACCATCGCCGTGGCAAACGGAGACGCAAGGGCGGGCGCTTTTGGGGTCGACGGCGACGGGCATTAAATTCCTTTGTCCCCCACTGTCAAAGTAGGTAGCGACCACTGTTCATCCACTGTAGCTCCACTATTCCCGCACTGTGACAACTACCACCTCTTTTACATTTTTACCCCTTCTCCTACGTTGACACCTGTCGGTGACCCCTTGCACTATAAAAGGAGGCCCATGCACAACGTGGAGGGGGTTCGGAACTTAGATCGCTCACTCGCTCGGTGTAGCTAGTTCTGCAAGCTCCCGAGCTCTCCAACTCAATACAAACTAAGCAGGAGTAGGGTTTTACGCGTCCATCGCGGCCCGAACCTGGGTAAAACTGCCCGCGTGTTCGCTACGATCTGCTCTTCGTGCTCCCTCCGCCCTCTTACCGCACAAGCAAGGGGCTCCGGTCCCATAGGTGCTCGTGGTGGACAGTTTCCCCCGACACCAAGTAAACCGTTTACTTTTTTGCCAAAAATCACTTTTTTATGGAGTGTTATAAAAAGTAATAAATTATGTGTTTACACTTTTTATCAAAAGTAGACCACAGTGGATGCACACTTCCCAAGTTTCATGAATTTTCAAGCTTTATTTCTATATATCATCCATTTGCTGAATTTCTACAACCTTATTTGAACTAGCTCAAATTTGAACTACAAGCGTTATGTATGCATGTCCTGAAAATTGGCAAAAATCATTAATACCTTTTGAATTGGTGGTGTAGGCACTGGGCACAACAAAAGTTGTAATTCCCAATAGTTTGGTAGGCCTTGTCAACCTTGCAAGTCTGACCTCATTTTGAAAAAATTCAAAGAAACTAAAAAAAGCCTCAAAATGAAATCCTTGTGCATGGAGCCCTTTTGTGTGAACTAGTTACTGGAAAAAATCATGGAATTGCAATACCACAATTTTGAAAGAAAAAACCTTCACAAAATGGTCTATCCACTATGAAGTTGTATGGATTTTAATGCATATGTCCATATTCATGGCCACATCCATGGCCCAGTTCATAATTACATGTCCAAATTTGGCACACCCATGGGTGTTACCATTGTGGACAATGTTAGCATAGCAATTATAGTTTTTTTTGGAATGAAAACTTACTATGTTGTCAAGTAAGTGCCATTAAAAAGTAACAAAATTGGGGTTTTCCAATATTCACCCAAAGTAGATCACACTGGATGCACACTGCCCAAGTTTCATTTTTTTCAAGATTTATTTCTATATTACATCCATTTACTGAATTTCTACAGATTTATCTGAAGTAGCTCAAATTTGAACTACAAGTGTCACGTATGTATGTCATGAAAATTGGCACAAATAATCTATACCTTTTGAATTTGTGGTGTAGGAACAGGGCACAACAAAAGTTATAATTCCCAGCAGTTTGGTAGGTCTGGTCCACCTTGCAAGTTTGACCTCATTTTGAAAAAGAAAATCAAAGAAAATGAAAAAGCCTAAAAAATGAAATCCTTGTGCATGGAGCCCTTTTGCGTGACTAGTTATTGGAAAAAAAATCATAGACTTGCAATACCACAAATTTTATGAAATAAACTTCACAAAATGGCCTATCCACTATGAAGTTGTATGGATTTCAATGCAAATGCCCATGGTCATGGCCCCATGGCATAGTTCATAATTACATATCCAAATTTGGCACACCCATGTGTGTTACCATTGTGGACAATGTTAGCATAGCAATTATAGTTTTTTTGGAATTAAACCTTATTTTTCCATTTTTGAAGTGCTAGAAATCATTTTTGTGTGAAGTAAGTGCTATAAAAAGTAATAAAATTGGGTGTTTCCATTTTTCATCCAAAGTATACCAAAGTGGATGCATGCTACCCAAGTTTCATGAATTTTCAAGCTTTATTTTTATATTTAATCCATTTACCGAATTTCTATAGATTTATCTGAACTAGCTCAAATTTGAACTACAAGTGTCATGTATGTATGTACTGGAAATTGGCAAAAACCAAATTTTACCTTTTGAATTGGTGGTGTAGGCACTTGGCACAACAAAAGTTGTAATTCCCAACAGTTTGGTTGGTCTGGTCAACCTTGCAAGTTTGACCTCATTTTGGAAAAAATCAAAGAAAATAAAAAAACGTTAAAAATGAAATTCTTGTGCATGGAACGCTTTTGTGTGAACTACTTAATGAGAAAGATCATGGACTTGCAATACCATAATTCTGAAGAAAAAAAACTTCACAACATAAATTCCTTTTGCATGGATCCCCTTTTAATCAAGTTTTGCATGTTCCTTTTTGGTAAGATTTGCTTGTTGCTATTTTAGGTAAGTTTTGCATGTTGTTGCTACTTTAGTTAAGTTTTTCATGATGCACACATGCAAAAACCATCTAAATATACAAAATCCAAAATGAACCATATGCTAATTCATTAAGCACACTGAAATAACATAAATATTTTCATATAATGATGGGCATCCACAATTCGGAATCCTCATCACTTGCTAGAAGGGGGTTGGAGATGCTTAAGATAGTGAGACATTCGCTGCTAGGACTATTCATCATTCTGCTCAAACTGAGGGTTGGGCTCATAGTCCACCAAAATTGGAACAGTCTTGCAGCCCGACTTGCTCTCCAATCTAAGAAGCAGTAAATCCTCCTCGGCATCAGCATTGAAAAGCTCCTGGTCATCCATCAGATCATCCTCGTCATCCAATGCAATAGTCAAATCCATGTATGCTTGCGAAGGATGAGTGATGATCTCGATACTGCCTGGTAGGCCATGACTTCTGCATCCTCCTCCTACTCCCGCTCATCGTCATATTCCTCCTCCTCCTCCTCCTCATTAGAAACTTCTTCCTCTTCCTCCTCCTCCTCGTCTGAAACTTCTTCCTCCTCCTCCTCCTCCTCCTCCTCCTCATCGGCATCTTCTTCCTCCTCATCATCATCGTGTGAATCCTCCTCCTCTAATTCCTCATCGACAACATCGATAATATGCAAGTTCACATGCCCTTCTAGCTCTGGGATTCAGCGACGAGAGGCGGGAGCGGTACTCGTACCAGCAAGCTCGCTGTCGAGGATCCGACGACTCCATCGCCTCTACCATTGCTTAGAGGAGGATCTCCATTGTGTTTGCCCCTTGCCTTCAAGAACCATCCACTTCAGTTCATCTGTTGTTACTTCCAAGGTCATGTCCAGCGAGTGCAACTCGAGAGATTTCACGCTTGCAAACCAGGAGCATATTTCCTTGCACTTGGCCAGCAACTGCTCATCTCCGGCTCAATACTCTTCCATATCACCCTCTTCCATCTAGGTAGATCTAGTAATCAATCAAATAAGAAATTCACAAATCAAAATTTAAAAAATGAAAGCGATTATATGGATTAAAATTACTACATAATCGAAAATGGGCTCCTATGATTGGATCCTAATTTCTAGGTTTTTTTACACACTAGCTGCCACTATCACGATTCCAATTCAAAATAAACGTCAATGTTGTTCGAAATAATGGATCAGCTAAACGAATAACAATTAAATTGTACATTCAATCGACTAATCCTAATTGCTAGGATTTCAATTAGAAATGCACATGTAGCCCAACTATATTGGATGGTTCCTGCGGGGCGCGATGTATCAATGTGTTGCTTCGCCATCGGAGCTTAGGCAAACGGTTGGAGTGGACAGTGGGGCTTTCAGAGCAGGACGGCGACGAGACTGCAATGGGAATGGCGGCGGCGGAGGCTGGCTGGGGATGCAATTGCTCATTTGGGGTCGGGCTATTTGGGGAGGGGGGATTGATAGATCACCGAGCCCAGGTGTCGGTTCAATATCCGACGTATCTCGTAGTAGGGGTCCTAAGCTAGGCGTCTTGGAGCGATGGTAACATGGGCACGGGGTTTTGCCCAGCTTCGGGCTCTCTCGAAGAGATAATACCCTACATGCTGCTTTTGATTGTATTCATATGGGTGTAGTACAGAGTACATGTATCTACGAGATAGTAGTAATGAATATGAGATGTAATGTCCTGTCCCTTGACTAGCCTGCCTCAGTTTATATAAGACACCGGAGGCCTAGGGTTTTTAGGAGAGTCCTCGCCTTGGTCGCCAAGTTTTGTGGAGTCTTCATTGTATGCGGCATGGGTTGTCCGAACTAGCCCAATAGTGAACCACCATGGGGGTCCTCAGCCCGATACACCTATTCGGGAGAAGACGTGTTGAGTACCCCCTAGTCCAAGACACCGTCAGTAACCCCCTGAACTGGTCTTCATGTTGGGGACGCTCCTCGATTCTTCCGAACTGTTCTTCGTCTTCGGTCATCGGTCTTGAAAACTGGTTCAACAAATCTTCTCATCTTTGATCTTGAGGATCGTCGAAGTTCATCCGAAGAGTTTACACATCGGGTATCCGAGGAGCCCTTTTAAGTTTCCGGCTTTTATCAATGCCTTGTTAATTTTATGCCACTCCTCGGGTTTGAAGTTGTTCCCGGGCGGCAGTATCCCCCTGCGTCCGAGTTCCAACGTCGAACTGCATTCGAGGTATCTTTTGCAGCCGAGCACCAACACCGGACCGCTTCCGAGCTCCAACGCCGGAATGTATCCGAGCTCCAACGACGGACTGTATCCGAAAAGTATTGTTACAGCTGAGCTCTAACGCCGAACTGCATCCGAGCTCCAGCGCCGAACTATGACCAAGCTCCAACGCCGGATTATGTCCAAGGTGTCATAGATCACCTTGGCTCAAAAAAGTTGAAGGAGTTTAGCCGAGCTTAATGCCGGAAATGCCCTCTATGGAGCTAGCCACTGGTGCCCGAGCTTTATGCCGGGCTGCTTCCGAGGTGCTGCACCACCCCGACTGCAGGCCGATTTTTTGTCAATATTTTTGATTGGTGCAATTTATTCTCTACCGAGATATATAGCCAGTAGCCCTCAAGGTGTGTATCGGTCTGAAACCCGAGATGCACCTGAAGGATGACATAAGACCGCTGACCCCAGTAGCCCCTGAGACTCAGGTTGATTCGCAAAATTGGCCCGAGGATCAACTCCTAGCTTGGCAGAATACTTCGGGATATGAAAAGCGGTGTGCAAAGTCCTCGAGACTCAGGTTGGGTGCGGCCAACCAACCTGAGGATCATAATCTCCTCAAAAACTATATTGCACTTAAATTTTCTGCATTGGATTGTTAATGCAGTAGCCCCTGAGAAAAATGGCCGACCCTAGGATCGTACCTCCTCGGGAACAAGTTCAACTGTCATGTATGTTTTGACAATACCGAGGTGGAGTTCAGCAGGAAAGATGCCGAACTGTAGTTTTATAAAAGAGTTTCATGCCAAACACCTCAACCGAGAGAATGTCCCGCTTCCTGAAACAGAAAATAGGTGAAAGATGTTATAAGCTCAAAAAATGCCAACAAACATGCGTAAAAAACTTTATGTCTAGATTGAATCAAGATGTTTTTGTGCCAATATGAAATTGGTCTTAAAATTGTACTTTCGTCATGCTTTGACATGACACATCTGATCTCTAGACTTCAAGTGGGTCAGCCCTCGGCTTCAACCTCCCAATCCCGAAGGCGGAGTCTTTCTCAGGCCAGTTTAGCGAACTAATCGCGAGCGGCTCTAGTGAGAAAACAGGCTACCCGGCTATTGATCATACACCCGAGTCGAGAAAGGAGTGGTAGAAAAAAGACTGTGCAACGACTAATAAAACGGCTCATACTAATTCAAGAGCCCCCAAGTGACTTGGGTAAAAGAATTTTATATATAATGAGTGTATGTACCGAAGTACTTATATCATATCTGTGTTCGCCCAAACTTTCAAACGCGTCTTAACCGACCGTCAACAATAATTCTCGAAGAAATCAATTCATGCGAAACGAACATGATTTAAAAACTAGCACCTGATCATCCCATCGCTCCGCGACGAACGCCGAGCAGGCCCTTAATGAAAGCACCAATGTCGGTTCAATATCCCGTGTATCTCGTAGTAGGGGTCCTAAGCTAGGCGTCTTGGAGCGATGGTAACATGGACACGGGGTTTTACCCAGCTTCGGGCTCTCTCGAAGAGATAATACCCTACATGTTGCTTTTGATTGTATTCATATGGGTGTACTACATAGTACATGTATCTACCACAAGATAGTAGCAATGAATATGAGATGTAATGTCCTATCCCCTGACTAGCCTAGCCTCGGTTTATATAAGACACCGGAGGCCTAGGATTTTTAGGAGAGTCCTCGTCTTGGGCACCAAGTTTTGTGGAGTCTTCCTTGTATGCGGCATGAGTTGTTCAAACTGGCCCAATAGTGAACCACCATGGGGGTCCTCGGCCCGATACACCTGTTCATGAGATGACATGTTGAGTACCCCCTATTCCAAGACACCGTCAGCAGGTCCAACTTGTCATAAGCAGTCATGGCCACGACCCACCTACCATTCGCGACCCACATGTCCAAAGAAGTGAGGACCCACACGTTAGTAATTGAGAAGGTATCGGTCAACTGCATTAACCCGACGACAATACTTCGTTTGTGCTTTTGTGAGAATGGGCTGAGTGGTGGAGGGCAAAAGTGAGAAAAATTAGATGCTATGGGAAAAATCGAGTACGACTAAAAAAGGAGTGGCATAGAAATAGAAATCCCTTAAAATTAATGACAATGTTGATGGAAAATGGCGCGCCACCAACTAGAGTTGTGGCTAGCTGTTTTTCCACTAGTGAAACCATAATCATTATTCTAATTTTCCAATAAGGTCAAGGTGAAAGTGCAACTAATCCCCGGGTGGTTTTGGTAATTCATAAAAACATATAGCTCATTGAACTAATATTCATTTAAGATAAATATTTCAGGATGTTCAATGATTGGTATGGCATGGACTAGAGAAGTGGACCCCTCAAAATGATAAGGACAAAGATTAGCAAAATCTCAACTCTTCATTTCTATTTTAGTGATCCAAGATCACTTTGAGTCCATAGGAAAGCCAATACTACTAGAAGGGGATGAGGTGTTGCTTAATGATCTGGTTGCTCAAGTGCTTAGTGATATTGCTCCAAAACCCTCAACCACTTTCTCCACAAATATGTCCAAACCCTAATTTCCAAACTCGGCCCCATAGATTCTTTCTACCCAACGCCACCGAGTTCATTTGACATAGCCACTGCCTAAACCCTAACAAATCGGTCCAATCGATATGGATCGCAGTCTCGCCAAGATGGTCTTGCCAACTCTGTGTTTCTTGTTGCAATTATTTCGGTCTCACCGAAACTTGCAATCGATCTCACCGAGATGGCTTGACCAACTCTATTGTTCCTATTGTAATCATTTCGGTCCCATGAGATAGTTCAATCGACGCCACCGAGACGCGGTTTTCCCTAAGCCCTAGCACATCGGTCCCACCGAGTTGTTCTAGTCGGTCAAACCGAGATTCCTAACATCCATATTTTTGAACAGGTCGATGCCATCCAGTTTTGTCAAAAGTGTGTAAATTTGGATTTTATGTCGAGGCTATATATACCCTCCACCTGTTCTTACTCACAGAGGAGAGCCATTAGAACGAGCCTACACTTCCACAATTTATTTTCTGAGAGAGAACCACCTACTCTTGTGTTGAGATCAAGAGATTCCATTCCTACCATTTGAACCTTGATTTCTAGCCTTCCCCAAGTTGCTTTCCACTCCTATTCTTCTTCCACCATATCCAACTTTGTGACAAAGAGTTGAGTGTTGGGAGAATATAATTTGAAGCACAAGAGCAAGGATTTCATCATCAACACATCATATATTACCTTTTTTAGAGTGGTGTCTCCTAGATTGGTTAGGTATCGCTTGGGAGCCTCCGTCGTGATGTGGAGTTGAACCAAGATGTATGTAAGGGCATGGAGATCGCCTGCTTCGTGAAGATCTACCGGAGTGAGGGTGGGCGATGGCCATGGTCGGATAGACAATGTTTCTTCTTCGTGGACCCTTCGTGGGTGGAGCCCTCCATGGACTACACAGCCGTTACCCTTCGTGGGTTGTAGTCTCCATCAACGCGGACGTACGATAGCACCACCTATCGGAAGCGACAAAAATCTCTGTGTCTCCATTGAGTTTGCCTTCTCCAAACCCTTCCCTTTACCTTCAAATGCAATGTTTTACTTTCTGCTGCTATACTCTTAGAATTCCATGTGTAGGTTGATGGCTTGACTTGTGCTAAATGCTAAAATCTGCCAACAACTAAAATTGGAAAAAATATATTTGGTCAACTAGTCTAATAACCCCCTCCAGGCATACTTTCAATCCTACAAGTGGTATCAGAGATTTGTTGTCAATTAGCCTTGATTTCCATAGCTTTGGTGATCATAGCCTTGGTTTCACAACCTAGGAGAGAATGGCGTCTAGCGAGGGTAACTATCACCGTAGAGATCCTTACTGTGATGGTACAAATTTTGCTAGTTGGAAGCATATGATGAAAATGCATATTCTTGGTCATAACGCTGCAGTTTAGATTGCTTCTCGTATTGTCTGGTAAGGTAAATCCTTTGAAGATGGTAGAGAACCAGATCGTGAAGCGACAGTAGAAGAAATGAGGATGTTGCAATAGAACGCTCAAGCTTACAATATTCTCTTCAATGGATTGTGCCCCGAAGAATTCAACAAAATCAACCGCCTTGAGAATGCAAACGACTTTTGGGATACTTTGGTTGATATGCACGAAGGTACCGAGTCCGTCAAGGAATCCAAGTTGGATGAGCTTCAAAGTCAACTTGACAAGTTCAAGATGAAGGATGGTGAAGGAGTCGCTGAAATGTACTCTAGGCTTGCTCTCATTACAAATGAGATTACTGAGTTAGGAAGTGACGAGATGAATGATAAATTCATCATCAATAAGATCCTTAGAGCATTGGATGAAAAATATGATATTGTGTGCACATTGATCCAAATGATGCCCAATTACAAAGATCTCAAGCCCACAGAAGTCATTGGTAGTATTGTTGCTCATGAGATGTCACTCAAGGATAAGGAAGAGCTTCAAAATAAGTCCAGTGTTGCCTACAAAGATTCATGTGATGCTCCTACAACTCAAGTGAGAAGAAAGTCTTCAATGAACAATTGAGCTTAATGGTGAAGAACTTCAATAAATTCTACAAGTGTTGAAGCAAAGATAGAAGATCAAAGTCAAGGTCCTACAATGACAAAAGATCTTCTAGTCTAGATTGCAATTGCTAGAATTGTGGAAGACCCGAAATCTATTCCAGTGAGTGTATGGATCCCTACAAGAAAAGAGAAGATTCACCCAAAATGAGAAGTAAAAGAGACAAACCATCTCATAGAGAGAGAAGGAGTAGAGATGATCTCTATGAACGAAGAGCCTCTCAAAGAAGCAAGGATTCGGAAAGGAAATACAAGTCATCAAAGAGCTACACAAGACAAAGATATCAAGCTCATATTGGTGAATGGATTTCCGGCTCCGATTCCGACACTCACTCTGAGAGAAGTTATCAATCCGACTCCGACTATAGTCAAGATGAAGGTGTTGTCAGAATTGCTCTAGTATCGTCCAACTCCTATGACATATTTGATTCACCAAATAAAGGAATTGGAAGATGCTTCGTGGCTAAAGCCCCAAGGTATCACACCCAAAGTATCTTGATTTCAGTAGTGATGAAGATGATTTGCTAGGTGATGATGTGTTACTTGTTGAGAAAACTAGTGATGAAAACTATGATGAACTTGCTAGTACTCATGATAGTCAAGATGAAACGGATGTCAATGATATGAAGGAGATTGAGCGTATAATTAAAGAACTAAACACTCTTAAGTTAGCTCATGAAACAACTCTAGAGGATCATAGAGAGATCCTAAGAACTCATGAGAAGCTATGCTTTCGAGAAGATAAATTTAGAGCAAGAGCATGCGTGTCTAAAAGCTATCAATGATGATCTTTGAAAGAAGAGTTCTTCTTACATTTCCAAACGTCTTGTCTTGTCTACTTATATGCCACAAGTTAAAACTAGTAACAGGAGAAATAAATATTCTTCCTCTAGTAGCAACAATAACTGTGCTAAATCCAATAGTGTTGCTTTTAGTAATTCTCTTGATTCCACTAACGATTCTCTTAGACAAGTTACACTTGATCAAGAAAATAGCTTATTGAAGGGAATTATAGAGAAAGATGTTTACAATAGTCTTGCCAGGAGTAAGCAATTTGAGGAAATTTTACACAAGCAAGGAAGGCATCGGAAGAATCAAGGTGTTGCTTTTGAATGAAAGTTCAATGCCAATGAACTTGAATGGGCAGAGATCAATACCCCAAGAGAAAGTGTGTTCCTCAACAAGAGAAGTACGACCCCACTTCTTTTAAAGGAACACAAGCTCAAGATGATCTTACATCACAAGACCACAAGCTAAAAGGCAATGACAAGCTTCAAGAAGAGATTGACTCATTTGAAGAAGCCCCTAAGGCCATGGTCAAGTGGGTCCCAAGACTACGTCAAGCTCTACTTCATCAAGTTCAATTACGATTCCAAGGATACCTATCAAGTTGATGTGGATCCCAAATAAGAAGAACTAGAGTGTTCTTGAGGGTGACTCTGCCAACATACTTCACTCGAATTCATTTTGGCGAGGACTTGTGCAATCAACTTTCATATCTTGCACTAGTTCATGGAGTCACAAACCCTCATGTTTGTAAGACGCAGGACAAGGTAACAAAATGATTTCATGGACATCATCATATGTGCAATTCACTCTATGTCTTTGGATATACTTGTATGTTCCTTTGGGACTAACCCATGTAGGTATTGAAAGTGCAATGCTACCTCTTGAGGATGTGTTGGTTTTCCCTTGAAGAGGAAAGGGTGATGCAACAAAGTAGCGTAAGTATTTCCCTCAGTTTTTGAGAACCAAGGTATCAGTCCAGTAGGAGACTACATGTAAGTCTCCTAGTACCTGCAGAAACAATCAAGAACCATGCAACCAACGCGATAAAGGGGTTGTCAATCCCTTCACAGCCACTTGCAAAAGTGAGATATGGTAAATATAATAAGATACGTATTTTTGGTATTTTTGTTGTATAGATTGAAAATAAAGATTGCAAAATAAATAGTAAACTAGAATTGTAGATCGAAAACTTATATGATGTAAAGTAGACCCGGGGCCATAGGTTTCACTAGTGGCCTCTCTCAAGATAACATATATTACGGTGGGTGAACAAATTACTGCCTAGCAATTGATAGAATAGCGCATAGTTATGAGAATATCTAGGCATGATCATGAACATAGGCATCACGTCCGTGTCAAGTAGACCGAAACGATTCTGCATCTACTACTATTACTCCACACATCGACCGCTATCCAGCATACATCTAGAGTATTAAGTTCATAAGAACAGAGTAACGCCTTAAGCAAGATGCCATGATGTAGAGGGATAAACTCAAGCAATATGATATAAACCCCATCTTTTTATCCTAGATGGCAACAATACAATACGTGTCTGTTCCCTTTCTGTCACTAGGATCGAGCACCGCAAGATTGAGCCCAAAGCTAAGCACTTCTCCCATTGCAAGAAAGATCAATCTTGTAGGCCGAACCAAACTGATAATTCGAAGAGACTTGCAAAGATATTAAATCATGCATATAAGAATTCAGAGAAGAACCAAATATTGTTCATAGATAATCTTGACCATAAACCCACAATTCATCGGATCTCGACAAACACACCGCAAAAAGAATTACATCGAATAGATCTCCAAGAACATCGAGGAGAACTTTGTATTGAGAACCAAAGAGAGAGAAGAAGCCATCTAGCTAATAACTATGGACCCGAAGGTCTGTGGTAAACTACTCACACATCATCGGAGAGGCTATGGTGTTGATGTAGAAGCCCTCCATGATCAAATCCCCCTCCGGCGGAGTGCCAAAAAAGGCCCCAAGATGGGATCTCACGAGCACAGAAGGTTGCGGCGATGGAAAAGTGGTTTCGTGGCTCCCCTGGATGTTTTCAGGGTATAAGAGTATATATAGGCAAATGAAGCAGGTCGGTGGAGCTACGAGGGGCCCACAAGGGTGGGGCGCGCCTACCCCCTGGGCGCGCCCTCCTGCCTCGTGGCCGCCTCGTTGCTTCCTCGACTTCCACTCCAAGTCTCCTGGATTGCATTTGTTCCAAGAAAGACCCTCGCGAAGGTTTCGTTCCATTTGGACTCCGTTTGATATTCCTTTTCTGCGAAACACTGAAATAGGCAAAAAAACAGCAACTGGCACTGGGACTCCGATTAATTGGTTAGTCACAAAAATAATATAGAAGTGTATATTAAAGCCCATTAAACATCCAAAACAGATAATATAATAGCATGGAACAATAAAAAATTATAGATACGTTGGAAACGTATCAAGCATCCCCAAGCTTAATTCCTCGTCGTCCTCGAGTAGGTAAATGATAAAAACAGAATTTTTGATGTGGAATGCTACCTAACATAATTTTCAATGTAATTTTATTTATTGTGGCATGAATGTTCAGATCCGAAAGATTCAAGACAAAAGTTTAATATTGACATAAATATAATAATACTTCAAGCACACTAACAAAGCAATCATGTCTTCCCAAAATAACAAGGCCAATGAAAGTTCATCCCTACAAAAATCCTATAGTTTGACTATGCTCCATCTTCGTCACACAAAATATTCAAATAATGCACAACCCCGGTTTTAGCCAAGCAATTGTTTCATACTTTAGTATTCTCAAACTTTTTCAACTTTCACGCAATACATGAGCGTGAGCCATGGATATAACACTATAGGTGGAATAGGGTGGTGGTTGTGGAGAAGACAAAAGAGGAGCAAGATGCTCTCACATCAACTAGGCGTATTAATGGGCTATGGAGATTCCCATCAATAGATATAATTGTGAGTGAGTAGGGATTGCCATGCAACAGATGCACTAGAGCTATAAATGTATGAAAGCTCAACAAAGGAAACTAAGTGATTGTGCATCCAACTTGCTTGCTCACGAAGACCTAGGGCATTTTAGGAAGCCCATCATCGGAATATACAAGCCAAGTTCTATAATGAAAAAATCCCACTAGTATATGAAAGTGATAAAATAAAAGACTCTCTATCATGAAGATCATGGTGCTACTTTGAATCACAAGTGTGGAAATGGATAGTAGCATTGTCCCTTGTCTCTTTTTCTCTCATTTTTTGGAGACTCCTCTTTTTTGGAGACTCTTTCTCTTTTTTGGTCTTTATCCTTTTTTGCATTTTTTTCACACACGGGACAATGCTCTAATAATGATGATCATCACACTTCTCTTTATTTACAACTCAAGGATTACAACTCGATACTAGAACAAAATATGACTCTATATGAGTGCCTCCGGCGGTGTACCGGGATGTGCAATGAATCAAGAGTGACAAGTATGGAAAAATTATGAATGGTGGCTTTGCCACATATACAATGTCAACTACATGATCATGCAAGGCAATATGAAAATGATGGAGTGTGTCATAATAAACGGAATAGTGAAAAGTTGCATGGCAATATATCTCGGAATGGCTATGGAAATGCCATAATAGGTAGGTATGGTGGCTGTTTTGAGGAAGGTATATGGTGGATGTATGGTACCGGCGAAAGTTCCGCGGCACTAGAGAGGCTAGCAATGGTGGAAGGGTGAGAGTGCGTATAATCCACGGACTCAACATTAGTCATAAGGAATAATTGTATTGGTGCCCCTAGTTGGGTCACACTCGACAGGTTTGCCCCTAGTTTTTCAACAATTGTGGTTTTGCCCGGCTCACTTCACTCGCCTTGTGTTTTTGCCCTTCCGGGGCGGTTCCGACCAATGAGCAGCCGCCACGTGGCGAACCGTGATTGGTCGGAACCACCCTGGAAGGGCAAAAACACAAGGCAAGTGAAGTGAGCTGGGCAAAACCACAATTATTGAAAAACTAGGAGCAAACCTGTCTAGTGTGACCCAACTAGGGGCACGAATGCAAAAATCCCTAGTCATAAAGAACTCACATACTTATTCCAAAAATCTACAAGTCATCAAAACCAAGCACTACACACATGCTCCTAGGGGAAGGGTTGGTAGGAGTTAACCATCGCGCGATCCCGACCTCCACACAAAGGAAGACAATCAAAGAAATACCTCATGCTTCAAAATTGTTACACAACGGTTACCATACGTGCATGCTACGGGACTTGCAAGCCTCAACACAAGTATTTCTCAAATTCACAATTACTCTACTAGCATGGCTCTAATATCACTATCCTCATATCTCAAAACAATTATCTAGCATCAAACTTCTCATAGTATTCAACACACTTTATATGAATGCTTTTATTATACCCATCTTGGATGCCCATCATATTAGGACTAGTTTTATAGCCAAAGAAAATTACCATCCTATTGTAAAACACTCTCAAAATAATATAAGTGAAGCATGAGATATCAATAATTTCTATAAAATAAAACCACCACCGTGCTCTAAAAGATATAAGTGAAGCACTAGAGCAAAATTTATCTAGCTCAAAAGATATAAGAGAAGCACATAGAGTATTCTAATAAATTCCGATTCATGTGTGTCTCTCCCAAAAGGTGTGTACAGCAAGGATGATTGTGGTAAACTAAAAAGGAAAGACTCAAATCATACAAGACGCTCTAAGAAAAACACATATCATGTGGTAAATAAAAATATAGCCTCAAGTAAAGTTACCGATAGACGAAGACGAAAGAGGGGATGACTTCCCGGGGCATCCCCAAGCTTAGGCTTTTGGTTGTCCTGGAATTTTACCTTGGGGTGCCTGGGAATCCCCAAGCTTAGGCTCTTGACACTCCTTATTCCAAAATCCATCAATTCTTTACCCAAAAACTTGAAAACTTCACAACACAAAACTCAAAAGAAAATCTCATGAGCTCCGTTAGTATAAGAAAACTAATCACCACTTTAACATACAGCAATGAAATCATTATTTATTTATATTGGTGTTAAACCTACTTTATTCCAACTTCTCTATGGTTCATACCCCCCGATACTAGCCATAGATTCATCAAAATAAGCAAACAACACACGAAAAACAGAATCTGTCAAAAACAGAACAGTCTGTAGCAATCTGTAACTTTAGAATACTTCTGTAACTATAAAAATTCTAAAATAAATTGGTGGACGTGAGGAATTTGTCTATTAACCATCTGCAAAAAGAATCAACCTAAAAGCACTCTCCAGTAAAAAATGGCAGCTAATCTCGTGAGCGCAAAAGTTTCTATTTTTTACAGCAAGATCGCAAAGACTTCACCCAAGTCTTCCCAAAGGTTCTACTTGGCACAAACACTAATTAAAAAACAAAAAAACAATCATAGAAGTAGCATGATGAATTATTTATTACTAAACATGAACAAAATGTAAGGAACAAAATAAAATTGGGTTGGCTCCTAACAAGCTCTTTCTTTATAGCCATCAAGATAGGCTTGAGAATTCAATGATGCTCACATGAAAGACTAGACTTGAAACACAAAAAGAGCATCATATAGCATGTGAAAATCACATTTAAGTCTAACATACTTCCTATGAATAGGAATTTTATAGGAAAACAAATTAGCAAGACAAGCAAGATCTAACATATGCAAGGAAGAAGAAAGAAACAAGATCAATCTCAACATGAAGAGAGGTAATTTAGTAACATGAAGATTTCTACAACCATATTTTCCTTTCTCATAATAATTGCATGTAGGATCATAAGAAATTTCAACAATATAGCTGTCACAAAACATATTCACAACACAATCCACATGCATACGAAGTTGGCACTCTTCCAAAATAGTGGGATCAATATTAACTAATGTCATGACCTCTCCAAACCCACCTTTATCGAAAATTTCATAAGATTGAACATTCTCCAAATACGTGGGATCTAAAGTTGACACTCTTCCAAACCCACTTTCAATATTGTTGCAAACATTATCAATCTCATATTCATCATGAGGGTTAACTAAATTTTCAAGATCATAAGAATAATCACCCCAATATGATCATTGCAACAAATAGTAGTCATAGCAAAACTAGCATCCCCAAGCTTGAGGTTTTGCATATCATTAACACAATTGACATTAAGAGAATTTATAATAACATCATTGCAATCATGCTTTTCATCAAAGGAACTATCAAGTATGGTTGCAATAGCAACGATCTCATGTTTAACATAAGGAACTATAGCAAATTCATCTTCATAAATATTGGCATCATGGCCACAAGAATAGCAAGCATCATGTTCATCAAGGGATATTTCAATCAAAGCATCGGAATCATAATTATCTATAGATTCATGCATATCATTATTTTCTTCCAAAGCAACGGTCATTCTTTCAATAAATTCTTAGACATAGAAATTATCAGCATAGTTTTCATAGCAATACTTTAGTATGTCAAAATTTTCAAATTCGTGGGGAGCAATATCATATTTTTCAATCAAAGAAGCAATTTCATAAGCACCCTTAAAAGCAACAAATTCTTCAATTTGTTCGATATCGTAGTAACTATAAACACCCTTTGCATAAGAAGATAAGATTTCATTATCATTAAACTCACATAGGTAGGGAAGGTGTTTTTAGGGTTCTTAGAGCAACAAGTAAAATCATAAATTTCACAAAGATTCCAAGCATAACACAACAATATGTTCATTTGATCCCATAAGAGTCTCCCTTTTTCAGACAAACGGTGACGCACAAAATGAGCATGCTCATCTAAAGATCTCCCATCAACTAGGCTAGTTGGGGTTTCAGCACGAGCGCATAAGGATCGAAGATGATCCAAGTAGAACACTTTAAGTGGATCCATATCAACAGATTTTTAGCAAGCAAAGATGCAAGCACATAGAAGACACATGGCAACATGAGAAAACATAAGATCGAACGAGAAAAAGGCAAATGAAAAGAAGGAAAATATTTTGTGTTTTTTCCGAAAATGTTTTAGAAGTGGGGGAGAGGAAAACGAGAGGCGAATAGAAAATAATGTAATGCGAGGGAGAAGAGTTTTTGATGGGTACTTGGTATGTCTTGACTTGGCGTAGATCTCCCCGGCAAAGGCGCCTGAAATCCTTCTTGCTACCTCTTGAGCATGCGTTTGTTTTCCCTTGAAGAGGAAAGGGTGCTGCAGCAAAGTAGCGTAAGTATTTCCCTCAGTTTTTGAGAACCAAGGTATCAATCCAGTAGGAGGCTACACGCAAGTCGCCTAGTACCTGCACAACCAATCAAGAACCTTGCAACCAACATGATAAAGGGGTTGTCAGTCCCTTCACGGCCACTTGCAAAAGTGAGATCTAATATAGATAATAAGATAAGTATTTTTGGTATTTTTGTTGTATAGATTGGAAAATAAAGATTGCAAAATAAATAGTAAACTACAATTGTAGATTGGAAACTTATATGATGTAAAGTAGTCCCGGGGCCATAGATATCACTAGTGGCTTCTCTCAAGATAACATATATTACTGTGGGTGAACAAATTACTGCCGAGCAATTGATAGCAAAGCGCATAGTTATGAGAATATAAAGGCATGATCATGAACATAGGCATCATGTCCGTGTCAAGTAGACCGAAATGATTCTCCATTTACTTCTATTACTCCACACATCGAGCGCTATCCAGAATGCATCTAGAGTATTAAGTTCATAAGAACAGAGTAACGCCTTAAGCAAGATGACATGATGTAGAGGGATAAACTCAAGCAATATGATATAAACCCCATCCTTTTATCCTCGATTGCAACAATACAATACGTGTCGGTTCCCTTTCTGTCACTGGGATCGAGCACCACAAGATTGAACGCAAAGCTAAGCACTTCTCCCATTGCAAGAAAGATCAATCTAGTAGGCCAAACCAGACTGATAATTCAAAGAGACTGGCAAAGATATTAAATAATGCATATAAGAATTCAGAGAAGAACCAAATATTGTTCATAGATAATCTTGATCATAAACCCACAATTCATCGAATCTCGACAAACACATCACAAAAAGAATTACATCGAATAGATCTCCAAGAACATCGAGGAGAACTTTGTATTGAGAACCAAAGAGAGAGAAGAAGCCATCTAGCTAATAACTATGGACCCGAAGGTCTATGGTAAACTACTCACACATCATCGGAGAGGCTATGTTCTTTATGTAGAAGCCCTCCGTGATCGAATCCCCCTCCGACGGAGCGCCGAAAAAGGCCCCAAGATGGGATCTCACGTGTAGAGAAGGTTGCGGCGGTGGAAAAGTGGTTTCGTGGCTCCCCCGGATGTTTTCTGGGTATAAGAATATATAGGCGAAAGAAGTAGGTCGGTGGAGCTACGAGGGGCCCACGAGGGTGGGGTGCATGCCTACCCCCTGGGCGCGCCCTCCTACCTCGTGGCCGCCTCGTTGCTTCCTTGGCTTCCACTTCAAGTCTCCTGGATTCCGTTTGTTCCAAGAAAGATCCTCGCGAAGGGTTTCATTCCGATTGGACTCCGTTTGATATTCCTTTTCTGGGAAACACTGAAATAGGCAAAAAAACAACAATTGGCAGTGTGTCTCCGGTTAATAGGTTAGTCTCGAAAATAATATAAAAGTGTATATTAAAGCCCATTAAACATCCAAAACAGATAATATAATAGCATGGAACAATAAAAAATAATAGAAATGTTGGAGACGTATCATGCAACACTCCAAATGATTGCTCCAAATGATCTACATCAACATTGAGCATCCACACCTTCATTGTCTACATAAAGTCATCATCGAAATAACCCAAGGTTAGTTCATCCCTCTGGGGGATATCACATCTAGGTGGAGCTTTGCTCTAAAAATTGAGCTAAAGCAACTCTAATGGTGTGAACACATTAATGCTTTAGGTAAAAGTGGTAACCCCGGTTGTGCTAAAACAATGAGTATGACCTATGATCAAATGTTCTCATTTGAATCCTAAGTCAACATACTCATATATAGATGACCTAGTCATCACTAATTGTTTGATTTATGGTAGAATTGATTGTGCATGCTTTGACACATATTTCATTCGCTATCTTATTGTGTGAGCATGATGGTTGCATATTTTTTTCATTCGAGGACATCCATTTGTTGTTTTGATTGTCTTGGTTTTTATTGGCTAAGTGGATGTACAAGAATTCCTAAGAACTTTCCCTAGCTATTTATTCACTTTTTGTCTCAAACTCTATTCATGCTATATCACAAAAATTGAACAAGTTCTTTTCGGACCCTTCGGGTGAGGAGCACTCGGAGCTACCGATCCGTCAAGGGCTGCCTCCAAAACCTTCTTTTGATTTTCGGCCAGACCAATTCACCCAAACTCGGTCAAATCAAAATCATTAGATTGATCTAGGTTTTTGTTCTCGATGCTATCGATAGGACCGACTCGGTCCCACCGATTTGCTGCAACTGCCCGTAGTTTCACATCTCGGTGCCACTGATTCATTCCACTCGGTGCCACCAACATCACGTGGGTATATATATATATCTGGCGGCCCGTACAGTTGAAAATTCCTTCAAACGATTCGAGCCCGCGCCCCATTGTTGCCCCCTTGGTCTCCCGATCGTTGTCGTTGTCTCATGTGCGTCGTCATCGCATGAATTCGCCACCGTCAACGGAATCTGCTCCACCATTGCCGCCATAGAGGATTGTCACCAAGTTAGGGTGAGATTCAATCTCCTCGTGCTTCTTTTCTCCAATTCAATGCACAAGGACAATGACAGGTATCTTGACACATTTGAGATTCATTTATCCATGAAAACATTGTTAGAATAGATTTGATGAAATTTTTTAGGGTTAGGTTTCCGCCGAACTCATCTCGGTTCGACCGAATAGAAATTTTCGGTCCCACCGATTGGCCCTGACCATTGCAGAAGTACAACTCGGTTCCATCGAAACGTACTAATCGATGAGACCAAAAGTAAAGTTTCAGTGAAACCCTAGCATCTTGGAGTCATTGAACCCCAACTCAATCCAACCAAAATGGTATGTTTAGGCTCTATGTGTGCTTCAGTGTCACCGAAATGATCGACTTGGTAGGTCCAAAATGCTTTATGTGGAAAACTAAAACTAAAGTTTGGAATCAAATTTTTGAAAAACAATCTGCTTTTTGTGATAACTCATCTACTCTATCCATACCCATCGATTCATAGGGTCAGCTTTGCAAGATGTCAAGTGCCAGTGACAGTCAGAATCAATCAGAGCAGGATGTTGATCTCAGGGAAGGCTCTAGTCCCAATGAGAGCTACATATGATGAGGGCAGCAGCAGCACACCATGAAATTTGCCAAAGGCTGCCACCCGAACTAAGAAGAAGAGAACCTCAGGCAGTGAGGATGAAGACTTAGTTGCAGATGAGGCCATTTCCAAGAAGAAGATGGTACTCAGAAAGGAATATGGCTCTGTTTCTACCACCAAGCTAGGTGCCAAGAAGAAGACTGTTGTCAAGAGAGTTCCAATGTCTAAGCCACGTCAATCATCAGATCCACAAGCAACTATGACCTTCAGACTAGAAGAATCAAGTGATGCCGAAGGATATGCCAGCAAGAAAAAGAAGAGGGTTAGAAAGACCACTACCACAGTTATTGGCAAACCTTCCATGAGGAAAGATGATCTGGAAGAGGAGGAGGAGGAAGAGCATGCTGAAGCACCTCCAGCTAAGGCATGGAAGATCATGTCTGATGCCATAAAGACTGCCGCTCCCTCCAAGTCCAAGTCGAAGCCCAAAGTTTCTGCACCTAAGAAGTCTACTAGGAACATATAAGCTGCTGAGAAGAACAAGGCCCCAGTGACAGAGGTTCAGGATGAATATGAGCCACTAGTGCTCAGGAAGCTCAAGCCCAAGATCCTAGACCATGACAATGCACACCTTGTAGCGGAAAACATGGTGCTCAGGAAGGATAGTCATTTGAGAGAGTGGAGGAAAACTGATCCCTACTCTGCCAGAAGGAGGACTGTTTGTGATTATCGCTTTCACACCAGAGAACAACAAGACTTCTATGAAACTATTTTTTCTTGATAAGAAGCCCATTGTTAGTGACATGAAGTGGGTGGACTGGAAATACATTGATGCCAATGAAGATTATGTCCCCCATGTTCATGAGAGTTTCAGGTTTGCCGGAGTTGACAAGTTTGTTGGTCAAAAGCTCACCAAGTGGAATGACGAGATGATCATGCAATTCTACTCCACAACACACTTCTATCCAGATGGGAGAATTGTATGGATAACTGAGGGTTCCAAATACCGGTCAACAATTGCCGAGTGGGCTGCACTTATTGGTTCCCCCCAGGAAAATGAGAATGACATTGATGTTTATGGGAAACCTAGGATGGACCACAACTCCATGGCAAACATGTACAAGGAAATCCCTCCCAAAGATTTGGAATCTCACAAGCTTGGGTCAGTCAAGCATTTGCTAGCAGGTCTGTCCACCACTAACACCATTTTGAGGCACACCCTGTTGCCCTAATCTGGATATGAGAGGATGATCTGTGGCCACTCCATCAATTTTCTTCACTTGTTTGACTCCCCACCCCAGAAGTTCAAAGTTATGAGTTTGATTGTTGAGATTGTCAAGAGGACAGCTGCTGACCAGAAGATATCTTGAGGATATGCCTCACACATTCAAATGCTTATCAACTCCAAGGTTAGTACCTGAACAAATCTGCTAGATTGTGAGCACCTTGCTCTTGGCCAGAGTTCGAGGATAATGTGGTGGTGATGGATCCCTCACACCCCACATCTGTTGAGGCTTAAGAGAAGGCCTAGACAGCATTAGCAGCAAAAGCAGCTCAGGAACCCGTAGCTCCCAATGCCCCAATTGCAAACTCAAGACAAAGAATGACCAGATGACATATATATTGGAAGCAACATTGAGTAATGAGCGAAGTCTGGCCAACTTAGCCAAGAACCAGGAGAGCTTAGAGCGGATTACGGAGGACAAGATATACAATCTAGATGTCAAGGTCACATAGATTCAGTCTAACATGGAGAATCTTAGAGATGATACCGAGGATGGAGATGAGCACACTACTACTCAGAGGTTCCAAACTGTGCCAAGGGCACCAAGCTCTTCAGTTGTGCTAATTGCGTACACTAGGCCTACTCACTCTACAACTGCCACTACTACTCTAGTGCCACCTCCAGTATCTATACCACTAGTTCAGCAGACATCCTTAGAGGCATTTGCAGATGCAGATCTCTCAACGCATCTACGCACGCCGGAGTCACAAGCCATAAGACCCCTTCAGGAGCTCCGGAGAATCGTTCCTGGAGAGACGTATAGCTCTATACATTTTTGAGCTTTTTGGTAACTTGTTGCCAAAGGGGGAGAAATAGTATAGATCATTAGGCTTCGAGAGGGAGAGATAGAGAGAGAGTCTCGCTTTTGCTCTTTGGTTTTATTGAGTTTATTTGCTACTATGTTTGTTTGATAGGTGCTACTTGTTTGTTTGATGCTCATGAAATACTATGTTCGGTTGTGTGATTGATCATACTATGCTTAATGTGTGCTTAATGCCTATTCCTATCACCTTTATATATGATCATTCACTTATGTCTTTGGTGATGCGTGCATGTTATTTCACTCATATCATTTTGTGCACTCCACCAAGAGGTATGTGACATGGTAGAGTGACCCATGATCCTAATCGATTGTGCATTTGCATTCAAACGCAAATTTACAATAATGCACAAATTTAGGGGGAACCCTTGCTTATCACTGATACGTCTCCAACGTATCCATAATTTATGAAGTATTCATGCCATCTTTACAACAATTTTATATGTTTTTGGTATGATTTGGATGGAACTAACCCGGAGTGACGTTGTTTTCAGCAAAACTACCGTGGTGTTGTTTTTTGTGTAGAAATAGAAGTTCTCGAAATTGGACAAAACTTTTTGATGATTTTTTTGGAACAAAAGAGGCCCCCGAAGCTTCGTGGGAGGGCCAGAAGAGCCACGAGGAGGGCACAACCCATCACCGCGTGCCTGGTGGGCCCGGCTTATCCCGATGGGTTGTGCTCACCTCGAGGCCCATCCGGACATGAGACCGACGCCAAAAATTCCTATAAATAGAGAAACCATCAGAAATAACCCTAGATCAGAAGTTGATAAGTCTCCAACGTATCTACTTTTCCAAACACTTTTGCCCTTGTTTTGGACACTAACTTGAATGCTTTGAATGGAACTAACCTGGACTGACACTGTTTTCAGCAGAATTGCCATGGTGTTATTTTTGTGCAGAAATAAAAGTTCTCGGAATGACCTGAAAATCAACGGAGAATTATTTTGGAAAATATAAAAAATATATGCGGAAAGATCCATGCCAGGGGGCCACACCCTGTCCACGAGGGTGGGGGGCGCACCCCGTGCCTCGTGGGCCCCCTGTTGCTCCACCGACGTACCCCCGTACTCCATATATTCACTTTCGGGGAGAAAAAATCAGAGAGGAATAATTATCGTGTTTTACGATACGGAGCCGCCACCTAGCCCTAAAACTCTCCCGGGAGGGCTGATCTGGAGTCCGTTCGGGGCTCCGGAGAGTGGAGATCGTCGCCATCGTCATCATCAACCTTCCTCCATCACCAATTTCATTATGCTCACCACCATGCGTGAGTAATCCCATCGTAGGCTTGCTGGACGGTGATGGGTTGGATGAGATTTACCATGTAATCGAGTTAGTTTTGTTAGGGTTTGATCGCTAGTATCCACTATGTTCTAAGATTGATGTTGCTATGACTTTGCCATGCTTAATGCTTGTCACTAGGGCCCGAGTGCCATGATTTCAGATCTGAACCTATTATGTTTTCATGAATATATGTGTGTTCTTGATCCTATCTCGCAAGTCAATAGTCACCTACTATGTGTTATGATTCGGCAACCCCGAAGTGACAACAATCGGGACCACTCCCGGTGACGACCGTAGTTTGAGGAGTTCATGTATTCACTATGTGTTAATGCTTTGGTCCGGTACTTTATTAAAAGGATGCCTTAATATCCCTTCGTTTCCACTAGGACCCCGCTGCGATGGGAGGGTAGGACAAAAGATGTCATGCAAGTTCTTTTCCATAAGCACGTATGACTATATTCGGAATACATGCCTACATTACATTGATGAACTGGAGCTAGTTCTGTGTCACCCTAGGTTATAACTTTTACATGAGGAATTACATCCGACATAATTCTCCATCAACGATCCAATGCCTACGAGCTTTTCACATATTGTTGTTGCTTATTTACTTTTCCGCTGCTACTATTACAAAAACTACAAAAACACTATCGTTACTTTTATTGCTGTTACCACTACTTCCATATTACCTTGCTCCAGATACTAAGTTTCCAGGTGTGGTTGAATTGAAAACTCAGCTCCTAATACTTAAGAGTATTCTTTGGCTCCCCTTGTGTCGAATCAATAAATTTGGGTTGAATACTTTACCCTCGAAAACTGTTGCGATCCCCTACACTTGTGGGTTATAAAGACTATTTTCTAGCGCCGTTGCCGGGGAGCATAGCTATATTCTTTAAGTCACTTGGGATTTATATCTGTTGATCCCTATGAAGAATTTGAAGGACTCAAAAACCAATATCTTTCCCTCAACTACGAGGGGAGGTAAGGAACTGCCATCTAGCTCTGCACTTGATTCACCCTCTGTTATGAGTAAATTTGCGACACCTACTCCTGCTATTGAATCTGATATGTCGCATGTTCTTGATGATGCTACTTCTGCTATGTATGATGAAGCTACTTCTATGCTTGATAATACTGTGCCACTAGGTGAATTTCTAGATGAACAAATTGCTAAGGTTAGGGAGAATGCAAATATTGAAACTGATAATATTTATGAAAGTGATGATGAAGCTTCCCCCCTAGATATGAATTGCCTGTTATTCCTGAGGGTTATGTTATGGATGAAGAAACTGCTAGAGACTTTCTTGCTTGCAATGATAGATATGATCTTGAGAAATTATTAGCTAAGCTGAAAGAAAAGTCTTTGAATGCTAGAATGAAACATGACCCTGCTTTCTCTGATAAGGATTATGATTTCTCTGTTGACCCTGAGTTAATTACTTTGGTTGAATCTGATCCTTTCCATGGCTATGAATCTGAAACTGTTGTGGCACATCTTACTAAGTTGAATGATATAGCCACCCTGTTTACCAACAATGAAAAGATCCGTTATTAATTTATCCTTAAGTTGTTTCCGTTCTCGTTAAAGGGTGATGCTAAGACATGGTTTAATTCTCTTGATCCTGGTTGTGTGCGTAGTCCCGAGGATATGATTTATTACTTCTCTGCTAAATATTTTCCCGCTCATAAGAAACAAGCTGCCTTACGGGAAATATATAATTTTGTGCAAATTGAAGAAGAGAGTCTCCCACAAGCTTGGGGGAGGCTTCTCCAGTTACTTAATGCTTTGCCTGATCATCCTCTTCAGAGGAATGAAATACTTGATGTCTTTTATAATGGACTAACCGATGCTTCCAGAGACCACCTGGATAGTTGTGCTGGTTGTGTTTTCAGGGGAAGAACAGTTGATCAAGCTGAATTACTATTGAATAATATGCTGGCCAATGAAAACAATTGGACACTTCCTGAACCAGCCCCTAAGCCAACTCCGAAGAAAAGGGGAGTTATGTTTCTCAGTCCTGAAGATATGCAAGAGGCAAAGAAATTTATCAAAGAGAAAGGTATTAAAGCTGAAGATGTTAAGAATTTACCGCCTATTGAAGAAATACATGGTCTTGATAACTCAACACGGGTAGTAAAGGTAAATTATTTTTGTAGATTTGATGAAGGTGATATTCCTCGTTATAAGTCTGCCAGCCAATGCTTAGATGAGTTTGACAATTTTATTGTGAAACAAGAAAACTTCAATGCTTATGTTGGTAGACAATTGCAACGTAATGCTTGTATGATTGAACGTTTGAGTGATTATATGTCTAGAGTTAAAGGTGAATTGAAACTCATTAGTAAACATGCTTTTATGGTTACCACTCAAGTAGAACAAGTACTTAAGGCTCAGAATGTTGCTCAACGAATTAAATAGCAAGAATAATGACTATGCTGTTAGAGTTGCAACTAAAGGGGGTAAAGTGACTCAAGAACCTTTGTATCCTGAGGGGCACCCTAAGAGAATTGAACAAGATTCTCAGAGAGCTAATTTAGATGAACTTAGTACTTCTAAGAAGAAGAAAAAGAAAAATGATAGGACTTTGCATGCTTCTAGTGAACCTGTAGTTGACACACCTGAGAATCCCAATGATATATCTATTTCTGATGCTGAGACACAATCTGGCAATGAACATGAACCTAGTGATAATGTTAGTGATGATGTTCATGATGATGCTCAACCTAGCAATGATAATGATGTAGAGATTGAAATCGCTGTTGATCTTTGTCGGGGAAACTGATCGCCCGCGAACACCAATGGGACCGGAGCCCCTTTTTGGTACGACAAGGGAGCGGAGGGTGCACGAAGAGCGGATCGAGGCGAGCACGCGAGCAGTTTACCCAGGTTTGGGTCGCACGGATGCGTAAAACCCTACTCCTGCCTTGGTTTGTATTGCGTTCTTAGCTCGGGAGCGAGAAGAGCTACAGTGCTTGTCGTTGGCTACATCGAGCGTGAGAGTGATCGAAGATCAGAACCCCCTCTACGTTGCGCATGGGCCTCCTTTTATAGGTCAAGGGGTCACCGACGAGGAGGAGGAAGAGTAAGTACTTGCAACTCTTGTTTCCTTTGATTTGCTTTTTTATTGAATCTTGTTTGCTTGATTCTGATCTTGTTTTTCTTCCAGGACCCTGGCCCAGAGGGCGACAAAGAGGGCCAAAATCCCGATGGTCGATCTTGAGGACGAGCCCGTCGCAGCAGCAGGGGATGCGCCAGCGACAAGCTTGCCGGACCAGGCAACTGCTCCTCAGAGCAGCCCCCAGCGCAAGTCTTCTGTTCACTTCTTCGCTTGTCGGGCGCGCGTGGGCTTCTCATTCTTGTTAATCTTCTTGTTTGCTTGTTAACTTGTACAGAAGCAGAGCCGCAGCCCCAGGAGCGCCAAGAGATTGCTCCCGACGAGCCGCACGTCTCGACCTCCCTGCCAAGGAGGAGCTCCCCGGCGAGGGGGAACACTCCGCCAAGGGCGGGTACTCCGCCAAGGGCGAGCACCCCGCCAAGGGCGGGCACCCCGCCAAGGGAAGGCGCCAGCGGCCCTCCGCCGGCGTGGGCTACCACCACGCCGCCGAGGGAGGACCCCCCGGCGAGGAACCCCGTCGAAGAAGAGGCCCGGGCAGGTAACCCTTGTGCTTGTCTTCTCTTGAATTTTTCTTTTTGGATATTTGCTTGACCATCCTTCTTTCTTTTTCTTTTCTGGTCTTCAGATCCGTCCGCCCGCCTTGGCGGCCAGAGCCTCTCGGGACTCCAGCTTGGCGTGCCTGGCGTGGTACAGGGCCAGAAGCCGGCGCAGAAGCTGCTCCTCCTCGGGCTCGCTACTGCTGCCGGGCGTGTCAACAAACTTCAGCCCGGCGGAGGCGAGGACTTCCCCATCGAAGGCCTCTCCCTCCGCGGGCGCCCTTGACGTAGGTGCCCACGGAATCTGAATAAAGACCCCATTTCCGGCCTACTTGGATGTCGGGGAAACTGATCGCCCGCGTACACCTATGGGACCGGAGCCCCTTTTCGGTATGGCAAGGGAGCGGAGGGTGCATGAAGAGCGGATCGAGGCGAGCACACGAGCAGTTTACCCAGGTTTGGGCCGCACGGATGCGTAAAACCCTACTCCTGCCTTGGTTTGTATTGCGTTCTTAGCTCGGGAGCGAGAAGAGCTACAGTGCTTGTCGCTGGCTACACCGAGCGTGAGAGTGGTCGGAGATCGGAACCCCCTCTACGTTGCGCATGGGCCTCCTTTTATAGGTCAAGGGGTCACCGACAGGTGGCAACACAGTCGAGGGTAAAAACGTACAAGTGGTGGTAGTTGTAAGAGTGTATGTACAGTGCTCTGTACCTAACCCTGACGGCAGGGGACAAGGGCATTGAATGCCCGTCGCCGTCGCCCCGAACAGTGCAAAAAAGCGTCCGTCAGGGCGTCTCCGTTCGCCACGATGGTGGCCTCGTCATCGCGTCTTGCCACCGTGTACCCCAGGCTGCACAGCCTTCCGCCACGTGCACCTGGACGGCCCCCAGGGCGACGCGTGGCTGGATGAGCTGGAGTGTGGGCACGTAGTGGAAGCTTGCCGCGGCTCGCACCTTGCCGCGGTTGTTAACTTGTCGCACCCGGGAGCTTGTCGCTCTCCGGGTATTGCCGGGGCGCACGACGCGCCACGGCAAGTCTCTTGAAATGCCATGTTCGGCCTTCCTGGCAAGCTCCTCTTGCCAGGGTCTTGTGACAAAGGGGTGGTCTTGAGCCTGGAGCGGCCTTCCCGGCAAGCTCCTCTTGCCGGGGTCTTGTCTCTTTAACTTGAATACTTTGTTCTTGAATGGCTCCAAAAGAGCCATATTGGGTCTTGGCGGGCGCGTGGCAAGCCCTGCCTCGGGACGCTGCTACTGCCCGTGCACAAGTCGGGATACTAAGGTACCCCTACTTTAGTACACCGACAATCTTGATAACCCACAATCAAAGAATCAACGTTATTGTTGGTGTACAAAAAGAGGGGTGCACTTTTTGTACCCCTATGACTGTGCACGGGCAGTCTGAGCCACGGCGCCATCCCACCAAGCAAGGAAAGGGAGGCAAGCCGGGGCAAGACTGAAGCTCGGTGAAGACTGGAGCGACACCAAGAACAAGACCACGAAGAGCAAGGGGGACGAAGCGGTTTTCCCCGGCAAGATCCTTGCCGGGGCCGGCTCTGGCAGCCCCGGCAAGGCCCTTGCCGTGGCAGCTCGCCCCCCCACCTACGGAGCAAATCGCCCTTGAGTCCGCCACCCCCATGGGGGGAGGATTCAGGAGATGTCCCCGTGGTGGCTTGCAGATCTTTGTGAAGACCTTCAAGATCAGATACAAGGTAAGAAGACGACGACCCTTGGCGGGATCCCAGCCAAGGGGATCCACAAGGCCCCCGACAAGCACCTTGCCGGGGATGACAACAGGCGCCGCGGCAAGACCCTTGCCGGGGCCCCGGCAAGGTCCTTGCCAAGGACACCCACGGGGCCACCATCAGGCCCGCGCCAACTGGGTCTCCACCGACCCACGCAGCTGCCGACCCAACCAGCTGGACAGGCTCCTGCGTGGCAACCCATAGGTCTTCGTGGAGGCCCGCCGTTGCGCCACCTCAGCTGCCTGTCTGCCTACATGGCACCTCAGGCACCGCTGGCCAGGGCGCGTGTCGACACGAGGAGGAGCGGCGACGGACAAGACGGGCGTCTCCCCTCGTCCCCGATAAAGCAAGGACACCTAAGCAGGGCGCATTAAATGCACCTTGTCCTGTAATGCGAGGGATAACCTCGCATTACTGTACCCTTTCCACCTCGTGTGTGCCACTGTGGCGACCCCTTTTTCCCTATAAAAGGAGGCCCGAGGCGACCAGGAGAAGGATTCGGCTTTTCGGAACCCCTCACGACTCTTTTGGAGCTCCTCGTTAGCTAAAGAACACCACATATAATCCACCAAAGCAGGAGTAGGGTTTTACGCATCCTTGCGGCCCGAACCTGGGTAAAGGAACCGTGTCCCGATCGTTAGATCCACTCTTCTCTCAACCCCGTGCCCCGCAACCATAGTAGGGATTCTTGTGATCCCATAGGTGTCGATCCAAATAAACCGACATCTTTGGCGCGCCAAGTAGGGGGTGCGCAGTTGTGAGAATCGGCTTTAGCGGTTACTTCGACGCTTTTGCGTTATCATGGCGCCCAAGAAGAAGACGACGGTGGCAGTTGGCCAATCGGAAGCCGGACAGCCCGTCCCGGCGCGGGCGAGAAGTGGGCCAGTCGTGGAAAGGACCCGGGGCGCTACTCGCAAACACCAATGCCATCCCGATAGCCGGAGTTTGGGAGGTGGCGATGCTTGTGCGCCTGGTAACAGGCCGCACGTCGCTGGTTCCAGGGATGGAACCCGGCCCTCCGCGGGTGGCCCGGGGCCTTCCAAGGCCGCGGCCGCACCACCCGAGGACGACGCGAGGCCCTCCAGAACTCCAACGCCGGCGCCAACAGCGCGCTCTTCTCAAGCAGCGCGCGACGAACGGCGTCATCGTCCTGAAGACCCCGGATGTCGCCATGGGAAGAGCCCCGAGCACCGCTCCTGGGCCGTAGAAGGCCTGCCCGCTCTCCGAAGCGCCGGTGGAGACGATAGGCGACCACGGAATCGTGATGGAGCTCCCCCTGACGCGGCCAGGTGTCGAAGCACATCGTGATCCGTGCAGGTTTCACTATCGCCGACGCCAGCCGAAGCTTTGGCGCGCGCGCGGTTGCTCCTCGACTTTCCTCCCGTTACAGGGAAACTCGACGAATCGAGGGCCACCATCCGAAGCCTTGTCGCAGTCGCCAACAGGGACGACCTAAATCCAGCAGAGCCCCCGGGCCGACGCTCCGATGGGGTCCCACGCACCGCGGGCGGGAGAGCTGGCAGCGCTGTGGCTACGGTGCATTCGCCTCCTCCTCGCCCAGCGCCGCGTGCGTCGACCCATTGGGACGTCGCGGGCGACGCCATCTCTATAGCGTCGTCCGACCCGCGGACCCGCGGCGACCAGCGTTAAGTTCTCCAGGAGCGAGCCCATGAAGACGCTCGAACCACCATCGAACGCCGGCGCGAAACGCGCCACAAGTCAGACAGGCGAGCGGGGCCTGCTGCGGACCGCCCAGCGCCGGAAAGCCCTGGAGGTCTACCTTACGAGGTGGGCTGTCTGGCTTTCACCCGTGAGCTGCGGCAGTTCCAGTGGCCCTCTCACCGCACCTTCAAGCCTGACGTTGGCGAGAAGTACAACGGCAAGACCCACCCGTCGGAGTTCCTCAGCATCTACACCATCGCGATGAAAGCTGCTGGGGCCCGCGACGATAAGGTGCTTGCGAATTACTTTCCGTTAGCTCTCAAACTTAACGCCATGTCATGGTCGATGCACTTGCCAGTAGACTCTATTTCCTCCTGGTCCGACTTGTGCCATGAGTTTGTTGGAGCCTTTATCGGAGGCCATCAAGCCCATGGCCAAGCGAGTGACCTGCATGTCATACCCCAGAAGGAAGGCGAGACTCTGCGCAAGTACATACAGAGATTCAGCCGGGTACAATACAACATCCCCGATGTTCACCCTGCCGCCATCATCAGCGCGTTCCACCAGAACGTGCGCAACCGCAAGATGCGTGAATTACTGGCGATGACCAAGGTGAAGGACGTGGCAGAACTTTACGTTCTTGCCGATAGATGCGCCCGGGCCGAAGAGGGGAGGAAGTACCCCGGCGAGAGCGCCGGTGCGGAAACTGACTCCTCTGATGAAGATACCGCCGTTCCGGCGAAGAAGGGCCGGAACCGCAACAGGAAGCGCCGGGGGAAGGCCGTATTTGCCGTCGAGGGATCCGATGACGCCGGCTCCACCAAGAAAACCAAGGCGGGTGACCCTGGCAAGGAAATTGCCGGATGTGTCGCCTGCCGGGCCTTGGCGGCCGCCGAGAAGCCGGGAAACTCCGGCAAACGGTACTGCAAGATCCATCGCACTAAGGGCCATGATCTCCAGGACTGCCACCAGGTTGAGCTCCTTGCTGAGAAGCAAAGAGCTGAATACGAGAGGTGGGACAAAGAGAAGGGCCAAGACGGCGCTGAAGGATCCAGCAAGAAGCGTGACGGCCAGGCAGGCCGTTGCGGCAAGGAGAAACAACAAGAAAGGCCCGCCCGGGGCCGCGATAGACGACCTGAAGACGACGATCACGAAGAGGACGACGAGTCTGGCGGCCAAGAGTTTCAGAAGGCCACGGACGCCATGTGCGTCGATGGTGGTGCCTCACTGCATGCTTCTCACCGCCAGCTTAAACAGTGGGCGCGAGAGATTATGGCGGCGGAGCCATCACCCAGTGCCCAAAAGCCGCTGAAATGGTCCAGCACACCTATCATCTTTGACGCCGAGGATCACCCTGATCGCATCACTGCGGTCGGGTGCTTGCCATTGTTGGTTTCACCAACAATACGCAACCTCAAGGTGACGAAGATGCTAGTCGATGGCGGGGCCGGCCTAAACCTACTCTCGCCCACCGTGATCGAGAAGCTACAAGTTCCTGATGGAGACCTCGAGGAGACGGGCACGTTTCAAGGGGTCAGCCCAGGAAGGAGCCAACCAAAGGGGAAAGTCACACTGCCCGTGACTTTTGGAATTGATTGGAACTACAGGACCGAGAGGATTGTGTTCGATGTCGCCAGGATCCCCCTGCCTTACAACGGGATCCTTGGCCGCCCAGCGCTGGCCAAGTTCATGGCAGCGTCGCACTACGCCTACAACACCCTGAAGATGCCAGGGCCCATGATGATCATCACCATCCCCTCCGACAAGAAAGACGCGCTGATTTGCGCCAACCAATTGTACCAGCAAGCAGTTGCAGCAACTTCCGCTACGGGGGCACTTGCTCCTGCCACTGGAGCCCCGGGAGGGAAGAAGAAGAAGACCGGCGAGACCTCGGGCGCCCACTCCGGCAAGCGCACCTCTTCGGAGTGCTGTGCTCCCGTCGAGGACGTGCCTGCGAGCTCCACCGGGAAGAAGAAGGCCGGCGAGACCTCAGAGACCCACTCCGGCAAGCACACCTCTTTGGAGTGTCGCGCTCCCGTCGAGGACGTGCCAGAGAGCTCCACCGGCAGGAACAAGAGGAGGAAGTCAGGGCCCGGCAAGTACTTTCCCGCCGAGCTCCCCGGAGCCGCCGGCAAGGATGTTGCCGGGGACACTGAGCCCGCCTCCGGAGGGCTAACTCTGGCAGAGCATCAAGCTTTTGCCGTCGAGATGGCCACTCCCTTGGCGGAGGAAATGCCCTTAGTCCTCACCGTCGAGCCCCAGGCTCCAGCGTGGGCACAGCATACCGTCCGATTCCTTCAGACTGGGGAACTTCCTGAGGAGCAGGAAAAAGTGGAGAAAGTAGCCTGTCGGTCCGCCATGTATCAGTTCGTCGATGACGTCCTGTACAGGAGGAGACCGAACGGTGTGAAATTGAAGTGCATCGCTCGAGAGGAAGGACTGGAGCTGTTGGCAGAAATACGTGGAGGCATATGTGGATCCCACATAGGGTCAAGAGCCCTTGCCGGCAAGGCATTCCGGCAAGGCTTCTTCTGGCCCACTGCCCTCCAGGATGCGGCGGCGCTGGTCACCAGGTGTGAAGCATGCCAATTCCATTCGAAGAAGCTTCATCAACCAGCTCAAGCCCTCCAAACCATTCCTCTCTCCTAGCCCTTCTCGGTCTGGGGGCTCGACATACTGGGCCCTTTCCCCCGCGCCGTCGGGGGCTTTGAGTACTTGTACGTCGCAATCGACAAGTTCACAAAGTGGCCAGAAGTGGAAGCAGTGAGGAAGGTCACAGCTCAGTCAGCCGTCAAGTTCTTCAAAGGGCTAGTGTGCCGTTTTGGTGTCCCCAACAGGATTATCACCAACAACGGCACGCAGTTTACAAGCCGCACCTTCATGCAATATACCCAAGACCTCGGCAGCAAGGTTTTTTTCGCTTCCGTTGCTCACCCCCGAAGCAACGGTCAAGCTGAGAGGGCAAATGCTGAAGTGCTGCGAGGATTAAGGACAAAGACCTTTGACAGGCTGCACAAGAGCGGTAGGCGCTGGATTGATGAATTGCTGGCGGTTCTTTGGTCGATCAGGACGACGCCAAATCGAGCCACCGGCCAGACGCCCTTTGCCCTGTTATACGGGGCAGAAGCAGTTCTCCCCACGGAAGTCATATACGGGTCACCTCGAGTGCTCTCTTATGATGAGCTTGAGCAAGAGCGATTGCGGCAAGATGACGCAATGCTCCTTGAGGAAGATCGTCTTCGGGCGGCTGTGGGTGCAGCGCGCTACCAGCAAGCCTTGTGCCGCTACCATAGCTGCAAGGTTCATGCCCGAAGCTTTGAGGAAGGTGACCTTGTTCTCCGGCGCGTTCAATCGGCTAGGAATACGAACAAGTTGACATCGAAGTGGGAAGGCCCTTATCGGGTAATACGAGTCACCAGGCCTGGCGCAGTCCGCCTGGAGACCGAGGATGCCGTTCCGGTGAGTAATTCCTGGAACATCGAGCATCTTCGCAAGTTTTACCCATAAGGCGCGGCTTGCCGGGCCTCCTGGCAAGCCACCCTTTTGTACAAGATTTGCCGGCAAGGCATGTAACCCTTTGTACAAAGCAAGGCGCAGACCCTGAGCATAAATAAATGAAGCGCTGGCGCCCTGAGTTTTAGCATGCATGCTGAGTCGAGTCTCGTCCTTGGTTAGGGTTGATAGTGCTTAGCAGCGGCTAACCCCTAGCTTAGAGGTCGAGTCTTGGTCTTTCCTCTGTCTTCCTTGGTTTACAGGACGCACAGGCATCCTTGCCGAGGCCACATGGAGGAAGGAGAGAAGAACAAATCAGTATTTGGGCCCCAGCAAGCCAGCATTGCCGGAGGCTACAAGAACAAGAGTTCGCCTGCGGCAGACCAGGGTTGCCGGGGGCTGCAATCTCAGATAAGTCCTTTTCCCCTTGTCATGCATTCTGTTATGGACTGAGGTATGTGAAACATCGTTCTTTTCCTTGAGCTACCGTACTCCCATAACTCTAGGTACTAAGGCTCGTCCCTAGGACCAAGTTTGGTCGTAGTCGCGGCAACAAAAGGATAGAATGAAGGAAATATGCCCTAGAGGCAATAATAAAGATGTTATTTGTATTTCCTTATATCATGATAAATGTCTTTTATTCATGCTAGAATTGTACTAACCGGAAACTTAGTACATGTGTGGATACATAGACAAAACAGTATGTCCCTAGTATGCCTCTACTAGACTAGCTCATTGATCAAAGATGGTTATGTTTCCTAGCCATAGACATGAGTTGTCATTTGATCAACGGGATCACATCATTAGGAGAATGATGTGATGGACTAGACCCATCCGTTAGCATAGCACTATGATCGTTTAGTTTTACTGCTATTGCTTTCTTCATGACTTATACATGTTCCTATGACTATGAGATTATGCAACTCCCGAATACCGTAGGAACACCTTGTGTGCTATCAAACGTCACAACGTAACTGGGTGATCATAAAGATGCTCTACAGGTGTCTCCGAAAGTATTCGTGGTGTTGGCATAGATCAAGATTAGGATTTGTCACTCTGAGTGTCGGAGAGGTATCTCTGGGCCCTCTCGGTAATGCACATCATAATAAGCCTTGCAAGCAAATGACTAATGAGTTAGTCACGAGATGATGTATTACGGAACGAGTAAAGAGACTTGCCGGTAACGAGATTGAACTAGGTATTGAGATACCGACGATCGAATCTCGGGCAAGTAACATACCGATGACAAAGGGAACAACGTATGTTGTTATGCGGTTCGACCGATAAAGATCTTCGTAGAATATGTAGGAGCCAATATGGGCATCCAGGTTCCGCTATTGGTTATTGACCGGAGAGGTGTCTCGGTCATGTCTACATAGTTCTCGAACCCATAGGGTCCGCACGCTTAACGTTTCGTTGACGATATAGTACTTAATGAGTTATGAATGTTGATGACCGAATGTTATTCGGAGTCCAGGATGTGATCACGGACATGACGAGGAACTCCGGAATGGTCCGGAGATAAAGATTAATATATGAGATAATAGTGTTTGACCTCCGGAAGGGTTCCGGAATTCACCGGAAGAGGTTCCGGATGTTTCCCGAAGTGTTTGGGTACAAGAACACGTTATTTGGGCCAAAAGGGAAAGCACACAAGGTTTTTGGAAAGCGCAAAAGGAAGTTTTGCGGAGTCCAGGGGCCAGACGCCAGGGTCCCTGGCGTCTGGGTCCAGACGCCGGGAACCCTGGCGTCTGGCCCTGGAGTCCGAGAAGGACTCTTGCCTTACGGGTGAAACCGACTTTGTGAAGGCTTTTACTCCAAGTTTCGACCCCTAGGCTCAACATATAAATAGAGGGGTAGGGCTAGCACCCAAGACACATCAAGATACACCAAGCCGTGTGCCGGCTACCCCGACCCTCTAGTTTATCCTCCGTCTAGTTTCTGTAGTGCTTGGCGAAGCCCTGCAGAGATTGTTCTTCATCAAACAACCGTCACCACGCCGTCGTGCTGCCGGAACTCATCTACTACTTCGCCCGTCTTGCTGGATCAAGAAGGCGAGGACGTCATCGAGCTGAACGTGTGCTGAACGCGGAGGTGCCGTACGTTCGGTACTAGATCGGGACGGATCGTGAAGGTGCACGACTACATCAACCGCGTTGATAAACGCTTCCGCTTTCGGTCTACGAGGGTACGTAGACACACTCTCCCTCTCGTTGCTATGCATCTAGTAGATAGATCTTGCGTGATCGTAGGAAAATTTTGAAAATACTACGTTCCCCAACAGTGGCATCATGAGCCAGGTCTATGCGTAGATGATATGCACGAGTAGAACACAATGAGATTGTGGACGATACTAGTCATACTGCTTACCAGCATGTCATACTTTGCTTCGGCGGTATTGTGAGATGAAGCGGCCCGGACCGACATTACGCGTACGCTTACGCGAGACTGGTTTCACCGTTACGAGCACTCGTTGCTTAAAGGTGACTGGCGGGTGTCTGTCTCTCTCACTTTAGCTGAATCAAGTGTGGCTACGCCCGGTCCTTGTGAAGGTTAAAACAGCACATACTTGACGAAACATCGTTGTGGTTTTGTATGCGTAGGTAAGAACGGTTCTTGCTAAGCCCGTAGCAGCCACGTAAAACTTGCAACAACAAAGTAGAGGACGTCTAACTTGTTTTTGCAGGGCATGTTGTGATGTGATATGGTCAAGACATGATGAGTTATACAGCTTTGTATGAGATGATCATGTTTTGTAATGTTATCGGCAACTGGCAGGAGCCATATGGTTGTCGCTTTATTGTATGAAATGCAACCGCCATGTAATTGCTTTACTTTATCACTAAGCGGTAGCGATAGTCGTAGAAGCAATAGTTGGCGAGACGACAACGATGCTACGATGGAGATCAAGGTATCGCGCCGGTGACGAAGGTGATCATGACGGTGCTTTGGAGATGGAGATCAAAAGCACAAGATGATGATGGCCATATCATGTCACATATTTTGATTGCATGTGATGTTTATCTTATTATGCTTCTTATTTTGCTTAGAACGATGGTAGCATTATAAGATGATCCCTTACTAAATTTCAAGGTATAAGTGTTCTCCCTGAGTATGCACCGTTGCGAAAGTTCGTCGTGCCGAGACACCACGTGATGATCGGGTGTGATAAGCTCTACGTTCAAATACAACGGGTGTAAGCCAGTTTTGCACACGCAGAATACTCGGGTTAAACTTGACGAGCCTAGCATATGAAGATATGGCCTCGGAACACTGGAGACCGAAAGGTCGAGCGTGAATCATATAGTAGATATGATCAACATAAGATGTTCACCATTGAAACTACTCCATCTCACGTGATGATCGGACATGGTTTAGTTGATTTGGATCACGTGATCATTTAGATGACCGGAGGGATGTCTATCTAAGTGGGAGTTCTTTAAATTAATATGATTAAATTGAACTTTAATTTATCATGAACTTAGTCCTGATAGTTTTTGCATATCTATGTTGTTGTAGATCAATGGCCCGTGCTACCGTTCCTTTGAATTTTAATGCATTCCTAGAGAAAGCTAAGTTGAAAGATGATGGTAGCAATTACACGGACTGGGTCCATAACTTGAGGATTATCCTCATTGCTGCACAGAAGAATTATGTCCTTGAAGCACCGCTAGGTGACAAGCCCCCTCCCGCTAATGTAGACGCTTTGAACGTCTGGCAGACGCGGTCTGATGACTACACGATAGTTCAGTGTGCCATGCTTTACGGCTTAGAACCGGGACTTCAACGACGTTTTGAACGTCATGGACCATATGAGATGTTCCAGGAGTTGAAGTTAATATTTCAAGCAAATGCCCGGATTGAGAAATATGAGATTTCCAATAAGTTCTATAGCTGCAAGATGGAGGAGAATAGTTCTATCAGTGAACACTTGCTCACAATGTATGGGCACTACAATCATATGACTCAACTTGGTTGTCAAGTTGATGAGAATAGTGTTATTGATAGAATTCTTCGATCACTACCACCAAGCTATAATGGCTTCGTGATGAACTATAATATGCAAGGGATGCAAAAGACAATTCCCGAGCTCTTCGCTATGCTCACAGCTGCGGAGGTAGAAATCAAAAAGAAGCATCAAGTGTTGATGGTTAACAACACCACTAGTTTCAAGAGAACCAAGCCTGAAACTGAGTGCTTCTACTGCAAGGGGACTGGACACTGGAAGCGGAACTGCCCCAAGTATTTGGCGGATAAGAAGGATGGCAAGGTGAACAAAGGTATATGTGATATACATGTTATTGATGTGTACCTTACTAATGCTCGTAGTAGTACCTGGGTATTTGATACCGGTTCGGTTGCTAATATTTGTAACTCGAAACAGGGACTACGGATTAAACAAAGATTAGCTAAGGACGAGGTGACGATGCGCGTGGGAAATGGTTCCAAAGTCGATGTGATCGCCGTCGGCACGCTACCTCTACATCTACCTTCGGGATTAGTTTTAGACCTAAATAATTGTTATTTGGTGCCAGCGTTGAGCATGAACATTATATCTGGATCTTGTTTGTTGCGAGACGGTTATTCATTCAAATCAGAGAATAATGGTTGTTCTATTTTTATGAATAATATCTTTTATGGTCATGCACCCTTGAAGAGTGGTCTATTCTTATTGGATCTCGATTGTAGTGATACACATATTCATAATATTGAAACCAAAAGATGCAAGGTTAATAATGATAGTGCAACTTATTTGTGGCACTGCCGTTTAGGTCATATTGGTGTAAAGCGCATGAAGAAACTCCATAGTGATGGACTTTTGGAATCACTTGATTATGAATCACTTGGTGCTTGCGAACCATGCCTCATGGGCAAGATGACTAAAACTCCGTTCTCCGGAACTATGGAGCGAGCAACAGATTTGTTGGAAATCATACATACTGATGTATGTGGTCCAATGAGTATTGAAGCTCGCGGCGGGTATCGTTATTTTCTGACCTTCACTGATGATTTGAGCAGATATGGGTATATCTACTTAATGAAGCACAAGTCTGAAACATTTGAAAAGTTCAAAGAATTTCAGAGTGAAGTAGAGAATCATCGTAACAAGAAAATAAAGTTTCTACGATCTGATCGTGGAGGAGAATATTTGAGTTACGAGTTTGGTCTTCATTTAAAACAATGTGGAATAGTTTCACAGCTCACGCCACCCGGAACACCACAGCGTAATGGTGTGTCCGAACGTCGTAACCGTACTTTATTGGATATGGTGCGATCTATGATGTCTCTTACCGATTTACCGCTATCGTTTTGGGGTTATGCTTTAGAGACAGCTGCATTCACGTTAAATAGGGCACCATCTAAATCCGTTGATACGACACCTTATGAACTATGGTTTGGCAAGAAACCAAAGTTGTCGTTTCTTAAAGTTTGGGGCTGTGATGCTTATGTGAAAAAGCTTCAACCTGATAAGCTCGAACCCAAGTCGGAGAAATGTGTCTTCATAGGATACCCAAAAGAGACTGTTGGGTACACCTTCTATCACAGATCCGAAGGCAAGATATTCGTTGCAAAGAATGGATCCTTTCTAGAGAAGGAGTTTCTCTCGAAAGAAGTGAGTGGGAGGAAAGTAGAACTTGATGAGGTAACTGTACCTTCTCCCGAATTGGAATGTAGTACATCACAGAAAATTGTTCCAGTGATTCCTACACCAATCAGTGAGGAAGTTAATGATGATGATCATGAAACTTCGGATCAAGTTTCTGCTGAACGTCGTAGATCAACCAGATTACGTTCCGCACCAGAGTGGTACGGCAACCCAGTTCTGGAAATCATGTTACTAGACCATGATGAACCTACGAACTATGAGGAAGCGATGATGAGCCCAGATTCCGCAAAATGGCTTGAGGCCATGAAATCTGAGATGGGATCCATGTATGAGAACAAAGTGTGGACTTTGGTTGACTTGCCCGATGATCGGCAGGCCATCGAAAATAAATGGATCTTCAAGAGGAAGACCGACGCAGACGGTAATGTTACTGTTTACAAAGCTCGACTTGTTGCGAAAGGGTTTCGACAAGTTCAAGGAGTTGACTACGATGAGACTTTCTCACCTGTAGCGATGCTTAAGTCTGTCCGAATCATGTTAGCAATTGCCGCATTTTATGATTATGAAATCTGGCAAATGGATGTCAAAACTGCATTCCTGAATGGATATCTCAAAGATGAGTTGTATATGATGCAACCAGAAGGTTTTGTCGATCCAAAAGGTGCTAACAAAGTATGCAAACTCCAGCGATCCATCTATGGACTGGTGCATGCATCTCGGAGTTGGAATATACGCTTTGATGAGGTGATCAAAGCATATGGTTTTATACAGACTTTTGGAGAAGCCTGTATTTACAAGAAAGTGAGTGGGAGCTCTGTAGCATTTCTAATATTATATGTGGATGACATATTATTGATTGGAAATGATATGGAATTTCTGGATAGCATAAAAGGATACTTGAATAAGAATTTTTCAATGAAAGACCTCGGTGAAGCTGCTTATATATTAGGCATCAAGATCTATAGAGATAGATCAAGACGCTTAATTGGACTTTCACAAAGCACATACCTTGATAAGATTTTGAAGAAGTTCAAAATGGATCAGTCAAAGAAAGGGTTCTTGCCTGTATTACAAGGTATGAAGTTGAGTAAGACTCAATGCCCGACCACTGGAGAAGATAGAGAGAAAATGAAAGTCATTCCCTATGCCTCAGCCATAGGATCTATCATGTATGCAATGCTGTGTACCAGACCTGATGTGTGCCTTGCTATAAGTCTAGCAGGGAGGTACCAAAGTAATCCAGGAGTGGATCACTGGACAGCGGTCAAGAACATCCTGAAATACCTGAAAAGGACTAAGGATATGTTTCTCGTATATGGAGGTGACAAAGAGCTCGTCGTAAACGGTTACGTCGATTCTAGCTTTGACACTGATCCGGATGACTCAAAGTCACAAACCGGATATGTATTTTTATTGAACGGTGGAGCTGTCAGTTGGTGCAGTTCCAAGCAGAGCGTCGTGGCGGGATCTACGTGTGAAGCGGAATACATAGCTGCTTCGGAAGCAGCAAATGAAGGAGTCTGGATGAAGGAGTTCATATCCGATCTAGGTGTAATACCTAGTGCATCGGGTCCAATGAAAATCTTTTGTGACAACACTGGAGCAATAGCCTTGGCGAAGGAATCCAGGTTTCACAAGAGAACAAAGCACATCAAAAGACGCTTCAATTCCATCCGCGATCTAGTCAAGGAGGGAGACATAGAGATTTGCAAAATACATACGGATCTGAACGTTGCAGACCCGTTGACTAAGCCTCTTCCACGGGCAAAACATGATCAACACCAGGACTCCATGGGTGTGAGGATCATCACTTTGTAATCTAGATTATTGACTCTAGTTCAAGTGGGAGACTGAAGGAAATATGCCCTAGAGGCAATAATAAAGATGTTATTTGTATTTCCTTATATCATGATAAATGTCTTTTATTCATGCTAGAATTGTACTAACCGGAAACTTAGTACATGTGTGGATACATAGACAAAACAGTATGTCCCTAGTATGCCTCTACTAGACTAGCTCATTGATCAAAGATGGTTATGTTTCCTAGCCATAGACATGAGTTGTCATTTGATCAACGGGATCACATCATTAGGAGAATGATGTGATGGACTAGACCCATCCGTTAGCATAGCACTATGATCGTTTAGTTTTACTGCTATTGCTTTCTTCATGACTTATACATGTTCCTATGACTATGAGATTATGCAACTCCCGAATACCGTAGGAACACCTTGTGTGCTATCAAACGTCACAACGTAACTGGGTGATCATAAAGATGCTCTACAGGTGTCTCCGAAAGTATTCGTGGTGTTGGCATAGATCAAGATTAGGATTTGTCACTCCGAGTGTCGGAGAGGTATCTCTGGGCCCTCTCGGTAATGCACATCATAATAAAGCCTTGCAAGCAAATGACTAATGAGTTAGTCACGAGATGATGTATTACGGAACGAGTAAAGAGACTTGCCGGTAACGAGATTGAACTAGGTATTGAGATACCGACGATCGAATCTCGGGCAAGTAACATACCGATGACAAAGGGAACAACGTATGTTGTTATGCGGTTCGACCGATAAAGATCTTCGTAGAATATGTAGGAGCCAATATGGGCATCCAGGTTCCGCTATTGGTTATTGACCGGAGAGGTGTCTCGGTCATGTCTACATAGTTCTCGAACCCGTAGGGTCCGCACGCTTAACGTTACGTTGACGATATAGTATTTAATGAGTTATGAATGTTGATGACCGAATGTTGTTCGGAGTCCCGGATGTGATCACGGACATGACGAGGAACTCTGGAATGGTCCGGAGATAAAGATTAATATATGGGATAATAGTGTTTGACCTCCGGAAGGGTTCCGGAATTCACCGGAAGAGGTTCCGGATGTTTCCCGAAGTGTTTGGGTACAAGAACACGTTATTTGGGCCAAAAGGGAAAGCACACAAGGTTTTTGGAAAGCGCAAAAGGAAGTTTTGCGGAGTCCAGGGGCCAGACGCCAGGGTCCCTGGCGTCTGGGTCCAGACGCCGGGAACCCTGGCGTCTGGCCCTGGAGTCCGAGAAGGACTCTTGCCTTACGGGTGAAACCGACTTTGTGAAGGCTTTTACTCCAAGTTTCGACCCCTAGGCTCAACATATAAATAGAGGGGTAGGGCTAGCACCCAAGACACATCAAGATACACCAAGCCGTGTGCCGGCTACCCCGACCCTCTAGTTTATCCTCCGTCTAGTTTCTGTAGTGCTTGGCGAAGCCCTGCAGAGATTGTTCTTCATCAAACAACCGTCACCACGCCGTCGTGCTGCCGGAACTCATCTACTACTTCGCCCGTCTTGCTGGATCAAGAAGGCGAGGACGTCATCGAGCTGAACGTGTGCTGAACGCGGAGGTGCCGTACGTTCGGTACTAGATCGGGACGGATCGTGAAGGTGCACGACTACATCAACCGCGTTGATAAACGCTTCCGCTTTCGGTCTACGAGGGTACGTAGACACACTCTCCCTCTCGTTGCTATGCATCTAGTAGATAGATCTTGCGTGATCGTAGGAAAATTTTGAAAATACTACGTTCCCCAACATAGAACGAGGAGCCTAGGCCCGCTTCATCCCTGCCTCCGCCAAGAGCGTGAGAAAGGTCGAGCGAAGTGGGGAAACGGCATGGCTTGTTGCCGAGCGAGAGAATGTTCATCTTGAGGATATCAGGGATTTATTCCCTGTTGTGGGTTTTTACCTACGAACAAAAGGACCCGTCAGACATTCCTTTTTCATTAAAAACATTCCATTCAGGTACAGTCCATAGGGAATGAAAAACATGGATAAGGAGGATTACAAGTTTTAAACTTTACAAATGCCCGAAGGCTTACAGACTAAAAAGAGATAAGATGCCTGTAATGCCTTTCTTGTCCCTCTCCTCAGGAGGTAGGTCAAGGAGGCGAGAAGGGCAAAAGGGGCGCCTAGGCGAGCTACGGGTGACAGAAGGTACCGAGAAGACACCCCGGCGGCCTTCCCAGGGCTGGACGGTGATGGCGGCGCTGGAGGCTGAGCTCGAAGACGGGGCGGCAGGGCGTCAGTAGGAGACGAAGGCGTCGGTGCCCGCATACTCCAACATGACGACCTTGTCGCCCACCTTCTTCCTCTTCCTCTTCCGCTGCCTCCTTACGCCAGCCGCCAAGGAGACGACCCCGAGAAGTTCAAGAAGCGGCGACGCGGATGATGGGGTCGCCGGTGCCACCAGGAGCGGCGCCCGACACCTAGTCAGACCCGTCATCCTGCCGTCCCCCGCCCTCGTCATCGCTGTCGCTGTCCTCCTCGTCACCCTCGTTCGAGGAGGAGTCTTTGTCGTCGGAGGAGCTCTCCATGCAGCACCGCACGCGGGTTCCGAGGTGCCCGAAGACCTTGACGAAGAGGTGGTCATCCCCCATCAGCTTGAAGTGGAGGGTGAGCCCGTCCGTCAGGCTGTGGATGCGGGCGAACCTCTTCCATCCTCGACGAAGATACATCACATGAGGGGCGGGGAAGTCGACGACGGCTCGCGTGCCGCTGATCCCACAACCCCACATGTGCAACCACAGCGACTCCGGCGGGTTCGCCTCCATCTCCCGCGCAAATGGGGTCGGGAGACGATGGCGACGGCGCGGCGACCCCCGCATCCTAATGAAGAATTCGCAGGGGTCATCTCCAACATGACCTTCCACCTGAGGAGGAGCTGCTGGCGGGAGCGAGGCCGGCGAGCCGCCCCGCCTTCCTCTTCCCTGAGCACCCCGGCCTCGCCCACGGCCTCGCCCCCTCCCTCTCCCCCTCGTAGCTGGTTCAGCCACTGCGGGTGCAGGAGAAGGGGGGACGCGCTGTCGAGCGGCAACCCTCGCCCCCACCGTTGAGGAGCCGGGGTTTTCCTTCTTCATGGCGGATAGAAGAAAGGAGCAGAAGCTGGAGAAGAAAGAAGATGGAGGAGTGTGGAGCGCCATCCCCTCCCTCCGCCCTTTATGAAGGGGCGGGCTGGAACTCGACCGCCCCGCTCGGCCAATCAAGACGCAGAAGGCGAGGAGGGCTGGGGCCGACCCGCCGCCCCAACCAATGACGGCTCGTTTTCCCGCCTCCATCGCTCGCCACCTCGAACGCATGGAGGGCACGTGGCGAACGCGCGGGACCGAAGGGACGGATGAGGCGACTTCTCCCCACCCCGTGATCGTGGGGGTGGACGCCTAGCAGACCGCGCCTCGGCCCCATCCAGCCAGCGAGCCGCGCCCCCACACCTTCCCCCATTATGGGGAAGGTGCGGGCCGCCTCCTTCCACATTTACTGCGACGTGACGCATGCGTGCGGAAACCGCCCCACGCATGCCGCCCACGTCACGCACGCCCCTCCACCCCACGCCGCTCGCGCGGGCCGTGGGAGGCGCAGCGTGCGAAAATTCTACCGCGGTGAGAACCACCCCGCCTGCCCGCGCACCGTTCTAGGCCTGGCCCAACAACGTGTCGCACTTATGTGTGGCCCAGGCCCGGGGGCTCCTGTCGGTGTAGAAAAAGAGGGGTGCACTTTTTGTACCCCTATGACTATGCATGGGCAGTCTGAGCCACGGCGCCATCCCACCAAGCAAGGCAAGGGAGGCAAGCCGGGGCAAGACTTAAGCTCGGTGAAGACTGGAGCGACACCAAGAACAAGACCACGAAGAGCAAGGGGGACGAAGCAGTTTTCCCCGGCAAGATCCTTGCTGGGGCCGGCTGTGGGAGCCCCGGCAAGGCCCTTGCTGCGGCAGCTCGCCCCCCCACCTACGGAGCGAATCACCCTTGAGTCCACCACCCCCATGGGGGGAGGATTCGGGAGATGTCCCCGTGGTGGCTTGCAAATCTTTGTGAAGACCTTCAAGATCAGATACAAGGTAAGAAGACGACGACCCTTGGCGGGATCCCAACCAAGGGGATCCACAAGGCCCTCGGCAAGCACCTTGCCGGGGATGACAGCAGGTGCCGCGGCAAAACACTTGCCGGGGCCCCGGCAAAGTCCTTGCCAAGGACACCCACGGGGCCACCATCAGGCCCGCGCCAACTGGGTCTCCACCGACCCACGCAGCTACCGACCCAACCAGCTGGACAGGCTCCTGCGTGGCAACCCACAGGTCTTCGTGGAGGCCCGTCGTTGCGCCACCTCAGCTGCCTGTCTGCCTACATGGCACCTCAGGCACCGCTGGCCAGGGCGCGTGTCGACACGAGGAGGAGCGGCGACGGACAAGACGGGCGTCTCCCCTCGTCCCCGATAAAGCAAGGACACCTAAGCAGGGCGCATTAAATGCACCTTGTCCTATAATGCGAGGGATAACCTCGCATTACTGTACCCTTTCCACCTCCTGTGTGCCACTGTGGCGACCCCTTTTTCCCTATAAAAGGAGGCCCGAGGCGACCAGGAGAAGGATTTGGCTTTTCGGAACCCCTCATGACTCTTTTGGAGCTCCTCGTTAGCTGAAGAACACCACATATAATCCACCAAAGCAGGAGTAGGGTTTTACGCATCCTTGCGGCCCGAACCTGGGTAAAGGAACCGTGTCCCGATCGTTAGATCCGCTCTTCTCTCAACCCCGCGCCCCGCAACCGTAGTAGGGATTCTTGTGATCCCATAGGTGTCGATCCAAATACACCGACAGTTATGATAAGAGAGACTTTGTTGCTAGGAAGCACGACAAGGAAAGAGAGCCATGGGTTCAGAAACCCATGCCTTTTCCTCCTAAACCATCCAAGAAAAAGGATGATGAGGATTTTGAGCGCTTTGCTGAAATGATTAGACCTATCTTTTTGCGTATGCGTTTGACTGATATGCTCAAAACAAATCCTTATGCTAAGTACATGAAAGATATTATTACCAACAAAAGAAACATACCTGAAGTAGAAATTTCCACCATGCTTGCCAATTACACTTTTAGAGGTGGAATACCTAAGTAACTAGGAGATCCAGGAGTACCTACTATACCTTGCTCCATTAAGAGAAACTATGTTAAAACTGCTTTATGTGATCTTGGAGACGGTGTTAGTGTTATGCCTCTCTCTTTATATCGTAGACTTGACTTGAGTAGGTTGACACCTACTGAAATTTCTTTGCAAATGGCCGATAAATCAACTGCTATGCATGTCGGTATTTGTGAGGATGTGCCTGTTGTTGTTGCAAATGTTACTATTCTAACGGACTTTGTTACCCTTGATATTCCCGAGGACGATAGTATGTCTATTATCCTTGGTAGAACCTTTCTAAATACTGCAGGGGCTGTTATTGATTGCAACAAAGGCAATGTCAATTTTCATGTCAATGGTAATGAGCATACGGTACACTTTCCGAGGAAACAACCTCACGTCCACAATATCAATTCTATTGGAAAATTTTCAACTATTACTATTGGAGGTTTTGAATTTCCTCTTCCTACTGTCAAGAAGACATATGATATTATTATTGTTGGGGACATACATATCCCCATTGAGGTAACCTAGTGTTATTCGAAAATTCTCCGGTTTCATGTTATTCGGAAAGAGTTTATTAACAAGACTTGATCAACATTATTAATGGATTCCTTTTGACGAGCATGAGATGGGTGAATCTAGATATTAAATAAAGCAAAACTAGTATTTTCTGTCTGTTTCCAGACTTATCCGTGCAATAAAAAATACCCCGAAAATAAAAGTTCTAGAAATGCCCTGACAATGAAATATGATATTTTCTAGAATATTTGAGAATATTTGGCATAGAGATCACTGCGAGGGGAGCCAGCACCTGGCCACAAGGGTCTAGGGCGCGCCTCCTGCCTCATGGGCCCCACGTGGCCCCCTCCACTTATTCCTGCATGCACACATTCCTGCTTCCTCCCAAAAAATCACTATCCAGCTCAAGCACGAGTTCTAGCTCATCTTGCTGCCATTTTCGATCTCCTTGCTCAAAGCTCCTTTCACAAAACTGTTTGGGGAGATTGTTCCTTGGTATGTGACTCCTCCATTGGTCCAATTAGTTTTTGTTCTAGTGCTTTATGTATTGCAAAATTTTGCTGCTATGGTGACCTTGTTCTTGAGCTTGCATGTCAAATTTCTTTGGTCCCAAGTAGTTCTAATGCATGATATAGTCTATAGACACTTGTAGGAGTTTTTGCTATCAATCTTGTTGAGTTTGGTTCACTTTTATTTTCAGTTACTAAAAATTTCAGAAATTTTCAGAGGAGGAAAATGATAAAGAGATGGTTGAGGGGCTCCTCCAATAAAAGTTCAGAGGATAAGAAGAAAGAAGAAAATAAGAAGCCCAAATATAATCTTCCCCGCACCGCGGAAGTTCGGCCGTGTGAATGGCCTTATAATGAGTTCTTGGAAGCCGCCGGGATTTACGAAGACTTTTGTTATTTGGCGAACAATGCAGGCCTCACCGACTTCCTCCACGACCAGCGTGAATAGTATCTCTTAATCAGTAATATTTTCACTCAAAACTTTCATTTTCATGCTAAGAAATCACCACCTTCAGTGGAGTTTCGTTTATATGATGAGGTTAAGGAGATGTCATTCTTTGAATTTTGTGAAGTATGTAAGATACCCTTTGCTGGTAGTCTTGATGAACCACGTCGTGAATATGTTGGAGGGTTTATTGACATGATAGCTGTACGGGAAACTAGGCAAGTTTCAGGGGCAAGAATTAATAGTATACATTTTCGTGTTCTACGCTACTTTGCTATATTTGCTAGTAGATGTTTAATTGGTCGCGGGAACAGTGGGAGTCTTAGTGCCCCTAATATTGTCATTTTGCGCCATGCATTGTTTCGAAACACAACTTTTAGCTTGGGTGCCGTCGTTGCTAAACGATTAAGTTTGAACCGCACAAAAGGTCCCATCTTTGGAGGCATCTTTGCTTCTCGCCTTGCTGAACATTTTAGAATACCTATTAGGCACCATGAGAAGGAAGAAAAATTGCTGGCCCGTGTTTATCTAGATTTATAAGAGTATGATAGCACATGATTTTATTGTTAAAGACAAGGGGAAGTTGCTTAATTATAAATTGAGGTTTGATGAAAAATATTGTGAGATTGTTTCCTTGCCTGCACCATCTCTGTTTGATCTGTTTTCAGGTATATACCTCGTTTCTTCAGATGCCTTCTACAAGTACCAGAGCCAGGCACGAGCTTCGGAGCCTGAGCCGGAGCGACCACTCGACCCTTACCGGTAGTTTGTTTATAGGTGGGATCCGGATGAGCTTGCCAACCATTGGCACCCAAAGGACACTTCTGAGTACACCGGAGAGAGTAGCTTTGATCCGTGGCCATAGACCAACTTAGGCCGAAAGCCTAAGCTTGGGGGAGTAAGTGTTTCTCACCAACCTTACATTCATGTTCACACACTTGTTCTAGTCGTTGGTCCTCACACTCTTTCATTGTACTATCCAGGCTAGTTTCAATTCTTTTATTAGTCTTTTTCTTGTGTGCTAGAAAAACCTTAAGAAAAATAATAAAAATTAGTTGTAGCTTTTAGCTAGTTTGCTTTCCATGCCTGTAGTAGTAGTAATTAAAAGAAAACCCAAAAAGATTTCTCGTCCTTCTTTTGCTTGTTGGGAGCTTTCCCTTGTAAATAGTTTCTTTTCTTTCTATGGGGGTCAAGAGGAGAAGACCATGATTGAAAATGCTTAGTGGCTTTCATATGCTTTATTGTTGATTTAACCTTGAGCCATATTACTTTGCTTATGTCTTGTATTAAATGCTTGCAGATTCCAGCTTAGTCCAATGCACGTGCACTATTATTATTATCCACACCGTTCGGTCGTGCGAGTGAAAGGCAATAATGATGATGTATGATGAACTAATTGAGATGATAAAAGCTGATATGAACTCGAACTCTCTTGTTTTTTGTAAATATGATAGTTCATCGTTCCTGATTCAGCTTGTTATCAATGAAACATTCTTGCAATGACAATTAGAGATCATAGCTGCTTATGCCATGCTTAATTAGCCAGGAGTTTATAATGGTCTATCTTGCGTGCCAACATGATATTAAAATGGTTGTGATGTGCGTATGATACGGTGGTATCCTCCTTTGAACGATTCAAGTGGTCTGACTTGGCATATGTTCATGCATGTAGTTGAAACAAAATCAACATAGCCTCCACGATATTTATGTTCATGGTGATTTATATCCTACTCATGCTTGCACTCATTGTTGATTAATTTTAATGCATGTTCATGACTGTTGTCGCTCTCTAGCTGGTCGTTTCCCAGTCTCTTTCTAGTTTTCACCTGTACTAAGCGGGAATACTGCTTGTGCATCCACTTCCATAAACCCCAAAGTTATTCCATATGAGTCCACCATACCTTCCTATATGCGGTATCTACCTGCCGTTCCAAGTAAATTTGTATGTGCCAAACTCTAAACCTTCAAATAAAATTCTTTTTTGTATGCTCGAACATCACATGTATCAACTAGGGATGTCTATATCTTCCATGCTAGGTGGGTTATTCTCACGATGAGTGGACTCCGCTCATCATTCATGAGAAAATGGCTGGTAATCGGGATGCCTAGTCCCATGCTCAAAATCATAATAATTAAACAAAACTCCCCCAGGACCGTTGCTGGTTTGGATGGTACCCGTTGTTTTGGGCTAGCCGTGGAGTGTGATTGTTGGTGGTTGGGGGAGTATAAACTTTACCATTCTGTTTGGGAACCGCCTATAATGTGTGTAGCATGGAAGATATCGAGATTCTTGGTTGTTATGTTGACAATGAGAGTATACCGCTCAAACTATTATTCATATCTATTTAAAAATCGAGCTCTGGCACCTCTACAAATCCCTGTTTCCCTCTGCGAAGGGCCTATCTATTTACTTTTATGCTGACTCATCATCCTCTTATTAAAAAGCACCGGTTGGATAGCACCTCTGTCGTTTGCATGTATTACTACTAATTTGCATCGTGTATGATTGTGACTGGATCTCTTTTACCATGAATTACAATGCCTAGTCAGTCCTTGATCTTTAAAGGTGTTCTGCATTTATGTTTTGCGGTCTCAGAAAGGGCTAGCGAGGTACCATCTTGTTATATCATATCATGATTGTTTTCAGAAAGTGTTGTCATTCGAGGTTTATTATTATTGCTCGTTAGTTGATTATGCCATTGATATGAGTAGACATGAGACCAAAAAGTTATTGTGAATGTGGTTAGTTCATGATCTTTGCTAAAAACTTGAATGCTGGCTTTACATATTTACAACAACAAGAGCAAACAGAGTTTGTCAAAGTTTTTCTTTATCGCTTTCAGTTTATCAACTGAATTGCTTGAGGACAAGCAAAGGTTTAAGCTTGGGGGAGTTGATACGTCTCCAACGTATCTACTTTTCCAAACACTTTTGCCCTTATTTTGGACTCTAACTTGCATGATTGAATGGAACTAACCCGGACTGACGCTGTTTTCAGCAGAATTGCCATGGTGTTATTTTTGTGCAGAAATAAAAGTTCTCGGAATGACCTGAAAATCAACGGAGAATTATTTTGGAAAATATAAAAAATATCTGAGCAAAGATCCATGCCAGGGGGCCCACACCCTGTCCACGAGGGTGGGGGGCGCCCCCTCCCCCTAGGCGCGCCCCCTGCCTCGTGGGCTCCTTGTTGCTCACCACCGTGTGTGAGTAATCTCATCAACCTTCCTCCATCACCAATTGCATGATGCTCACCGCCGTGCTATCATCATCATCAACCTTCCTCCATCACCAATTCCATGATGCTCACCGCCGTGCGTGAGTAATCTCATCATAGGCTTGCTGGACGGTGATGGGTTGGATGAGATTTACCATGTAATCGAATTAGTTTCGTTAGGGTTTGATCCCTAGTATCCACTATGTTCTAAGGTTGATGTTGCTATGACTTTGCCATGCTTAATGCTTGTCACTAGGGCCCGAGTGCCATGATTTCAGATCTGAACCTATTATGTTTTCATGAATATATGTGTGTTCTTGATCCTATCTTGCAAGTCAATAGTCACCTACTATGTGTTATGATCCGGCAACCCTGAAGTGACAACAATCGGGACCACTCCCGGTGATGACCGTAGTTTGAGGAGTTAATGTATTCACTATGTGTTAATGCTTTGGTCCGGCACTCTATTAAAAGGAGGCCTTAATATCCCTTAGTTTCCACTAGGACCCCGCTGCCACGGGAGGGTAGGACAAAGGATGTCATGCAAGTTCTTTTCCATAAGTACGTATGACTATATTCGGAATACATGCCTAAATTACATTGATGAACTGGAGCTAGTTCTGTGTCACCCTAGGTTATAACTTTTACATGAGGAATCACATCCGACATAATTCTCCATCACCGATCCAATGCCTACGAGCTTTTCACATATTGCTTGTTTCTTATTTACTTTCCCGCTGCTACTATTACAAAAACTACAAAAACACTATCGTTACTTTTATTCCTGTTACCACTACTTCCATATTACCTTGCTACTAAATTACCTTGCTGCAGATACTAAGTTTCCAGGTGTGGTTGAATTGACAACTCAGCTGCTAATACTTAAGAGTATTCTTTGGCTCCCCTTGTGTCGAATCAATAAATTTGGGTTGAATACTTTACCCTCAAAAACTGTTGCGATCCCCTACACTTGTGGGTTATCAGAAGTTCCGCCGCCGCAGGCCTCTGTAGCCACCGAAAACCAATCTAGACCCTTTCCAGCACTTTGCCGGAGGGGGAAATCAACACCGGTGGCCATCTTCATAATCCCGGTGGCCACCATGATGAGGAGGGAGTAGTCCTCCCTCGGGGCTGAGGGTTTGTACCAGTAGCTATGTGTTTAATCTCTCTCTCTCTCTCGTGTTCTTGAGATGCACAATCTTGATGTATCGTGGGCTTTTTTAATATAGTCGGATCATATGGTGTTTTCCCCTCTCTTGTTGTGATGAATTGAGTTTTCCCTTTGAGATTTATTTGGATTGAATACTTTTATGGCTTTGAGAACACTTAATACATGTCTTGCAATTGAATACTCGTGGTGACAATGGGGTATCGTATTGATTCACTTGATATATGTTTTGGCACTCAACTTCCGGATTCCCGCAGTGACATTTGGGTAATCTATGCATAGGGGTTGATGCATGTTCTTGTCTTTGTTTCTCTGCTAGAAATCTTGGGGCACTCTTTGAAGTTCTTTGTGTTGGATTGAGTATTATGAATATAAATTTGTTTTGGTGTTATTTTAGTAAGAATTGTTGATAGATCGATCAGAAAGAATAACTTGTGTTATTTTAGTACGAACTCTTGATAGATCGATCGGAAGTAATACCTTGTGTTATTTTAGTAGGAACTCTAGGATAAATCGAACGGAAAGAATAGCTTTGTGTTATTTTAGTACGAACTCTTCAATAGATCGAACTGAAAGAATAGCTTTAAGGTGGTTTCGTACCCTACAAACAATTTATTCTTATGTTCTCCGCTAGATAAGAACTTTGGGATGATTCTTCATCGCACGTTGAGGGATGGTTATGTGATCCAATTATATTAGCATTGTTGTGAGATTGCACTAGCGAAAGTACGAACCCTAGGCCTTGTTTTCCATCATTGCAATACGTTTGTTCTCACTTTTGTTACTTGCTACCTTGCTATTTTTCATTGTTCACACTACAAAAATCAATATCTACTATCCATATTACACTTGTATCACCATCTCTTTGCCGAACTAGGGCACCTATACAATTCACCATTGTATTTGGTGTGTTGGGGACACAAGGGACTTTTTATTATTTGGTTGCAGGGTTGTTTGAGAGAGACCGTCTTCATCCTACACCTCCTACGAATCGATAAACCTCAAGTCATCCACTTGAGGGAAATTTGCTACTGTCCTACAAAACTCTGTGCTTGGAGGCCCAACACGAGTCTACAAGAACAAGTTGTGTAGTAGACATCAAGCTCTTTTCTGGCGCCATTGCCGGGGAGGTGAGTGCATGAAGGTATATCTTTAGATCTTGCAATCAAATCTTTTAGTTTCTTGTTTTATCACTAGTTTGGTTTATAAAAGAATACTAAAAAAATGGAATTGAGGTTGCACCATATTATTGATCATCTTTATAATATCTTTCTTGAAAATGATGGATCAGAAAATTGTGCTCAATTGTTAGAAGAAGAAGTCAATAAAATGTTTGGCACAAAATATTTGAATGATGAGCATGATTGCAATGTTGTTAGTATGAATTCCTCGAATATCCAAAATGCTAATGATATGCAAAGCTGCAAGCTTGGGGATGCTATATTTGATGAAGATGATATTTTTAGTCGCCCAAGATTTGATGTGGAAATTTGTTATGATGGTAGAATGCCTCCTATTTATGATTATTATATTGACAAAAGTGGATTTGGAGAGGTCATGACTTTATTTAGCGATGAATCCACTACTTTGGAGGATGTTTCAATTGACTATGATTACAAAGTTGCTATCTATGATGATTATGGTGATGACATGTATGCTATATTGTATAATGATAACCATGAAACTTGTCAACATGACTTTAATTTTCAATCTCATGATAGTTATTTTGTTGAGTTTGCTCCCACCACTATTCATGAGAATGAATCTGCTTATGTGGAGAGTAGCAAAATTTCTATGCTTTTGCATCATGAAAATAATGCTTTATGTAATGGCTATATTGTTGAATTCATTCATGATGCTACTGAAAACTATTATGAGGGAGGAACATCTGCTTGTAGGAATTACAATAATATCAAGTTTCCTCTCTATGTGTTGAAAGTTTTATTTGCTTGTTTTGCCTTCCTATGCTAGTTGATTCTCGCTCCCATAAATTCTTTGCTCACAAAATCCCTATGCATAGGAAGTTGGTTAGGCTTAAATGTGCTTGCCATGTGATTCATGATGCTCTCTTTATGTTTCAATTCATACCTTTCATGTGAGCATCACTGAAATCATCATGCCTACGCTGGTGCGCGTCGGTCCTAACACTACCAAAAAAGACACATCCGTGACATTTTGGGCCGAACGAAACTTTTTTCTATCATACTTATGACACTTCTATGATGATAATTGTGACAAAACCCAGTATCATCATAGATGTGGTGCGGTCCTACTTCTATGACAAAAATCATGACAGAAAATGGGCTTTTCGTCCTGCGCGGGCCGGAGCCGCAGCTGCATGACATTCTTTGGGCCGTCCATGACAGAAAAACCCGTGGTAGAAGCGAGGGCGAGGAAAATATTGGGGTGTTCCCGGTTACGGTGGGTGGTCGGGGCCGAGCGATGCGCGTTTCTCTCGTACACGCACGCACGTGGGTGCGAGGCGTTGGGCGCTAACTGAACCCGAGCAAGGCATTGGGCTCTAACTGAACCCGAGCGATTGCACTACAGGCTACGCGTTACTGAACCCGAGCGATCGATCGATGGCTGTTAACTGAACCCGATCGAGCGATTCCTTTGCTACTGCTGCTAACTGAACCCGATCAATGCTGCCTGTGCATGAACAGTGAGCATTGCTGGGGGGTTTGGATGAACAGTTCCTGGTGGGGGTGGCTGATAAGGAACCCTTGGTGTTGCCTCTTGATGAACAGGACCCCGATCGATGGAGCCGATTGGGGCTGCATGAACAGGACCCCGTGGAGGGCTGGATGAACAGGACCACCCCATGGAGGGCTGGGTGAACAGTAGACGGTGGAGGGCTAGATGAACAGTAGCCCGTGAAGGGGTGGTTGAATAGGAGCCCGTGGAGAGGGCTGGTTGAACAGTAGCCAGTGGAGTAGCGCGCGGTGGAGGCTGAACAGTCGCAGGTGGAGGCAGGAGGAGGTCGACGGTGGATGAACAGTAGCCCGTGGAGGCTGGAGGGGGTTGACGGTGGAGATGAACAGTATCCCGTGGGGTCCCGCTTTGCGGTACACCACACCCCTCCCGATGAACAGGACCCCCGTTTCGACCGTAGCGCTCCAACACAAGTCCGTTTCCTCCGTTTTGCGGTACGCCACACCCCTCCCGATCAACAGGACCCTCGTTTCGACCGTAGGAGGTCCGTTTCCTCTGTTTTGCGGTACACCAGACCCCTCCCGATGAAAAGGATCCCATTTCGAACGTGGCCGGTCGAACACCAGGCCGTTTCCTCCGTTCTACGGTACGCCGGGCCTCGTTTCCATCGGCTGTTCCGTCCAAGCCGGTTGGCTCCCACGCGTTCCGTTGCCTCCCCATGAACACGACGACGATGAAGTTTCTCCGTTCCGACACAGTCATGAACACGAGCCCTGGCCGTACGTATGCGCGAGTAGGCATTCGAAACCCTTCCCGTATGTACGCACTTGGCCGTATTTTCTTTCTTGCACACTGGCCGCTGTACGTACGTGTACATGCTACGTGCGCGCCTCTACTACGACACATGCGCGCACCTACATCGACTAGTATGTACGTGCACATTCGTGACGAGAATGACAATGGTACATACGCTTCGACCAGGTGGGTCCCAACTGTCAGGCACTTCCTTGCGTGCGAAGATGTAGCTGGTGGGTCCCACCAATCAGGGGGGCGAATCGTTTTTTTGTTGCCCGGACGCACTTCCTTGCGTGCGAAGATGTAGCTGGTGGGTCGCAGCAGTTAGTGGGAAACGTTTTTTTGCGAAATACAGTGGCCCGTCCAGTGGGTCCCCGCTGTCAGGTGGAGGAATAATTATTTTGTGCGTAATAAGGAGCACTTCCTTGCTGCGGCCGTGTACCCAGCTGTCAGCCTCTCCACGTACAATCCACGTCCGATGGAAGCCGTTCCTTGACCACGTTGACCACGCCGTGCCGAGAGCACCAGGGCGATGGACGACGGCGAGGCCTAGGAAGGGGACGACACGGAGCCGGGGAAGACGCGGCAGTGGATGCCCATGCGTAGAGGAGTACGAGGGTTCACTGGTTCGCTGCGGTGTGAGGCTACCATCACCGCAGAATAACAGGGGTTGTGGGTGTCGGGGTTTTGGGACGACATATGCCAAAGGATGGCTTATCATGCATGGGGTCAAAAGAATGTCGCCGGGCTCGGGAAGCGGGATAAGGCGATACTTAGGACGCCTACGAATCTTACCCAAGTTCGGGGCTCTCCGGGGAGATAACACCCCTAATCCTGCTCGTTGGAGACTCCGCGTCATCACTGATAGCACTAGAGTAGCTACACGATTGCTCCTTGAGCTGTGGTGTCTAAGGGAAGAAGATGAACAAGGCTAGCTCATCTCCTCTCTCTCCTATCTAGGGTTCTTGTCTTGTGGACTTCTCATAGCCAACCATCCAGCCCTCAACATGGAGGACCCTGGGGGGTTTATATAGGCCTACCCCCCAGGGGTACAATGGTAACTTCGACGGCGCGGTCCCAGCCGTCAGTGTCTTTTGGTGCCGGCCTCGCCGCCTGTCTGCTGGGGCCCGCCGCCTGCGGCCCCTCGTGATTGCCTTTCACTGTAGGGGTGCTTCTGCTGACGACAGCCTCGTCGGGGAGGAGATGGCTACAGTGCCACCGTCCCTCGCCGTACGCTGCTGCCTCGCCTCGTCCCGTCATCTTGATGAGGCTCGGACTTCTAGGACGAGGTGTGCCGTCTGCTACCAGACAGTCGTCTCCTCCGGCCGCCTACCAGAGGCGGTTTGTTCTTGAGCTTGCTCGCTGACCAGTGGGGCCAGCCGCCTGCTGGCCCTGCCGTCTGTGGGTAGTGGGATCTTGGCCTCCTCTGACCGCTGCTTGGTCACGAGCTTCGTGGCTACAGTAACCCGCCGCTTAGTGGATATTCATAAGGTACACGGCCATTGTAGCCACATCCTTATAGATCTTCTAAGGACATGCTCTCCTGCAGCAATGCCCCCGCCCCGCCGGGACCCACCTCAGCGTCCCTGAGGGTGGGATGCGGGGCCGTCTGCTGGCTGGTGGTGCTTGGTGTTGCCGTCTGTTGGGTCCCTGCCGGCTGCTGGCAGCCGGCTCCTATGGCAAGCCTCCCTAGGAGGCGGCTCGAGGAGAAAACGGCCGCGGTAGACCAAGCGGCTGTTATTTGTCTTAAAATACCAAGGGTAGGCGCTGAGGGTACCCATGGTCAATATCTCCGACAGTAGTCCCCGAAGTGGTGGAACTCCGATGCGGACGCTGGAGATGTTGAGGGGTTACAGCAGCTTCTCCCCCTAGGCTAGCTTGTCGTCTGCTTCTCGTCTGCTTAAGGAGTCCGTCTGCCGCCAGCCGGCTCGGCGCTGCAGGAGCCAGCCTCTGGCAGCCGTGTCGCCGTCTCGGAATCTTCGGTGAGAAGGCGCCGCCTGGTCAGCGGTCAGTCGAACGGACCCGCGGACCGTTGGCAGCGCCCACGCATCACCGCCCTGTCGCGTCGGCCTGCCAGCCCACGCGCGTGACATGACATAACAGTGGGCCAGGGCCCGCCACTAAGGGCCTTGGACCCCGCGCGGATCCACAGTGGCAGGGGTAATCGATTACCCTTCCACGTGCATTAAATGCATGCGGATTAGGCGTGAGAAAATCGGGGGTCGTGTGGGACGTGGGGTGGTTAAGCCCACGCCCGCCCCCTCGCCTTCGTCGCCAGAGCTTATATATAGGCCGGGGGAGAGGGCTGGCGCTGCTCTCGCGCTCACTCTCCCCTGTCCTTCATCTTCTTCCTCACTTCTCCCTACCGCAGTCACAGCGAAAAACCATCCGAGCCATGGCTGCACCGGCGCCTACCCGGCACCACGGCCAGTGGGATGGCAGTGAGGTCGTGCAGGAGCAAGTGGACGTTCTCCGGCGGTCGCAGAAGCTGCCGCCGGCCGACAAGGTCGCCGTGCGCCTGGCGCCGGCCGCGGAAATCAGACCGGCCCCACGACAAGGCGAGCGGGTCGTCTTCCGCTCGCACTTTCTGTGCGGGTTCGGCCTACCGGCGAGCGGCTTCTTGTGCTCGTTCCTTGACTTCTTCCACATCCAGCCGCACCACCTCACACCGAATACGATAACCACCATCTCTTCCTTCGTCGTCCTCTGTGAGGCCTATTTTGGCATCCTCCCCACCGTCGAGCTCTAGACGGAGCTCTTCTATGTGAAGTTGGGCACCGCCGTCCAGAGTGTGGCTGCTTAGTGTGGAGGATGCATCGCCGTGAAGCGCACCGGGGCGAGAAACTTCTTCCCGGCGCCGAAACTCGTCGGATTGGTGAAGCAGTTGTAGAAGACGTACTTTTACGTCTCCAATGTCGACCCCGAGGAAGATTTCATCTGCCTGCCGGAGTGGGTGCCGGGGCCGCCTGCTAAGCCTCGGGACTCTTGGAAGACCCGGCCCGTCGGCCTGACCGAAGGCGCCTCCGTCGCCTGCGCCGTCTCCGGGAGCTGAGAGACGGCGAAGGCCTGGAGTCTGCGGATCTGCTTCTGACGTTCGCCGAGCGCTGGGTGCTGTCGCTGCAGCACCGGCCCCACCTCATCTGTGATATGAGCGGGCGCCGGGACCCCAGCCGGACCTGCACCAAGCCCCTGCCACACGGAGAAGTGGCCCGGCTGGTGAACCACATCTCCAGCTGCCAGGTCCCCGACGGCGGCTGGGCCTTCAGCAGGGCCCCGTACAGCCGCGACAACCAGCCGCCCGGAGTAAGTTTTTGTCTTTCTATTTTCTTTCTTCTTTGTTCGGCTACTGTAGCCGTCTGGTGCTGACACCCGGCTTAGATCTTCCCAGGCCAGCCGGCGCCGGGCTCCGACCAACCGGGCCGTCCCCTCGAGCCCGATCGCTCCCAGAGTGATACGAGCGACCCCGAACTTGGGACCGCCGCCGCCATGGAGGAGGAGGAGGTGACAGGCGGCAGCCAGCCAGAAGGCGGCCTTGAGAACTGGCCGGATGACGACGAGGAGATGGAGGAGGCACCCGTCCGTGCCAGCCAGCATGCGGGGCCGTCTGGCACAGCCGGTGGCGGGAAACGGCGGTCCACGTCAGGGCCAACTGGTGCCCCGCCCAAGAAGCTTCGGCTGTCGACTGCCGCCACGAGGCGTCAGGAGGCAGCCGCCTGGGCAAACATGCAGAAAAAGCCCAAGGCCAGGCCAGTCGTGTCTGGGTGAGTATTCTTCGTTCTTTCTTTGCGTCTTATTCTTTTTCCTCAGCTGATCCCTTCTTGCTTGATTCTTTATTTCTTCTGGACGTCCTCACAGCGCGTCGCTCTCTCTGTCACGGGTGCCAGCCAGCTCTGTGGTAGGAGACCCAGATGCCCCTCCTGTGCCTCCCCGCGTGGATCCTGCCGCCGCGCTCCGGGCGGCGACAGAGAGGAACGACGCAAGGCACGCGCGGAGCGCGAGGCCGCGGAGCGTGAGCAGGCGGCAGCCGATGCCGCCGCCCAGGCGGAGGCCGAAGCCGCCAAGAAGGCCGAGGCAGACGCCGCCCGCGTCCGAGAGCGGGGGAAAGGCCCCCAGCAGCCAGCGGGCCACGTCGACCGCCCGGCGCCAAGGTCCCAGGAGCCGTCCGCCCAGACGCCGGCTGCTGACGAGAAGCCGGTTTCGGGCGACGGAGGCGACGAATGCGTCATCTTGGAGACGCCGCCACCACCCCCCGCGCCGCCTGCTGGGGAGCCGGGTAGCCGGCCGGTGGGGACGGAGGTGCCTCTGGTTGGGGGCACGCTGGTGGTTGGCCCGCAACCGGCCCCCCGAGGCCCAGCCCGCCGGCGCCTTGCGAGGGTGATTTCGATGCCCCAACAGGTGGAGGTCGGCGGGGCCAGCTCGTCCGCGCCGGGGAACGAGGTGACTAGTGCGGCGCCATCGAGCTGGAGATCCGGAGAAGGCGGCACGTGGCTCGTCGCGTCGCGGGACGTCTTGGACCGCATGAACTCCTTGGGCAGCGTCGTGCAAACGGCGATGCAGGAGTTCATTGCGACGCGGTCCTCTGTTCGGGTAAGTGTGTTATTACTTTCCTCTGTTTTTATTCCTCCAATTTTTTTTCCATGGGGGCACGTCAGCGCACCCACTGGGTGTAGTTCCCGAGTTCCGAGCCGGCTGCTGAGCAGGCGGCTTGGAACTCCAAAGTGTTCACCCAGATCTGATCTTGCCTCTTGTTGCAGGAGTACCACAATCTCCGCGTGGCCTCCTACAACGCGCATCGCCAGGAGCTGGCGCAGCTGCAGACTGCCCTGGCAGACAGCCGAGGTCAGTGTCTCTTCTTCTCCTTGCGGGGGCGCGTCAGCACACCCGCTGGGTGTAGTCCCCGAGTTCCGAGCCGGCTGCTGAGTAGGCGGCTTGGAACTCCAAGGTTATGTCTTCTGTTGCTGACCCTTGTTTTTTTTTTCCATCCTGCCACCGGCCGCAGCCAGCTGGGCGAGGCCCAGATGGAGCTGGCCGCAAAGGAGCAGGAGCGTGCCCACGCTGCCCAAGACCGCGATCGCCTGGCCAAGGAGCTGGCGGACCAGGCGGCGGCCCACAAGGCCGAGCTTGGAAAAATGTTTGATGCCGAGTCCCTTCTGCGGGCCGAATTTGAGACTGAGCGCTCGAATTGGGCCGAGAAGGAGGCGGCTCTCCAAGACGGCTACGTAGCCATTGGAGACATGGTCGACCGTGAGACATCCGCCTTCTCATTCTATTTTCATTGTTTGCAGCAGCCGTCTTGCTTTTCTTCTGATGCTTGTTCTAGTCTTGGCAGAATTATTCCCTGGCTACTCTGTGGCCGCCACCCAGGCCATCGAGGCCGAGCGTGCTGCGAGGCGCCAGGCGGGCCAGGAAATCGCACCCAATGCGCCCAGGACCCCGGCCGAGGAGCTTCTCGCCAGACGGGTGCGCCTTCTACCAGTCCATCGTCTTCTCCACCGTCTGCAACGCGCCGGCGCCCAAGTCCTGGCCGCCCTCTGGCCAAGTGTGCCAATGCTTCGCACCCCCAACCGGACGGCCGCCTGGCTGGAGGCTGCCGGCCAGTGCTTCGAGGCCTGGAAGGGCTCCGCGGCAAGGGCTGGCGCACGGACCGCCTTGGAGTTTGCCAAGAGTTGGTACCCAGGCCTGAGCCTTGAGCAGCTGGAAACATTCCGCGCGGAGGCCTAGCCGGAGCTGGCTGCGGAGCATAGGGAACTCGCCCAGCGAGCTGCCGCCCTTGCCGAATACGCCGACACCTCCCTCTTCATCCCGGAGCTGGATGACAGGGGCCACGTAGTTCCGCCTGCTAACTTCGGGCTGGACTTGGCGGCGTCAGAAGAGCCGGACGAGGAGATCGCCTCCAGCGAAGGCGATGAGGACGAGGAAGGCAGCAACGAGAACACCAGCTCCCAGGAGGCGGACCCAGCAGGCAGTCGTCAGCCTGACCAATCCTCAACAAGCGGGCCAGGAGTGACGGCTCCGCCTGCTGCAGGAGACGGCCAGACCGAGCCCCACCAGGCGGCCTCCCCAGAAGCCGGCTTCGTCGTGCCACCTGCCCAGCCTGCTGCTCCTTAGGATTTTCATTTGTATCGTCTGCCTTTCTGTAAGACTCACACGGTTAATTCGAACAATTCCACCCGCTGGGTGTATTTAGTAAGTTATTGCTACAAGGCGGCTCTTAAGGCCTTTTGGATATAAATATTCTTTTTAATGCAGCATCGTTTTTATGCAGTTTGTGCTGAGTCCTAGGATTAGCCTTGTCCTAGTTCCTTGTGATGATTTTCTCCTTGCCGACCCCTAGTACTGCCGTCCTGCTAGCCAGACATCCACTCTATGGTTCTGTGGTTGGGTTAAGGACTTGGCTACTTTTGGGGTGGGCAAGTATCTTGCCTTCTGGAAGATGGTCTGGTCAAGCCTAGAACTGACTGGCCGGCTGCTCGGCAGCCGGCAGTTAATCTCAAGGGCCGGCTGACCCTATGTATTTTTTTCTTAGCCATTTTTCATGTGGGCACCACTTCTTGCCTTTGGCTCCTGCCAGCCGGACAGCCGCGTTCTGTGAGTCTGTGACTTGATGCAGGAGAGGGCTTGGGTGCCATCACATTACTTGTCTGACTTTTTAAGGAGAATTCTCTAGACATAGGGTCAGGCGGCCAGTCCCCGGGCCGTCTGGTAGGCTCCGGTGCCGGACGAAGGTGTGAACAACAATCATTCACAGGCATAATTCTTATCATATAGATAAAGGCTTGGGCAGTCCCCGAGAATCTCTCGGGGCTCCCACTGATTCTCAAAATAACTTAGATAGCGTGACACATACTGTCTTTCAGCTATAAAAGCGACGAAGAAGGTTCGCGCTCCATGGGCGCTCCGACTCCTTGCCTGAGTCGTCTCTCTTGCGCGCCCTTGGCTTCTGGGTGTCGATGAGATAGTAGGCGTCGTTGCCCAGAACCTTGCTGACGATGAACGGTCCTTCCCAAGGAGCCGAGAGCTTGTGCTGGCCGGCTGTTCGCTGGATCAGCCGGAGCACAAGGTCTCCCTCGCAGAAGGAGTGTGGCTTCACTCGCCGTCTGTGATAGCGGCGGAGACCCTGCTGGTAGATGGCGGAGCGGCTAAGTGCTACTAGCCGGGCCTCCTCCAGCAAGTCCACGCCGTCTTCACGTGCTTCTTTGGCTTTAGCTTCTGTGTACATGGTGACGCGAGGCGAGTCAAACTCAACGTCTGTTGGGATGACTGCCTCGGCCCCATAGACGAGGAAGAAATGTGTAAAACCAGTGGATTTGTTCGGAGTGGTTCTGAGGCTCCATAGGACAGACGGCAGTTCTTCGATCCAGCAGCCGGCCGACCGCTCCAAAGGTTCGACCAGCCGGGGCTTGATGCCAGATAGGATAAGGCCGTTGGCGCGCTCGACTTGGCCATTAGACTATGGGTGGCCAACGGACGCTAGGTCCAGCCTGATGCCCTGTGTTGCACAGAAACGGGAAAGTGCACCTTTGGCAAAATTTGTGCCGTTGTCGGTCATGATGCCGTGTGGTATACCATACCGGACTGTGATGTCTGCAATGAATGTCACAGCAGTTGGGCCATTGAGTTTCTTGATTGGCTTGGCTTCGATCCACTTGGTGATTTTACCTATTGCCACAAGTAAGTGTGTCAGGCCTCCTCTGGTAGTCTTGAAAGGTCCTACCATATCCAGACCCCAGACGGCAAATGGCCAAGTGATCGGAATAGTCTTGAGTGCAGAAGCCGGCAAGTGTTGCTTGGAGCTGAAGCATTGGCAGCCGTTGCACTTCTTCACCAAATCTTTGGCATCGTCCAAAGCAGTCGGCCAGAAGAAGCCGTGGCGGAATGCTTTGGCTACGAGAGATCTTGAGGTCGCGTGGTGGCCGCACTCCCCTTGGTGAATGTCCTTCAGGATGGCTAGCCCTTTGGTTGCTTCTACACAGCGCTGGAAAATTCCTGTCGCACTCCTTCTGACGAGCTCTTTGTTGACAATGGTGTAAGCTGAGGCTCGGCATTGAACTTGACGCGCCAAAGTTTCCTCTGCTGGCAGCTCTCCTTTGAGCAGGAATGTGAGGATTGGTTGTGCCCAAGACGGCGCTGACACTTCAGTTGCTTCGGCCAAAGAGACCAGGGTGGTTGGGTTGGGAGGTGGAGGGCTGGGCTGAGCCGCCTGCTGTGTATCCGAAGTCCCCGAGCCGCCTGCTGGAGCCAGCGCCTCCTGGCCGTCTGCTGGAGCAGTCCCCGGGCCAAGGGCTGGCGCGGCTATAGGTGATCCATCTGTTGGAGTTGGAGTGTCATGGTCGCCTGCTGGGGTAGTCTTTGGGCCAGCAGCCAAAACCGCGGGGCCGCCTGCCCCGGGGTCGGCTGGTATGAAGATTGACTCCGACTCTGGTGAAGGCTTGATAGACGGTTTGCGCAGGCACTGGAGAGATACGCGGCTGGAATTGCTTGGCGGGTGGAACTGATTCGTGCCAAGGTGTCTGCTTGCATGTTATCAGCTCCTGGCACATGGAGGAACTCGTAGCCATCAAAGTGTCCGCTGATCTGCTGGACAAGCAAGCGGTAGCTTGCCATATTTGCGTCCTTGGCGTCCCAGTCACCAGACGACTGCTGGACAACCAAGTCTGAGTCACCGTAGCACAGCACTCGGCGGATGCCAATCTCCTTGGCCATCTGGAGCCCGTGGATAAGTGCCTCATATTCCGCCACGTTGTTGGAGGTGGCAAAGTGGATCTGCAGGGTATACTTGAGCTTATCGCCTTTGGGGGAGGTGAGGACGACGCCGGCCCCCAGGCCGGTGTGCATCTTTGAACCATCAAAGTGCATCCGCCAAAGGGTTGAGTCTGGCACAGGCGGCAGGTACTGGGTTTCGGCCCAATCGACGAGGAAGTCGGCCAATGCTTGCGACTTGATGGTGGTGCGCGGCTGGTAGAAGATGGTGAAGGGGACCAGCTCGATGGCCCACTTGGCCACTCTTCCTAAGGCATCTTTGTTCCCCATGATTTCAGCAAGCGGGGCCGTGCATACGACCATGATAGAATGCTCTTGGAAGTACTGCTTGAGTTTCTTGGCGGTGAAGTACACGCCGTAGCACATCTTCCGGTAATGGGGGTAATTCTGCTTGGACGCTGATAGCACTTCGCTCAAGTAGTAGACGGGCCGCTGGACGGGCAAGGCTCTGCTGTCTTCTGGGCGCTCGACCACAATGACAGTGCTGACCACCCGGCTGGTGGCGGCTATGTAAAGGAACATGGGTTCCTTGTCTGCTGGCGCTGCCAGGACAGGCGGGGTGGACAGCAGTCGCTTGAGCTGCTGGAAGGCTTCATCCGCCTGGTCGTTCCACTCGAAGCAAGTGGTTTTCTTCATCAGTTGGTATAAGGGGAGTGCCTTTTCTCCCAGCCGGCTGATGAAGCGGCTGAGAGATGCCAGGCACCCCGTGAACCTCTGGACATCTCGCACACGGGTCGGTCGTTCCATCCTCTCGATGGCCTTGATCTTTGCGGGGTTGCACTCGATGCCGCGTTCGGATACCAGGAAGCCAAGGAGCTGGCCTGCTGGTACCCCGAAGACACATTTCTCCGGGTTTAGCTTAATCCGAAAGCGGCGCAGATTCTCAAATGTTTCTTGGAGATCCTCCAAAAGGGTTCCTCTCTTCTCCGTCTTCACCACAATATCATCCACGTAAACATGGGCCTTCCTGCCAAGCTGCTTGAGGAGACACATCTGCATGCAATGCTGAAAGGTGGCGCCGGCATTTCTCAAGCCGAACGTCATGGTCAGGTAGCAGAAGGCCCCAAACGGCGTGAGGAAGGCAGTCTTCAGACGGTCGGCTGGATCAAGCTTGATTTGGTGGTACCCCGAATAGGCAACAAGGAAAGACAGCAGCTCGCATCCGGCTGTGGAGTCAATCACTTGATCTATTCGTGGCAGAGCAAACGGATCTTTGGGGCAAGCTTTGTTCAGGCTGGTGTAATCGATGCACATGCGCCATTTATTGTTCTTCTTCAGCATGAGGACGGGATTCGCCAGCCACTCGGGATAAAAGACTTCCATGATGAAGCCGGCTGCTAGCAGGCGGGCGACCTCCTCCCCAACGACTCTTCTCTTCTCTTCTGACAGGCGGCGCAGCGGCTGCCTGACAGGCTTTGCATCTTCTCTCACGTGTATCTTGTGCTCGGCGAATTCCGTCGGGACACCAGGCATGTCCTTGGGGGACCATGCAAAGATGTCCCGGTTCTCACGGAGGAAATCGACGAGTTTGCTTTCCTATTTGCTGTCTAGGCTTGACCCTATGACAGCAAATCGCTTCGGGTGAGACGGGTCCAAGGCAATCTTCTTTGTGTCCTTGGAGGGCTGGAACGAGGCTTGTGGCTCCGCCTCCTTAGGATCGGCTGGTATGGCCGGCTGCTCGCCAGCCATTGCCACCAGCCGCTCTAGACGGCGCTTTTCCTCAGCCACAACAAGGGTTTCTGCCAGGCGACTGCTGGTTGTTGCACATGCAATGGACTTCTCGTAGTCCCCGGTTATGGTGATTATTCCCTTGGGACCAGGCATCTTCATCTTGAGGTAGGCATAATGGGGGGCTGCCATGAACTTTGCAAGAGCAGGCCGGCCCTAGATCACGTGATAGGGGCTTTCTAGGTTCACCACTTCAAACCAGACCGGCTCCCTCCGGAAATGCATCTTGTCACCAAACAGGACATCGACCCTGGCCTTGCCGATTGGTAAACAAGAGAGGCCTGGCACAATGCCATGGAACACGGTCCTGGTGGGCTGAAGCTGCTTCTCTTTGATGCCCAACTTCTCCATGGTGTCTCGATACATGATATTGATGCTACTGCCGCTGTCTACCAGAGCCCGGGAGAAACGGCAGGCCCATCTGTTGGTGGAGAGAGTGGCATCCAGGACCAAGGCATAGGCCCCTGGAGACGGCATGACAGCCGGGTGATCCTCTCGGCTCCAGCTGACAGGCCTTTCAGACCAGTGCATAAACTTCGGGCTTTTGACGGCAACAGTGTTGACCTCTCTGCGCTGCTGGCACCGGCTGTGCCTATCATCCGTCTGGCTGGTGAAGACAACATAGGCCTCGTTTTCATCTGGGAATTCGTCCTGGATCTGGCCACCAGGACGAGCAGCCGGCGGATTAGGAGGTGGAGCCGGCTGTCCAGCAGGTGGCGGAGGCAGAGCTTCTCCCCTCGCAATCCTTGTGGACCAGTGACACTTTCGTGTGGTGTGGTTGGAGGGCTTTGCGCCGCTATGGAACTTGCAGGGGGCGTCCAAAGCTTGATCAAAGGAGAAGGTCGGCTGCCACACCGGTTTGCCGCCCTTCTGGCGCTTGGGCCCTGCTTGAGCCTCTGGCTGCTGTCCGTCAACCGCTGCCACCAGTCGACTGTTGACAGCCGGCGCCTGGGCCTTGCGCTTCTGGTCGTTGTTCTGCTAGCGCCGGCTGGATTCTCCTGCCGGCGTCTTGGGAGTTGGAGGGGTCATCTTGCCGGAAGCATCCACTTGCAGCTCGGTCTTCATGGAGGAGTCAGCGGTGGCGTACTTGACCGCTATGCTTAGCAGCTCATCCAACGTGGCCGTCTCGTCGCACAGGATCCGGTGCTTGAGCAAGGTGCCTTCTCTGCACCCGGTCATGAAATGCTCAATGGATTGCACCTCGTGCACTCCCTCGCAGGAGTTTCGCAGCTCCGCCCAACGCGTCAGATAGTCACGAGCCGACTCGTCCGGGCCTTGGACACACAGGGAGAGCTGACGCGGCTTGGGAGGACGCTTGTAGGTGCTGGTGAAGTTGCGTGTGAAGGTGTCGGTGAAGTCTAGCCAGCTGTTGATGCTGTTGGGCTTGAGGCTGTTCAGCCACGTCCGTCCCGTTCCCTGGAGCATGAGAGGCACGTACTTCACCGTGACACGCCTGTTGCCGGTGGCGATGCTAACAGCCGTGGAGTAGTCCACCAGCCAATCCTTTGGTTTCACTGATCCGTCAGAGAGGGGTGGTCAACAGGCGGAGGAGACACGCGCCTCTCCCGCCTGGGAGGAGGCGGCTGCTCCCCTCGTCGTTCTACGGCCCTTGGGCGGCCGTCTTCGTTGTGCTCGATGGTGAAGCGAGTCTGTCGGCTGCGGCTGGCAGCGGGCTCTGAGTCTCGCCGGTTGGTGCCGCCGACAGTTGGAGAGCGGGACGTGGATCCTTGCTCCCGCTGAAGGGGGCGGTTATCGGCGAGCGCAACCTCCTCGGATGCCCGGCGACGTGCCTCCTGCTGCGTAGCAGCAGCGTCGAGGAGCTGGCGAGCATGTTGGGTCATGCAACGGAGCTCGTCTCCCTCCAAGTGGCCCATCTCATCGACTGCCGCCTGGGCAGCCCTTAGGTTTTCCGATGGAGTGAGGTACATAGGCCGCGAGGCTCCCAGCATGTCTGCTAGCAGCCCGCCGCGATCACGGACAATGCCGGCTCGGCTAGGCTCGCCAGCAGCCGGCGTGCCACAGATGGCGCGGTCCATTTCGCGAAGGTAAGCTTCAGTGAGGCATCGGGAGGCGGCCAGTTTGTTGGCGTTGTCGAGGAGCGAGACGCGGAGTGCCTCCAACTCCGCACCGTCTGCCCCCGCCGCGACAGGGGCGGCGAGGTGCTGTAGAGCGGCCTCGAGCGGGTCTGGACCCGTTCGGCACGATGGTTCACCGAGGTCGTTGACGAGCACCTGCGTGACGATGCCGACGGTGCCGCAGATCGGAAAAACGGGAAGAGGGTCATTGACGATCTCCACGTGCTCGGGGAAGGAATCGTCGGGGTCGACGATCATGTCTATTGGTGGGTCAGAAGAGCCCACTGACTCCACGTCAGACGCGCGCTCGTCGACGAGGTGGAGCTTGTCGAGGAGCTCGACGAGGAAGCTCTCCAGCGCCACTGGCTCGGCCGACGGAGAAGGTTCGTCATGGACGCGGGCGGCGCCGAGCAGATCGGCGAGCCCGCTCACAGCACATGCAGCCTCAGCGCTGCGAAGCATCCCGGTCCCCATGCCAGCGGGCGTGCCAGGCTGGCTACTCTCGCCAGGAAGGAACAAGGTTCCCGTCCAGAACATGTCTCCGGACGACGGTGCACCTAGCCCCACGGTGGGTGCCGAATGTCGGGGTTTTGGAACGACATATGCCAAAGGATGGCTTATCATGCATGGGGTCAAAAGAACGTCGCCGGGCTCGGGAAGCGGGATAAGGCGATACTTAGGACGCCTACTGTAGTGCCCAGGATGGGACTATACCTCCTACGTGTCGAGGCACGACTTAAAGGTATAAGCCCATCCTAGAATGATCTCAAGTTTGGTATCTTTGCACAACTCATGTAAAAGAGGGATTAAAATGCAAAAGGAGATAGTTGGCTTACACTCGCCACTTCACACAATGCATTACATAAGCAAGACATCATTCAAAACATCACAACCCGACTACGGGTGAAAATCCAAAGAAAGATACCAAAACAACATAAAGCCACAGGTCAGGATCGAATCCTAGTAGAAACCACTACTGATCGTCGAAAAACGTCACAAGCAAACGGCCACGATCTTCATCTGACTCCCGGGTGAAGAACTTGAACCAGCTCCTGCATCATTCTCGGCTGAACCTGCATCTGGTGTGGTGAAGTAACTGTGAGCCACAGAGGACTCAGCAATCCCGTTCCCGGGTAACAAGACTATTTAAGCCTTGGGAGATGATAAGGCTGAAGAAAAAAAATAAGTGTCTGCAGCAGCAACTAGCAACTAGCTTACGTGAAAGAGTGCGAGAAGAGAAGTGCCTCGGTCGAGAGGTGATCACGAAGTGATCCTAGCTAAAGCTCAACAAACATAACCCCACCGTGTTCAACTCCCGAATCCCTATTCAGAAATTGACAGTCACGGTACACACGTTGGTAGTGTACTGGAACATTGTGTCAAGTTATCTACAACCGGATATTAACAAGCTCCCATCTGCCACATAACCGCGGGCACGGCTTTCGAAAGTTCATAACCCTGCAGGGGTGTTCCAACTTGACCCATTACAAGCCCACGATCCGCGGAGTCGCAACTCCAAAGTGGGAATACCCGAGTATTCTCGGAATCCCGTGCTCAAGATACTCCGAACTAAGGTAAGGCTAATCCAGCAAATCCTCCCGGCGTGCCGACACCCTGATAGTAGCCGCGCGTATCTAGTCTCAGGCCACGACCGGATGAGCACAGCGTACAGTGGCCAAAATACCCAAGTTGCTAATGGGGGCCCCACACACGACTCTAGTTTGGACCAACACTCAAATCGAGCACTGGCCCAGGGGGGTTGAATTAATTAAGCCTCGGGTTAATTACTCCCTCGGAAAGTTTTAGTTGTTTAGGCGAATAGTACCAATGTTGGGACTTGCTGGAAAAGACTTAGCACTTAGCGGTTTATCGAGGGGGTCCCATACACCCCAACCGTGTTAGGAACGCATAATCAAGGAACATAACACCGGTTTAAACGGTTCTGAACGGCATGAGTGGAACAAATCACCAAGCAAAAGGCTTAGCCTTCCACCCTTGCCAATATATAGATGATTTCATTTTTAAGCATTTATATAGTGTGATATAACCCAACCAATCTTCAACACGAAGCAAGCATCTTCAACTTCACCTGCAACTAGCAACACTATAAGAAGGGCTGAGCGAAGCGTACTTAGCCAAGCAACAGTTTGCATAGGTAGGGTGGTTAAACATGGTAATGGTTACAAGTAGGAGGCTGACATGAAAGACATGGGCATCGAGGCAAAACTATAGAGCGGAACTACTAGCAATAGGCAAAGATAGTAATGGTATCGGGTTCGGTTATCTTGCCTGGAATTCCATAAGGGAGAAGAACAAGTCCATGAAGAAGACGGAGCAACAGTCGAGCGAATCCTCACAACTCCGGAACGAAACCGAAGCTAACAAGAGAAGCAACCGGAAAGGAAGAAACAACACGGTAAACACACAAGCATAAACATGGCATACGATGCACATCCAAGTATGATGCATGTCCAGTTTAAATATGCATGGCATGGCAAAGTGCACAAACAAAACTACAAGTTAAGTGGAGCTCAATATGCAACGTTTTGCATATTGACGAAACACCACATGTTAATTATTTAGTTGACTCCCGTTTATTTACAAGACAAGATTAAATGTTTTTAACATGGCAAGAGGTGAAGCATAATAAAACTACACTATTTAGGCATTTTAAATGAGGCCGGAAGAACAACAACAATTCCAGAAAAATCCACATGAGCATGTTTAGTAATTATAAGCAAACAACAATTCACACATTTTATTGTTGTTAACATGATGCGGATGACATGATCAAGTTTTATGCAATTATTAGATAGAGGTTAACAAGAGAGATATGAAGTATTTGTCACCGTGGTAGAAAGAAAGGGTGCCACGGCAACGATCCGAAAATGCTTCAACGGCAACATCTCGGTTCCGGTACTCGCTGAGAGTCCGGTGCAAAAGCAAAGGTGGAGTGAACGAGTCAAACGAGATGAAAGGTGGGGTGATCCCGTTGCTGGGTTCCCACGGGTCGGCGACGAGGCAACCGAGGAGCACGACAAAAACGATTCGGGCACGAAGCACACAAGGGGAACATCTCATACAACACATGCATCACACGGATCATCGTCTTGGGTTATACCTTCGGAGCGAACGTTCTCGAAGCGGTTCGAGACGTCGAGGGACGTAGTGGAAGTAGTGGTACACGGGTCGATGGTAGTGGAAGTAGACGTTCACGTTCAGAGGGGAAGTAGTCGTTCACGAGGTCGCCAACGAGTAGTCGTTCCGTTCGTAGAGGTACTTGAGGGTCTCGGCGACGGTAGTTGTTCACTTGACGGTCTTCGGCGATGGTAGCGGAACACGTTGATGTAGTGGTACTCGCGGGTCATCGTGGTACATGTTTTGTAGATGTTCATCCGTCATGTCGTGGTACTTGGCGATTCCGAAGACCGCGGTCGTCGGGGTACTTGGTCGTGGTACTTGTCGGGTCATCGTGCTCCGGGCGTCGGTAGTGGTACTTGGGTCTTCACCTTGCCGGTCTTGACGAAAATGAAGGGGGTACTTGTTGATTCCTCGTGTAGTCGAACTTGACGAAACTTGGGGTCCCTCGTGCACTTGGCGAAACAAAACAGCAGCAAGGTCTTCGCTGAAGGGGCCACGAGGCCATGGCAACGGCAACTTGGCGACGATCCGGATCGAAGCAAGGCCAAGGGGCATCAGCAACGGTGGCTTGAGGCGTCGAACGAAGGGGTTCCGCGGCGCTCAGGGAGAGCTCGGGCATCCCAGTGCACAAACAAGGACGGAGGTCGGGGACGGAGCCGCGGCAAGCACGGGGCTGGCTGGAGGCCTACGGGGCGAGGAGGCAGAGCCTGGGCGCTGGCGGCCTACGAGGAGGACGGGGCGCGGCCGGCTGCTGCCTGGCCCTGGCGAGCTGGAGGACGGGGCAACCGACGGCGCAGCTCCGCGGCGCTGGAGAGGATCGATGGGAGTGGCGGAGGAGGGAGTAGCGTGCTGCGGGCTAGGGTTAGCGCTAGGGTTAGTTGGGACAGGGAGGAGAAGTGGGCCGGCTGGGAGGAGAAGGAAATGGGCCAAGAGGAGGGAAGGCCTGGCTGCGAGCTGGGCTTTCTTTAATAAACTGCTGCTATTTTCCCAAAAAAAACAGAAAACAGCAAGGAGAAAGAAAAGGAAGGAGGAGTTAGGGCAAAAGTTAGCACAAGAGGTTATTTTTCTCGGCCATTATAAAATGACCACGGTGCGAGAAATATATAAAAGGCCTGATCGAAAAAATATAATTCAAACACATTTGAATTTAATTCAAATGGGTTTGAACTAAGACTTGATTATTGAGGTGTCCAAAAATGTTTGAATTTTCGGAGGAACCTCGAAACAACGGAAAATAATTATTGGTAAGGTTTGGCGGTGAAACTTGAAGCAAAAGAAGTCTGGAGAATAAATGCAAGTGTGTTACGGTGATCCCAAACAATGGAATATTTATTTATATAGCTCCCTAGAAAATTGGGAGGATATGTTATAAAGAGAAGACAACCTTCCCTCGATTTAAATGGACCGACGGTCCACACGATTTATTTAAGTTGAGATGCAAAATAAATATGACATGATGGCATGATGACATGATGTAATGCAAAAAAAAAACACAAGCACAAAAGAAACACACGGGCAACCCGGAACATCTAGAATCTTCTGGAATCTTCTGGGATGTCGGTCTTCGGGCGTCCCAACTCTCCAACACTAACAGAGGATCTCGACCCGAGATCCTAGAGATGGCACCGGGTAAAAACGGAAAAGAAGAGGTAAAACAAAGTTGCTTCTTTGACAAACAAGTGAAAACCAAAGAACCTTGAGAGGTTGAACAAACTTGAAAGAAAGAATAGAATGGAGATGAACGAAGATGAAACCACTCCGGTTAACCAAGATTGAGAAGGAATAAGAACGAAATAATTTGGACAGCACTCCGTCTGAAAATGGAAGGAATTAACATGAACTTGAGAAGATGGATGATAGTTGATGAAAACAACAACACATAGCCTCCAAAACAATTGAAAGGATGGCACAAGGGGGTAAGAAGGATTCAGACAGCACTCCGGTTAAAGACAGGCAAAACTTGATAAGATTAGAGAATTAGAATGGAGGTCACAACACTCCGGTTAAATAGGCAAGCAAGGGAGAATATGGTCTCGATAAAACGATATGATGGTTTGGAGAGAGCAACATCACAATGCCTCTGGAATGGAAGAATAACAAATAATCAAATAAGGAATTGAACGGAGAGAAAAGACAACTTCTCCCACGAATGAATTAGGAAATCCTCCTTACAAAGAAGGGTTGAATGGGGTTGATGGAAAAATCAACAACGAAACGAATAAGCTCTTGTTGTGGGCTTATGGAAAACATCTCAAAATTAAGAGGTGACAACCGGCCACTAACAGAAACGAATTGCTTGAATTGAGATCAACAAGGAGATGAAAAACTTATCTCACCGGGATGATAAGTGAAGAACTTGGGTCATTATTAAGCACCATAATAGCAGCAATTCTCAAGGAAAGCTTTTAGGTGAAATGCAACCCAAGAATACTCCAACAAATAATTTGAATGGATGGAAAGATCTCCTGAACAACGAAAAAGATGGGTTTAAATATCTCATTCCCGATAACTCGTGAATCATGAAACATGAAGGAATTGTCAAGAATGACATAACACCATCTGATAAGATAAGGTAGAAAGGATTGCGATTGGAAAGCATGATGAAGAATGCTTGAGCCCCAACAAGAATCTTGATGAAGACTTGGAGGATGAATTAAAACATGATGTACCACCATGAAGAACTCCGGTAATGAAAGCAAGAGAAGTGAAACATGAAAAGAATACGATTCAAGGCCTGCGATGAATTAGATGGAGCTTTGAAATGATGTAATTGAAATAACTTGGAACTCCGGAAAACAAGATGAACAACTTAGAACCAAGGATATGATATGATGAACAAGCTCCAGACAAAAGAATTAAATCACCTTGAAGAAATAAGAATAAGAATTATGTTATGCATCTCATTACCAATTTAAATTGATGACAACCAAAGGATTTGGCATACTACTTATTCTCGTTGCAAAGAATTAAAGAGAGATCTCGCACGAACTTGGGTAAATCTTCAACGAACCACCAGTAGGATTGTGAAAAGAACAAATGAATTAAAACGATAACAACAGAAGAGTAAACTTGAAAGAACCATCGGTGGAATTAGGAGACGAATGAAGAGACATCAATGAAGAATATTTGGAGGACGAAGTTGAAAACTGAGAACGAAGAATCTTCTGAAATGATGGCCTTCGGAGGATCACAATGAGAAGAACTCAAGAATTGCTCTGAAGGGGCATGAAAACAATTCCCACAATCGAAAACAATTATGAGGATGGCATGAAGCTAGAATCACAACTCATCAAGAGAACGGGTCAAAATTTAAGAGAAACTCTACTCCGATCTTGAAATGTTGAGAATGAAGACGAGAAATGCCATAAGAATTGTTGAGCACTCCGGAATGAAGAATTAAAAAGGTTTAACCAATGATGAGAGAATTTGAAAGCGATCTTGAAGAAGGCATGTGACTGATGGGAATCATTCTTACCTCACATTTGAAAGAATTTTAGAACAACTCCGGAAAAATAGAAGAGTCAGGTAAGATCCTGGGAAAAGACCTGTGGGTTAGGGCCCACTAAAGAAATGACCGTTGAAAAAGATTGCTTAAGAGATATAGCACCGATTGAATTAAATTGCTTGAATAAGATGATAATCCTCAAAATAGTTTGAACGGATTAAGAATGGAATTATGAATCTTCAGCACTCCGGATATGAATAACAAGAGGAGAATGATTAATTGGTGCACCGGAATAAGAAAGCATTGAGAAAACAGGAAAATGATAAGATCAACACCGAAATCATGAATTACATCCACCGCAGAATCTGAGAACAAAAGAATGATGAACTTGGAGCTCTCGAGCATCTTCACGAAAAATCACCGGATAAGAACATTGAAGGAAATGAATGAAGAAACATCACATGAATAAAATGGATACTTCATTTGAGAATTTCTGGCTCCGAGAAGAAGAAGGGTGGGAGGGTGGGGAAAACAAAGACAACTTGGGACGAATGAAACAGACAAATCGTCAGATTTCTCAACGGCGTCCATATGGAATAACTTGAAGAGAAGGCACACCGGTTGAAAAGGATTAACATGAATATCTCGATGGTCAAGAAGGACTAGCACTCCCATAGAAATATGAGAACACCGATTAGGAAAAGGTATGGAATCAACATTTGACATCGAAGCAACTCGAATACCAGAATCAAATCAAAACAACGGATAAATATGTTTATGAAGAAGATTATGTTGCAACATATCTATCCGAACAGAGAATTAAATGAAAGAATTCCGCAGTTACAACAACTTGTCGAGAAGCCACTTGGAGAACAAAAGGTAAATAAAAAGGAACAAAGATCCGATAGAACAAATACAAGATAGAAGCTTCGTCCGACATATTCGTGCTGAAAGCTCATGGAACGTGTTACAAAAGGGTTTTGCAATCCCCGGATCAGCATAGCCAAGGACCCTTTAAGATGCAACTCCCGATCAGAACAAGTCCATAAAACCACTTCACTCAATGTAGAACCCCGAACTTCATATCGTGCATCCGTTGGAAGAATGCCTAGAACTACTAGATAAACCCACCTATGAATTCCCGAAAGTTTCCAGTTATGCAATCAGGTGTTGGGGATACACGGGAAGCACCGCGCAATCAACTCTAAACCTACATCCAGGTGTATCCATCCTTCAACACATAACCAGTCTTTCTCGGAAACTGTTTACCTCGGACCTTCGAAAAGCATCCACTATAACAAGCTATGGCAATACTCCCGAACTACCTCCCCAGTACTGGGTGATGTCGGGGTTATCTTGCCACTAACTGTATAGGAGAGATTTTCGATGTCGGCCGTCTTAAGTATTTAGTACTGCCGCGATATGCTTGTGACGACAATACCCCGAAGCTCAACTCCCCGGGACACTGCCACAACCCCTAACGTCAGGAGGCATCGAGAACAATATTCTCGTCACAAGAACATCGAAACAATCCCAGAATACTCGCGAGATTCCTAAAAAAAATTTTGGTGCAATTTTTGAAAGTAGAAGAGACAAGAGTAGTCATCAGGAGTCCTCACCAGAGAGAAAGGGGATGAGAGGCGAAAAAATCCTACTCTCCGATATAAATATAGGACTCAAAACATTTTCAGGTGTGTGCCTAGACTCAACCGTCAACGATTCGATCAATACGTGGGGGCTTCTAGGTCGGAGAAGGCTCTGAATACCAACTTGTAATGCCCAGGATGGGACTATACCTCCTACATGTCGAGGCACGACTTAAAGGTATAAGCCCATCCTAGAATGATCTCAAGTTTGGTATCTTTGCACAACTCATGTAAAAGAGGGATTAAAATGCAAAAGGAGATAGTTGGCTTACACTCGCCACTTCACACAATGCATTACATAAGCAAGACATCATTCAAAACATCACAACCCGACTACGGGTGAAAATCCAAAGAAAGATACCAAAACAACATAAAGCCACAGGTCAGGATCGAATCCTAGTAGAAACCACTACTGATCGTTGAAAAACGTCACAAGCAAACGGCCACGATCTTCATCTGACTCCCGGGTGAAGAACTTGAACCAGCTCCTGCATCATTCTCGGCTGAACCTGCATCTGGTGTGGTGAAGTAACTGTGAGCCACAGAGGGCTCAGCAATCCCGTTCCCGGGTAACAAGACTATTTAAGCCTTGGGAGAGGATAAGGCTGAAGAAAAAAATAAGTGTCTGCAGCAGTAACTAGCAACTAGCTTACGTGAAAGAGTGCGAGAAGAGAAGTGCCTCGGTCGAGAGGTGATCACGAAGTGATCCTAGCTAAAGCTCAACAAACATAACCCCACCGTGTTCAACTCCCGAATCCCTATTCGGAAATTGACAGTCACGGTACACACGCTGGTAGTGTATTGGAACATCGTGTCAAGTTATCTACAACCGGATATTAACAAGCTCCCATCTGCCACATAACCGCGGGCACGGCTTTCGAAAGTTCATAACCCTGCAGGGGTGTTCCAACTTGACCCATTACAAGCCCACGATCCGCGGAGTCGCAACTCCAAAGTGGGAAGACCCGAATATTCTCGGAATCCCGTGCTCAAGATACTCCGAACTAAGGTAAGGCTAATCCAGCAAATCCTCCCGGCGTGCCGACACCCTGATAGTAGCCGCGCGTATCTAGTCTCAGGCCACAACCGGATGAGCACAGCGTACAGTGACCGAAATACCCAAGTTGCCAAGGGGGGCCCCGCACACGACTCTAGTTTGGACCAACACTCAAATCGAGCACTGGCCCAGGGGGGTTGAATTAATTAAGCCTTGAGTTAATTACTCCCTCGGAAAGTTTTAGTTGTTTAGGCGAATAGTACCAATGTTGGGACTTGCTGGAAAAGACTTAGCACTTAGCGGTTTATCGAGGGGGTCCCATACACCCCAACCGTGTTAGGAACGCATAATCAAGGAACATAACACCGGTTTAAACGGTTCCTAACGGCATGAGTGGAACAAATCACCAAGCAAAAGGCTTAGCCTTCCACCCTTGCCAATATATAGATGATTTCATTTTTAAGCATTTATATAGTGTGATATAACCCAACCAATCTTCAACACGAAGCAAGCATCTTCAACTTCACCTGCAACTATCAACGCTATAAGAAGGGTTGAGCGAAGCGTACTTAGCCAAGCAACGGCTTGCATAGGTAGGGTGGTTAAACATGGTAATGGTACAAGTAGGAGGCTGACATGAAAGACATGGGCATCGAGGCAAAACTACAGAGCGGAACTACTAGCAATAGGCAAAGATAGTAATGGTATCCGGGTTCGGTCATCTTGCCTGGAATTCCACAAGGGAGAAGAACAAGTCCATGAAGAAGACGGAGCAACAGTCGAGCGAATCCTCACAACTCCGGAACAAAACCGAAGCTAACAAGAGAAGCAACCGGAAAGGAAGAAACAACACGGTAAACACACAAGCGTAAACATGGCATACGATGCACATCCAAGTATGATGCATGTCCGGTTTAAATATGCATGGCATGGCAAAGTGCACAAACAAAACTACAAGTTAAGTGGAGCTCAATATGCAGTGAGTTGCATATTGACGAAACACCACATGTTAATTATTTAGTTGACTCTCGTTTATTTACAAGACAAGATTAAATGTTTTTAACATGGCAAGAGGTGAAGCATAATAAAACTACACTATTTAGGCATTTTAAATGAGGCCGGAAGAACAACAACAATTCCGGAAAAATCCCCATGAGCATGTTTAGTAATTATAAGCAAACAACAATTTCAAACATTTTATTGTTGTTAACATGATGCGGATGACATGATCAAGTTTTATGCAATTATTAGATAGAGGTTAAGAAGAGAGATATGAAGTATTTGTCACCGTGGTAGAAAGAAAGGGTGCCACGGCAACGATCCGAAAATGCTTCAACGACAACATCTCGGTTCCGGTACTCGCTGAGAGTCCGGTGCAAAAGCAAAGGTGGAGTGAACGAGTCAAACGAGATGAAAGGTGGGGTGATCCTGTTGCCGGGTTCCCACGGGTCGGCGACGAGGCAACCGAGGAGCACGACAAAAACGATTCGGGCACGAAGCACACAAGGGGAACATCTCATACAACACATGCATCACACGGGTCATCGTCTCGGGTTATACCTTCGGAGCGAACATTCTCGAAGCGGTTCGAGACGTCGAGGGACGTAGTGGAAGTAGTGGTACACGGGTCGATGGTAGTGGAAGTAGACGTTCACGTTCAGAGGGGAAGTAGTCGTTCACGAGGTCGCCAACGAGTAGTCGTTCTGTTCGTAGAGGTACTTGAGGGTCTCGGCGACGGTAGTTGTTCACTTGACGGTCTTCGGCGATGGTAGCGGAACACGTTGATGTAGTGGTACTCGCGGGTCATCGTGGTACACGTTTTGTAGATGTTCATCCGTCATGTCGTGGTACTTGGCGATTCCGAAGACCGCGGTCGTCGGGGTACTTGGTCGTGGTACTTGTCGGGTCATCGTGCTTCGGGCGTCGGTAGTGGTACTTGGGTCTTCACCTTGCCGGTCTTGACGAAAATGAAGGGGGTACTTGTTGATTCCTCGTGTAGTCGAACTTGACGAAACTTGGGGTCCCTCGTGCACTTGGCGAAACAAAACAACAGCAAGGTCTTCGCTGAAGGGGCCACGAGGCCATGGCAACGGCAACTTGGCGACGATCTGGATCGAAGCAAGGCCAAGGGGCATCAGCAACGGTGGCTTGAGGCGTCGAACGAAGGGGTTCCGCGGCGCTCAGGGAGAGCTCGGGCATCCCAGTGCACAAACAAGGACGGAGGTCGGGGACGGAGCCGCGGCAAGCACGGCGCTGGCTGGAGGCCTACGGGGCAAGGAGGCAGAGCCTGGGAGCTGGCGGCCTACGAGGAGGACGGGGCGCGGCCGGCTGCTGCCTGGCCCTGGGGAGCTGGAGGACGGGGCAACCGACGGCGCAGGCTGCCTCGGTGCCGGACGGCGCAGCCCCACGGCGCTGGAGAGGAGGGCGCCTCCGCGCCAGGAGGGAGGCCGCGACGTTGGCGAGGCAGGGCGGGACCTCTGGCCGGCGCTGGACGACCTGCAGGACGGAGGAGTTTGCGATGGCCCGGAGGCTGGGGCCGCGAGGCCTCGTCGCGCGAGGGCGATGGGGCGGAGGCTGGCCGCGGTGCAGGGGCCTGGTCGAGAGATGGGGCGAGGGGGGTTCGAGAGGGAGATCGGGCTCGAGGCGATGGGATTCAGGAGGAAGGTGCGGGACGAGCGAGGAGAGGGAGCGGGGTCGGGACAGCCAGATGGGATCGATGGGAGTGGCGGCGGAGGGAGTAGCGTGCTGCGGGCTAGGGTTAGTGCTAGGGTTAGTTGGGCTAGGGAGGAGAAGTGGGCCGGCTGGGAGGAGAAGGAAATAGGCCAAGAGGAGGGAAGGCCTGGCTGCGAGCTGGGCTTTCTTTATTAAACTGCTGCTATTTTGCCAAAAATAAACAGAAAACAGCAAGGAGAAAGAAAAGGAAGGAGGAGTTAGGGCAAAAGTTAGCACAAGAGGTTATTTTTCTCGGCCATCATAAAATGAGCACGGTGCGAGAAAAATATAAAAGGCCTGATCGAAAAAATATAATTCAAACACATTTGAATTTAATTCAAATGGGTTTGAACTAAGACTTGATTATTGAGGTGTCCAAAAATGTTTGAATTTTCGGAGGAACCTTGAAACAACGGAAAATAATTATTGGCAAGGTTTGGCGGTGAAACTTGAAGCAAAAGAAGTCTGGAGAATAAATGCAAGTGTGTTACGGTGATCCCAAACAATGGAATATTTATTTATATAGCTACCTAGAAAATTGGGAGGATATGTTATAAAGAGAAGACAACCTTCCCTCGATTTAAATGGACCGACGGTCCACACGATTTATTTAAGTTGAGATGCAAAATAAATATTTAAGTTGAGGCCTCCGCGACAGCACAACCGGCCACGGGAGGCAGGAGCATGTGGCCCGACCGGCGCTGCTTTGGGCGGCTGCAGCAACAAGATCGGAAGTTGTAGAAGCACTACAGCCGTTGGATGGACATCGTACGGTCACTGGAGCTAGAATCGTTCATATTGACTAAGTTGACAAAGCACTCCGTGCCCGTCAACTTAGTAGGCCCACAAGTCAGCCTCCCACCAAGGTGGATCCCAACCAGCAGGGGGAGTATTCATTTTTTTGTGTGTAATAAGGAGGCACATCCGGTGGGTCCGAGCTGACAGCGGGGGGAACGTTTTTTCGCGCAACACGGTGGCCCATCCGGTGGGTCCCAGCAGTCAAGGGGGAAACATTTTTTCGCGAAATACAGTGGCCCGTCTGGTGGGTCCCCGATGTTAGGTGGAGGAATAATTATTTTGCTCGTAATAAGGAGGCACTTCCTTGCGGCTGCCGTGGACCCAACTGTCAGCCTCTCCACGTACAGTACTCTTCCGATGGAAGTCGTTCCTTGACCACGTTGACCACCCCGCGCCGAGAGCACCAAGGCGGTGGACGACGGTGAGGCCTAGGAAGGGAACGGCACAGAGGCAGGGAAGATTCGGCAGTTGTTTCCCACGCGGAGGGGAGTACGACTGTACGAGGGTTTACTGGTTCGTCTGCCATCGCCGGAGAATAACAGCAGGTGTGGGTGAGTACGGTGGGGCGCTGAGGCCTACGCGGCAGCACAGCCGGCCGCGGGGAGGAGGGAGCAGGCAATCCCGCCGGCGCTTGTTTGAGCGGCTGGGGCAGGAAGAGTAGAGATTAAAGAAGCACGACGGCTGTTGGATGGACATCCAATAGTCACTTCTTGTGCGTCAACTTTTCTTTAGGAAAGCCTCAAATCCGTGGAAAGCATCATACAACCCATCTGCCATTATTTCTAATAATTTACAACCCATTTGCTAATTCTTAAGGTTTTTTTGGAGCCCATATTCTTTTTGTTAGCATTACAGCCCATATTGTGGCCACCGTTAAAAAATTGTACGAAATTTTGCATATTTTGGTGCGGTCCGAACTGTTTTTAATCCCGTAATTTCGAGTCACATTCAAACTTATTTAAAAAAAGTATATCAATATAAAATCCAACAAATTGTCCACACATAAAAATTAATGCAATTTAAAATCTCAAAATGTAAAAAAGAATTTTGAGACTAATTGCCGGTTTGATGTGTTACAAAAATGTACAGGCCATTTCTCATTACTGATAGGCCATTTTCTCGGCCAGCCGAATGAAGCTCTCCTCGTGTTGAAAGATTTGCAGCCCAACAGGCCTGACAAAGTGACTTACTTGTCAAATCACAAAAAAATTGGGCCGTGGCCATGGACCCAGCTGCGGGCGTGGACCCAGCTGTCAGCCTCTCCATGTACAGTACTCTTCCAATGGAAGTCGGTTGTTGACCACATTGACCACGCTTCACCGAGAGCACCAAGACGATGGACGACGGCGAGGCCTAGGAAGGGGACGACGCGGAGCCGGGGAAGACGCGGCAGTGGATACCCACGTGGAGAGGAGTACGAGGGTTCACTGGTTCGGCTGCGGTGTGAGGCTGCCGTCGCCGTAGAATAACAGGGCGTGTGGGTGAGTACAGGGATGGTCTGCCCAGCGATGGGAGTAGTAGGGACGGTGAGGCCTCCGCGGCATCACAGCCGGCCACGGGAGGCAGGTGCACACGGCACGACCGGCGCTAGTTTTGGCGGCTGGAGCAAGAAGAACAGAGGTTGAAGAAGCACTACAGCCGTTGGATGGACATCGTACGGTCACTGGAGCTAGAATCGTTCATACTGACTAAGTTGACAAAGCCCTCCGTCCCTGTCAACTTAGTAGGCCCACAAGTCAGCCTCCCACCAAGGTGGGTCCCAGCTAGCAGGGGGAGTATTCATTATTTCTGCGTAATAAGGAGGCACTTCCGGTGGGTCCGAGATGACAGCAAGGGGAACATTTTTTTGCGAAATACGGTGACCCGTACGGTGGGTCCCAGCAGTCAGGGGGGAAAACATATTTTTCGCAAAATATGGTGGCCCGTCCGGTGGGTCCCTATTGTTAGGTGGAGGAATCATTATTTTCCGCATAATAAGGAGGCACTTCCTTACTGCGGCTGTGGACCCAGATGTCTGATGACCCACAAGTGTAGTGCATCTATCATAGTCCTTTCGATAAGTAAGAGTGTCGAACCCAACGGGGAGCAGAAGGAAATGATAGGCAGTTTTTAGTAAGGTATTGTGTGCAAGCACTGCAATTATAGGTAACAGATAGTTTTGTCATAAGGTAATTGGTAGCAAGTGACAAAAGGCAAAAGTAAATAAGGTGTAGCAAGGTGGCCCAATCCTTTTGGTAGAAAAGGACAAGCCTGAACAAACTCTTATATGAAGGAAAGCGCTCCCGAGGACACATGGGAATTATCGTCAAGCTAGTTTTCATCACGATCATCTGATTCGCGTTCGGTACTTTGATAATTTGGTATGTGGGTGGACCGGTGCTTGGGTGCTGTCCTTACTTGGACAAGCCTCCCACTTATATTTAACCTCTAATGCAAGCATCCACAACTACAAAAGAAGTATTAAGGTAAACCTAACCATAGCATGAAACAAGTGGATCGAAATCAGCCCCTTACGAAGCAACGCATAAACTAGGGTTTAAGCTTCTGTCATTCTAGCAACCCATCATCTACTTATTACTTCCCAATGCCTTCCTCTAGGCCCAAACAATGGTGAAGTATCATGTAGTCGACGTTCACATGACACCACTAGAGGGGAGACAACATACATCTCATCAAAATATTGAACGAATACCAAATTCACATGACTACTAATAGCAAGACTTCTCCCATGTCCCCAGGAACAAAAATAACTACTCACAAGACATAATATTGTTCATGATCAGAGGGGTATTAATATTCATAATGGATCTAAACATATGATCTTCCACCAAATAAACCAACTAGCATCAACTACAAGGAGTAATCAACACTACTAGCAACCCACAGGTACCAATACGAGGTTTGGGTACAAAGATTGGATACAAGAGATGAACTAGGGTTTGAGAGGAGATGGTGCTGGTGAAGATGTTGATGAAGATAGCCCTCCCCAAGATGGGAGAGTTGTTGGTGATGATGGCGGTGATGATTTCCCCCTCCCGGAGGGAAGTATCCCCGGCAGAACAGCTCTACCAGAGCCCTAGATTGGTTTCCGTAAATGTTCCGCCTCGAGACGACGACGTCTGGTCCCAAAAGCCTCCTTCTGATTTTTTCCAGGTCAAAACACCTCATATAGGAGAAGATGGGCATCGGGGGACCATCGTGTGGCCCACGAGGCAGGGGGCGCTCCCAGAGAGGGGGGACGCCCCCACCCTCGTGGACACGTGGTGGTCCCCCTGGTGATCTTCTTTCGCCAAATATTTTTTATATTTTCTGAAACGGTGTTGTGTGAAGTATCGGGGCTTTTTGAGTTCTGCAGAATAGGTTACCAGAGTTTGCTTCTTTTCCAGCCAAGAATTCCAGCTGCCCACATTCTCCCTCTTCAAGTAAACCTTGTAAAATAAGAGAGAAAAGACATAAGTATTGTGACATAACATGTAATAATAGCCCATAATGCAATAAATATGAACATATAAGCATGATGCAAAATGGACGTTTCAACTCCCCCAAGCTTAGCCCTCGCTTGTCCTCAAGCAAAAGCCGATATCAAAAAACATGTCCACATGTTTAGAGATAGAGGTGCCGATAAAAATAAAATACAGACATGAGGGCATCATGATCATTCTCATAACAGCAACACACACACACACACACACACACACACACACACACACACATATATATATATATATATATATATATATATATATATATATATATATATATTGTTATATGGTTCTTATGCTAAAGTAACAATTCATTCACAATATCAAGCATGAATCAGAAACCTCATTGAAAACCAACAAACTATGATCTCGGTCATTCAAGCAATTGCAATTTATCGTAACATCGGAAAGAGTCAACATAAGAGCTTTTCAGCAAGCCTACATACTCAACTATCATATAGTCTTTCACAATTGCTCACACTCACGCAATACTTATGGTTATGGAGTTTTAATCGGACACAGAGAAAGATAGGGGCTTATGGTGTTGCCTCCCAACCTTTTACCTCAAGGGTAATGTCAACAGCAATAGACCATGAAAACTTACATCCAAGTGGTTATATACGTCAGGATATTTCCAACGCAATGTGCTTGCCAAAGAAAAAATGTAAAAAGGGAAGGTGATTTCCACCTTGACTCTTATAAGGCAAGAACAATAGATAGGCCCTTCGCAGAGGGAAGCAGAGGTTGTCATGTGTTTTTATGGTTGGATGCACAAAGTCTTAGCACAGAAGAACATCACTTTATATTACCACTTGTGATAAGGACCTTTATTATGCATTCCGTCGCTTTTATTACTTCCCTATCACAAGATCGTATAAAGCTTATTTCCTGCACACTAATAAATCATACATATTTTAGCGAGTTTGCAACATGACAACTTACTTGAAGGATCTTACTCAATCCATGGGTAGGTATGGTGGACTCTCATGAAAAACTAGGTTTAAGGGTGTAAGGAAGCACAAGTAGTATCTCTACATAGTGCGATGAGTTTTGGCTAGCATGAGGGGGAAAGGCAAGCTCAGCATGTTGGATGATCCATGACAATATACTTTATTTTAGATATAAGAAAACATAACCCATTATGTTGTCTTCCTTGTCCAACATCAACTCTTTAGCATGTCATATTTTAATGAGTGCTCACAATCATAAAAGATGTCCAAGATAGTGTATTTGTATGTGAAGCCTCTGTTTCTTTAATACTTCCTATTAATTGCAATGATGACCAAAACTATGTGTCAGGGCCAAGATGCGATTCTATCCTGATCACGTGACATACTCGTGATTGGGACACAACCGCATTTCGGGCGCTTAGCGAGATGGATATCATTACACCGTACCATTAGATACATACATGGGGGTACAACAATTCATACAAGTCACATGAATACAACAACATCAAAACAAGACATCCGACTACGGATGCAAACATGAAAAGCTCAACGACATCCATCCTACTATCCCAGGCTGCCGACCCGGAACCTAACCCAAGACTGACGAAGAAGAAGAAGAAAGAACTCCAACACAAACGACATCGCTCTCGCATCAAGTAATTGGAAACATGCACCTGCAACTGGTGTTGTAGTATCTGTGAGCCACGATGACTCAACAATCACATAACCATGGGTATCCAGACTAGCAAAGCTTAATGGGAAGGGAGAGGTAAAGTGGTGAGGTTGCAGCAGCGGCTAAGAAATAGTATGGTGGCCAACTTACGAGTACACGAATAAGATGAGCATCTATGCAAACGGTCGCAAACTAGTAATGATCGCTAAAGATCCTGAACTACCTACGAGTCAAACATAACCCCACCGTGTTCTCTTCTCGATGTGCAAAGAGACGGTCACGGTTACTCACGCGGTTCGTGTATTTTACTTCGGATTCTCTGTCAAGTTTTCTACAACAGGACATTAACAAATTCCAATCTGCCACATAACCATGGGCACGGCTTTCAAAAGATCATAACCCTGCAGGGGTGTCCCAACTTAGCCCATCACAAGTTCTCACGATCAGCAGAGATAATAATAATATTACCCCTTATCTTAGGGAAGGCCCCATCAGACTCGGAATTCCCGGTGCACAAGACATTTCGACAATGGTAAAACAAGTCCAGCAAGACCTCCCGGTGTGTTGACACCCTGATAGTAGCCGCGCGTAACTCGTCTCAGGCCACAACCGGATTGGCGATTTTACGGGAGCTAGATACCTCGAGTTTCCCCGTGCCGGCCCCGCAGAACCCCCGTTTGGGACCAACACCATCAGCACTGGCCCCCCTGTATGTAGAAGAATCCTCGGGTAGCGCTAACTCCCTATGCAATTAATTAATTATGTTTTTATTATGTTGCAAAATAAAACCAATGTTGGGCCTTGCTGGAGGAGTTTTATTCAAAGACGAACTGTCAAGGGTCCCCATATACCCAACCGCGTTAGGAACGCAAAATCAAGGAACTTAACGCCGGTTTATCGGCTCCTAGGGTGGCAGGAGTGGAACAAAACACCGAGCAAAAGGCCAAGCCTTCCACCCATAGCCAAGTATACAGGTGGGTTAAAAAAATATAAGATATATTGTGATATTCCAACAACAAGTTCCAACATGGAGCAATCTTCATCTTCACCTGAACTAACAACGCTATAAGAGGGGCTGAGCAAGCGGGTAACATAGCCAAACAACGGTTTGCTAGGAAGGTGTCAAAGGTTAGAGGTTTCATGGCAACAAGGAGAGGATGACAATAAAAGATGGGTAGCGCAACATATAACGATAGCATCGAGACAACTAGCATGGTAATGATAGTAAACGTATCCATGGGGATGGTCATCTTGCCTGAGATCCCGCAAGGAAGAAGGACGAGTCCATGAAGAAGACGAAGAAGAAGCCTCGAAGTCGAACCAAGTGTAGTCGAACGAATCCTCACGAACGCAACAGATAATGAGCTAGCGAGAGGAAGCACACAACATGGTAAACACAACACTCAAGAACATGAATAGATGCTCAACCAAGTATGATGAAATATAAGTCTATATGATGCAAAACATGGCAAGGGATGATGCATACAAGAACAACACAAACCAACAAGTTTAAATGAGGCCGGAAACAACACATAACAATTCCGGTAAGTCCTCATATGCACGATTCGAAATTGGTCCAGATCTGAACAAACCTTAAGTTCAAGTTGTTAAACAGCAAGTTAACATGCACCATGATGATCTACTCGAAATTCTAGTCAAGTTTCATATAAAGTTTGTTTAATTCAGAGCTACGACCTAGAAAATATGAGCAAAACAAGACAAGCATGTCAAATATGCAAGATGCATCCAAACAACAAGCATACACACTCCAAACATGTAAATGACATGATATTATGCTTCTACATGCAAAAACACACAAGTTTCATATAGGACACGCCCAAAACGGAGCAACGGTTCAACACATACACATGAAAGAAGATATAACAACAAGCTGTCCAAAAACAGCAACATGGCAACTTTGGAGCAAGGTATATATATGCTACAGCACCCAAACATGATAACAAGAGGCATGGATGTGAAATATACATGATACTTAACAAGCATGAACTTAGAGCACACCCAAAAACTTGCTGGAACACAATTAAACAACCATGGCAAGATTCAATAAGTTTACAGATTTCTCAGACTTAGCCAAAATCTGGGAAGGAAAAAACATCATCACGATGCTGCCTTCGGAGGCACAAAACAACAAGCATATCAACTCTACTAAGTATATAAAGATCATGGACATGTAATAGACATAGCATACATCAAACAACTCCATCGGAACAACTCCATAGGAGGCATGGATCAATAACAACAAGCCTCACCAAATTGATCATGCTGATAACATTCTGACAGGTACATTTATAGCAACTTGAGAGCAAGAAATAAATAAGCTACATCAGGCTATATATGCAAATAAGGGCATGGATGGATAGAGCATAACCTGGAAAACAAGACATGATCATTAGCCAACCCAAAACAAGCATGGATTTGAGTGAGGCATCAAGCAAACATAGCATCAGGTCTAACAGTTTCAGACTTGTAGTTTTCAACAAGTCTCAGGAAACAACAACAACGAGTTGGCTACTTTACAAGCTTGTTGCAAACATCTCAAGGCATATCATGAAAAGTGGATTGCACCACAACAAAGATGGCATGATTGTGCTTCTAAAACATATTGACATGTGGCATGAAAGACAAACACATCAATAGGATTTTTTTTCAAAACTGTGCCTAAATTTATACGAATTTTGAGAAATGTGTGGCTGTTTGCAAAAAAACCAAATCTATGACCCGGTCGGTCTTAATTGGGCCGAAAGGCAGCCTCTCGGCCACGACTGGGCCGACCAGCCAGCCGTCGGCCTCGGCTGGGCCGACCAGTGGCCCGTCGGCCTCGACCTGGCCGACCAGTGGCCCGTCGGCCTCGACCTGGCCGACCAGTGGCCCGTCGGCCTCGACCTGGCCGACCAGTGGCCTGTCGGCCTAGTCTGGGCCGACCAGTGCCTCTGCCAGCTAGCGCATCAGCCACATTTTTTTAGACGAGTGCATCAGCCTCAAAATTCTTCCCGCCTCATTTTCCCGCCATAATTCTTCGCACCTATTTTTTCCATATTTTCATTTCCGCCAAAATTCTTCCCGCCTCTATTTCCCGCGAATATTGTTCTCGCCTTTCATTGCCGCCAAAATTCTTCC